>JALAZF010000123.1:9332500-9957500 GCA_022829125.1 Lathyrus tuberosus | reverse complement strand
CCCAACTCTAAAGATCTCCGACATCAAAAGGATGAAGTAATGGCACAATTCACTATCATCAAAAGGATGATAGTAAATTCCCAATTCTAAAGATCATCGACATCAAAAGGATGAAGGTAACGACACAATTCGACATCACCAAAAAGATGATAGTAAATTTCTAAATTTAAAGATCACCAACACCGAAATGATGAAGGTAATAACACAATTCGCTATCACAAAAAGGATGATAGTAAGGTTGAACAAAACGTGGTATCACCAAAAGAATGACAACAAACACATACTTTAATGATCACTATCACCGAAAGGATGAAGGTGAAATCAAAACCATAAATCTTGCTATCACCCAAAAGGATGGCAGTAAGACTGGCTTGGGGAGATCAACAAAAGGTTGAAAGGAATCAACTCAATGGGGAACGCCCAATAAGTAAGGTATGGACTATTGAGAGAGATACCTCATGAATGGTCTGATGATAGTAACTTCATCAACAAAAGATTGAAGGAAATAACTCAACGGGGAACGCCTGCTGAACGACGCCTGGTAAGAACTCTGCTTAGAGAAAATACCAATGAATGATCTAGTCTAAAGAGAATAGCTTCATCAACAAAAGGTTGAAGAGAACAACTCCATGGGGAACGCTCATTGGCTTAGTTGAGGATCGGAATGGAATCTCATTATTGATCCTAGATCCTGACTTATGCATGTATGCATGTTTGAAAAAGGGTACTCCACATTGGATGGAAATACGATAGAAATAGGGATGCAAATACTGGGGATGTATATGAATTCTTGTCATGTATCCAATGATACTTATGATGCACATGATGCTTGAATGCAAATAGGTGATTGGATAAGTTGGGCCTAACTCCCCGACACTCAATCTCTAACGATGTTTCGATAGAAGAATGGATCCAGATGCATTTGGTGCCCCGAGTTTGATCATTTGCTGATAGGCTGCATGTTCATTCCTGAGTGAAGCACAACTCTTATGCTTAAGGGTCAAGAAGGTCTAAGAATGAGCGTAGCGACATAATCAACACCTGAAGATTGTGCTTTTTCTCTGAAATCAATGGTTTCTAGTGTCAGGCAAGATCTGCTTGTCCAATTTGAAAGTAAAGAGAGGACCTGCCTCTTGCAACTTGCTTTGCCCTTGTCTGTTGGGTTCTTGAAAGAATTCTGTTGGGGAACTCTGAGAGTTATCATGACATGATTTTCCCCAACATCTAAATATGGTAGAAGTTTGCCCTTGATTGAGCCTTAGAGATGAATTGCCCCAGATTCATGGGGTTTTGAGGCAGTCTTGATTTGGGTCAGCACCAACGAGAGTTCGAGTTCCTCTTTAATTGCCCCTTGTTGGAATCTCCCCAATGTCAAGTACTGATTTGCAGTTAAAATTGTTCATTCACAAATGGTAATTTTAATACGACATTTATGAAAGTTTTGAAAAAGACCCATATATTGTAATGATGTGAAAGTGTGTGACGAGTGGATCATTAGTCCAAATGTTGTGCTGATTTAGCTAGTGTATGCAAGATACAACGAGAATTTGAAACTAAAACAGAAGATTATAAAATCTCTAGGAGTCAGTTTATGCAACCTTGTTGTAGTATGCTTTTAGAATAAACCTTGTCTCAATTAGGTCTTTTCAGGGTTGTAATGTGGCTTAGTTCGCAGTTATTAAAATAATGAATATAAGGCTCAAATTTGATTTGTACCCACCCCATTCTTCTTGATGATCTCCAGTCCTACGTTCAATTAATTCTACACACATTCGTTTTCCAAAAGGGGTTTGACGGAGTAAGAGTGAAAGTGATGATTCAAGATTCTCTTGAAATGGCAATCACCTTATTTTGATTTTTTTAATGTCAATAACCATTTTGATTTTGGATATAGTGGTACTGAATCTTATTCTGTTTTTTATTGCTGCGGATTTACATGACCTCCTTGATTTTTCTTTTGATCCCCAAATTTTGCCTGGACTACTTCTTGAAGCTTAGTCCACCGGGATTACCCTAATTTTTGCCTAAGTCTCCTCTTTGGGTATTTTACTTAGAGGACTTTTCCTTTTTTGATTTTCAATTTTATTTCGCTAAAGGATTGTGACTGCCAAGTCATTGGTCATTCAAGAAAAAATATCAGGTGGTTGATCCATAGATGGGATGTATTCATCTTGTAATTCAAATGTGCGGTTAGATTAACTGAACAGTACCCTACCTCAGGTTAAGCGTAAGGTTTTATAGATCCGAAAGAAACTTCTACTTCTAGGCTCAAAGTGATTAATTAGGGATTAACTCTTTATCTCTCCAATGTTTGGGGATTTTAAACAATGCCTGTACATCATCAGCAGTATCTTATCCGAAAGCATACCACAACAGTTATGGGTATTTCGTTTTCATCATCCTCCTTCCAATCTTTGCTTACACAACAGTTTGATAAAGAAAGTGATGTGGAAAAATATATTTTTTGTGTGTATTTTTGTGATATTATGAAAAAAAATATAAGTGAATACGAAAAAGATTAATTCAAAACATGCATAATCATCTCATTAATAAAACCAAATACAAATAACAAAATTTAAAGCAACCAGTACTTAAACAAACAAGAACAAAATACAAGAATACAAAAATGGAAACATGCCACAATGACTGCCTTTATTTGAGGACTTGAACTCTCCTGACTGACTTGCTACTTAGAGTCTTCAAAGTTGAAGACCATTATGCTTGTCTCCGACAATCCCTTCCATAACACTTACTGACGTCCACCATGCGGTGGCATGGGGTTTGTTGCAACATTTGGGTTGTTTGGTGTGAAGTTGAGCTCCTTTGAGTCAATCAAGTCTTGAACTTTGTGCTTGAAAGCTTTGCAATTCTCAATTGTGTGCCCCGGGGCATTCTTATTATACTCACAATGAGTGTTGGCATCATAGCCTGGCGGGATAACGTTTGGAGGCGCTAGATCTCTCAAGGTGACTGATCCATCCTTTAGCAGATAAGGGAGGATTTTGCCATATGGTACAAGCAGAGGATCAAATTGTCTCTCTGGCCTCCTCACCCTTTGTTGGCTAAGTTGACGCTATTGTGGAGCGTGTTATTGTTGATTCTGGTGTTGTTATTGATACCCTTATTGCTGATATGGCTGTTGTTGTTGGTAAGTCAGATGCTGGTATGGAATAGGTGCAATGACAGCAACTTGATGATAGGGATTTTGTTGTTGAGGTATTTGAGCAGGAACTTGAGTTGGAGCAGTTTGCTAATAAGGCACAGGAGCATATTGCGCAGCTGTAACATACGGGTGTTAGTAGTAAGGTACTGAAGTAGGCGCCCTCTGATGTGTTTTTCTCCCATGAAAAGAGACAACATTTGTTTCACCCTCTTTTTTCTTATACCCATTGAAAGGCTTCTTGATTCCAGCCTGGCTACTAGAACCTCCTTGAATCTTTCCGCTCTTCAAACCTTCTTCAATTCTTTCACCAACAATCACCATGTCTGAGAATCCTGAAGACACACTGCTGATCAATTTTTCATAGTATTGCCCTTGCAAGGTGTAACACCCCAAATTTATTAGAATATTTATTTAATTTATTTAAATATAATATTTGTGAATTTTCGGTGAATTTTGGTGGTTGGTGTCGACGTCGGTGTTTTGGTGGAGTTTTGGTTATTTTAATTAAATAATAGTATATAATATGAATATATTAGTATTATTATTAATTTAAATAATATTAGAGGAATTAAGGGTAAGATGGACTTTTGAGGTGGATTAGTGAGGGTATTATAGGGAGAGCCTATTTTGGAAGCCCAAAGGTTTAACAAAAGGAGAATTTTGAGATTAGGTTTCATTTTGTTGATCAGAACGTGAAAATAAGGAGAAAGTGCAGAGCTCTGAGGAAAGAAGGAAAAAGGCGAGGATTCGTGAAGGTTTCTAAAGGTTAGATAGAGAAAGCTCTGAATTGACAATCTAAGGTATGGGGAGTATTGTGTTTCATTGTTTTTAATATGGAACGTGATGTGTTGAAAGTGGGTTTTGAGGTTTTTGGGGTTTTTAAAGGGTTTATGAGTTATTGATGATTTAGAGGTATTTCTGAGAATCGATGATGGATTATTAAGGGTTGAATTGATTTTGGGTGAAATAAGCCTTCGAGGCAAAACCTTTTTTTGATGATGTGTGGGATCTTGTATGAGAAAAGGGATTTATGGG
The DNA here is from genome assembly GCA_022829125.1 of Lathyrus tuberosus. Taxonomy (NCBI): domain Eukaryota; kingdom Viridiplantae; phylum Streptophyta; class Magnoliopsida; order Fabales; family Fabaceae; genus Lathyrus; species Lathyrus tuberosus. The sequence continues at coordinate 9,953,302 of JALAZF010000123.1, read as the reverse complement.
TTTATGGGAACCTTGGGAGTTTTTGAAGGTTTAGGTGATTTCGAGTTACAAAAGTGAAATTAATTGACCTAATAGTTGTAGGTTTTGTATCCTTAATGGTTATAATGCCTTAGGAATGTTGTAGGGATGTTTTTGGACGAACTGAGGTTGAATTCGTAATGTATTGTGGGTCTGGTATGCTACTAATGCATAGCAGCGATTCCCTGCAATCGCTAGTTCGCAAAGCGAACGAAAAGCTCGCAAGGCGACTGTTCGCCTGGACTCGCAAAGCGAGTAGCGCAGCGAATGCGCGATAACTGTGATGATTCTGGGTTGATTTCTGAGAAGTGGTGTCGTGGGTTCGCACAGCGAAGGGCTTCGCAAAGCGAATGAAGTGGCGAAGGGAGGCAGAATGGGGGCTTTGCTGGGATTTTAGGATTCGCTAGAGCTTCGCAAGGCGAAGGTCCCAGCGAATGTGTTCGCACAGCGAACTGCTGCTGTTTGTGAAATTTGTTTATGATACCGTGATGTTCTGAGATTTTGGTGTTGTGATATTTCTGATGTTTTACTATGATGTTCTTGATGATATTGAGATGATGACCTGTGATATTTTGATGAATATATGATGACATGATTAACATGATGTTTTGGTGAATGATGATGCACATAATGATATTTTTGGCAATGATGATTATGACGTTGTGTATCATGCATTCATAGCATTTCTGTGACGATGTTAGGACTTCGGTCCAGTGATGATGGTGTTAGACTTCGGTCTATTTGTGGCTTCCATCCCATTGTGTAGATGTGAAGTGGATTATGACGTGCTCCGGTTCTTGTGTAGAATCGATCCTATTTGACGGGGATCTTTGGAGGGTGATGGCCTAAGTGTCCATCGATTATGATGATTGGTACCACATGCATGAGTCCTGTTATGCATTGCATTTATGTGGCATTTGTTGTGATTTATGATGACGTGTTTTGATGTTTGCCTTGTGATGACTCTAATGATGTTATATATGATGATGACGCCATTTTTATGCATATATTATTTTATATTGATTATAATGAATTATATTACTCACCCTGCCTAACGTGCAGGTGATCAGGATTAGCTGTGGACGCTTTTGAGGACTTTTGAAGTTATTTGCTTTTGGTCGACTTAGAGGGTCTTTGCTCTAATAGTGTAACATCGGGTTGGGGTCGTTTAGTCAAACTATGTTGAATTTTATTTGGCTGTTATTTTATTGATTATTTGATGTCTATGATTTATTTTAATAAACCCTCTTGTGGGATTTTTGTGGTTATGGCGGTTCTGCTGCCCTTTGAAGGCATTTTTGAGTTATTTTGAGGAAAACTCGTTGTTTACGGAGTAAATGTTTTATTTTGAATTTATTGGGAAGTGTGCACCCTTCGAGGTGAATTCTGATTTATTATGATTTTATGTGTATTCCGCTGTGATATTTTGTGGGGTAGAAAAGGGTGTTACATTAGTGGTATCATCGCAGGTCGGTCCGTCCGGCCAGGTTTTTACGTGATGTCAGTCCCCTGTCGGTCGACAAGTGTGTGTACACTGTCGATGTTTTAGTTCTTCTAACCTTGTTGGTGGTGTGAAGGATGGGTGGAAGAAATGATCGTGCTATTGCTGATGCTTTGAAAACAGTTGCTAATGTGGTGGCGCAACTCAATCCAAATGGTGGAGTCCCTGATGAGTTTCATGCTTTGGGGGAGTTCAAGAGGAACAATCCGCCGGAGTTTGAGGGTACTCACGATCCAGCAAATGCACACAAGTGACTGAAGACAATCGAGAAGATTTTTTGAGGAATGAGATGTACTGATGCGCAACAAGTTTAGTTTGGAACTCATATGTTGTCGGAAGAGGCTGAGGACTAGTGGCATAACATCCATCAGAGACTGGAAGATGTTGGAACTGTGATAACTTGGGCTGTGTTCAAGCAGGAATTTCTGGGAAAGTATTATCCAGAGGATGCTCATGGTAAGAGAGAGGTGGAGTTCCTTGAGCTGAAGCAAGGGGACATGACTGTTGCAGAGTATGCTACGAAGTTCGAGAAGTTGGTGAAGTTCTGCCCTCACTACAACCGAACTGATGCTGAGATGTCCAAGTGCCTCAAGTTTGAGAATGGGCTGAGACAAGAGATTAAGCAGGGTATTGGGTATCAACAGATCCGTAGGTTTGCTGAGTTGGTGGACAATAGCAGAATCTATGATGAGGATACCCGAGCTCGATCTGCTCACTACAAGCAGTTGAGTGAGAAGAAAGGGCATTATATGGGGAAACTTTATACAACTTTAGCTGACAAAGGGAAGCAGAAGGCTTCAGAGGGGAAAAAGACAAGTGGGGGAGTAGTTCCCGCTTCTGGGAAGTGTTATAGGTGTGGCGAGCAAGGTCACCGTGCTGATGTTTGTACTAATAGTGTGTTGAGGTGCTACAGGTGTGGTAAGAAGGGTCATAGAGCTACTGATTGCAAGTATGAGGGTCTAACTTGCTTCAATTGTGATGAGAAGGGTCACATCAATACCAAGTGTCAGAAACCGAAGAAGACAGCTACTGTTGCTCAGACCAGTGGCAGAGTGTTTGCTTTGAGTGGTGCAGAAGTGTCAGAGAAGGACAACCTAATTTGAGGTACTTGTTTTATTAATCATATTGATTTGGTTGATATGATTGATACTGGTGCTACTCATTCTTTTATCTCGCTTGAATGTGCTAATAGATTGGGTTTGAAGTTGTCTAATATGAATGGTAGTATGCTAATAGAGACTCCTGCTAATGGTTCTGTTACTACTACTTTTGTGTATTTGAGATGTCCTTTGATGATTTTTGGGAAGAGTTTGTGATGGATTTGGTGTGTTTACCCTTGCACCAAATCGATGTAATCCTTGGAATAAACTGGTTGGAGTTCAACCATGTTCATATCAATTATTATAATAAGACTGTGGAATTTCCTGAGTTTGGTGATAGTGGAGAGTTGATGTTCCTGTCTGCTAAGCAAGTAGACGAGCTTATGGAAGATGAAGCCTTGGTGTTTGCAATGTTTTCATCGTTGCAGATTGATCGTGAAGCTGCAAGTGTCAACCTACCTGTTGTTTGTGAGTTTCCAGATGACATCAGTGATTTACCTCCAGAACGTGAAGTGGAGTTTGCAGTGGACTTAATACCAGGTATGAGTCCAGTGTCAATGGTTCCGTATCAGATGTCAGCTTCTGAGTTAAGTGAATTGAAGAAACAATTAGAAGAAATGCTTGAGAAGAGGTTTGTTTGACCAAGTGTTTCTCTGTGGGGTGCTCCTGTTCTGTTAGTGAAGAAGAAAGATGGAAGTATGAGGTTGAGTGTTGATTATTGGCAGTTGAATAAAGTGACTATCAAGAATAAGTATCCACTTCCGAGAATCGACTACTTGATGGATCAGTTAGTAGGTGCTTGTGTGTTTAGTAATGTAGCGCGAATTTTTGGACGTGGTTGCGAAGCACTATCGCTTTTGGGGTACTACAGTTCGATTCATTTTTTATCCTATTGAAGATGATGAAGGAAGGGAAACAGATGTCTCTAATTAACCCTGCTTGCATACTGAGTTTAAACAGATGACTATTGGTTTACAGATACTATTGAGATTGTGGGTCTCTCTTAAGTTATTTTGTTAAAATAGTGCCTGGGCAATTGGTGGGAGGTTTAAGACTGATGCTTTTCGTTTGATATGTGGAGGTATGGGATTTGGGGCTTTGGATTAGTGTGCTCGCTAATATTTTTCTTTCAATCTTATGGCTACGTATTCCCGTTTACCGAAACAGGGAAATCAGAGCGATCGTAGTTCCTCCTATTCTATGGGAGGAAATGGTGTTTTGGTGTCTTGTTCAAAGCCCAAGACATGAAGCTGAAAAGGTGGTTTATATCTTGTTCAAAGCCCAAGATGTGAAGCTGAAGGTATATTTGTATCTTGTTCGAAGCCCAATATGTGAAGCTGAAAAGGTGTTGTCTTTTGAGAGAATTTGTCATCTCTAAAGGGGGTCTGTTTGTCTCAATTGTTGGGTGACTGATTATAAAGGAGGATTACTTTAACCGGGATATGTGAATCCTAGCAATGCCATAATTTCCTTTATAGGGGGTTTTAACCTGAAGGAGAAGACTTTAACTCAGTGTAGAGCAATGCTATCTTTTCTTAGGAATTTCTCATGCTAAAAGAGGGACAGTGGCGTGGATGTAAATAATCCAGAGGCTTGCCGCTTACAGCAATTAGATGAAAGGAGTTGTTGATGTTTATATCCTGTGAACGAGGCACAGTTTTGATGCTAAAAGGTTGATTGACTCAACCGGGGTTTTTCTTATACAAAGCCTAAGAGGAGGCTATTGACCCAACAAGAGGATGCCTTTTGTGTCTCGTACGAAGCCCGAGAGGGAGGCTAAAAGGATTTGACTCAACAAGAGAGTGCTTTTAGATATGTCTTGTACGAAGCCCAAGACGGAGGCCAAAGGTTGACTCAACAAGGGAGTCTTTTATACTCAACAAGAGAGTGTTTTGTATCTCGTACGAAGCCCGAGATGGAGGCTAAAAGAGAGATTGACTCAACAAGAAAGTCTTTTTGTATCTCGTACGAAGCTCGAGATAGAGGCTAAAAGGATTGTTGTTTCAGTTGAGTGGCAGGTCCAGTAGGTTGGTTAAAAAAGAAAACCAGTTCTTATAAAGATGCTGATTGGAGGTAAGTCCATGCTTTGGGATTGATCAGAGGATCAGGGTTAATTCCTGTTCTTTAAGGAAATGGGGAATCCAGAGGGTATTGGAGACTGTCCGAGTCTACTGGTGTTTTTCCCTACTTGAGAATGCCTTCGAGACTCAAGGAGATTAGACTGTCCAAGTCTAGAGTTTTATCTTTTGTACTATGCTTAAAGAAACAGTAGTAGTACGTTCACGGTAGAAAGATCTAGACTCTTTGAAAGACTGTTTTATTAAGATGACTAATTTCTGTTCCTATACCTCTAGGAGGTCATCGGGACAATTTGTACGAAGCCCAAGAGGAGGCTGGAAACTTTTATGAAGCCGAGGGACAATTTGTACGAAGCCCAAGAGGAGACTCTCTTCCCGAAGGAAGAATCCTTATACGAAGCCTAAGAGGAGGCTGTGAATACTTCTAAGAAGCCGTGGGGTCCTTGTACAACGCCCAAGAGGAGGCAGGGATGCTTTTAGGAAGCCTGTGGGTCCCCAAACCCCGAAAAGTTCAAGACATGCCATTCACCGAGAATAGATCATGCCAGGAAAGTCTGAGAATTTGGAAGAAACTCAAGAGATGCCATTCACGGAGAAAAGATCATCTCTGGGGAGTAGAGTCTCTTTGACAACTTCTAAGGGTGACAGTCTGAGAAAGGGTTCAAAAAGAATCTTCCTTTCACATCTCCATATTGTTTAACCCCAAGAGGAGGGAAGACTGTATCTGGTAATCCTATGGGGATCTAGTTTTGTCTATTTAAGATTGATCAACAGGGCTTAGTGCTAGACGTAGTTGCCGAGGAAACTCTAAATATCTATACTAGTATTACATAGTTGATATGAGTTTATGAAAGAAGACTTACAATGAAACAGCCCCACAATACAGTTATATGTATATGAAAGCGGATAAAGAAAGCATATAAACACTTACTCGGTTGTAGAGCTTCCATGTTGTTTGGTTAGTTGTTCAACAAAGAAAGATTGAAAACAACAGTATATTTAAAATTAAAGGAGAAAGTATTTTGAAAAGATGTTGGGGCTTACAGCTCAAGGAGAGGCCCAAGGTTTATCAGTGATCGCACTGTCGTTTGTACAGAAGGACTTATACAAGTGACTGAGGCCCAAGAAAGGTTTTTTGTACAAGGGGACGGGTCTTACACTCTCTCAAGAGGCCCAAGTGTTTAAAGAAAAAGAATGGGGCTTACAACACGATGGTAGGCCCAGATGATTGGTTTTTTTATTGGCGATCGCGCCGAGGTTTTCTTTTAGCGCATGGGGGACTGATACAATGTCTGAGGCCCAACAAGTTTTGGTTAAAAGGGGATTGAGTCTTACACTCTAATAGAGGCTCAAAAGATTTATTTTTTGTACAAGTGGTGGGGCTTACAGCTCAAGGAGAGGCCCAGGGTCATTTGTTTGAAAATGGCGATCGCGCCGAGATTTTTTAAAATATGTTGGGTCTTATACAATGCATTAAGGCCCAAAATGGTTTGGTTTTCAAAGGTGGTTGGGTCTTACACTCTAATAGAGGCCCAAGAATAATTTTGAATGGGTCTTATAGCTCGAGGAGAGGCCCAAGGTTTGTTTTTCAACGGACGATGATCGCGTCGAACTTTTTGAAATACAACGGGACTTATACAATAAGTGAGGCCCAAAAATAGGTTTATATTTACAAAGGATTGGGTCTTACACTCTATTAGAGGCCCAAAAGTGTTTGAAATTGTTTGACAAGGGTGAAAATCAAAGAAACCCTAATTTGTTATTCTTTAAAAGTAAATATTTAAAGAAAATCAAATAAAATAGCAAATAAGTTTGAATAAACCATTTGTGATTTTTGTTTAAGGTTTGTAAAATGAGGGATTAATCACAAGATGAATTAAAACTCACTTGGTTTTGATTTTCAAAGTAAATATTCACTTTTAAAATGTTTAAAAACATTAAAAAGGAATTTATTCACAAAAATACTAATTATATTAAATAAGTAATATAAACTTAATTTTTTTGTGGAATAAAATATTTCAATATTTTTGTGATTTTTTGCAAAAATAACCAATAAAAAATAATTAAAATTGAATGAGTTATTAATTTTCCAATTAATTAATAAAACATGAAAATATTGGAAAAAATAGCAAAAATGTGAGAAAACACAAAATGGCATGGGTAGGGTTTGAACCCACGACCTCAAGGTTATAAGGCGCGCGCTTTACCACTAGGGTGGTGATACATCCATTGCTCGAAGTGAAACCACAAATATACAAGGCTTGCCTTGTTTTTGGCCTGGCCCAAGGCAAGGCAAGGCAAGTTTTGGGTCAGAAACGTGAAGGTCATAACTTTCTCATTTCTCCATGGTTTGAGACAAAATTTATATGCATCTGGCCTAGAATTTCACAAGAAATCCAATGGTGGTGGCATTTTTTTAGATCATACTCCATCCTTAAAATCCGATGGTGGTTTTGAAAAAGGCCTATAATTGCATTTTCTATGCTACACTTTGATACAGGCATAAATTACATGATGAATTGGTTCAAACACAACATATATAACATGTATGAGGTGTGTATGATCAGTGGACTTCAAAGCAATGCATATTTTGGAAAGTGCAAGTCATGATGCTTACCTCTTTTTGAGCTTTTGGAGTTTTCTGTGCAATCTGCCAAACTTCTTGTTCCAAAAATGGTTTGATGCTTTAGACACTCTCAAATGATCCCTTAGAAGCTTTTAGGATGGTTGGAATCAGCAGGAACCTGCAAAAACACAAACTGGCCCTTTCTTGCAAAAGGGGTTAAAATGACCAAAATAGCAACTCTCTCAAATGGTGTTCCAGATGGGGGGAACCATTTGGGACAGTTTAATGATGTTATTTGGAGTGTGTTTGAGGTTTTATCTGGTTTGGAAAGTGACTGAATCAAGACATGGCTTGAAAAATGCACAAAAGGCCTATTTTGAGGTTTTGAGAGATGACTTTGTGATTTTGGTGTTACAGGTCACTTTTGATAGTTTGGATCACCTACATATGATGTTTATGAGGTGTTAGGATCATGAGTTATGATGGAAATGCTCTCTAACTCAAAAACTCAGAGTTACCTTGCTAAAGAAGGCATTTTGGCCTAAAGAGAGGGATTTTGAGGAAAGCATCTATTTGATGGCTTTGGTGTACTCAAACTGAGCACAAATGAGCTCTATTTATAGTAGAGTAAGTTTGTTTTGGGATCAATAGTGAATGGCAACTGCAGCAGAGGTTTGGCCAATGGTTTCACTTTGGAATCCAAGTCTCCTCTAGCCATTGACCAGAGGTTAGGGCACAGGGTTGTGGTTCCCTTGGTCTTGGATAAGTCTTGACTGAATTCAGTTGCAAATGTGTCAGTCCATGCCACCTTGGTGTATGTATTGAATGCTCCAAATCAAAATTGGAGTCTTATCCCTCTTTTAGGGAATTCTAGGTTTGGCATGCTACTTCTTGTTCCAAGGACTTTGGAGGCTTGGCTCAGTATTTGTCCCCTTTAAATTTGATCTTCAGATGTGTCCAAAGTGATGACAAGGCTTGGAATTATCTGATTTTTCCAAACCGAGCAAAAATGAAAAAATCTGCCTAGCCTTGGCAGTTTTCAGCAAGGCATATTGCCATTGTCATATCTCATGGCCCAAGTGGAATTTGGTGATGTTCTTGGCCATTTTGGAAAGCCCTCATATGATACAACAACTGTTTGATCATATTTGGTTTAGATACCTTTTGGATCCAAGTGAAAAATCCCCCTACATTTGGAAAAAAGTGAAGGCAGATTCTGACTTTGTGAAAATTTCACTAAGTGTTGGAAAAAAGTGACATTTTCACTTTTGTGATTTTGATCATTCCATAACTCAAAATCCATGATGAATTTGGAAGGGGGTCAGTTCTAAGCTTTTGTAGAGGGAAATGAGGGCTACAAATCCAGCTTTGAATGGGGAAAATGGCTTTGTGGTTTAGGAGTTATGATCCTCCAAAGTTGGTACCCTTGCCACTTTGTTCATAACTTAGAAAATTTTCTAAGTTTGTATGGTTACCCCTTTTACAAGCTATCCCACTTTTCTTGATTTCTCTTGATGAATGATGATTCAAATCATACATTAACATCATTTTAGGGTTAAAAACCCATTTTTGTGAAAAATCTCAAAAAGTCAAAGTTGACTTTTGTGCACAGTTGACTTTTTGTCAGATGAATTCCAAATTGTACGATCCTCTATGAAATCAAGTCCTTGACCTAAATCAAACTTGATGGGTTGATTTCATAGGTGTTATAGGGTGTATTGAATCATGTCCTAGGGTTTGGGGGCATGTCCTGGTCAAAAGTCAAAGCTACAGTTGACTTTTCTCTCGAAACCCTAATTGTGGTACAGATGAAATTGAGACTTGCTGCTCAAACTTCCTGGATCAATCCATTGTTACAAATGGATCAATGTGGTATGTTGGAGACCCTCAAATCATGTCTTGAGGTCTTGGCTCATGATTTGTCCCAAAAGTCAACTTAGGGGTGAATTAGGTCAAGAAACCCTAATTCCTGATTTTTGATGTATGCATCCCCTGAGGTCAAATTGACTTGATGCTTAGGGCCATGAGGTTCCATGGAGTATTTTAGGATATGCTTTGAAGCATTGGCTCATGCCCAGAGGAAAATTTCCATCTGGAGGCCCTGGTCGACCAAACCCTAATTTGGTGATACTGGCGATCTTGAGGCTTGATCCACCTGGAAGGGAGTAGGCTTGTGCTTAATCCTTAAAGTGGGAGTACTCTTGATCCATTGTAGATGTTTGGGAGGTTAGACAAGTTGAAGATCATGTCATTTCTTGATTGATCCTTTGTCTAAGAACTCTGAGAGGGCTTGAAACCCTAATTTTGACTGTAGTAAGTGTTCACCCATCTTTGGGGAGACTGATGAGGCAAGCTGATTCATCCATATTGTGATGATGATTTGCATAATGATGGGAAATCTTAGTGGTCAAAATTTAGGGTATGACAGATGCCCCTATTTAACCTTCTTGGACCCGAAGGTGTGAATGACGAAGGTTTTCGGGCATTCAGGGTGCAAGAGGATTAAATATCGGAATACCCAAAATTTTGATGGTGATTATGAATGGTAGCTTACACATTCATCCTCTTTTGTTAAGCAATGATGCTTAGAAAAGGTAAAAACTTTCCCTCGATCCTCGTTTCCTACCAAGGAACTGGTCTTAGTTTCTGATGTAAACTTCCCCTCGATCCTGGTTTCCTACCAAGGAACTGGTCTTAGTTTCTGATGTAAACTTCCCCTCGATCCTGGTTTCCTACCAAGGAACTGGTCTAAGTTTCTGAAGTAAACTTCCCCTCAATCCTGGTTTCCTACCAATGACCTAGTCTTAGTTTCTGATGTAAACTTCCCCTCAATCCTGGTTTCCTACCAAGAAACTGGTCTAAGTTTCTGAAATAAACTTCCCCTCGATCCTGGTTTCCTACCAAGGAACTGGTCTAAGTTTCTGAAATAAACTTCCCCTCGATCCTTGTTTCCTACCAAGGACCTGTTCTAAGTTTCTTTTGTCAATAAACTTTCTTGACAATGGACGCTATTCGTAGCGGTTTTCCTCAAACTTCTCGCCGAATTTTCCTGGGGAGATGCCATTTGATAGAAAAATTTTGATGTCAGACTCGCTGGGGAACCCATTCGCCTGAGTTGTAGAGGTGTACAAACTTCTCTGTTTGGAGATGCCATTTGCCGACTCTACTGGGGAAAACGAGTCTCTTGAGAGACTGCTTTCACGCTTGGGGATATTACATCATACTTTTCTCGAGATCTTCCCGGAGAAACGCCATATGATGTTATCCAATTTTGAGGTGCTGATGACCTTTTCGTCAGCAGTTTTTTCGGAGAAACACTGCTGTATTGTCGAATCTCTGATTAAGAGGCTTTCTCTGGGGATTTTCCTTAATCCAAGAAAGCAAAAATATCATCTTCAATGGCGAAGAGTGACATCGGTTGAAGGTTCTCTGGTCTTTCAGAGGTTCAAGTTATCAAAGTGGCCAAGGTCCAATTCTGATCCAAAAATAAACTGGAGGAGAGAGATTGTTCAGACGCAACACTTCCTGACGAGGAAAGGGCTGACAACTCAATTGAGAGGACTTTTATCACTATGGGATAAGACCGACTGGAGTGATAGTGATGCAATATGAATGTGAATGCAAATCAATAATGCATGATGTATGTATGTATATGTTGATGAACACGACTAGATACTCGGCCACAGTGGCGCATGTAGAAATATCGCTGGTTCAAGATAGCAATTCTGCCTTGCTTAGGAGAAACGGTCCTTGTTAGGAGCGACGCTGGTCGGGCTTAGGAGATGAGAACTCGGCCGAGGATGTCAGATGGAGTATTCGCATTTGACATAGTTGATCCTTCATTCAGGCATACTGGTTTAGAAGGAGTACTTTGATTCTGCACTTTGAAGCTCTAACACCTTTGGAGAAGCGATCGATGTTCTTTCGATGTTCAACAGTCAAAAGAAATTGTCATCTTTATTTTTAAAGCAGAAAAATTTTACAAGTAAATTCATTTTTTTGTTTTATTTCAAGAATCGTTGATCATGTTAAAAACATCATTCTGTAAAGCTAAAACAAATATGAATTGCAAATAAAAGCACAAGGGCTCAACTTTTATTGATAGGATAGAGATCAGCCAAACGCGTGATTCCATAGAGTATTTACAAAGTTTAGAAAATGATAATTTATGGGAAGAGGGCTACATTGAAACATAAAGACCACTATCCTTCTACCAACTTTGAATTCTGGGCATCCTGAGCTTCTGTCGAAGATGACCTTGACTGGAGTTTCCCTGATGGATGGCATGACTGCTGAGGAGTTGAATTGATCAGACGTAGTTACTTGCCATTATCCCTAACTTTTGCCTGGATTGGACTTTGAGATTTCCAATCCACCGGGATGATTTTTTGACTTTGTCTCTAATTTTTGCCTGGACCGCCCTTTCGGGTTTTCAATCCACCGAGACTTTTTTTTTTAGTTTAGGCGAAGTATTTCTTGACTACATCAACATTTGTGGGGTAGGCAAATTCCTCTTCGTCCATGGTTGCAAGTCTCAAGGCGCCGTCTGAGAAAGCTTTCTTGACCACATAGGGGCCATCATAATTCGGAGTCCATTTGCCCCGAGAGTCAGTGAGAAAAGATTGTATCCTTTTGAGCACAAGGTCTCCTTTCCTGAAGATGCGAGGTCGAACCTTTTTGTCAAACGCCATCTTCATTCTTTGTTGATACAATTGACCGTGGCATAAAGTCGTGATTCGCTTCTCTTCAATCAGATTCAGTTCATCGTGTCGATTTTGACATCATTCAGCTTCTGTAAGCTTAGCTTCCATCAATACCCGGATTGATGGGATCTCTACTTCTATGGGAAGCACTGCCTCCATGCCATATACTAGAGAGAAAGGGGTTGCCCCTGTTGAAGTGTGGACAGACGTACGATAACCGTGAAGAGCAAAGGGTAGCATCTCGTGCCAATCTTTGTAGGTTACAACCATCTTCTGAACAATCCTCTTGATGTTCTTGTTAGCCGCTTCTACCGCTCCGTTCATCTTTGGTCGGTAGGGAGATGGGTTATGGTGTTCGATCTTAAACTCTGCGCACAACTCTTTCATCATCTTATTGTTCAAGTTAGATCCATTATCAGTAATGATCTGGCTCGAAACACCATAACGGCAGATGATATTGTTTTTGATAAATCGGACCACCACTTGTCGGGTTACATTAGCGTATGACGCTGCTTCGACCCACTTGGTGAAGTAATCAATGGCTACCAGGATGAACCGATGTCCGTTTGAAGTCTTTGGTTCAATCATGTCAATCATGTCTATTCCCCATATGGAAAAAGGCCAAGGGGAAGAGAGAACTTTGAGATGCGTTGGCGGTACATGGATTTTGTCAGAGTATATCTGAAACTTGTGACACCGCCTCATGTACTTGTAGCAGTCGGATTCCATGGTCAACCAGTAGTACCCTGCTCTTAGAATTTTTCTCACCATTGTGTGTCCGTTGGCATGAGTGCCAAAGGATTCTTCGTGAATTTCTTTTATCAGCATCTCTACTTCTGGTCTGTCTACACATCGGAGCAAGACCATGTCAAAATTTTTCTTATAGAGAGTATCACCGCTCAGAAAGAAACTTCCAGCCAGTCTTCTGAGGGTTTTCCTGTCTTTCCTTAGTGCCCCAGGTGGGTACTCTTGTTTCTGAAGGAAGCATTTGATATCGTGATACCAAGGTTTGTCGTCTATGACTGCTTCAATCACAAAGATGTAAGTGGGCCGTTCAAGGCGCATTATGTTGATCTTAGGTATGTCATTCCATTGACCTACACTAATCATGGAAGAGAGAGTGGCTAATGCATCAGCCATGTGATTCTCCTCACGAGGGATGTGATGAAACTCGATTCTGTTGAAGAAGGGTAGCAACCTTCTCGCGTAGTCTTTGTAAGGAATCAATCCTGATTGGTATGTGTTCCAATCTCCTTTAATCTGATTGATAACCAAGGCTAAGTCGCCATATACGTCCAAGTTTTTTATCCTCAAATCAATCGCTTCCTCGAGACCCATAATACAAGCTTCGTATTCGGCCTCGTTGTTTGTACACTTGAATGTAAGTCGGGCAGTGAAAGGAATGTGGGTATCTTGAGGGGTTATGATGATTGCTCCAATTCCGTTTCCGTAATGCTTGACAGCTCCGTCAAAGATAAGTCCCCATTGGGAACCTGGTTCTGGCCCTTCACTGGGTAGCGGTTCATTGCAGTCTTTCATTTTTAGATACATGACATCCTTGTCTGGGAAGTCAAATCCGATTGATTCTTGATTGTCAATCAGTTGATGATCCAAATGATCAGCTAAAATACTTCCTTTAACGACTTTCTGAGCGTGGTATTCTATGTCATATTCTGATAGCAACATCTGCCAACGGGGAATCCTTCCCGTGAGAGCAGGTTTTTCAAATACATACTTGATTGGATCCATTTCGGAAATCAACCAAGTAGTGTGACGAATCATGTACTGGCGAAGATGCTTGGCTGCCCAAGCCAAAGCACAACAAGTTTTCTCAAGCATAGTGTACCGAGTCTCGCAGTCGGTGAATTTCTTGCTCAAATAGTAGATGGCAAACTCCTTTCTTTTGGTTTCGTCTTGTTGGCCAAGTACACATCCCATTGAGTCCTCTAGGACGGTGAGGTAGATAATTAGTGGTCTTCCTTCCACTGGAGGTGATAGAATCGGTGGGCTCGACAGGTATTCCTTAATACTGTCGAAGGCGGTTTGGCAGTCTTCTGTCCAAACGTAGTCCTGATTCTTTTTGAGCAGTTTGAACATCGGCGCACATGTCGCGGTCATGAGGAATATGAATCTGGAGATGTAGTTCAAACTTCCCAGGAATCCTCTGACTTGTTTTTCAGTTTTTGGACAAGGCATTTCTTGAATGGCCTTGACCTTGTCAGGAACCTCAATTCCTTTCTGGCTGACGATGAACCCTAAGAGTTTTCCTGAACGGACACCGAAGGTGCACTTGTTGGGATTCAAGCGGAGTTTGTACTTTCTCAACCGCTCGAATAGCTTTGACAGATGGGTCACATGCTCCTCTTCTGTCTTAGATTTTGCAATCATATCATTAACATATACCTCGATTTCCTTGTGTATCATGTCATGAAACAGAGTCGTCATGGCCCTTTGATAGGTTGCCCCGACGTTCTTCAAACCGAACGGCATCACCTTGTAACAAAAGGTACCCCATGGGGTAATGAACGAAGTTTTCTCCGTGTCTTCCGGCGCCATTTTGATTTGATTATAGCCCGAGAATCCATCCATGAAGGAGAAAACTTTGAACTTTGATGTACTGTCTACCAGCATGTCGATGTGTGGTAAAGGAAAGTCGTCCTTTGGACTAGCCTTGTTTAGATCTCTGTAATCCACACACATTCTGACTTTTCCGTCCTTTTTGGGAACGGGTACGATGTTGGCTAACCATTGAGGATATTCTTATGTGGCGAGGAAACATCAATATGTTTCTGTACCCCCTCTTTGATTTTGATGGCCATGTCCGGGTGAGTCCGTCTTAACCTCTGTTTTACCGGCGGTATCCAACCCTGGCATATCCTGATAGGACCAAGCGAATACATCGGGGAATTCTTTGAGAAGCTTTACCAAATCATCTCTGGCAGTTGGACTGAGCAGTGCCCTAATCCTAATTTCTTTTCTCTCTTTTTCCGAACCTAAGTTTACTGTTTCCAACGGCTCTTTATGAGGTTCAATGGACCTTTCTTCCTGTCTGAGTAATCGGGAGATTTCTTCTGGAATTTCTTCGTCATTTTCTTCTTCAGCCCCAAATACTGGGAACTCAAAGTTGGGAGAAGGCATCGGATCGTATGTTTCAACGGGGTTTAAAACAAGCATTATGCATGACGGTATGATTTGTGTTTAGAAGAGATAGAGGAAATGCAAGAGTGTGTGCAGTGTATTTCTTTTACTGCTTGTTTTTATTATTGAGTTATTTTTTAGGATTACCATTTTCTGAGAAAAGCAAAAAGAGAAAACAACAATTAATGCGGAAATTACAGAACGACGTTATTTTATTAATGAACAAGTCGATTCTTGAAACTACAGCCCTATAAAACAAAGCTCTGTCGCTTTGGGCGAAGCGAAGAGGGAAATTTATAGAAAGTGAGCCCTATCAAAACATTTGTTTCACTTGGGCAGGGTGAAAGGTCAAAGACGGCAATTACTTTGACTTATGAACAATCTTCGAAACATCGACAACAACCCATTGGCGGCGAACTCCTTGGTGAATCACAAAGTCTGGAACCTTCCTTGATTTGTCTTCAGAAATAACACTGATTTCTGGCGGAGCAGGATCGTTGGAATCTGTCTCCCAGGCAGAGTCTTTGTAGGAGGATTCCTCTGTTGCATTTTGTATAGTATTTGTGCTCTCAGGTAAATCTCCCCATCCAATAGGCTGGATATCTTCAAACCTGATACGAGAGCTTTTAGGAGCGGTGTATTTGACCATGAAGTCAAATTTTCCACTTGGTTATCCTAGGGTGTCCCACATTTCTTTGGAACTGGAGGAGTCATCTCTTTCAATGACATTGACCTCGGGAAAAGCATAGTAGATGAATTCAAGTCCTGTAAACATTGCAAATTCATCGTCGTACTGGACATTTTCTGAATGACCTGATTGTTGATCCCTTGACATGGTGGGACGCAGGTATTCTTTTCAATGATACTCAGCTGATTTTCATTGTTCGGCTGATTTCCTTGCCCCTAGTCTCCTGGATATGGCTGCCACATTGGCAGGCCATCCATCGGGCCATAATAGTTATGGTCAAAGTTGTCCTTCATCAGAGTGTCCTCCTCTAATGAGTTTGGTGGAGCACGGCATCCTTCCGGATCACAATCTCCGTATATCATTTCGACGTATGACCTGGGTATAAATCTCGGACTCTGTGCGGGATAGAAAAATGGCGTAGGCACCTCTTCCTGAGACGTATAACCTTCCTTGTTAAGATAGGACTCCCATTCTTCCTCCATATCAGAGGAATCATCTTTATTGATGGTATGCACTTCTTGAGGTACTGGGTGAAGGAAACCTCCACTGTGGAAGAAGTCTTGAATGGGGTGAAGACTTTCATTGCTAGTAGTAGCTGTCTGGGTACAGGTTGCAGAAAAACCAAGACCCTTCTTTGTTTTATTGTCAGTAGGAATGACTAGTTGTCCCCATCCTGCTGTATTGGTACTCTCGACCGCTTCGATAGCATCTTTGTATGAGGAAATGGAAGTTCCCTCTTCGGATTGATTGTCCTTGCTCACCGAAAGTGCTTGGAGCTGAGTTCCAATAACCTCCTCGAGTTCTATACCAGTAGATGATGATAAGCTACTCACGAGCAAGGCTTGTTCTCCACAGACCGTGACGAGCTGGTTGTTCTGAACGAACTTTAACTTTTGGTGGAGGGTCGAGGTGACCGCCCCAGCCTGATGTATCCAAGGTCTTCCTAATAAACAATTGTACGTTTCCCGGATGTCCATGACCTGGAAAGCGACTTGGAAAGTGTGAGGATCAATAGTTATGGGAAGGTCGACTTTGCCGATAACCGTTTTTCTGGACCCGTCAAATGCTTTGACGACGACCTCGCTGGTTCTCATCGGGGGTCCTTTGAAGGATAATTGCATCAAAGTGGACTTCGGCATAACATTCAGGGCTGACCCTGTGTCTACCAGTACGCCGGCTAAAGCATCGCCCTGGCAGATGACCGTGATATTAAGTGCCATGTTATGACGGCGACCCTCTTCAGGTAATTCCTCATCACTAAATCCCAAGTTATTGCAGAAAGTGATGTTAGAGATGATGCTATCGAACTGTCTGATTGTTACATCCTATTCCACAAAGGCTTGCTCCAAGACTTTCTGTAAAGCCTCCCTGTGCGCTTCTGAACTGAGTAAAAGTGACAGCACAGAGATCTTTGAAGGAGTTTGTAACAGTTGATCAACAATGGTGTATTCACTCCTTTGGATGAGCTTCAGCATCTCATCATCGTTTTTCGAAAGGTCGGGATTACTGGATTGACCAACTGGTGGATTGGGAACTTCTGTCTGAGGTTCCTTTTCTTTGTTAAGTTCTCCAACTCCTCGGTTGAAGATTCGACCACTCCGTGTTACTCGACTGATGTCTGCAATATTCACGACGGAGGGTAATGGGATTTCCTTTCCATTCTCGACTGTTGTTGCACCGTATTTGTAAGGGATAGCCTTAGTTGATTCATACGGTAATGGTCCCGGTAGATAGATGACTATGGGAGCCTTCTGATTTTTCCGACCATCGTAAGCAATTTCGATCCGTTCCTGGTCGGAAACTCTCGATTCGTCAAGTAGAGGGATGATGGTACAAACATCCCTAGCCCTCTGATGATCAGAGATTACAACAACGTCCTCAATTTAATCAGCGAGGTAGTCCGGCGCCCAGTTGATTGGTCCAGAACCCAGATATGGGCGAATCTCTCTACGATCCACCTGACCCTGAAGAGCTGCTCACACAAGGTAACATCCTTGGTTACTTTCCGAACAAACTCTACAATGTTCATAGTTCTGTGGTGGCACCTGACCACGCCCGCTTTGAATACAATGTAACCTCACTAGGTCAGTTTCCACAGATCAAACGTTCTGACTTTGATGCCGAGTAGGGTTCCCGTTGGTAATACTAATTTGCTGGGTGTCTTCATCCATATAGATTCGAAGCCACCAGTGGTCCGACAAGTGCTGAAGGGTTTCCTGGATAAGGGCACAGCCTTGATCGTTTTCGCAACCCGCCCTACAGCTCTGATAATTATGTGATACCAGGAACCCGAGCCGGACCTGTTTAGCATGTAACTCCACCAGGCTGGTATTCATCAAGTGAATATCAAAGATTTGAATCATGTTGATCTGATAGGGGATTCCTATCATGGTAGTCATGGATCCATCCAGGATCCATCTGACGCTGGAGGGCCTCTTGTACAAAAGAGCATCCCTGTTTGTTTACCAAGCAAGTCAGACAGGAACTGTAATCGTGCCGCGGCAGATTATGATACTGGCTTTGCCTGGAATGCATCGCCACCAAGTTGACATTCATTGCACGGATGTCGTGGTTCTGAATGATGTTAGAATTCGTGTAAACCATGTTAACTCCACGAACTCGGTGCTCTTTGATTCATCCGAGATCCATCTGTTCCTATAGAGCTGATTGCACCACAGAACATCCTCGATTGCCTTTAGAGCAGATATCACACTGGTGATAGTTATGAGGTGGCACATGGACATATCTACTCTATCTACAATGCATCTTTACCAGATTGGTCCTTAACAAGAGTACATCATGAATTTGATAGACGTTGTTAGTCTCTTCCTCTATCAAATTGACTGTAGCTTTCTCGTGTTGAGGCAGCGGGTTTGTGAGAACATTAGGATTTGTATCCTTGAAAGATAAGACCCCGCTCCTAACAAGCTTTTGCACGTCGGATTTGAAATTGAGACAGTTCTCTATGTTATGCACTGGTCCTCCTTGATGGTAAGGGCAAGTCTGATCCACCTTAACCCAAAAAGGAGGATTTTTCGGTACTGTAAGAGGGGACTTGGTCTAGACATGCCCCTTAGCCAGTAGTAACGGAAATAGTTCTACGTACAATACGGGTATAGGATCAAATCCTGGTGGCCGCGTTGTACGGTTGGTATTGTATGGAGGACGAGCCTACTGAAGAGGCTGTTGAGTCCTTTGCTAAAGTTGTTGTTGATTAGGTTGGCTCTGCGCAACCTGAGGTTGATACGTAGAAATAGGCGCAGGATTGATAGCAGGAGTCACAGTCGCTACTGGTTAATAACGTCGCCTTTGCTTTCCGAGAGAGATATTCCCAATATCCTGCTCTTTTTTCTTAGGGAGAGCACTACCGTATCGCTTTGTACTACTTGATGATCCAGTGTCTTTGACTAGACGTCCCTCTTGGACGGCTTCCTCAAGACGAACCCCCATACCGATCATCTCGGTGAAGTCGCTGGGTGCACTGGCAACCATTCTATCATAGTAAAATGAGCTCAAGGGCTTTAAGAAGATCTTTGTCATCTCTTTTTCCTCAAGAGGTGGACAAATTTGAGCGGCAATTTCACGCCATCTCTGAGCGTATTCCTTAAAGGTTTCCTTGTCCTTTTTGTGACATTGATCTGAGTTGATCTCTGTCGGGTGCCATGTCTAGATTGTATTTATATTGTTGGACGAAGGCAGTGCCAAGATCTCTGAAAGTGCTAATCGTAGCACGGTTTAAACCCATGTACCATTTTAGTGCGGCACCGGTTAAACTATCCTGAAAGTAGTGAATCAGTAAATCCTGATTCTCTGTCTGAGCTGACATTCACCGAGCGTACATCACCAAGTGACTCTGAGGGCAAGAGTTACCCTTGTACTTTTCAAAGTCGGGCACCTGGAATTTGTGCGGGACTTTCACATTGGGGACCAAGCAGAGGTCCGCGGCGTCCTTTCCAAATAAATCCTGACTGCGAAGGGCCTGCAGTTCTTTCTGCATTCCCATGAACTATTCCTGGAACTCATTCATTCTTTCGAACATGTTGTCGTTTCCACCAGAAGGTATATGTGGAATATGTCCTTCTGAGACAGTGTGTACCACGGGCGGTGGTATAGTCATTATGGCCGAGACTCTCGGTGCCTCCCAAAGTTTGTAACCTTCAGGAGCTGCTGTCATGCCCCTGACATCTTCGCTTTCCCGAAGTTTGTAACCTTCAGGCCCAGCGGTTCCTGCTGCGGTCCCCTGATCCTCATTGATCAACGGGATATATCCTTCCGGGATATAGTTAAGTGGCATGCCCCAGGGACGATCTTTCAGCATTTTGTACCTAGGATCGGACTTTTCCACTATAGGCATTGAGGTGATCTCCGAGATCACAGTCCTTTGTAGCTGAGCTTCTGCCATGGCTTGCATGTCGTTACGAAACTTTCTCAAATCCTCTCTCAGAGCGTCGATCTCTTCTCTCAACTCTCTATTCTCTTCCTCGAGATCATCCATCTTTTTCTGACGATTGGCCCGAGTATTGTACGAATGAGACAGTTTGACTCTAGAACTGAGACACAAACGTGAGATTCGTAGGTAAGAAGAATACGTGACGTGAGAATGATGAATGCAATGATTATATTAATTGTTTTTTTTGTTTAATCAAAATAAACTTCGACAATTAGATTGCAAATATCAAACAGTGGGGAAACCCCGTTTTATTGAATTCAAAGGATTGCAAAAATAGTAATACAGTAGATTACAAGGTGCGGAAACAGAAACCTAAACTAAGGGGTCCCGAGTCCTCTCTGGGGACAAACCGGGTGCTGATGCTGGTACTTTCCTTTTCTTGGACCGGGGCTCTTGGGCCGTTGTCGGGTTGTCATTCCTTTGCCAAGTGAAAGGAACGAGCAAATTCCTTTGGTCATCCTGATTATCCACAGCATGTTGCTCTAAAATCTCAATCAGAGCATCCTTATCTTTCAGCATTTGCTGTATTTTGGTACACTCTACATTGAGGGTGCGGTATTTGTTCTTCCAAGACCTCCTCTCCTATTGAACTTTGTTGAGAGTAACCTGAAGTTTTTCCATTTCAGTCATGAAGTACATGACAGATTCCCTCGGCGGAAGAACTCCGTGACGAGGATAAGGCATCTTTAGCTTGAGAGCTCTAGTTTGTACCCAGTGGAGATAAGGCTCCACCGAGACACAGTCCGGTTTTCCTAGAGACTCTCGTCCTTTATTATGAACATGTTTCCAAACGTGCACTATTTCCATCTTTAGTGCCCTGTCATTTTCTCCTTCTTTGAAGAAAAGACCCTCCAGATGAGCATTACGCGGGACATGCCTCATCGGGTATCCAAATTGATGACGAACAAGAACTGGATGGTAGTTGATTCCTCCCTTAGTTCCTATGAGGGGCACGTTGGGGAAGTTTCCACAACGGTCAATGATCCTGATCCCGTCATAAATCCTATTGCACCAATCTATGTCATAGTTCGTAAGGGACATGATTTTATGCAACCAACGTAAGGTACTCTTATGATCCCAAAAAGCAGCAGACTTAGGCAAATGGGAGATAAACCATTTATATAGCAGGGGCACACAGCACGTGATCATCCCTCCGCAGTACAAATTCCCTAAGTGTACAGAATGATACGCGTCCGCGAGCAAAGTTGGCACAGGGTTTCCAATGAGAAAACCTTAATGGCGTTGATATCAACGAAGTTATTAATGTTGGGAAACATAAATAACCCGTAGGTGAGTAAGACAAAGATGCTTTCAAAAGCAGTCATGTTCCCTATACTAGCAAAGTACAGAGCCTTCTTTGTCAGGAACTAGGGTGGCAAACCTGGGAGCCCACCCTTAGTGGTCATGTGAGTCTTGACTTCTGACTCATCCAAATAAATTGCTCTTGCAATGATTTGATCCTTTGGAATTTCTTCTAGTCCAGAAAATGGAGCTCGATCAGTAATGTGTAGATCAGTGAGGTGAGAATACTCCTCCAACGTTGGTGCGAGCTGGTAATCCGGGAATGTGAAACAGTGATAGACTGGATCGTAAAACTGAATAAGTGCCTCTATGATTCCTTCAATCACATGGACTCTTAACAGAGGTAGCAGACCTCCGTACTTGGCTCTGAAATCTTTAGGGTTAGTGATCATCCTCGCTAATCCTCTCAAATCTTCTAGTTTTGGAACCCTTAAGGTATGCTTATGAGTTCTCCTTCTACCGAAGTCCATGAGCACAATCTTTTTCTCTAACATTTGCAATCATTGTCTTAGTTTAGTTTGAAAAAGAGAGACTAGAAGAGAAAAAAAAGTTTGTTTTAATGTTTTTTAGATGAATGCTGAATGCAGCACACAAAAACATAGAAAAAACATGGGGTCAAAGGGTCGGTGTCATGAAGTCAAGGCTCTACCCCCCCCCCCCCCCCAAAGGTTTATACTAGTGATTTTTGTACCTGTCTCTCAAAATCATCAGTTCTTGTCGAGAAAACACCAGTGGTCCGGGAACCGTGCTAGGTGACATTTTTCGAAGAACCATCAGAAGAGGGTAGTATCGCGTGACAACCATTTCCAATAGTTTCTGCACTACTAAAAGAGGTTTTTCCTAGGTGTATACTCAATCTTTCCACATGCGGCATCACACGCATTCCCATTAGCAGAAAAATAAACACAGATATCAATTAGGAAAAGCAGTATATATATTTGTCCTAAAGTCCTAGACTTTAAAGAGTTATGAATCCTATTTTCCTGACAAACATGGCTCCCCGGCGGAGTCGCCATTCTGTGGTACCTTCCCAAATTTAAAGGTTTTGACCTAAGATCCTAGTGAAGTCAAAAAAAGTCCTATCCCAGTGAAATCCCCAAAAAAGAAAGAAGGAAAGAAAGAAGGGCCCCACAGTGGGTGCCACTTTTCTGTGGCACTTTTTAAGGTTTCTACCTAAGAGATGGGAAGAGAACAAGATCTCGTTTACTTCCCCAATGGAGTCGCCATTTTTTCTGTAGCACGAATTTTTGGACGTGGTTGCAAAGCACTATCGCTTTTGGGGTACTACAGTTCGATTCATTTTTTATCCTATTGAAGTTGATGACGGAATGGAAATAGATGTCTCCAATTAACCCTGCTTGCATACTGAGTTTAAACAGATAACTGTTGGTTTACAGATGCTATTGAGATTGTGAGTCTCTCTTAAGTTATTTTGTTAAAATAGTGTCTGGGCGATTGGTGGGAGGTTTAAGACTGATGCTTTTCGTTTGATATGTAGAGGTATGGGATTTGGGGCTTTGGATTAGTGTGTTCGCTAAGATTTTTCTTTCAATCTTATGCCTACGTATTCCCGTTTACCGAAATAGGGAAATCAGAGCGATCGTAGTTCCTCATATTCTATGGGAGAAAATGGTGATTTGGTGTCTTGTTCAAAGCCCAAGACATGAAGCTAAAAAGGTGGTTTATATCTTGTTCAAATCCCAAGATGTGAAGCTGAAGGTTTATTTGTATCTTGTTCGAAGCCCAAGATGTGAAGCTAAAAAGGTGTTGTCTTTAGAGAGAATTTGTCATCTCTGAAGGGGGTCTGTTTGTCACAACTGTTAGTTGATTAATTATAAAGGAGGATTACTTTAACCGGGATATGTGAATCCTAGAAATGCCATAATTTCCTTTATAGGGGGTTTTAACCTGAAGGAGAAGACTTTAACTCAGTGTAGAGCAATGCTATCTTTCCATAGGAATTTTTCATGCTAAAAGAGGGACAGTGGCGTGGATGTAAATAATCCAGAGGCTTGCCGCTTACAACAATTAGATGAAAGGAGTTGTTGATGTTTGTATCCTGTGAACGAGGCACAATTTTGATGCTAAAAGGTTGATTGACTCAACCGGGGTTTTTCTTATACAAAGCCTAAGAGGAGGCTATTGACCCAACAAGAGGATGCCTTTTGTGTCTCGTACAAAGCCCGAGAGGGAGGCTAAAAGGAGTTGACTCAACAAGAGAGTGCTTTTAGATATATCTTGTACAAAGCCCAAGACGGAGGCCAAAGGTTGACTCAACAAGGGAGTCTTTTATACTCAACAAGAGAGTGTTTTGTATCTCGTACGAAGCCCGAGATGGAGGCTAAAAGAGAGATTGACTCAACAAGAGAGTCTTTTTGTATCTCGTACGAAGCCCGAGATAGAGGCTAAAAGGATTGCTGTTTCAGTTGAGTGGCAGGTCCAGTAGGTTGGTTAAAAGAGAAAACCAGTTCTTATAAAGAGACTGATTGGAGGTAAGGCCATGCTTTGGGATTGATCAGAGGATCAGGGTTATTTCGTGTTCTTTAAGGAAATGGGGAATTCAGAGGGTATTGGAGACTGTCCGAGTCTACTGGTGTTTTTCCCTACTTGAGAATGCCTTCGAGACTCAAGGAGATTAGACTGTCCAAGTCTAGAGTTTTATCTTTTGTACTATGCTTAAAGAAACAGTAGTAGTACGTTCACGGTAGAAAGATCTAGACTCTTTGAAAGACTGTTCTATTAAGATGACTAATTCGTGTTCCTATACCTCTAGGAGGTCGTCGGGACAATTTGTACGAAGCCCAAGAGGAGGCTGGAAACTTTTAAGAAGCCGAGGGATAATTTGTACGAAGCCCAAGAGGAGGCTTTCTTCCCGAAGGAAGAATCCTTATACGAAGCCTAAGAGGAGGTTGTGAATATTTCTAAGAAGCCGTAGGGCCCTTGTACAACGCCCAAGAGGAGGCGGGGATGCTTTTAGGAAGCCTGTGGGTCCCCAAATCTCGAGAAGTTCAAGACATGCCATTCACCGAGAATAGATCAAGCCAAGAAAGTCCGAGAATTTGGAAGAAACTCAAGAGATGCCATTCACAGAGAAAAGATCATCTCTGGGGAGTAGAGTCTCTTTGACAACTTCTAAGGGTGACAGTCTGAGAAAGGGTTCAAAAAGAATCTGCCTTTCACATCTCCATATTGTTTAACCCCAAGAGGAGGGAAGACTGTATCTGGTAATCCTATGGGGATCTAGTTTTGTCTATTTAAGAGTGATTAAAAGGGCTTAGTCCTAGACGTAGTTGCCGGGGAAACTCTAAATATTTATACTAGTATTACACAGTTGATATGAGTTTATGAAAGAAGACTCACAGTGAAACAGCCCCACAATACAGTTATGTGTATATGAAAGCGGATAAAGAAAGCATATAAACACTTACTCGGTTGTAGAGCTTCCCTGTTATTTGGTTAGTTGTTCAACAAAGAAAGATTGAAAACAACAGTATATTTAAAATTAAAGGAGAAAGTATTTTGAAAAGATGTTGGGGCTTACAGCTCAAGGAGAGGCCCAATGTTTATCAGTGATCGCACTGTCGTTTTGTACAGAAGGACTTATACAAGTGACTGAGGCCCAAGAAAGGTTTTCTGTACAAGGGGATGGGTCTTACACTCTCTCAAGAGGCCCAAGTGTTTAAAGAAAAATAATGGGGCTTACAACACGATGGTAGGCCCAGATGATTGGTTTTTTTATTGGCGATCGCGCCGAGGTTTTCTTTTAATGCAGGGGGACTTATACAATGTCTGAGGCCCAAAAAGTTTTGGTTAAAAGGGGATTGGGTCTTACACTCTAATAGAGGCCCAAAAGATTTATTTTTTGTACAAGTGGTGGGGCTTACAGCACAAGGAGAGGCCCAGGGTCATTTGTTTGAAAATGGCGATCGCGCTGAGATTTTTGAAAACGCGGTGGGTCTTATACAATGCATTGAGTCCCAAAATGGTTTGGTTTTCAAAGGAGGTTGGGTCTTACACTCTAATAGAGGCCCAATAATATTTTTGAATGGGTCTTATAGCTCGAGGAGAGGCCCAAGGTTTATTTTTCAACGGACGATGATCGCGTCGAACTTTTTGAAATACAACGGGACTTATACAATAAGTGAGGCCCAAAAATAGGTTTGTATTTACAAAGGATTGGGTCTTATACTCTATTAGAGGCCCAAAAGTGTTTGAAATTGTTTGATGAGGGTGAAAATCAAAGAAACCCTAATTTGTTATTCTTTAAAAGTAAAAATTTAAAGAAAATCAAATAAAATACCAAATAAGTTTGAATAAACCATTTGAGATTTTTGTTTAAGGTTTGAAAAATGAGGGATTAATCACAATATGAATTAAAACTCACTTGGTTTTGATTTTCAAAGTAAATATTCACTTTTAAAATGTTTAAAAACATTAAAAAGGAATTTATTCACAAAAATACTAATTATATTAAATAAGTAATATAAACTTAATTTTTTTGTGGAATAAAATATTTCAATATTTTTGTGACTTTTTGCAAAAAGAACCAATAAAAAATAATTAAAATTGAAAGAGCTATTAATTTTCCAATTAATTAATAAAACATGAAAATATTGGAAAAAAAATAGCAAAAATGTGAGAAAACACAAAATGGCATGGGTGGGGTTTGAACCCACGACCTTAAGGTTATAGGGCGCGCGCCTTACCACTAGGGTGGTGATACATCCATTGCTTGAACTGAAACCACAAATATACAAGGTTTGCCTTGTTTTTGGCCTAACCCAAGGCAAGGCAAGGCAAGTTTTGGGTCAGAAACGTGAAGGTCATAACTTTCTCATTTCTCCATGGTTTAAGACAAAATTTATATGCATCTGGCCTAGAATTTCACAAGGAATCCAATGGTGGTGGTATTTTTTTCAGATCATACTCCCTCCTTAAAATCTGATAGTGGTTTTGAAAAAGGCCTATAATTGCATTTTCTATGATACACTTTGATACAGGCATGAATTACATGATGAATTGGTTCAAACACAACATATATAACATGTATGAGGTGTGTATGATCAGTGGACTTCAAAGCAATGCATATTTTGGAAAGTTCAAGTCATGATGCTTACCTCTTTTTGAGCTTTTGGAGTTTTCTGTGCAATCTGCCAAACTTCTTGTTCCATAAATGGTTTGATGCTTTGGACACTCTCAAATGATCCTTTAGAAGCTTTTAGGATGGTTGGAATCAGCTGGAACCTGTAAAAACACAAACTGGCCCTTTCTTGCAAAAGGGATTAAAATGACCAAAATAACAACTCTCTCAAATGGTGTTCCAGATGGGGGGACCATTTGGGACAGTTCAAGGATGTTATTTGGAGTATGTTTGAGGTTTTATCTGGTTTGGAAAGTGACTGAATCAAGACATGGCTTGAAAAATGCACAAAAGGCCTAAGGTTTTGAAAGGTGACTTTGTGATTTTGGTGTTACAGGTCCCTTTTGATAGTTTGGATCACCTACATATGATGTTTATGAGGTGTTACGATCATGAGTTGTGATGGAAATGCTATCTAACTCAAAAACTCAGAGTTAGCTTGCTAAAGAAGGCATTTTGGCCTAAAGAGAGGGATTTTAAGGAAAGCATCTGTTTGATGGCCTTGGTGTACTCAAACCGAGCACAAATGAGCTCTATTTATAGTAGAGCAAGTTTATTTTGGGATCAATTATGAATGGCAACTGCAGCAGAGGTTTGGCCAATGGTTGCACTTTGGAATCCAAGTCTCCTCTAGCTATTGACTAGAGGTTAGGGCACAGGGCTATGGTTCCCTTAGTCT
The DNA here is from genome assembly GCA_022829125.1 of Lathyrus tuberosus. Lineage (NCBI taxonomy): Eukaryota > Viridiplantae > Streptophyta > Magnoliopsida > Fabales > Fabaceae > Lathyrus > Lathyrus tuberosus. The sequence goes on along the minus strand of JALAZF010000123.1, from coordinate 9,925,939 downwards.
TGGATAAGTCTTGACTGAATTCAGTTGCAAATGTGTCAGTCCATGCCACCTTGGTGTATGTATTGAATGCTCCAATCCAAAATTGGAGTCTTGTCCCTCTTTTAGGCAATTCTAGGTTTGGCATGCTACTTCTTGTTCCAAGGACTTTGGAGGCTTGGCTCAGTGTTTGTCCCCTTTAAATTTGATCCTCAGATGTGTCCAAAGTGATGACAAGGCTTAGAATTATCTGATTTTGCCAAATCGAGCAAAAATGCAAAATTCTGCCTAGCCTTGGCAGTTTTCAGCAAGGCATATTGCCATTGTCATATCTCATGGCCCAAGTGGAATTTGGTATTGTTCTTAGCCATTTTGGAAAGCCCTCATATGATACAACAACTATTTGATCATATTTGGTTTTGATACCTTTTGGATCCAAGTGAAAAATCCCCCTACATTTGGAAAAAAGTGAAGGCAGATTCTGACTTAATGAAAATTTCACTAAGTGTTGGAAAAAAGTGACATTTTCACTTTTTGTGATTTTGATCATTCCATAACTCAAAATCCATGATGAATTTGGAAGGAGGTCAGTTCTAAGATTTTGTAGAGGGCCATGAGGGCTACATATCCAGCTTTGAATGGGGAAAATGGCTTTGTGGTTTAGGAGTTATGATCCTCCAAAGTTGGTACCCTTGCCACTTTGTTCATAACTTAGAAAATTTTCTAAGTTTTTATGGTTACCCCCTTTTATTAGCTATCCCACTTTTCTTGATTTTTCTTGATGAATGATGATTCAAATCATACATTAACATTATTTTAGGGTTAAAAAACCATTTTTGTGAAAAATCTCAAAAAGTCAAAGTTGACTTTTGTGCACAGTTGACTTTTTGTCAGATGAATTCCAAACTATGCAATCCTCTATGAAATCAAGTCCTTGACCTAAATCAAACTTGATGGGTTGATTTCATAGGTGTTATAGGGTGTATTGAATCATGTCCTAGGGTTTGGGAGCATGTCCTGGTCAAAAGCCAAAGCTACAGTTGACTTTTCTCGCGAAACCCTAATTGTGGTACAGATGAAATTGAGACTTGCTGCTCAAACTTCCTGGATTTATCCATTATTACAAATGGATCAATGTGGTATGTTGGAGACCCTCAAATCATGTCTTGAGGTCTTGGCTCATGATTTGTCCCAAAAGTCAACTTAGGGGTTGTAATACCCCAAATTTTGACCACTTAGATTTCCCATCATTGTGAAAATCATCATCACAATATGGATGTACCTTTATGCTTCATTAGTCTCCCCAAAGATGGGTGAGCATCCACTATAATCAAAATTAGGGTTTCAAGCCCTCTCTGAGTGCTTAGACAAAGGATCAATCAAGAAATGACATGATCTTCAACTTTTCTAATCTCTTAAACATCCACAATGGATCAAAAAGGACTCCCACTTCAAGGATTAAGCACAAGGTTGCTCCCTTCTAGGTGGATCAACTCTCAAGATCGACAGTGTCACCAAATTAGGGTTTTGGTCGACCAGGGCCTCCAGATGGAAATTTTCATCTGGGCACAAGGCAATGATCCAAAACATAACCTAATATACTTCATGGAACCTCATGAACCCATGCATCAAGTCAATTATGCCTCAGGGGATGCATTCATCAAAAATCAGGAATTAGGGTTTCTTGACCTAATTCACCCCTAAGTTGACTTTTGGGACAAACCATGAGCCAAGACCTCAAGAGATGATTTGAGGGTCTCTAATATACCATATTGATCCATTTGGAACAATGGATTGATCCAAGAAGTTTGAGCAACAAGTCTCAATTTCATCTGCACCACAATTAGGGTTTTAAGGGAAAAGTCAACTGTAACTTTGACTTTTGACCAGGACATGCTCCCAAACCCTAATACATGATTGAATATACCCTATAACACCCATGGATCATGTCCATCAAGTTTGATTTAGGTCAAGGACATGATTTCCTGAAGAATTGCACAGTTTGGAATTCATCTGATAAAAAGTCAACTGTGCACAAAAGTCAACTTTGACTTTTTGAGATTTTTCACCAAAATGGATTTTTAACCCTAAAATGATGTTAATGTATGATTTGAATCATCATTCATCAAGAAAAATCAAGAAAAGTGAGATAACTTGTAAAAGGGGTAACCATAAAACTTAGAAATTTTTCTAAGTTAAAAATAAAGTGGCAAAGGTACCAACTTTGAAGGACCATAACTCCTAAACCACAAGGCCATTTTTTCTCATCCAAAGATGGATTTGTAGCCCTCATTATCACCTACAAAAACTTCAACTACAAGTCATTCCAATTCATTAAGGATTTTGAGTTATGGAGTGATCAAAGTGGCTGAAAAGTGAAAATGTCACTTTTTCCAACACTTAGTGAAATTTTCACTAAGTCAGATTCTGCCTCACTTTTTGCCAAATGTAGGGGGATTTTTCACTTGGAATCAAAAGAGATCAAAACCAAACTTGTTCAAACAGTTGTTGTATCATGTAAGAGCTTTCCAAAATGGCCAAGAACATTGCCAAATTCAACCTACACCATGAGATACAACATTGCCAAGTTGCCTTGCTGAAATCTGTCAAGGCAAGGCAGAATTTGCAACTTTGGTCGATTTGCCAAAATCAGCCAAATTCAATTGCTCCTATCCACTTGGACACCTCAGAGGATTGAATCTAAAGGGGACAATCACTGAGCCAAGCCTCCAAACTCCATGGAACAAGAAATAGCATGTTGAACCTAGAATGGCCAAAATAGGGACAAGACTTCAAATTTGGAATGAGGCATTCAATGGAACCAGCAAGGTGGCATGGACTGAGCCATTCTCATCTGAAATCAGTCAAGACTTATCCAAGACCAGGGGGACCAAAGCTCTGTGCCCTAACCTCTAGTCAATGGCTAGAGGAGACTTGGATTTTCATTTGCCAACATTGGCCAAACCTACTTACCAGCTGCCATGCACTATTCCTTGCAAAACAAACTTGCTCTACTATAAATAGAGCTCAATTGTGGTCAGTTTGAGTACACCAAAGCCATCTAACAGATGCTTTCCTCAAAATCTTTTCTTTCACTCCAATTTTGCCTTCTAAGGCAAGTCACTATCGGGTTTTGAGTTTGAGAGCAATTCCAATCAAACCAATCACTCACACACCTCACATACATCACATATGAGCTTATCAAACACTTAGATTACTTCTGAAACATCAATTTCACAAAATCACCAGCTGGTTGCTCAAGGTTTTAACCAAAGTGCAGCTGAGGTACCACAAAATGATCCAGCCAATTTCAATCAAGTCCAACCATCCAAACACAATCCATAGGGTGTAGGGAAGCTGTTCAAATCATCACCACTCATCTGTAACACCTCCAAATCAAAAATCACTTTGAACTTGCTGTCACGGCCTAGAGGTAAGCACATACTTGGTCATCTCTCAATCTATGCATATTTCCTCGCACAATAATTTGGCCATATGTTCATAATCATGCATGGAATGTTTTCCCTCAATTAATTGCATTGTTTGAATCGTGTATCAAAAATCCTAGCCTTCATGCAGAAATTAGGGTTCTTGAGGTCTCTTCGTGATTTCTTGTTATATGTTTAATTTAAATGAAATTTAAGTACATAGACATGATCGTGAGGTTGAGACGAGCATAATGATATGTGGATTGCATGATATGATTACGTATTCATGGAGATTGGATAGAAAATGCAAATCTGAGAAACCAAGAACACGCGCGTGTTCTTCAGCTGTTCTTGGCGCCATTTTTCATAAATTCAAATATTTGAATTTTGTGATTTTGTTTAATTGATTCAAAAATTAATTTCTCTCTGAGTTTTAATGATTTTGAGTTGATTCTTTTTTTAATAATTCACAAAAATGTTAAAATATTTTATTTTCACAAAAAATCCCAAAAATATTATTTAGTTCATATAATTGTTATTTTTGTAAAGAATTAATATTTTGATTGTTTTTGGCATTTTAAATATTTTTTCTACATTGATTTTGCAACTTTTAATGCTTTCTAATTATTTTGTAGGTCAATACTTAATTTTTGAAGCATTAATCCAAGATCACAATTTGTTTTCCATGTGTTAAACAATTTTTGATCATTTTAATTGAATTTTTATTCAATTAAATACATTTTGAAAACAAATTAGGGTTTTGGATTAATTCAACCCTCATAAATCATTTTCAAAACTCTTTGGGCCTCTTGAGAGAGTGTAAGACCCATCCCCCCTTGTACAAAAACTTTTTGGGCCTCACTCATTGTATAAGTCCCTCTGTACAAGTAAACGGCGCGATCGTCGCCCGTTTAAAAATAAAAATCATCTGGGCCTCTCCTTGAGCTATAAGACGCATTCAAAACACTTTGGGCCTCTATTAGAGTGTAAGACCCAATCCCCCTTTTAACCAAAACATTTTGGGCCTCACTTATTGTATAAGTCCCTCTGCGTTAAAAGAAAACCTCGGCGCGATCGCCATTTTTAAACGAAAAATCATTTGGGCCTACCCTCGTGTTATAAGCCCCACTCTTTTTTCTTTAAACCTTTTTGGGCCTCTTGAGAGAGTGTAAGACCCATCCCTTTGTACAGAAAACCTTTTTGGGCCCCAGTCACTTGTATAAGTCCCGCTGTACAAAGTCAAACAGTGCGCTCACTGATAAAACCCTGGGCCTCTCCTTGAGCTGTAAGCCCCAAATCTTTCTTTTTCAAATCACTTTCTCCTTTGATTTTGAATATACTGTTGTTTTCAATCTTTCTTTATTGAACAACTAACCAAACAGCATGGAAGCACTCCAACCGAGTAAGTGGTTATCGCTTTCATTTACTGCTTTCATATTATAAACTGTATTGTGGGGCTGCTCACTGTAAGTCTCCTTTCATAAACTCATATTTACTGTGTAATAATAGTATAGATATTTCGAGTTTCCCCGACTACTACGTCTAGAACTAGGTGACGCCGTTTTATTTATTCGTAGAAATAGACGCCTAGATCCCCAATAGGAGCACCAGATACAGTCTTCTCTTCGGCTGTCCTCCTTAGGAATCGTCAAGAAGCTTTACTCCCCAAGATGAATGTATTCTCCGTGAATGGCATCTTTGAGTTTCTTCCAAATTCTCGAACTTTCCTGACTTGATCTATTCCTTGTGGATAGCTTGCCTTGAATGTCTCGGCGTTTGGGTACCCACTACGGTCATAATCTTGGACCTTAACTAAGGAACCCTCTTCAAAAGCTAAAAGTCGCTGGATAGTAAACCTCGCACGTTTACCAGTGGTTTTTATCTTTAAAAGAGTTATCTCTCCTAATGGAAAGGAGATGATAGACCCACGGGCTTCTTAAAAGCATCGGCCTCCTCTTGGGCATTATTCAAGGACCCTACGGCTTCTTAGAAGTATTCACAGCCTCCTCTTAGGCTTCGTATAATGATCTCTTCCTCCGGGAATGATAGCCTCCTCTTGGGCTTCGTACAAGGACCCGTCGGCTTCTTAAAAGTTTCCAGCCTCCTCTTGGGCTTCGTACAAATTGTCCCGACGACCTCCTAGAGGTATAGGAACAGAACTTAGTCATCTCCATAGAACAGTCCTTTCATAGAGTCTACTACTGTTTCTCAAAGCATAGTACAAAAGATAAAACTCTAGACACGGACAGTCTAACTTCCTTGAGTCTCAAAAGACATTCTCAAGTGACCCCTTCGTTAAATAGGAAGGAAACCCGCAGACTCGGACAGTCTCAACACCCTGTGGATTTCCAGTTTCCTCAAAGAAAAGGAGACCACCCCGATCCTCAGATCTAACCCATGAGTACAGTGATGCTCATATAAGAACTGATTTTCTCTTTCAAAATCAGTATACTGGACCTGTCACTTAACTGACATAGCCTCCTCTTGGGCTTTGTACAATGACTCTCCCTAGCGGAGTCAAACAACGCTTTAGCCTCCATCTCGGGCTTTGTACGAGATACAAAGACTCTCTTGTTGAGTCAAACCTTGTAGCCTCCATCTCGGGCTTCGTACGAGATACAAAGACTCTCTTGTTGAGTCAAAACTTTTAGCCTCTATTTCGGGCTTCGTACGAGATACAAAAACACTCTCTTGTTGAGTATAAAAGATTCTCTTGTTGAGTCAAACCTTTTAGCCTCCATCTCGGGCTTCGTACGAGACACAAAGACTCTATCGTCGGGTCAAAAACTTTTAGCCTCTCTCTCGGGCTTTGTACGAGACACAAAATAGCCTCCTCTTTGGCTTTGTATAATGATTTTCCTAGCGGAAATTAGCCTCCTCTTAGGCTTTGTATAAGAAAACCACTGGTTGATCCAATTAACCTTTTAGCATCGAAGCTGTGCCTCGTTCACAGTACACAAACATCAACAACTCCTTTCCCTTCATCTAATCGCTGTAAGCGGCAAGCCTCTGGATCATCTATATCCACGCCACTGTCCCTCTTTTAGCATGAGAAATTCCTAAGGAAAGATGGCATTGCTCTACACTGAGTTAAAGTCTTCTCCTTCAGGTTAAAACCCTTTCTTCGGAAATTATGGCATTGCTCGGATCCGTGCATCCCGGTTAAAGTAATTCTCCTTCTCCCCTCTTTAGAGATGACAAATTCTCTCTAAAGTCGAGGTCTTTCAGCTTCACATCTTGGGCTTTGAACAAGATACAAACTACCTTTCGCTTCACGTCTTGGGCTTTGAACAAGACACCAAAAACACCAATTTCCTCCCATAGAATAGGAGGAACTATGAACGCTCTGATTTCCCTATTTCAGTAAACGGGAATACGTAGGCATAAGATCGAAAGAAAAGATCTTAGCGAGCGCAATCAACAAAAAACCCAAATCCCATATCTCCATCAATCAAAAGCAGTATTTCAAAAGCATCAGTCCTAACATCCTAATCCTTGTTCCCCGCCAGAAACCTTCTGCCCAGGTAAAAAAAGAAAGAAAACAGTATTGGCGAAAATACAAATAACCAGTACAAAGGCCCCCCACATTGATAGCATCCGTAACCTAACAGACCGCTGTTTAAACTCAGTATGCAAAGCAGGGTTAATTGGAGACATCTATTTCCCTTCCTTATTCAGCTCACAATAGGATAAAAAATGAATCGACCTGTAGTTCAAGCTCAACCGCAGAGAGCGACCAGCGCTTAAGAACCGCGTCCAGAATCGCTCGCTACAGAAAAGTGGCGCCCACCGTGGGGCCAAATCTTCTTTCTTAAACGTTTAAGGTGGAAACCTTGGACAAACTTTTTTTCTCTTCACTTGTGTGAATACCACAGATTGGGGCTTCCGCCGGGGAACCCATTTCTGTCAGGAACTTAGGAATCATAGCTTTATAAGTCTAGGATGATTAAGACAAATATATATACTGCTTTTCCTAATTGTTATACGTGTTTATTTTTCTGCTACTGGGAATGCGTGTGATGCCGCATGTGGTGAGAATGAGTATACACTTAAGATAAGTGATGGCGACGGGGTCGACCATCAACCTCAGTGGAGGCTGACCAACGCAACCCATTCACTCTTCTAGCCAATGGGCCGGTTGTTAAGTCTGAGAAGCTGAGGAGCCAAACCCTTTCATAGTGCGGAAACTATCGGAAATAGTTGTTACGCGATACTACCCTCATTCGAGGCTGGTGATCTATTCTCGGTGAATGGCACTTACTCTAAGATTGCTCTACAACTCGCTGGCGATCCGCTTGTTGTTTTGCTTTCCTGGGAGGAGCTGATGATAATGAGTACAGGTACAAAAATCACCCTAGTATAAACCTTTGGGGATGGGTAGAGCCTTGACTTCATGACAACGACCCTTTGACCCCATGTTTTTTCTATGTTTTTGTGTGCTGCATTCATGCATTCGTTTAATAAAACATTAAAACATTCAAAAAACTTTCTCTTCTAGTCTCTCTGTTTTTCAAATTAAACTAAGACTGTGATTGCAAATATCAGAGAAGAGGATTACGCTAATGGATTTCGGTAGAAGGAGAACTCACCAGTATACCTTCAAGGTTCCAAAACTAGGGGATTTGAGAAGGTTAGCAAGGATGATCGTTAACCCAGAGGCTTTCAGAGCCAGGCACGGTGGTTTGATACCACTGTTAAGAGTCCATGTGATTAAGGGGATCATGGACGCGCTCATTCAATTCTACGATCCGGTTTATCACTGTTTTACATTCCCGGATTACCAGCTATCACCAACGCTGGAGGAGTATTCTCATCTGACTGATTTACATATCACTGATCGAGCTCCATTTTCTGGACTGGAAGAAATTCCAAAGAATCAGACTATTGCAATAGCAATTCATTTGGACGAGTCTGAGGTCAGGACTCACATGACCACTAAGGGTGGCATCCAAGGTTTCCCAGCCCAGTTCTTGACAAAAAAGGCTCTATACTTCGGTAGTATAGGGAACGGGACCGCTTTTGAAAGCATCTTTGTCTTGCTCACCTACGGGTTATTTTTGTTTCCCAACATCAATAACTTTGTCGATATCAACGCTATTAAGGTTTTTCTCATTGGAAACCCTGTGCCGACTTTGCTTGCAGATGCGTATCATTCTGTACACTTAGGAAATTTGTACAGCAGAGGAGAGATCACATGCTGTGTACCTTTGCTTTACAAATGGTTTATCTCTCACTTGCCCAAGTCTGCTGCTTTTTGGGATTGCAAGAGTGTCTTACGTTGGTCGCAGAAGATCATGTCTCTTACCAACTCTGATATAGATTGGTGTAATAGGATTTATGAGGGAATTAGATTCATTGATCGTTGTGGAAACTTCCCCAGCGTACCCCTCATAGGAACTAAAGGAGGAATCAACTATCATCCGATATTAGTTCTTCGTCAATTTGGATACCCGATGAGACACATCCCACTGGGTGTTCATCTGGAAGGTCTTTTCTTCAAAGAAGGAGAAAGTGACACAGCACTAAAGATGGAAATAGTGCAAGCTTGGAAACATGTTCATAAGAAAGGACGAGAGTCTCTGGGAAAACCGGACTGTGTCTCGGTGGATCCTTATCTCCACTGGGTACAAACCAGAGCTCTCAAGCTAAAGATGCCTTATCCTCGTTACGGAATTCTTCCGCCGAAGGAATCTGTCATGTACTTCATGACGGAAACTGAAAAGCTTTAGGTTACTCTCAACAAAGTTCAAAAGGAAAGAAGATCTTGGAAGAACAAGTACCGCACCCTCGACGTAGAATGTATCCAAATACAGCAACTACTAAAAGAGAAAGATGCTCTGATTAAAATTTTGGAGCAGCATGCTGTAGAGAATCAAGATGACCAAAGGAATTTGCTCGCTCCTTTCACCTGGCAAAGGAATGACAACCCAACAACGGCCCAAGCGCCCCGGTCAAAGAAGAGGACTCGGGACCCATTAGTTTAGGTTTCTGTTTCTGCACTTTGTAATCTACTGTATTTCCATTTCTGTAATCCTTTGGAATTCAATAAAAAGGGGTTTCCCCACTGTTTGATATTTGCAATCTAATTGTCGAAGTTTATTTTGATTAAACAAAAAAAACAACAATTAATATAATCATTGCATTCATCATTCTCACATCGCGTATTCTCCTTACCTATGAATCTCACGTTTGTGTCTCGATTCTAGAGTCAAACTGTCTCATTCGTACAATACTCGGGCCAATCGTCAGAAAAAGATGGATGATCTTGAGGAAGAAAACAGAGAGTTGAAAGAAGAGATCGACGCTCTGAGAGAGGATATGAGAAAGCTTCGTAACGACATGCAAGCCATGGCAGAAGCTCAGCTACAAAGAACTGTGATCTCAGAGATCACCTCAACGCCCATCATAGAAAAGTATGATCCTAGTTATCAGATGCCGAAAGATCGTCCTTGGGGCATGCCTGTTAACTATATCCCGGAAGGATATGTTCCGCCGATCACTGAAGATCAGGGAATCGCAACAGAAGCCGCTGGGCCTGAAGGTTACAAACTTTGGGAAAGCGAAGATGCCAGGGGCATACTCAAGACTCCTGAAGGTTACAAACTTTGGGAGGCGCCAAGACTTACTGCCGTAGTCACGGTACCACCCCCTGTGGTGCACACTGTCCCAGAAGGACAGATTCCACAGACACCTTCTGGTAAGAAGGAAACTATGTTTGACAGAATGGATGAATTCCAGGAGCAGTTCTTGGAAATGCAGAAAGAGCTGCAAGCCATTCGCGGTCAGGATCTATTTGGAAAGGACGCCGCAGACCTCTGCTTGGTCCCAAATGTGAAAGTCCCGCACAAGTTCCAAGTGCCCGACTTTGAAAAATACAAGGGTAACTCTTGCCCTCAGAGCCATCTGGTGATGTACGCTCGGCGGATGTCAGCTCAGACGGAGAATCAGGACCTGCTGATTCACTACTTCCAGGATAGTTTAACCGGTGCCGCATTAAAATAGTACATGGGTTTAAATCGTGCCACGATCAGTACTTTCAGAGATCTTGGTACTGCCTTCATCCAACAATACAAATATAATTTGGACATGGCACCCGACAGAGATCAACTCAGATCAATGTCACAAAAGGACAAGGAAACCTTTAAGGAGTATGCTCAAAGGTGGCGTGAAATTGCCGCTCAAATTTGTCCACCTCTTGAGGAAAAAGAGATGACAAAAATCTTCTTAAAGACCTTAAGCTCATTTTACTATAACCGAATGATTGCCAGTGCACCCAGTGATTTCACCGAAATGGTCGGCATGGGTGTACGTCTTGAGGAAGCCGTCCGAGAAGGACGTTTGGTAAAAGACACTGGATCAACGAGCGGTACTAAAAAATACGGTAGTGCTCTCCCTAAGAAAAAAGAGCAAGATATTGGGAATATCTCTCTCGGAAAGCAAAGGCGACGTTATCAGCCAGTAGCAACTGTTACTCCTGCTATCGGCCCCGCGCCTGTTCCTATGTATCAACCTCAGGTTGCGCAGAGCCAACCTGACCAACAAAGGACACAACAGCCTCTTCAGCAGGCTCGTCCTCCATATAACAACAACCGTACAACACGGCCACCAGGATTTGATCCTATACCCGTAACGTACGCAGAGTTATTTCCGTTACGGCTGGCTAAGGGGCACATCCAGACTAAGTCTCCCCTTTCAGTTCCGGAAAATCCGCCTTTTTGGTTTAAAGCGGATCAAACATGCCCTTATCATCAAGGAGGTTCAGGGCATAACATTGAGACTTGCCTCAATTTCAAATCCGACGTGCAAAAGCTTGTTAGGAGCGGGCTCTTATCTTTCAAAGATACGAATCCCAATGTTCTCACGAACCCGCTGCCTCAACATGAGAAAGCTGTAGTCAATCTGATTGAGAAAGAGACTAACAATGTCTATCAAATTCATGATGTACTCTTGTTAAAGACCAATCTGGTCAAGATGCATTGTAGACAGAGTGGATATGGCCATGTGCCACCTCATAATTATCACCAGTGTGATATCTGCTCTAAAGACAACCAGGGATGTTCTGTAGTGCAAGCAGCTCTACAAGAACAAATGGATCTTGGATGGATCCAAGAGCACCGAGTTCGTGGAGTTAACATGGTTTACACGAATTCCAACGTCATTCAAAACCACGACATCCGTGCGATGAATGACAACTTGGTGGCAATGCACTCAAGGCAAAGCCAGTATCATAATCTGCCGCGGCACGATTACAATTCCTGTCTGATTTGCTCAGTAAACAAACAGGGATGCTCTTTCATACAAGAGGCCCTCCAGCGTCAGATGGATCTTGGATGGATCCAAGACTACCATGATAGGAACTCCTATCAAATCAACATGATTCAGATCTTTGACATTCGCGTGATGAATACCAACCTGGTAGAGTTACATGCTGAGCAGGTCCGACTCGGATTCTTAATATCACATGATTATCAAAACTGTAAAGCAGGTTGCGAAAACGATCGAGGTTGTACCCTTGTCCAGGAGGCACTTCAGCACTTGTTAAATCACTGGTGGATGCCAATCTATATGGACGAAGATACTCAGCAGATTAGTATCAATCACAGGAATCCTACTCGTCGTCAAAGTCAGGATGTCCGATCAATGGAAGATAACCTAGTGAGGTTACATTGCATTCAAAGTGGGCGTGGCTAGGTGCCACCACACAACTATGACAATTGTAGCGTCTGTTCGGAAAGTAACCAAGGGTGTTACCTTGTGAGAGCAGCTATTCAGGGTCAGATCGATCATGGAGAAATTCATCCATATCCAGGTTCAGGACCCATCATTTGGTCGCCGAACTACCTTGTCGAGCAAGTTGAGGATGTTGTCCCGATCTCTGGTCATCACAGGACCAGGGATGTTTTTGCCATCATCCCTCTACTTGACGAATCTAGAGTTCCCAACCGGGAACGGATCAAGGTTACTTATGATGGTCAGAAAAATCAGAAGGTTCCCATAGTCATCTATCTACCGGGGCCACTACCGTATGAATCAGCTAAGGCAATTCCTTACAAATACGGTGCAACAATAATCGAGAATGGAAAGGAAATTCCATTACCCTCCGTCGTGAATATTGCAGACATCAGTCCTGTAACACGGAGCGGTCGAATCTTCAACCGAGGGGTTGGAGAATCCAACAAAGAAAAGGAACTTCAGGCAGAAATTCCTGATCCACCAGTCGGTCAATCTAGTAATCCAGACTTTTCAAAAGACAAAGATGAGATGCTAAAGCTCATCCAAAGGAGTGAATATAACATTGTTGATCAACTGTTACAGACTCCTTCAAAGATCTCAGTATTATCACTGTTACTCAGTTCAGAAGCACACAGAGAGGCTCTACAGAAAGTCTTGGAGCAAGCCTTTGTGGAACAGGATGTAACAATCAGACAATTCGATAGCATTGTCTCTAACATCACTTCCTGTAATAATTTGGGATTTAGTGATGAGGAATTACCTGAAGAGGGTCGCCATCATAACATGGCGCTCAATATCACAGTTAACTGCCAGGGCGATGCTTTAGCCAACGTACTGGTAGACACAGGGTCAGCCCTGAATGTTATGCCCAAGTCCACCTTGATGCAATTATCATTCAAGGGCCCTCCGATGAGAGTCAGCGAGGTCGTCGTCAAAGCATTCGACGGATCTAGAAAAATAGTTATCGGCGAAGTTGATCTTCCCATAACTATTGGTCCTCACACTTTCCAAATCACTTTCCAGGTCATGGACATCCGGACAACATACAGTTATTTATTAGGAAGACCTTGGATACATCAGGCTGGAGCGGTTACTTCAATCCTCCACGAAAAGCTAAAGTTCGTCAAGAACGATCAACTTGTCACGGTTTGTGGGGAACAAGCCTTGCTTGTGAACAACTTATCATCATCTACTTGTGTGGAACCCGAGGAGGTTATTGGAACTCAGTTCCAAGCACTATCGGTGAGCAAGGACAATCAGTTCAAAGAAGGAACTTCAATTTCTTCATACAAAGATGCTATCAAAGCGGTCGAGAGTACCGATACGACAGGATGGGGACGGCTTGTCATTCCTATTGACAATAAAACAAAGAAGGGTCTTGGTTTTTCTGCGACCTGTACCCAGACAGCCGCCAACGATGAAAGTCTTCGTCCCCTTCAAAACTTCTTCCACAGTGGAGGTTTTCTTCACCCAGTGTCTCAGACAGTTCATGCTATCAATGAGGAAGATCCCTCTGACGCAGATGAAGAGTGGAAGTCCTATCTTAATGAGGACGGTTATATGTCTCAGGAAGAGGTGCCTATGCCTTTTTGCTTTCCTACAGAAAGTCCAAGATTTATACCAAGATCAAATGTCGAAATGATCTACGGAGATTGTGATCCGGAAGGATGCCGTGCTCCGCCAAATTCATTAGAGGAGGACACTCTGATGAAAGACAATTTTGACAACAATTACTATGGCCTGATGGATGGCCTGCCAATGTGGCAGCCTTACCCAGGAAACTTGGGGCAAGAAAGTCAGCCGAGTAATGAAACTCAGCTGAGCATCATTGAACAGAATACCTGTGTCCCCACCATGTCATAGGATCAACACTCAGGTCATTCAGAAACTACTCAACATGAAGATGAATTCGCAACGTTTGCAGGACTAGAATTCATCAACTATGCTTTTCCCGAGGTCAACGTCATCGAGAGAAATGACTCCTCCAGTTCCAAAGAAGTGTGGGACACCCTGGGACAACCAAGTGGAAAATACGACTATATGGTCAAGTACACCGCTCCCGAAAGCTCCCGTATCAGGCTCGAAGATATCCAGTCAACTGGATGGGGAGATACAGCTGAGAGCACAAATGCTATGCAAAATACAACAGAGGAATCCTCCTACGACAATTCTGCTTGGGAGATAGATTCCAATGATCCTGCTCCACCAGAAATCAGCGTCATTTTTGAAGACAAATCAAGGAAGGTGCCATACTTTGTGATTCACCAAGGAGTTCGCCGCCAATGGGTTACCGTCGAGGTTTCGAAGGTCGTTCGTCAGTCAAAGTAATTACCATCTTTAACCTTTCACCCTGCCCAGGTGAAACGGATATTTTGATTGGGCTCGCTTTCTGTAAATTTCCCTCTTCGCTTCGCCCAAAGCGACAGAGTTTTGTTTTATAGGGCTGTAGTTTCAAGATTCGACTTGTTCATTAATAAAATAACGTCGTTCTGTAATTTCCGCATTAATTGTTGTTTTCTCTTTTTGCTTTTTCAGAAAATGGTAATCCTAAAAAACATTCAATAATAAAAACAAGCAGTAAAATCAAAACACTGCACACACTTGCATTTTCTCTATCTCTTCTAAACACGAATCATCACGTCATGCAGATTGCTTGTTTTATACCCCGTTGAAACATATGATCCGATGCCTTCTTCCAACTTTGAGTTCCCGGTATTCGAGGCTGAAGAAGAAAATGACGACCAAATTCCAGAAGAGATCTCCCGACTACTCAGACAAGAGGAAAGGTCCATCGAACCTCACAAAGAGCCGTTGGAAACGGTAAACTTGGGTTCAAAAAAAGAGAGAAAAGAAATCAGGATCGGAGCACTGCTCAGTCCAACTGCCAGAGAGGGTTTGATAAAGCTTCTCAATGAATTTCCCGATGTATTCGCTTGGTCCTATCAGGATATGCCAGGGTTGGATACCAGCATCGTGGAACATCACTTACCATTGAGATCAGAATGTCCGCCAGTAAAGCAAAGGTTGAGACGCACTCACCCAGACATGGCCATCAAAATCAAGGAGGAAGTACAGAAACAGATCGACGCGGGTTTCCTCGCTACATCTGAATATCCTCAATGGTTAGCCAACATCGTACCTGTTCCCAAAAAGGACGGAAGGGTCAGAATGTGTGTTGATTACAGAGATCTGAACAAGGCAAGTCCAAAGGACGACTTTCCTTTACCACACATTGATATGCTGGTTGACAGCACAGCAAGGTTCAAAGTATTCTCCTTCATGGATGGATTCTCAGGCTACAACCAGATCAAAATGGCGCCGAAAGACATGGAGAAAACTTCGTTCATTACCCCATGGGGTACCTTTTGTTACAAGGTAATGTCGTTCGGTTTGAAGAATGTCGGGGCAACCTATCAAAGGGCCATGACTACTCTGTTTCATGACATGATACACAAAGAAATCGAGGTATATGTCGATGATTTGATTGCAAAATCAAGAACAGAGGATGAGCACATTGAACATCTGTCAAAATTGTTCGAACGTCTAAGAAAATTCAAGCTCCGCTTGAATCCCAACAAGTGCACCTTCGGTGTCCATTCGGGGATATTACAAGGGTTCATCGTCAGCCAAAAAGGAATTGAAGTTGATCCTGACAAGGTCAAGGCCATTCAAGAAATGCCTTCTCCGAAAACTGAAAAACAAGTCAGAGGATTCCTGGGATGTTTGAACTACATCTCCAGATTCATATTCCTCATGACCACGACATGCGCGCCGATCTTCAAGTTACTCAAAAAGAATCAGGATTGCGTTTGGTCAGAAGATTGCCAAACCGCCTTCGACAGTATCAAGGAATATCTGTTGAATCCTCCGATTCTATCACCTCCAGTGGAAGGAAGACCACTGATCATTTACCTCACAGTTCTAGAGGACTCAATGGGGTGTGTACTTGGCCAACAAGATGAAACCAAAAGGAAAGAGTCTGCCATTTACTATCTGAGCAAGAAATTCACCGACTGCGAAACTCGGTACACAATGCTTGAGAAAACTTGTTGCGCTTTGGCTTGGGCAGCCAAACGACTTCGCCAGTACATGATTCGTCATACTACTTGGTTGGTCTCCGAAATGGATCCAATCAAGTACGTTTTCGAAAAACCTACACTCACGGGAAGAATTGCCCGTTGGCAGATGCTGTTATCAGAATATGACATAGAGTACCACGCTCAGAAAGCCGTTAAAGGAAGTATTTTAGCCGATCATTTGGCTCATCAACCGATTGACAATCAAGAATCAATCGGGTTTGACTTCCCATACGAAGATGTCATGTATCTAAAAATGAAAGATTGCGATGAACCGCTACCCAGTGAAGGGCCAGAACCAGGTTCCCAGTGGGGACTTATCTTTGAAGGAGCTGTCAATCATTACGGAAACGGAATTGGGGCAACCCTTTTCTCTCTAGTATATGGCATGGAGGCAGTGCTCCCCATAGAAGTAGAGATCCCATCAATCCGGGTATTGATGGAAGCGAAGCTCACCGAAGCTGAATGGTGTCAAAGTCGACACGACGACCTGAACCTGATCGAAGAGAAGCGAATCACGGCACTATGCAACGGTCAGTTGTATCAACAGAGAATGAAGAGGGCGTTCGACAAAAAGTTCTGACCTCGTGTCTTCAGGAAAGGAGACCTTGTGCTCAAGAAGATACAATCATTTCTCACTGATTCTCGGGGCAAATGGACCCTAAATTATGATGGCCCCTATGTGGTCACGAAAGCTTTCTCAGGCGGCGCCTTGAGACTTGCAACCATGGACGGAGAGGAATTTGCCTACCCCACGAATGTTGATGTAGTCAAGAAATACTTCGCCTAAAACTAAAAAAAAACGTCTCGGTGGATTGAAAACCCGAAAGGGCGGTCCAGGCAAAAGTTAGAGACATGAAAAGAATCATCCCGATGGATTGGAAATCTCATAGTACAATCCAGGCAAAAGTTAGGGATAATGGCAAGTAACTATGTTCAACAGAGGCAAGTCCCTCAGCAGCAGTTGCATCATCATCCGTCAGGAAAACTCCAGTCAAGGTCATCTTCGACAGAAGCTCAGGATGTCCCGAATTCAAAGTTGGTAGAAGGATAGTGGTCGTTATGTTTCAACGTAGCCCTTTTCCCTGTAAATTACCATTTTCTAACTTTGTATATACTCTTTGGAATCACGCGTTTGGCTGATCTCCATCTTATCAATAAAATTTCAGCCCTTGTGCTTTTGTTCGTAATTCTTTACTTGTTTTAGCTTTACAGAACGACGTTGTTAAACTTAATCAGTGATTCTTGAAATAAAACAAAAATAAATTTACTTGTTAAAATTTTTCTTCTTTTAAATTAAAGATGGCATTTCTTTTGACTGTTGAACATCAGAAGAACATCGATCGCTTCTCCCGAAGTAAGCGGACTTCAAAGTGCAGAATCAAAGTACTCCTTCTAAGCCAGTATGCCTGAATGAAGGGATCAACTGTGTCAGAGACCTTGTTTCGTCTGACACGCCTCGGCCGAGTTCTCATCTCCTAAGCCCGATCAACATAGCTCCCAACGGGACTATCTCTCCTAAGCAAGGTGGAATTGCTATTTTGAACCAACGGTACTTCTTCGCCCCGCGATGGCCGAGTATCCAATTGTGTTCATCCATTAGTCTGTATGTCGCGTCTGTTTTGTCAGCATATACATACGTACTTCATGCATTTTTTATTTGCATTTACATTTCATATTGCATCGTTATCACTCTAGCCGGTCTTATCCCCTAGTGATAAACAGTTTTCTCAATCGAGTTTGTCAGTTCTTTCCTCGTCAGGAAGTGTTGCGTCTGCACAATCTCGCCACCAGTGTATCTTTAGATCAGAGTCGGCACGTGGCCACTTTGATAATTTGAACCTCTGAAAGATCAGAGAACCTTCAACAGATGTCACTCTTCGCCATTAAAGATGATATCCTTGCTTTCTCGGATTAAGGAAAATCCACAGAGAAAGCCTCGTGATCAGAGATTCGGCAGCACGCCAGTTTTGCTCCGAAAAACCACTGATGAGAAGGTCATTGGCACCTCAAAATTGGACCCCATCATATGGCGTTTCTCCGGGAGGATCCCGAGAAAAGTATGATGAAAGATCCCAAATGAAAACAGTCTTTCAAGAGACTCGCTTTCCCCAGTAGAAACAAATGGCGTCTCCAACGGAGAAGTTTGTACAACTCTACAACTCAGACGACTGGGGTCCCCAGCAAGTCTGACAACAAAATATTTTCTACTCAAATGGCATCTCCCCAGGAAAATTCGGCGAGAAGTTTGAAGGAAAACCGCTACACATAGCGTCCCTTGTCAATAAAGTTTATTGACAAAAGAAACTAAAACCAGTTCCTTGGTAGGAAACCAGGATCGAGGGGAAGTTTATTTCAAAAGAAACTAAGACCAGTTCCTTGGTAGGAAACCAGGATCGAGGGGAAGTTGACAAAAGAAACTAAGACCAGTTCCTTGGTAGGAAACCAGGAACGAGGGGAAGTTCATTTCAGAGACTGAGACCAGTTCTTGGTAGGAAACCAAGAACGAGGGGAAGTTCAAAAGAAACCAAGACCAGTTCCTTGGTAGGAAACCAGGATCGAGGGGAAGTTTATTTCAAAAGAGACTGAGACCAGTTCTTGGTAGGAAACCAGGATCGAGGGGAAGTTTACCTTTTCTAAGCATCATTGCTTAGCTAAAGAAGATGAATGCGTAAGCTACCATTCATAACCACCATCAAAATTTCGGGTATTCCGATATTTAATCCTCTTGCACCCCGAATGCCCGAATCCCTTCGTCATTCACACCTTCGGGTCCAAGAAGATTAAATAGGGGCATCTGTAATACCCCAAATTTTGACCACTTAGATTTCCCATCATTGTGAAAATCATCATCACAATATGGATGTACCTTTATGCTTCATTAGTCTCCCCAAAGATGGGTGAGCATCCACTACAATCAAAATTAGGGTTTCAAGCCCTCTCTGAGTGCTTAGACAAAGGATCAATCAAGAAATGACATGATCTTTAACTTGTCTAATCTCTTAAACATCCACAATGGATCAAAAATGACTCCCACTTCAAGGATTAAGCACAAGGCTGCTCCCTTCTAGGTGGATCAAGTCTCAAGATCGACAGTGTCACCAAATTAGGGTTTTGGTCGACCAGGGCCTCCAGATGGAAATTTTCATCTGGGCACAAGGAAATGATCCAAAACATAACCTAATATACTTCATGGAACCTCATGAACCCATGCATCAAGTCAATTATGCCTCAGGGGATGCATTCATCAAAAATCAGGAATTAGGGTTTCTTGACCTAATTCACCCTAAGTTGACTTTTGGGACAAACCATGAGCCAAGACCTCAAGAGATGATTTGAGGGTCTCTAATATCCCATATTGATCCATTTGGAACAATGGATTGATCCAAGAAGTTTGAGCAACAAGTCTCAATTTCATCTGCACCACAATTAGGGATTTAAGGGAAAAGTCAACTGTAACTTTGACTTTTGACCAGGACATGCTCCCAAACCCTAATACATGATTGAATATACCCTATGACACCCATGGAACATGTCCATCAAGTTTGATTTAGGTCAAGGACATGATTTCCTGAAGAATTGCACAGTTTGGAATTCATTTGATAAAAAGTCAACTGTGCACAAAAGTCAACTTTGACTTTTTGAGATTTTTCACCAAAATGGATTTTTAACCCTAAAATGATGTTAATGTATGATTTGAATCATCATTCATCAAGAAAAATCAAGAAAAGTGAGATAACTTGTAAAAGGGGTAACCATAAAACTTAGAAATTTTTCTAAGTTAAAAATAAAGTGGCAAAGGTACCAACTTTGAAGGACCGTAACTCCTAAACCACAAGGCCATTTTTTCTCATCCAAAGATGGATTTGTAGCCCTCATTATCACCTACAAAAACTTCAACTACAAGTCATTCCAATTCATTAAGGATTTTGAGTTATGGAGTGATCAAAGTGGCTGAAAAGTGAAAATGTCACTTTTTCCAACACTTAGTGAAATTTTCACTAAGTCAGATTCTGCCTCACTTTTTGCCAAATGTAGGGGGATTTTTCACTTGGAATCAAATGAGATCAAAACCAAACTTGTTCAAACAGTTGTTGTATCATGTAAGAGCTTTTCAAAATGGCCAAGAACATTGCCAAATTCAACCTACACCATGAGATACAACATTGCCAAGTTGCCTTGCTGAAATCTGTCAAGGCAAGGCAGAATTTGCAACTTTGGTCGATTTGCCAAAATCAGCCAAATTCAATTGCTTTTATCCACTTGAACACCTCAGAGGATTGAATCTAAAGGGGACAATCACTGAGCCAAGCCTCCAAAGTCCATGGAACAAGAAATAGCATGTTGAACCTAGAATGGCCAAAATAGGGACAAGACTTCAAATTTGGAATGAGGCATTCAATGGAACCAGCAAGGTGGCATGGACTGAGCCATTCTCATCTGAAATCAGTCAAGACTTATCCAAGACCAGGGGGACCAAAGCTCTGTGCCCTAACCTCTAGTCAATGGCTAGAGGAGACTTGGATTTTCATTTGCCAACATTGGCCAAACCTACTTACCAGCTGCCATGCACTATTCCCTGCAAAACAAACTTGCTCTACTATAAATAGAGCTCAATTGTGGTCAGTTTGAGTACACCAAAGCCATCTAACAGATGTTTTCCTCAAAATCTTTTCTTTCACTCCAATTTTCCCTTCTAAGGCAAGTCACTATCGGGTTTTGAGTTTGAGAGCAATTCCAATCAAACCAATCACTCACACACCTCACATACATCACATATGAGCTTATCAAACACTTAGATTACTTCTGAAACATCAATTTCACAAAATCACCAGCTGGTTGCTCAAGGTTTTAACCAAAGTGCAGCTGAGGTACCACAAAATGATCCAGCCAATTTCAATCAAGTCCAACCATCCAAACACAATCCATAGGGTGTAGGGAAGCTGTTCAGATCATCACCACTCATCTGTAACACCTCCAAATTAAAAATCACTTTGAACTTGCTGTCACAGCCTAGAGGTAAGCACATACTTGGTCATCTCTCAATCTATGCATATTTCCTCGCACAATAATTTGGCCATATGTTCATAATCATGCATGGAATGTTTTCCCTCAATTAATTGCATTGTTTGAATCGTGTATCAAAAATCCTAGCCTTCATGCAGAAATTAGGGTTCTTGAGGTCTCTTCGTGATTTCTTGTTGTATGTTTAATTTAAATGAAATTAAAGTACATAGACATGATCGTGAGGTTGAGACGAGCATAATGATATGTGGATTGCATGATATGATTACGTATTCATGGAGATTGGATAGAAAATGCAAATCTGAGAAACCAAGAACACGCGCGTGTTCTTCAGCTGTTCTTGGCGCCATTTTTCATAAATTCAAATATTTGAATTTTGTGATTTTGTTTAATTGATTCAAAAATTAATTTCTCTCTGAGTTTTAATGATTTTGAGTTGATTCTTTTTTTAATAATTCACAAAAATGTTAAAATATTTTATTTTCACAAAAAATCCCAAAAATATTATTTAGTTCATATAATTGATATTTTTGTAAAGAATTAATATTTTGATTGTTTTTGGCATTTTAAATATTTTTTCTACATTGATTTTGCAACTTTTAATGCTTTCTAATTATTTTGTAGGTCAATACTTAATTTTTGAAGCATTAATCCAATATCACAATTTGTTTTCCATGTGTTAAACAATTTTTGATCATTTTAATTGAATTTTTATTCAATTAAATACATTTTGAAAACAAATTAGGGTTTTGGATTAATTCAACCCTCATAAATCATTTTCAAAACTCTTTGGGCCTCTTGAGAGAGTGTAAGACCCATCCCCCCTTGTACAAAAACTTTTTGGGCCTCACTCATTGTATAAGTCCCTCTGTACAAGTAAACGGCGCGATCGTCGCCCGTTTAAAAATAAAAATCATCTGGGCCTCTCCTTGAGCTATAAGACGCATTCAAAACACTTTGGACCTCTATTAGAGTGTAAGACCCAATCCCCCTTTTAACCAAAACATTTTGGGCCTCACTTATTGTATAAGTCCCTCTGCGTTAAAAGAAAACCTCGGCGCGATCGCCATTTTTAAACGAAAAATCATTTGGGCCTACCCTCGTGTTATAAGCCCCACTCTTTTTTCTTTAAACCTTTTTGGGCCTCTTGAGAGAGTGTAAGACCCATCCCTTTGTATCGAAAACCTTTTTGGGCCCCAGTCACTTGTATAAGTCCCGCTGTACAAAGTCAAACAGTGCGCTCACTGATAAAACCCTGGGCCTCTCCTTGAGCTGTAAGCCCCAAATCTTTCTTTTTCAAATCACTTTCTCCTTTGATTTTGAATATACTGTTGTTTTCAATCTTTCTTTGTTGAACAACTAACCAAACAGCATGGAAGCACTCCAACCGAGTAAGTGGTTATCGCTTTCATTTACTGCTTTCATATTATAAACTGTATTGTGGGGCTGCTCACTATAAGTCTCCTTTCATAAACTCATATCTACTGTGTAATAATAGTATAGATATTTTGAGTTTCCCCGGCTACTACGTCTAGGACTAGGTGACGCCGTTTCATTTATTCGTAGAAATAGACGCCTAGATCCCCAATATGAGCACCAGATACAGTCTTCTCTTCGGCTGTCCTCCTTAGGAATCGTCAAGAAGCTCTACTCCCCAAGATGAATGTATTCTCCGTGAATGGCATCTTTGAGTTTCTTCCAAATTCTCGAACTTTCCTGACTTGATCTATTCCTTGTGGATAGCTTGCCTTGAATGTCTCGGGGTTTGGGTACCCACTACGGTCATAATCTTGGACCTTAACTAAGGAACCCTCTTCAAAAGCTAAAAGTCACTGGATAGTAAACCTCGCACGTTTACCAGTGGTTTTTATCTTTAAAAGAGTTATCTCTCCTAATGGAAAGGAGATGATAGACCCACGGGCTTCTTAAAAGCATCGGCCTCCTCTTGGGCATTATTCAAGGACCCTACGGCTTCTTAGAAGTATTCACAGCCTCCTCTTAGGCTTCGTATAATGATCTCTTCCTCCGGGAATGATAGCCTCTTCTTGGGCTTCGTACAAGGACCCGTCGGCTTCTTAAAAGTTTCCAGCCTCCTCTTGGGCTTCGTACAAATTGTCCCGACGACCTCCTAGAGGTATAGGAACAGAACTTAGTCATCTCCATAGAACAGTCCTTTCATAGAGTCTACTACTGTTTCTCAAAGCATAGTACAAAAGATAAAACTCTAGACACGGACAGTCTAACTTCCTTGAGTCTCAAAAGACATTCTCAAGTGACCCCTTCGTTAAATAGGAAGGAAACCCACAGACTCGGACAGTCTCAACACCCTTTGGATTTCCAGTTTCCTCAAAGAAAAGGAGATCACCCCGATCCTCAGATCTAACCCATGAGTACAGTGATGCTCATATAAGAACTGATTTTCTCTTTCAAAATCAGTATACTAGACCTGTCACTTAACTGACATAGCCTCCTCTTGGGCTTTGTACAATGACTCTCCCTAGCGGAGTCAAACAATGCTTTAGCCTCCATCTCGGGCTTTGTACGAGATACAAAGACTCTCTTGTTGAGTCAAACCTTGTAGCCTCCATCTCGGGCTTCGTACGAGATACAAAGACTCTCTTGTTGAGTCAAAACTTTTAGCCTCTATTTCGGGCTTCGTACGAGATACAAAAACACTCTCTTGTTGAGTATAAAAGATTCTCTTGTTGAGTCAAACCTTTTAGCCTCCATCTCAGGCTTCGTACGAGACACAAAGACTCTATCGTCGGGTTAAAAACTTTTAGCCTCTCTCTCGGGCTTTGTACGAGACACAAAATAGCCTCCTCTTAGGCTTTGTATAATGATTTTCCTAGCAGAAATTAGCCTCCTCTTAGGCTTTGTATAAGAAAACCACTGGTTGATCCAATTAACCTTTTAGCATCGAAGCTGTGCCTCGTTCACAGTACACAAACATCAACAACTCCTTTCCCTTCATCTAATCGCTGTAAGCGGCAAGCCTCTGGATCATCTATATCCACGCCACTGTCCCTCTTTTAGCATGAGAAATTCCTAAGGAAATATGGCATTGTTCTACACTGAGTTAAAGTCTTCTCCTTCAGGTTAAAACCCTTTCTTCGGAAATTATGGCATTGCTCGGATCCGCGTATCCCGGTTAAAGTAATTCTCCTTCTACCCTCTTTAGAGATGACAAATTCTCTCTAAAGTCGAGGTCTTTCAGCTTCACATCTTGGGCTTTGAACAAGATACAAACTACCTTTCGCTTCACGTCTTGGGCTTTGAACAAGACACCAAAAACACCAATTTCCTCCCATAGAATAGGAGGAACTACGAACGCTCTGATTTCCCTGTTTCGGTAAACGGGAATACGTAGGCATAAGATCGAAAGAAAATATCTTAGCGAGCGCAATCAACAAAAAACCCAAATCCCATATCTCCATCAATCAAAAGCAGTATTTCAAAAGCATCAGTCCTAACATCCTAATCCTTGTTCCCCGCCAGAAACCTTCTTCCCAGGTAAAAAAAGAAAGAAAACAGTATTGGCGAAAATACAAATAACCAGTACAAAGGCCCCCCACATTGATAGCATCCGTAACCTAACAAACCGCTGTTTAAACTCAGTATGCAAAGCAGGGTTAATTGGAGACATCTATTTCCCTTCCTTATTCAGCTCACAATAGGATAAAAAATGAATCGACCTGTAGTTCAAGCTCAACCGCAGAGAGCGACCAGCGCTTAAGAACCGCGTCCAAAATCGCTCGCTACAGGGGTGAATTAGGTCAAGAAACCCTAATTCCTGATTTTTTATGTATGCATCCCCTGAGGTCAAATTGACTTGATGCTTGGGCCCATGAGATTCCATGGAGTATTTTAGGATATGCTTTGAAGCATTGACTCATGCCCAGAGGAAAATTTCCATCTGGAGGCCCTGGTCGACCAAACCCTAATTTGGTGATACTGGCGATCTTGAGACTTGATCCACCTGGAAGGGAGCAGCCTTGTGCTTAATCCTTAAAGTGGGAGTCCTATTGATCCATTTTAGATGTTTGGGAGGTTATACAAGTTGAAGATCATGTCATTTCTTGATTGATCCTTTATCTAAGAACTCTGAGAGGGCTTGAAACCCTAATTTTGACTATAGTAAGTGTTCACCCATCTTTGGGAAGACTGATGAGGCAAGCTGGTTCATCCATATTGTGATGATGATTTCCACAATGATGGGAAATATTAGTGGTCAAAATTTGGGGTATGACAAGTAAGATTGATTTGAGGTCTGGTTATCATCAGATTCGTGTTAAGCCTGATGACATTCCGAAGACAGCTTTCAGAACGAGGTATGGTCACTATGAATACACTGTGATGTCGTTTGGTGTGTCCAATGCACCTGGTGTGTTCATGGAGTATAAGAATTGGATTTTTCATGAGTATTTAGATCAGTTCGTGGTGGTTTTCATTGATGATATGCTGATATATTCTAAGTCTGAAGAAGAGCATGCTGAGCATTTGAGAACCGTGTTGTAAGTGTTGAAAGAGAAGAAGTTGTATGCAAAGATATCGAAGTGTAAGTTCTGGTTGAAGGAAGTGAGCTTTCTTGGTCATGTGATTTCGAGTGGCGGAATTGTTGTAGATCCTTCCAAGATTGATGTTGTGTTGCTGTGGGAGACTCCGAAGTCTGCTACTGAGATACGAAGTTTTCTGGGATTGGCGAATTATTACCGCAAGTTTATTGAATGCTTTTCTAATTTGGCATTACCTTTGACTCAGTTGACTCGAAAGGGTCCATCGTTTGTGTGGGATGTAGCTTGCGAAGAGAGTTTTGTGGAATTGAAGAAGAAGTTGACGACCGCTCCAGTGTTAATTTTGCCTAATTCGAGCGAATCTTTTGTGGTGTATTGTGATGCGTCGAAGATGGGTCTTGGTGGAGTATTGATTCAGAATGGATAAGTTGTTGCCTATGCTTCAAGACAATTGCGAGTTCATGAGAGGAATTATCCTACACATGACTTGGAATTGGCCGCCGTGGTGTTTGTGCTGAAAATTTGGAGACATTATCTGTTTGGCTCTAAGTTTGAAGTGTTCAGTGATCATAAAAGTCTGAATTACTTATTTGATCAGAAAGAGATGAATATGAGGCAGAGAAGGTGGTTGGAGCTGTTGAAGGATTTCGATTTTGAATTGAGTTATCATCCGTGCAAAGCAAATGTAGTGGCTGATGCATTGAGCAGAAAGTCATTGCATATGTCGATGCTTATGGTGAAAGAATTGGAATTAATTGAGAAATTCAGAGATTTGAGTTTGGTATGTGAAGAGACTCCTGACAGTGTGAAGTTGAGAATATTGAAGTTGACTAGTGGCATTCTGGAAGAGATCAAAGTGCGACAACAATCTGACTTGAAGTTAGTGGACCAGTTGACTTTGATCAACCAAGGTAACAGAGGAGAATTCCGAATTGACGAGAATGGTGTGATGAAGTTCAGAGACAGGGTGTATGTTCTAGATGTCCCAGATATTAAGAAGAGTATACTTGAAGAAGGACACCGAAGTAGGATGAGTATTCATCCCGGTGCTACGAAGATGTACCATGATTTAAAAAAGTTATTTTGGTGGCTAGGTATGAAGAAGGATGTTGCGGAGTTTGTTTATGCGTGTTTGACTTGTCAGAAGTCGAAGATTGAGCATCATAAGCCTTTAGGTATAATGCATCCGTTGAGAATTCCAGAATGGAAGTGGGATAGTATTTCCATGGATTTTGTACTGGGATTGCCGAAGACTGCTAAGGGAAATGATTCCATTTGGGTGATTGTAGATAGATTAACTAAATCGGCTCATTTCTTACCGATGAAGATTAATCATTCTATGCAGAAGTTAGTCGAAATGTACATTGCGGAGATTGTGAAGTTGCATGGGATACCTTCGAGTATTGTGTCGGATAGAGATCTGAGATTTACATCGAGGTTCTGGAAGAGTTTGCAAGATGCGTTGGGTACTAAGTTGAGGATGAATTCAGCCTATCATCCGCAGACGGACAGTCAGGCAGAAAGGACTATCCAATCCTTAGAGGATTTGCTGAGGGCTTGTGTGTTGGATCATGGAGGATCTTGGAATAGCCATTTGTCGTTGATTGAGTTCACGTACAATAACAGTTTTCATGCTAGTATTGGAATGGTGCCCTATGAAGCTTTGTATGGGAGGAGGTGTATGACTCCTTTGTGTTGGTATGAGTCAGACGAGAGTGTTGTACTCGGACCTAAGATTGTGCAAGAGACGACTGAAAAGATTAAGATGATCCAAGAAAGGATGAGAGCGTCGCAGAGTCGTCAGAAGAGCTACCATGATAAGAGGAGGAAGACACTTGAATTCCAAGAGGGAGATCACGTGTTTTTGAGGGTGACGCCAGTGACTGGTGTGGGTCGAGCTTTGAAGTCTAGGAAGCTCACTCCATGTTTTATCGGTCCATACCAAATCTCGCAGAGGATAGGAGAGGTCGCCTATCGAATTGCTTTACCGCCGTCACTTGCAAATTTGTATGACGTGTTCCATGTGTCTCAGTTGAGGAAGTACATTCCAGATCTGTCGCATGTGATTCAGATGGGTGATGTACAAGTGAGGGATAACCTGACAGTGGAAGTTGTACCTGTGCAGATTGACGGTCGATAGATCAAGCAGCTACGGGGTAAGGACATAACTTTGGTGAAGGTGTTGTGGGGAGGACCAGCTGGAGAAAGTTGGACTTGGGAACACGAAGATCGGATGAGGGAGTCGTATCCGACTCTATTTCTTGGAGGTAATTTTCAAGGGCGGAAATTCTTTAAGTGGGGGAGAGTTGTAACACCCCAAATTTATTAGAATATTTATTTAATTTATTTAAATATAATATTTGTGAATTTTCGGTGAATTTTGGTGGTTGGTGTCAACGTCGGTGTTTTGGTGGAGTTTTAGTTATTTTAATTAAATAATAGTATATAATATGAATATATTAGTATTATTATTAATTTAAATAATATTAGAGGAATTAAGGGTGGGATGGACTTTTAAGGTGGATTAGTGAAGGTATTATGGGGAGAGCCTATTTTGGAAGCCCAAAGGTTTAACAAAAGGAGAATTTTGAGATTAGGTTTCATTTTGTTGATTAGAACGTGAAAATAAGGAGAAAGTGCAGAGCTTTGAGGAAATAAGGAAAAAGGCGAGGATTCATGAAGGTTTCCAAAAGATCGATTGAGAAAGCTCTGAATTGATAATCTAAGGTATGAGGGAGTATTGTCTTTCATTGTTTTCAATATGGAAAGTGATGTGTTGAAAGTGGGTTTTGGGGTTTTTGAAGGGTTTATGAGTTATTAATGATTTAGAGCTATTTCTGAGAATCGATGATGGATTATTAAGGGTTGAATTGATTTGGGGTGAAATAAGCCTTCGAGGCAAAACCTTTTTTTGATGATGTGTGGGATCTTGTATAAGAAAAGGGATTTATGGGGTTTATGGGAACCTTGGGAGTTTGTGAAGGTTTAGGTGATTTCGAGTTACAAAAGTGAAATTAATCGACCTAATAGTTGTAGGTTTTGTGTCCTTAATGGTTATAATGCCTTAGGAATGTTATAAGGATGTTTTTGGGCGAACTGAGGTTGAATTCGTAATGTATTGTGGGCCTGGTATGCTACTGATGCATAGCAGTGATTCACTGCAATCTCTAGTTCGCAAACGAAGCGAAAAGCTCGCAAGGCGAATGTTCGCCTGGACTCGTAAAGCGAGTAGCGCAGCGAATGCGTGATAACTGTGATGATTCTGGGTTGATTTCTGAGAAGTGGTGTCGTGGGTTCGCACAACGAATGTCCCAGCGAAGGGCTTCGCAAAGCGAATGAAGTGACGAAGGGAGGCAGAATGGGGGCTTTGCTGGGATTCTGGGATTCGCTAGAGCTTCGCAAGGCGAAGGTCCCAGCGAATGTGTTCGCACAGCGAACTGCTGCTGTTTGTGAAATTTGTTTATGATGTCGTGATGTTCTGAGATTTTGGTGCTGTGATATTTTTGATGATTTACTATGATGTTCTTTATGATATTGAGATGATGACCTGTGATGTTTTGATGATTATATGATGACATGATTAACATGATGTTTTGGTGAATGATGATGCACATAATGATATTTTTGGCGATGATGATTATGACGTTGTGTATCATGCATTCATAGCATTTTTGTGACGATGTTAGGACTTAGGTCTAGTGATGATGGTGTTAGACTACGATCTTTTTGTGGCTTCCATCCCATTGTGTGGATGTGAAGTGGATTATGACGTGCTCTGGTTCTTGTGTAGAATCGATCCTACTTGACGGGGATCTTTGGAGGGTGGTGGCCTAAGTGTCCATCGATTATGATGATTGGTACCACATACATGAGTCCTGTTATGCATTGCATTTATGTGGCATTTGTTGTGATTTATGATGACGTGTTTTGATGTTTGCCTTGTGATGACTCTGATGATGTTGTATATGATGATGACACCATTTTTATGCATATCTTATTTTATATTGATTATAATGAATTGTATTACTCACCCTGCCTGTTTGAATGTTGCCTCCACGTGGGTAACGTGCAGGTGATCAGGATTAGCTGTGGACACTTTTGAGGACTTTTGAAGTTATTTGCTTTTGGTCGACTTAGAGGGTCTTTGCTCTGATAGTGTAACATCGGGTTGGGTTCGTTGAGTCGAACTATGTTGAATTTTATTTGGCTATTATTTTATTGATTATTTGATGACTATGATTTATTTTAATAAACCCTCTTGTGGGATTTTTGTGGTTATGGTGGTTCTGCTGCCCTTTGAAGGCATTTTTGAGTTATTTTGAGGAAAACTCGTTGTTTACGGAGTAAATGTTTTATTTTGAATTTATTGGGAAATGTGCACCCTTCGAGGTGAATTCTGATTTATTATGATTTTATGTGTATTCCGCTGCGATATTTTGTGGGGTAGAAAAGGGTGTTACACAAGGTACCCAAGAAAATATCAATTAATTCACGGTCAACTAACGTTGTGCATACTCTTTAAAGGATTCGTTGTTCTTTTGAGCCATACTCTGGAGTTGAGTACGGTTTGGAGCTAGGTCAGTGTTGTATTTATATTGCTTAACAAAAGCTTCAGCCAACTCAGCCCAAGTACACACACTATTGCGTTCCAGTTGCATGTACCATTCTAGCGACGCTCCTAACAGGTTATCTTGGAAGAAATGTATAATCAACTTGTCTTCCCTGGCATAGGCATTCATCTTTCGGCATTACATCTTCAGATGAATATTAGGACAGCTGAGGCCCTTATATTTTTCAAATTCTGGCACATTAAATTTAGAGGGAATCACAACATTTGGAACTAGGCACATCTCCAAGGCATTCAAAGAGGTTGGGTTATGTCCTTCCATGATTTGGATTTTTTCAGCTAAAGCACGACACATCTTGATGGCTTCCGAATCTTGAGCAGCATGAGGATTGATAATAGGGACAATCTCATGATAATTTTCCATGTCATACTCATCTTGTATTTTCTCTTCAGCACGGGGAATAGGAATTTGAATAAAAGTAGGTTGAGCTTATGGGATAGCTTCAACAGTAACCCCAGATGTTGGAATTGGTTGAGTAGTGGCACCTTCAATTGCAGGAGTAAATTCTGGAGGCATACTCTAGATCAAAGGATTTGGAACAGGAACTGAAGGCAATGAGGTAGATCCTTGCACAGGGGCATTGTTCCTTACGGTAGCAGCGGTGTTGCGAAGTTCATCTTCTCTCTTGGCTAGAGCTGTTATTGCCTCAAAAATCTGATCGATCTTACTTTTGACAGAGTCCATCTCTTCTCTGAAAGCAACATGTTCTTCTTGAATCTGATCCATCATTCGTATGGTGTTGGCACGAGTAGCGTACTGGTGTCGTGGGAATCATCTTGATTTACTGAAGATAGAATGAAGATGAAATGAGTTTCTAGTTTTGGAATAAGATGCAAGATGCACAATTGATGCACATACAAGATGAAATGATATGCATGGATGCAATGTTAAAATGTAAGATCCAGGATCACGGGATCAGTCAAGTTCTGATTTTGGTCATAATAACATGTAAATAATCGGTATCAGATTAAGGGAACCCCATGGGTAGGCTCTAGAACGGGTAGGTGCCTAGAATCATGGATCCCTATCAAAGACATTATTTCCATGATGAAGGTTCATCAAACAACAATATCCTCGAAACGATCAATTCTAGGTGAGGTTTTCATGTCTTCCCACGAGGAAGGAACCTCGTAGGCTTCTAATACACAACTATCGACACAAGGTTTCTAAAGCAGGATTTTCAGAGTCAGATCGAGGTTGAACCCATTACTGTAAACTTATTAATACGTTCAAGGAATCTCATCTCATTGGGCCTTTCGTATTAGCCCGACGAGCCCAGAGGTCTCGTAGGTTAACACTACATAACCACCATGGATATAACGGGTTAAAGGTCCTTAGAGTCAACGATTCAGGCCTGAAAACATTATCATCATGATGAAGGTTCATAAAAACAATAACATTTCCAAGGGAATCTACTCTAAGCGGGGTTTTCGTATCGGCCTCACGAGGAAGATTCCTAGCAAGTCTCTATAACCCAACCACTATCCTAAGCTTATGTTTCTTCTCAGGCTTGGGTATAGAGCATATCTTACCAAGCCCGTGATCAGAGAACCCAACATCATAATAATAAAATAGAAAAAAATAATATAAGCGAATAATAAAATAAATAAAAAATAAGATAAAAAATAAGAAAACAAAAGAAAGAGAAGATAACTAAGTTAAGTTAACACTCCTTACAACTTAACTTAAGTTAGGCTCAACTCTCTCTTGCATGGAGCAATTATGGGTCCCCGGCAGAGTTACCATCTGTCGTACCTCGAAAAATACGATCCTCGCGATGGACGCGGAAAAACTTGTTTGAACAGAGTCGCCACCGAACTTAATTTACTCCAATGAAGGAATAGGAAAATATCAAGAAAACCTTTTTAAAATGGACAATGTTCATCGCAACCATATTCGGGTTCGGGAGTCGGTTACACGAGGAGAAGGTGTTAGCACCCCCTCACATTCGCTGTACTCAACGAGAACCTTTTAGTCTAATTTGTGACTTGAGTGTTAACTTATTTTATTTGTTTTCTTCGAATAATAAAAAGTGAAAGGTTTGCTAAAGGTTTTAATTACGGTTTAAGGGAAAATGGTTGATTTTATTATTAGGGTGCTCGCCAAGGATTGGGGCCCTTGTGCCTACGTATTTCCTCGTGCAGTGGGAAAATCAGAGCAATTGTAGTTCGTACTACGGTTTGTTAGTTTGTTTTATAGATGTCAATTGCTCAAACGCGAGAAAGACATCTCTTACCCAAGCAATTGAAAGAGAGGAATGGAAGACTCCGCACCGCTCTGTTTTCATCATTAATAACAAGTATTAAAGTATGATTAGTTTTTTAAGGACGACGAGTGTGTTGAACAACTGTGAAGATGCATCGTATCCTATGCATTCGAGAAGAAAAATGGAAGATTCCATTCCCCTTCTGTTTCATTCAAGTGATTATAAAATATTTGAATTTGGTCGGATGGAAAGTTTTTTAGGATACAATTGCTTGAACACGAGAAAAATATCTCTCACCCAAATGGTTAGGGAGAAATTTTGAAGATTCAAAACCCCTCCCTTTATTTTAATAAAAAGTGTTTCAATTTTGATTTAAGAAAAACACTCGATGTGTGATCGAGGTTTGAATTTGCGTAATGGCGATTGCAAAAGGCAACAGACTTATGAGGGAAGAAACCACTTGACGTTGGATTAAGGGTTCGTGCTTAGTTGATGGTGAGGCAAAAGGCGCTCGATCTACAAGCTTAGAGAAATTGTCACTTGACGTTGAATCAAGGGTTTGAGAAAAGGTTAGGTAGATTCCTAGTCCCTTAGGGTGCTTCTAGTAAACGAAACCACAACCAAAGAAAGAGAGAAAGTGTGTGCATGAGGTTGATGGCGATGCTAAAAAGCAATCGACTTACAAGGGTGTTTTGAAAAGGGCTCGATATCGAATCGAGAATTATTTTTATCTTTTGTAAATGGTTTGATATGATTGTGAATTGATGATAACAAATGATTGATACAAATAGTAAAGATCAACATTATTCTCTTCAAGATTTCTCAGAAGTTTCAGTGTATACTCCTGAAGAGGATCAGGGTTTTCCTTTTCTTGGTGTTGAGCATGGTCGTTCGAAGACTGGTTATGGTTTTCATGGCAATTGGCATTACTTAGTTCTAGGATTCCTCACGACGTGGTTCTTGTGCTAAGATCATCATCATCTAAAGGATTGCTATAGTCAAGGTGGCTCTTGTTGATTAAAATGTCTTCACAGGGAATATGATTACTTTCAAGATTTAATCAGAGATTAGGACATACAAGTTTTCTATTGACATACGTCTGGGCTACTCATTCTGGATCTCCACCGAGAACTGACTTACTTCTATTGAAAAATTGCTTGGACTTCATTTAGATTTTTTAATTAGAATCTAATGCACTCAAGAGTTTTTATGTCTGGTTGTCTGTTTCTTGAAAAGCTCAGTATTGTACAATGTTGTAGTTATGGTTGTTGTACCTCCTCCTTCTCTCAAGGTCTTAGTCCTAGAATTGTACCATACAAAGTCAATTTGTCTTAAGAAAGCAAATAATTTGATTGATTTTACACTCACAACATAGGAGGGCAAAGGTTTTACCAAAAGTTTGCAAA
This sequence comes from Lathyrus tuberosus, assembly GCA_022829125.1. Classification (NCBI taxonomy): domain Eukaryota; kingdom Viridiplantae; phylum Streptophyta; class Magnoliopsida; order Fabales; family Fabaceae; genus Lathyrus; species Lathyrus tuberosus. The sequence continues at coordinate 9,891,947 of JALAZF010000123.1, read as the reverse complement.
AATTAAAAGGTTTACTCTGGCTAGATCAGAAAAGTATGAAGACATCATTTCTCCCATGCTTCGAAGAGGCTCATTCATTTTTTTAGAGTATATGAAATTGGATGTCTTAAATTTTAAATAAAAGAAAACAATTTTTGGATATTGTTAGTGTGCTCAAAAGAGTTTCTAGCTTGATTTAACTTGTTATCAAACAGATTTACAATGATGCTGACACCACACAAATGACAAAGGAGTTAAACTACAGAATGTAGAAACTTGCTCTCATCAGCATATAATTATGTTTGATAAAGTTTATACTGGCAATTGTTCCTTCGTTTTACACTAAATGCACCTATGTTGTTAAACATTTCAAAAGGCTTGAAACAAGATTCACCAAAAAACTCGTCATCAGTATTATGTGGCCATTGTAATGGTTTTGGTATTAGGATACTTGTTGACTTTACATTCTCATGCTGTAAGCTTCTTTAAGTCATTGCCTAGTCCGAGTAGACATTCCAAAGATTGGTACCATCACTCATTGAAGGCTCATTAATAATCTGTCTGAAATAAAATAAAATAAACAGAGTCACCATCAATTAAAACCAAACATGTCTCAAACAAAATTAGATAGAAATGGAAAGCTCATAATTACAAATTCATGGAGCAAGAATCATAATCCTATTTTTTTCCAAAGCAGACTCAGATATGTTCGACACGAAAATGGAAAGAAATTCATGATTTCGATTCTTCGAATAGCTATAAAAAGGGGGAAGAAGTTACCACATTCACAACAGAAATTATCATCACAAATCACACCATAAAACCACACATACACCAAAAGAACATTCACACATACAAGCCACCAAACAACAAGCGAAAAATACACGGCCACAACATCACCACACGCAGGGAAAATCAAGATGCATTCACGGAGACAACATACACACCAAAGAAAGAACTCATTCACAAAACACACGATTCAGAGGGGACTCATAGCCTGCAGCATCAAAAACGCAGAGATACATACGTTGCAAAATCACATATGCATCCAACAAGTGAGGAGAAGAGGAACATTTGAGACGTACCGATATAACCGAACTTCGCCGCCGAAGACGTGTTGGACAAACTCCGACAGGTAATCTCGATCAATTTTTCTCTTTAACTGCATATTTGAATGTTTTATTGTTGATTGCTGCCACCACTTTGTTTGATTCGAAAACGCCGTGTTCATTCCGGTTCGAGAGGCTCGTGGGAAAGGTATGAATCAGAGAGATATAGAAGGATCTAAGAGGGGACAAGAAGGGGAGAAGAGTATATAGTCTCGCTCGCCTCCGCCGGCTAGCAGCCACGACGCGGCGGAGCTTTAATTTTCTGGCGGAATGAAACACGATTGTGCGAGACGCGAGAGAGGGAAATCACCGGCAATTCACGTAAGAAGGAATTGAAGGGAGAGGTCGGCGATATGTGTGTAGTGAGAGGGAAATGCAAGAGCTTTGTCGTGAGAGAGATGGCGCGACGAGGGAGACGGTGGGAGAACCCGCAACTGAGAGAGAGTAACGGAACATCGTGTGAGGAGGGGAAGTGTGATGAATTGCTTTGGTACTTTGACTTTCATTTGTTCCCTAAGAGCAACTCGTATTGACCTTGGGTTTTCAACCCAAGTGGTTTTTTTTTCTCTCAAAGAAAAACAAACAGGCTCTTAGTCTTGACCCATGTATTTAAAAAAAAAAAGCACACCCTCATTTATCTTTTGTACCCTTGTTCTTTTTTCTTCATTTATTTTGTTATAACTAATTTAATTTTCATTTGTTTTTATTAGGTTAATTAGATTATATTAATAAATTAAGTTAAAATTGAGTTCGTAATTAAGTTGGGATTTATTCTTAATTTAAATTTTTGGATTAAGTCTTGATTTAAATTTATGATTAAATTCCTGATTTAGAAATGTAGGTATGTCCTGTTTAATGAATGTTCGTTATAATCTCGATACATTGCCTACTGATTGTCATGATGCCTATTTTATTTGATATTCACTTGTGACTCTTGAACTTTTATGTTTGAGTATATATGAATCCAAGGGAAGGGTTCATTGGTTGACTTTACATTGCATTTTGTTCATTTGCATTATTTATCTCTTTGTATGATCCCCGTTTTCCCTATAGGTTGATCACCTTAGGTTGTACATACTTAGATTGTTCACCTCAGATTAATATCTTTAGGTTTGTTTCCCTTAGGATAGTTTTCCTTAAGATATTCCAACTTTAGATAACTCACAGTTAAATTCCCTTCTCCCATGAGAGATTAGACATTAGCCATCCTTAGTTAAGATGTACTTCTCCTACCCCGTGACATAGTTGAGAAAGATGTAGATTCTTTTCCACTTGAGAGAGGTATGTGGCATACTCGTCGATTCTATATCCGAGTTGGAGCCCTTCTCTCAACGTGAAGCAAAGATCCATCTTCCGCATGTTTGTGGTGGTTTAGTTAAGTATTCTCCTTAAGATGACAACTTGTCTCTTCTCCTAAAACCAACAAACATTGCTTTTACCTGTAATTGTCCGAACTATGGACGCTCTGATTTCTCAAAGTTCCTTTTGAGAATACGTAGGCACAAGGTCAATCCTTGGTGAGCAACCTTTTCTTTTTACTTTGTTTACCCTTATTGAGGGGAACTACGAATACTCTGATTCTTCTAGTCAAGATACGTAGGCACAAGATGCGATATCTTGGCGAGCATACTTAGGACTAACACCTTAGGTCTCTCCCCCTTTTTCTTTTCACCCTTTAGCAGACAAAATAATAAATAACACAATAAGACAAGAGGTTCCTGTAGAGTACTACAAATACTTAGGGTGCTAATACCTTCCCTTAGTATAACCAACCCCCGAACCTTAGATTCTCTTTTACTTTGCATTACATTGCATACTTACGGGTTTATTCGTTCTTTTTCCCTTCCCTTGGATAAATTAAAGATCGGTGGTGAATTATGATTTGTGATTCAAGTTAATTCAATGGCTTGATATACAATTCTCACCGCAACAGAAATGGCGACTTCATTGGGGAATCATCACACCATTTATGGGTTACACCTAACTTGTTTTATGCATGTTATTTGTTGTATATCTGTATACTTGTATATCTATATATCTGTATATTTGTATATATCTGTCTGCTTGGGTGTTTCTGTATGCGGGGTTGCTACCTTGAGTGGTGAAATAAGTCCTAACCCGGACTTGAGTGCACTTATAATAGGAAGGTGATATATTCAACGAGGCTTATAGGGAGTTGATTCCCGACCAAGCTAACTTAAGAAATCACCACTCAGTTGAGGCCCTCTTGAGAGTAGTATTGTTGAATGAGTATTCGTGAAAACGTTACTACTTTCAACCTAGGAGCCCATGACACTGAGGACCTTTAGTTACCTTTAACCCAACTTGGCCTTCTTAGGACGTAATGCGATGATTGTGAGGGAGTAGCCCTAAAATAGTTGATATGCAATACTACACTCAAAAGAGGTTCTCTTGAGAATATTATTAACCACTGAGTAATTGGGAAATTGATAATATCCGAAAGATGGACTGATGACTTTGGGAACTTTTGTAGAACCCGTTGTATAGGTACAAATAAACCCTTAGTCCACATAATTTGGGATGGGTAGACCATGGCTCCATGCTCGTAATTTTTAAACCTAGGCCTTTGTTTCTTTGCATGTGTATATGTGGATTTGTTAATATGTGTATACCTGTGTTTGTGCATTCATCCATTCATGCATTCATAAGCATCTTTTTCATCAAAGTTTCGTGGAACTTAGAGCTTTTATTTTGCAAACATCATAGGGTCGTCATGGATAGTGGAAGGAAAAAGGCTTTGAAGTACACTTACAAGAGCCCTAAACTAGATTATCTAAGGAGATTAGGAGCTTTGGTTATAGACCAAGAGGGTTTCAAAAGCAAGTATGGGAAGTTATTATCACTATTGAAGATAAAGATGGATAATGACTTCTCTTCACACTACTTCAATTCTATGATCCAGTCTACCACTGTTTTACCTTCCCCGACTATCAGCTTGTCCCCATATTGGAGGAATATTCTCATCTGGTTGGTTTACCTATTCTTGAGGAATCTCCCTTTCCTATCTTGGAGAATGACCCTAAAGAGCAAGACATTGCCAAGGCTACACATTTGAGATTATCTGACATTCAAGACAACATGACTGCTAAAGGTGGAGTCTTTGGATTGTACAAGTGGTTTATTTCTCACTTGCCCAAGTACAACTCTTTTGGGATCTCAAGAATGGTTGGTGGTCACAAAAGATTATGGCTCTTACTCACTCCAACATTGATTGGTAAAATCGTGTTTATGATGTGGTAATGATTATTGACAGCTGTGGAGATTTTGCTAATGTCCCTTTTCATGGCACCAAAGGAGGAATCAACTACAATCCGGTCTTGGCTCGCCGTCAGTTAGGATATCCTTTGAGATACAAGCCCAGTGATTTTCATGTTAAGAGTATCTTCTTCAAAGATGGTGAAGATCACATGGAGCTCAAAGAGAAGTTTGTGGTTGCTTGGCGCCATTTGCATAGGAAAGGGAAAAAAGACTTAGGAAAGCCTAATTGTGTTTCTCTGGAACCTTATCTCCAATGAGTCCGAGATAGGGCCATTAAGTTGAAGATGCCTTATCCTCGACAAGAGCCCATGACCCTAAAGAAGGAACCTATCCTGGTTTTCTTGTTTGAAGCAGAAGAGTTGAAGATCGCTTTGAGCAAAGTGCAACAAGAAGGAGATGCTTGGAATAACAAGTATTAAGTGGTCGTTGAAGAGAATGATGAACTCCAGAGACAACTACAGTTGAAGAATGAAGAAGTAATCTCTTGCAAGAAGAGGAAGGCACAAGAGGATTTATTTTCCTCTAGCCCTCAGTCGACTCCTTGGAAGCTGATCGTGGATAAACTTATTCTCGAGAAGACTCAATTGGAGGAGCAGATCGAGAAGCTCAACATGAGGCTGCTAGGGGAAGCTCCTTAGGACTCTTGTTAGCTTTTATTTAGCTTTTGTCTAGGACTCTTGTAAGAAGTGCTAAAATTGTAGTCCTCACTTTTAATTAATGAAAATGAGTTTATTTTGATACCTTTCCTTGATGTTTGCAAATATTTAAGTTTCGCGAAACTTTTTGCATCGCATATGTTTGCATTACGCATTTGCATACATAATTTGCATTGCATTCTTTGCATCCCAGGTTCTCACTCTTGCTTCTTCCTTCCTATAGAGGGAAGCTAATTCATCAATACGGTACTCGGGCCAATCAAAGGAAAAATATGGATAGCCTTGAGCAAGGAAACCATGAAGTCTGCAAGGAAGTGGCTACTTTGAGGGCTGGTATGGAAAGGCTCTCTGCTTTGGTTGAAACTCTGGTTGCTACTCAAAATCAACCTTTTCCTCATATTTCTCAGACTCCGCTTCAAAGGACCGTGATTTCTGAAATCATGTTAATGCCCATTTTTGTGGCTCCCATTAGCGCTTCTAGCAACTCTAAGAAGCTCGGGGAGGGTTTGCCTAAGAAGAAGGAACAAGCTGTTAATGCTATTTCGTGAGGGAAACATGGAGGATCTCATAGCAAAAGTAAACAACACGTGGATCAGTTTGACCCGATCTCGATGGCCTATTCTGAATTATATCATGCTTTAGTACAAAAGAATCTAGTGCAAATAAGGACTCCGTCGGCCATCCCAAAGGATCTCCCATGGTGGTTTAAGTCTGATCGGTTTTGTCCATTTCATCAAGGGGTACCCGGTCATGACATTGAATAATGTTTTGCTTTGAAAGTTGAAGTGCAAAAGCTAGTGCAAAGTAGTGTTTTCTCTTTTGAAGATTCTAGACCCAATGTCTCAACAAGTCTATTACCCAAGTATGGAAACGCCATGGAAGGATGTCTCGAAGAATACCGTATCTCTGGCGTGAATTCAATAAGAGGATCTTTGGTGGATATGCACGTCGATTTGTGTAGGCTTACCCACTATGAGCATAATCATGCTTCTTGCAAAATTTGTTCAAGGAATCCTCGTGGATGTTCTGTTGTGAAGAAGGATCTCCAAGATATGTTAGATCAGAAACTTCTTCATATCACTAGAGAAAGGGTGAATGTCATAGTTCCGCATTTTAATATTCCAGAGCCAATGGTAATTACTTGCATCAGTAAAAAAATTTCTCCTGTACCTTGTGGATACAATGCTACCATGCTGGAGGGTGGTAAGAAAGTTTGTGTTGATGTTGCTCCCACCGCTCAGGTAACTCCAAATTGTAAATCACAGTTTCGTCAGAGAACACATCAGAGTCATGCTCAAGGGAAATTTGATCCAATCCCAATGACTGTCTTATTTTGCCCAAAATTCGGTGATGACACCCAGAAAGACCAGAGCCATGAAATCTCACCCTCCTTGGTACAATCCAAATGCCAGTTGTGAGTTCTATGATGGAGTAGTGGGGCATCCGATTGAAGAGTGCAAGGTCTCCCGAGAAGAAGTTCCAGAGTTGATCAACTACGAGGCGCTGACCTTTAAAGGAGGAAGACCATTTGTGAATCGAACACCTTTATATTGATAAATATGGAGACTCGAGAGAGTCCTTTCAAAGTCGGTGAAATCAAGAACTGAGCTCATTCCCAAGATCATCAGGTTGTTTATTTGTTTGATTGCATTTATTGTTATTCCTTTGATTGTAAAAGCATGATTTGCATGTAAGAACTTATTTGTTTTGAATGTTTAATGCAATGAATATGTTTTTCTTGAAGAAGTCCATTTGTATTTACTCATAAAATGCTTTTTCTCTTAAAATGCTTTTTCTGTTTTATAATGCCAATGACATCCCAGTCTCTTGCTTTGGCAGGGAATTGGAGGGATGATGACAAAATAAAAAATGCAAGATTTCTTGTTGTATACTTTTGAGTAAAATCCTGCTGATGATGTAAGGCATTGTTTCAAATCCCCAAACACTGGAGATATAAGTGAGATAGACCCTTGTTAACCCCTTTGAGCCTTGAAGTATGAGTTTTCCTTTCCAAATTAAAAAACCCTCAATTTTAACCTAGGGCAGGGTAGTTTTCAGTTAAGCTGATCGAGCGCCCAAACTTTCAAAAGGAGGAGTGAACATCCGAGCGTCCACTTCACCTATCCCTCACAAATTAGGAGGCTAGAAGTCAAATCCCTAATGATTATCCCTCAAATAGCCAAAGAGTGAGGCAGTCATAATCCTTTCAACAAGTCAAAATGACTTAGAGTCACACGATTTGTTCATAAATAAATAAAAAACCCACTGTCAAAACCTATGAAGAAAATTTAGGAAAAATTAGGGCATCCCGCTGGACTTCAAAGTCAAATCCAAAAGACTCCGTCCAGGCAAAAGTTAGGGAATAAAACAAAAATGCGAAAAGCGAAAACAAAGGATTACACAAAGAAATATCCTTAATAAAGAACAAAGTCGTGTGATCAAACACCAAAAGCAAAAAGGTAAGTGACTGTCGTGTCCAAAGCCTTAATGGTTTCTCAACCATATCAAAACTCCTTTTGAGAGATGACTGCTCGCGTCAACTAGCTGAATGTAGGATTGGAGAACATCACGAAGAATGGGTGGGTACAAATAAACTTTAAGCCTTTATCCTTTGTTTAATAAACCGTGAACCAACCACGTTAAAACCCTCAAAAGAACTAATTGAAGCAGGGTTTATTTCGCAACCATACTCAATGAGATAACGTTTCCTGACTCCTATGAGTTGTGCTCAAAACTTGTGTTGCCTTTGTAAAATTAATTCATATCCTAACTAGTGATTCGGTCACAGGTTATTGCGATATCCTTTTCAATAATAAAAACTTCAAGACTAACATGTGTGTTGCATTAGCATTTTCAGAATTAACATTTTTCTGCTTGGTAACATTGCTTGATATCATAGAAGCTTGCATACGAGCGTCAACGATGAGATCAATCTTTTGAGACTTGAAACTCAGATGAGTAAGAGGCAATTCATTCCAAAAGGATTATCATATCCAAGGGCATGTTGCCTGAAGAATCTGCTAAACAGGGGCAAGTTTTTTCCCAATTTTTGCTTTCACAATCTAACCATCCGAAGGGGCAAGTTTGAAGACTCAGTTGTACAAATACAATCAATCTGGGGCAGTTACGTCGAGATTAAATAAATCTCTCAAAGAGTTTGAAGACATTGGGGCATTTTGGATGCTAAGCTTTCTGTAAAATCCTCTTGGGATGACTTTTTCTCATAAACCATGTACTCTAAGGCATTTGAGAATTGAAGATTATTTTATCCATTCACAATAACTATTGTTCGAAATGGCGACTCCCACGCAGTTCTTCAATGCAGAACATCTTTGTTCTCACAGCACTCTTCACCCATGTCCCCAGTAAGTGGTCGTGACAATTCCCCGGTGAATCTCTACTTCAAGCAGTTATGGCAAGTCTGGTGCGAGATTTCCTATGTTGGTAACCTAAGCATCCGCCAGTGAATTTCCTTGGTTTCAACCTTCCCCAACGAAGTGAATGTTATTTCACTCCTTAGTGAATTTCTTACAACTTCAATCTTCCTCAATGAAATGGATGTTTATTTCATCCTCTTGAAGTCTCAACTCTGACATCTTCAGCTTGCAACATTGATCCGAGCTTCCCCATTAAAGTGGATATTTATTTTATCCCTTGTGAGGCCTCAGCTCTGGCATCTACAGTTACAACTTCCTTCCAGACTACTTCAGTTCGTCATGGATATTTATTTTATCCCCCACGAAGTCTCTCCAATCATGAGTTCGACCCTTCCCTAGTGGATCTTTCTCATCCCCAACAGGAAGTCAAGGTCATATTGACAATCCCCTAAATGAAGTCATGATGTTATATCCCCAAGTGGAGTACCCTCTTTTCCCCAGAGAAGTATGAAGCCTTGAAGCCGGACTGTGGTCCCAGATGTGGTTTTCCTTTCCTCCCCTAGTGACGTTTCTATCTTGTGAAGTTTGGCTGAATATCCGTGTCGAGATGTTTATTTCATCTCCAGTTTACTTCTCTTCGTTTGTTTTGTCAGCATAAGCATAACATGACATACATTCATTCATATAGATACATGGCATATGTGCATTTTGCATTTTGTGATGTTTGTTTCTTCTTTCACTTTGGCTGTGTTTATCCCCAAGTGACTGGGTTTGTCTTCTCCCTCCAAGTAGAGTCGTCAGCCCTAAGCAGAAAGAGCACATCCTTTCTAATTCCCCACTGAATTCAATCCTCGTGGAAGATGGTTACTTTAGTTTTCTTTTCCAATTTTGGATAAAGATAAACCCCAGTTAAGTTCATTCCTCATTGGATAAAGTCTTGCTTGACTGTTTCTCTTCAGTTATTTCTTGAATTGAACTTTGGTCATTGACAATCACAATTTTGAGTCTCTCTAGGCTGTTAAACCTAGATCGAGCGTGCATTTATTTTGCACTTTGTTTCCCCAGGAAGAATCTATTTAAAGATCACCATGGAAGACCAAATCTTATTCTCCAGCAATTTTTACCCAGACGACAAGTGGCAACCTCTTTTTTTGAGCAGCTTGTTTTCTACATGGATGGCAAATGGAAGTCTCTTTCCAAAACAGTTTGTCTTTTCCCAGTGAATTATCAAGATACAAATTTGTCCTCCATCAAATGGCATCTCTCCGAAAATCCGTCAGAGAAGTTTGTTGAAGATTTTGTAAGTGTTTCTCTTTATTTGAGAATTCCCGATACAAGGATTTTATTTGCTCCGATGCAATTTTTAAACTACATCAATGTTGCTCCTCAGTGATTTTATCCCTAGCGAGTCCACTATTCAATTTGCTTCCATAAAATGGCATCTCTTCGAGAAGTTTGGTGAAGATTCAGATGATCTTTCTCTTTATTTGAGAAGACGTGTTTACAAATTAACCGACTTGCATCTCTTTTGAAGATCTCCGGTGGAGCTTCCAAATCTCCAATAAGTTATGAATTCCTACTGAAGTCCTAGATCTCCAGTGAAGTTCTAATCCCCTGTGAAGATACTCTCCCATAAGGATTCATCTTTCTAGGAAGAAACTGAGACAGTCTGTGGCTTACGAACCGAGACGAGGGGAGGTTTATTTTTACCCTTTTCAAGTGGAATACTTGATCAAAGAAGAATCTGAGACCAGTCAGTGGCTTATGACCCGAGACGAGGGGAGGTTTATTTTACCCTTTTCAAGTGAAATACTTGATTAAAGAAGAAACTGAGACCAATCCGTGGCTTATGACCTGAGACGATGTGAGGTTTATTTTAACCCTTTTCAAGTGGAATACTTGATTAAAAAAGAAACTGAGACCAGTCTGTGGCTTATGACCCGAGACGATGGGAGGTTTATTTTACCATTTTCAAGTGAAATACTTGATTAAAGAAGAAACTGAGACCAGTCTGTGGCTTATGACCCGAGACGAGGGGAGGTTTATTTTTACCCTTTTCAAGTGGAATGCTTGATTAAAGAAGAAACGGAGACCTGTCTGTGGCTTATGACCCAAGACGAGGGGAAGTTTATTTTACCTTTTCAAGTGGAATACTTGATTAAAGAAGAAACTGAGACGAGTCTGTGGCTTATGACCTGAGACGATGGGAGGTTTATTTTAACCTTTTCAAGTGAAATACTTGATTAAAGAAGAAATTGAGACCAATCAGTGGCTTGCGACACGAGGCGATGGGAGGTTTATTATCCTTTTTAACAGATTATTTGGTTATTTGAAGGTGGCTCTATTTCAGATTCTTTGGTTAATCTATGCAGTAGATTCTCCGATAAATTTTAAAATGGCAGAAGGTATTCTTTTTTATTTCCTGGCAAGTCTCGGCAGAATATTTCCAGTTGACCTCGGCAGAATGTGTTTCATTTGTAAATTCTCTGGTTATTCTCAACTGTAGATCTCCAACAGACTTCAACAGAAGATGTTTCTCTCCTTCCAGGATCTCGACAATAGATTCTTTGGTTAACTTTGATGCTTCTTTAAACTTTGACATATATTTGTCTCTCTTCAAATTCCCTGATTAATCTCGGCAGCAGATTTTCCAGTAATTTTTTTACAGTTGACACATTTTTCAATAAACCCTTGGCAGAAGGTATTCCCAAATGAGGTCTAAGTCTCGGCAGTAGACTCCTCTAGTTGGATATCTCTTGAAATAACCACAGTTGACCTTAACAGTAAGTTCTCCAAGTGGAATTTGTTAAAAGGTTTCATCACATGCTCATCACCCTGTGTTTAAACTATCCTGTGATTGGTAGTTGGTAGTCTCTTCCCCAGTGGAGTTGGATCTTTTCCCCGTGGAGTCTTGCTTTGTTTGCTAAGTTATTCCTCGTTGGGTCTTTCATTCTTTAACTATGTTTCAACATTTTCTGCATACAATTATCCCCTGTGGCATCATTCCCCACAGGATCCCTGTCTTGCATTCATTTCATATCATAGCATATCATAAGCATTTGGTGGCATCTTAGGGCCAAAAATTATGCATGTTTGTATTTAAGTCTCTCCTATCACATCGAGACGAAGATTTCAATCTCCTTATCTTCGGACAGAAGAAACTTAAATAGGGGCATCTGGTATACCCTAATTTTTTACCCTAAGATTCAGTTTTTCATTTTGCATCGTCTGCATGACATATCACGCATCTCACCTGTTATACCCCAAATTTGTCCTACCTTTCTCAGTTTTCTCTCTGTAAGGTCATTCGGACTTTGGCCATGATCTTCTGAGAACTAGATCATACAGTCTTTGTGTGCGTGCTTATCATGACTAACCAATTTATGCAGGTGTAGTATTTTCAAGTGTAGATTCTCATAGTCAAGCATTACAGGACGTGGCCAATGGATTCTGATTCAATTGGTCCTAGGGTTGTCCACGGGTTTGAATCGTCTGTTTCATTTCAACTGGTTCTTTCATGAATCTTAGAACTAGGGCTTAAGCATCTTATTATTAAAGATCAACATTATTCTCTTCAAGATTTCTCAGAAGTTTTAGTGTATACTCCTGAAGAGGATCAGGGTTTTCCTTTTCTTGGTGTTGAGCATGGTCGTTCGAAGACTGGTTATGGTTTTCATGGCAATTGGCATTGCTTAGTTCTAAGGATTCCTCAAGGCATGGTTCTTTTGCTAAGATCATCATCGTCTAAAGGATTGCTATAGTCAAGGTGGTTCTTGTTGATTAAAATGTCATCAGAGGGAATATGATTACTTTCGATATTTAATCGGAGATTAGGACATACAAGTTTTCTATTGACATATGTTTGGGCTACTCATTATGGAACTCCACAGAGAACTGACTTACTTCTACTGTAATTGCTTGGACTTCATTTAGATTTTTTAATTAGAATCTAATGCACTCAAGAGTTTTTATGTTTGGTTGTCCGTTTCTTGAAAAGCTCGGTATTGTACACTGTTGTAGTTATGGTTGTTGTACCTCCTCCTTCTCTCAAGGTCTTAGTGCAGGAATTGTACCATACAAAGTCAATTTGTCTTGAGAAAGCAAATAATCTGATTTATTTTACACTCACAACATAGGAGGGCAAAGGTTTTACCAATAGTTTGCAAAAATTAAGAGGTTTACTCTGGCTGGATCGGAAAAGTATGAAGACACCATTTCTCCTATGCTTCGAATAGGCTCATTCATTTTTTTTAGAGTATATGAAATTGAATGTCTTAAATTTTAAATAAAAGAAAACAATTTTTGGATATAGTTAGTGTGCTCAAAAGAGTTTCTAGCTTGATTTAACTTGTTATCAAACAGATTTACAATGATGCTGACACCACACAAATGACAAAGGAGTTAAACTACAGACAATGAATATCTATGTAGGAACTTGCTCTCATCATCATACAATTATGTTTGATAAATTTTATACTGGCAATTGTTCCTTCGTTTTACACTAAATGCACCTATGTTGTTAAACATTTCAAAAGGCTTGAAACAAGATTCACCAAAAAAGTCGTCATCAGTATTATGTGGCCATTGTAATGGTTTTGGTATTAGGATACTTGTTGACTTTATATTCTCATGTTGTAAGCTTCTTTAAGTCATTGCCTGGTCCGAGTAGACATTCCAAAGATTGGTACCATCACCCATTGAAGGCTCATTAATAATCTGTCCGAAATCAAATAAAAAAAGCAGAGTCACCATCAATTAAAACCAAACATGTCTCAAACAAAATTAGATAGAAATGGAAAGATCATAATTGCAAATTCATGGAGCAAGAACCATAATCCTATTTCTTTCCAAAGCAAACTCATATATGTTTGACACGAAAATGGAAAGAAATTTATGATTTTGATTCTTCGAATAGCTATAAAAAGGGGGAAGAAGTTACCACATTCACAACAGAAGTTATCATCACAAATCACACCATAAAACCACACCGACACCAAAAGAACATTCACACATACAAGCAGCCACACAACACGCGAAAAATACACGACCACAGCATCACCACACGCAGGGAAAATCAAGACGCATTCACGGAGACAACATACACACTAAAGAAAGAACTCATTCACAAAACACACGATTCAGAGGGGACTCATGGCCTTGCAGCATCAAAAACGCAGAGATACATACGTTGCAAAATCACATACGCATCCAACAAGTGAGGAGAAGAGGAACATTTGAGACATATCGATATAACCGAACTTCGCCACCGAAGACGTGTCGGACGAACTCTGACAGGTAATCTCGATCAATTTTTCTCTTTTACCGCATATTTGAATGTTTAATTGTTGATTGCTGCCACCAATTTATTTGATTTGAAAACGCCGTGTGCATTCCGGTTCGACAGGCTCGCGGGAAGGGTATGAATCATAGAGCGATAGAAGGATCTAAGAGGGGACGAGAAGGGAAGAAGAGTATATAGTCTCACTCGCCGCCGCCGGCTAGCAGCCACTGCGCGGCGGAGCTTTAATTTTCCGGCGGAATAAAACACGATCGTGCGAGACGCGAGAGAGGGAAATCATCGGCGATTCGCGTAAGAAGGAATTGAAGGGAGAGGTCGGCGATATGTGTGCAACGAGAGGGAAATGCAAGAGCTTTGTCGTGAGAGAGATGGCGCGACAAGGGAGACGGAGGGAGGACTGAGCTGTCAAATAAGCCCTATTTGACAAAGTCTCAATAAATAGGCCTCTTATTTGGTCCTTATTATTTAGGTCCCCTACTAAATGAATATTTTTTGTGACCCTTATTTTTAAACCCATTTATATTTTTGTTTTATATGAAACCTGAGTGAGGGGCTCAAAATCTAATTTGTTTAGAAAATAAAAAATTGACGATTTTTTCCAAAAACAAAAAAAGTCAATTTTTTTAAATAAATTTTTTTTTGTCGAAAATGAAAAAGTTGTTTCTTTTTCAAAAAAAAATTATTTAATATTGGATAACCTATTGAAATTTGGAATGTTTATATATTTGTTGAAACTGTAGCGCACAACATTAGGAGTAAAAATGTATTTCACTTTCATTTCCAAACTGTAGAGTAAGCACCAAAGATCATGAAAATGTAATCCCTTTACTTTCAAGATGATATTAGTTATTTGTTTTCTAACAATCTACAATTAAGAATTTTTTTCGAAAATAAAAAAACAGATTTTTTCAGAAGAAAAAAAAAGTCGATTATTTTCGAAAAAAAAATCCCGATTTTTTTTCGAAAAAATAAAAAACTGATTTTTTTCGAAAATGAAAAAAATTGATTTTTTCCGATAATGAAAAAACCGATTTTTTCTGAAAATAAAAGAAAAATCGATTTTTTCCGGAAAAAAAAAACGATAACCGAATTTTTCCGAAAATGAAAAAAACCGATTTTTTTTGTAAATAAAAAAAATTGATCCAAAAATTAAAAATCCAATTTTTTGCAAAAATTAAAAACCCTATTTTTTGTCCGAAAAAATTAAAAAACTGATTTTTTCCGAAAAATGAAAAAAATGCAATTTTTTCAAAAAAAAACCGATTTTTTTTCGAAAATAATAAAAAACTGATTTTTTCTGAAAGTAAAAAACTCAATTTTTTCCGAAAAAAAAACTCAATTTTTTCCGAAAAAATAAAAAAAAAACTGTTTTTTTTAAAATAAAAAAACTCGATTTTTTTCAAAAAATAAAAAAAAAACTGCTTTTTTTCGAAAATAAAAAAACTCTATTTTTTCCGAAAATAAAACAAAAAACCGATTTTTTCCGAAAATAAAAAAAACCGATTTTTTTCGAATATAAAAAAACTAATTTTTTTCGAACATGAAAAAAACTGATTTTTTTCGAAAATAAAAAAATTGACTTTTTTCAAAAATAAAAAAAATTGATTTTTTTCGAAAATTAAAAAAACTATTTTTTCCAAAAAAAAACGATTTTAAAAAAAATTAATTGAAAAAAATATATTTTATAAAAAAAAATCAAGTTTTAAAAATGTTGGGGCTTTAAGGCCCTACTTGAATTTTAGGGACCCTTAATTTATGGGGCTTATATATTTTGGGGCTCATTTATTTTTAAAATTTTAGGCCCTTCTATTTTTAGGAGCCTTGAAATTTAGGCTCCAACCCCCTAAATTGACACCTCTAGGGAGGACCCGCAACCGAGAGAGAGTAGAGGAACATCGTGTGAGGAGAGGAAGTGTGATGAATTGCTTTGGTACTTTGACTTTCATTTGATCCCTAAGAGCAACTCGTATGAACCTTGGGTTTTCAGACCAAGTGGTTGTTTTTTCTTCTCTCAAAGAAAAACGGGCTGGCTCTTAGTCTTGGCCCATGTATTTAAAAAAAAGCACACGCTCATTTATCCTTTGTACCCTTGCTCTTTTTTCTTCATTTATTTTGTTATAACTAATTTAATTTTCCTTTGTTTTGATTAGGTTAATTAGATTATATTAATAAATTAAGGTAAAATTGAGTTCGTAATTAAATTTAGGATTAAATCTTGATTTAAATTTATGATCAAATTCTTGATTTAGAATTGTAGGTATGCCCTGTTTAATGAATGTTCGTTATAATTTCGAAACATTTCCTACTGATTGTCATGATGCCGATTTTATTTGATATTCACTTGTGGCTCTTGAACTTTTATGTTTGAGTATATATGAATCCAAGGGAAGGGTTCATTGGTTGACTTTACATTGTATTTTGTTCATTTGCATTATTTATCTCTTTGTATGATCCCCATTTTCTCTATAGGTTGATCACCTTTGGTTTTACATACTTAAATTGTTCACCTCAGACTAATATCTTTAGGTTTGTTTCCCTTAGGATAGTTTCCCTTAGGATATTCTAACTTTAGATAACTCACAGTTAAATTCCCTTCTCCAATGAGAGATTAGACACTAGTCATCCTTAGTTGAGATGCAATTCTTCTACCCCGTAACATAGTTGAGAAAGATGTAGATTCTTTTCCACTTTAGAGAGGTGTGTGGCATACTCGTCGATTCTATATCTGAGTTGGAGCCCTTCTCTCAACGTGAAGCAAAGATCCATCTTCCGCATGCTTGTGGTGGTTTAGTTGAGTATTCTCCTTCAGATGACAACTTGCCTCTTCTCCTAAAACCAACAAACATTGCTTTTACCCGTAGTTGTCCGAACTACGGACGCTCTGATTTCTTAAAGTTCCTTTTGAGAATACGTAGGCACAAGGTCAATCCTTGGCGAGCAACCTTTTCTTTTTACTTTGTTTACCCTTATTGAGGGAAACTATGAATGCTCTGATTCTTTTAGTCAAGATACGTAGGCACGAGATGCGATGTCTTGGCGAGCATACTTAAGACTAACACCTTAGGTCTCTCCCCTTTTTCTTTTCACCCTTTAGCATACAAAATAACAAATAACACAATAAGACAAGAGGTTCATGTAGAGTACTACCGATACTTAGGGTGCTAGTACCTTCCCTTAGTATAACCAACCCCTAAACCTTAGATTCTCTTTTGCTTTGCATTGCATTGCATACTTATAGGTTTATTCGTTCTTTTTCCCTTCCCTTGGATAAATTAAAGATTAGTGGTGAATTCTGATCTTTTATTCAAGTTAATTCAATAGCTTGATATCCAATTCTCACCGCGACACAAAGTCATATATGATGCACACCAATATGCAAACAACGTAGTGATACGATTCGATCCAAACAATTTAATAAATAAAAATAAAAATAAAAAAATGGCTTAATACATCATTTGGTCCCTTTACTTAATTTAAGGTTTCACTTTCGTCCCTTATTTAATAAACGTCCGTTTTAAGTCCCTTAAATTACGTTCTGTTAATCACATTGGTCCTTTCCGTTAAATTTTGTCAAAATCTGTTAAGTTTGAATGATGTGGCACTCCAGCTGGTTTCATTTATGGTTGACATGGAATTATTTTATTAATAATTTATTATTTATAATTCATGATCTCTTTCTTTCTTCTCTTCACCTTCACCAAAACCCTAGCCGTCTTTCTTCTCTTCTCAAGAGAACCCTTTGCTTTATGGATCCAATCTTCCTAACAAAACACATTAACGAATCAGCCATCGATTTCCTCTTATCCTCCTCCGGATCTTATCCTTCTCTGTTAGCAGAAACTTCTTTCGTGGTGATTTGTAAAAATAGTACACAGTGAAGACATGTTGAAGAACCAACAATCAAATGCAATCTCTGCTGAAATTTCTTCCATCAGATGCTTTATACGAAGAGCGGGTTATATTGTTGGGAAAAATGAACCAACATGAACTGGCACTTTCTTTGTATGTTCATAAGGTATATCAAGTAAATATTATCCTGTATTTTCTGTGTAATCAACAACTATAATGGTGAATTTTAATTTTAATTGTTTGATGTTAGTCAGAGTAGCGACAGTGTTAGGAGTGATGTTGACACATATGAATATATTGAGGAAGGAGATATTTCTATTATGCTTGATGAGGCCCTCGATTTGTTAAGCCGCTGGTGGGATAGAGTCAACAGAGCCCAGACCCTTAAACTCCTACCAAAAGAAATCAAACTACAGGTATGATTGAGGAAAATAAGGAATTTCATTGTCTTTATTTCATCAAAGACAAAGCTGATACATAACTACGGTATATGGTTTACTATTTCATGGTCATTTTGTCAATTTTTTATGTTGGCTAGATTACAAGAAACACTTATTTTTATAGATCCAAGTCATGCTTTCGGTGGAGTTTGTTATGTTAATTAAAGTTTTTTTTTAAATATTTTATTAGACATTATTTGTTTTCTTAATTCTTTGATTAAGTACACAATTGAATGTTATTTGCAGAACTTGCTTCCATTTCTTGGACTCCTTGTGAGAAAATCTAGTGAAATGTATCGTAATTGCTCAGTTGTTAGGAGCTTGAGATAGAGTGAGAACCTGCAGGTAAGCATACATCAGTTAATTTCTTGCTTCTCAATAGATTTACTTATTTTTATGATAGCTTTCAATACTTGTAGTAATTCTATTTGCATGAACAACTTTCAATACTTATTTTTATGACAGCTCTCAATAGATTTACATGAACATTGACAATAATCAAATGTGTATCTAATTCTATTTTGCAGATATGAAACCTACTATCAAATTGTTTTGGTTATCAAGGATGAAGTAGAAGACCTTAAAATGGGTGGTGTTGGTGTTATCCAAATTGATGAGGCTGCCTTGAGAGAGGTCAAGAAGATTAAAACAGATTGAGTTTATACTATCAAGTCAGAAATGTCAAGAAGATTAAAATTTATAATAATGCTTATGTACACATTTTGTAGTTGTGTATCTTATATCATTTTGGAACTTGTTTAATATCATTTTATTTTAATGACTTTGGTTTGAATAAAAAAATGAAACAAAATTCTAATTAAATTCAATTAAATTCAAATTATGTTTATATGAAATTCTAGTATGGTAAATAACATATTATGGTCTGATAAAATGTTATGAAATTTTATTCTGGTCACTTTATTCACAATTTGGTTATTGTCCGAATTTGGTCCCTTAACTAACTATAAGATTTCAATTTAGCCCCTTAACAAAATTGATTACTCATTATTTTTATTTTTGCCACGCTGTCATGCCACTTCATCCAAACTTAACGTTTTTCTTAACATTTAACAAAAATGATTAATTTGGCTAACGGAATGGTTTTTAAGGGACTAAAATGTAACGTTTATTAAATAAAAGATTAAAGTGAAATTTGAAATTAAATTAAGGGACTTTGGTCCTAATTAAACATAAAAAAATTAACAATATATAAAAACTTGTCATATGTTATAACTATAAGAAACTTGTTTTATATATATAAAGGCAAAACATCTTTTTGGTGTAGCCTGTTTTTTTTCCTCTTTTACCCTTAAAAACTGTTTAGAAATTACCTAAATAAAAATTAACTTCTCTTCTCATTTTATATTTGAATTATTATACAAAAGGTAGTTGTATTGCAAAAGAAAAACTTACGGTAACTTCCAATTGAAATAGTAACTTCCAATTGAAACCGTCTAATAACCATTTCCATCTATCTCTTTTATTTATTTATTCAAATTGCTATCTCACAAAAACTATTCACATTATCACAACACCAAATTCTCTCACAAAATTGCTGCACAAAAAGAAAAACAACTACCTTGATTTGGATAATTTATCTCATATTTACCATTCAATATGTTCAAAATATTCACACGTCAAAAAGTGATTCAAAAGCTTTCTAGAATTTCTTTGCTCTTTCTCAACAAATTGTGAGAAAAGAGATTATGATATGAGTTAATAAACTCCCCACATTGAAGATCAAAGGAAAAAAGAAACAAGATAAGAGATTGAGTTTTTATCATATATCTACGAGAGTTCAACATCAACACTGCCATTTTTGAAGAAGAAGAGAAATTATTTCCGAAACATTGATATTGTTTGTATTATTTATTTTTTAATTTCTTTTCAACTTAAGTGTGTCTGTTAATGGTGACATGTGCAGCCATGGAAGTGAAGAAAAATGCAGTAAAAACTGCAGTAACAGAGAAGAAGAAACGAAAGAGATAACAGAAACAGTTGGATAAGAGTAATTTCCATTAACCACTCAATGGCTTACATTTGTAGTTATATATACACAATGGAAAAGCCCAATAACAAATGAGCAATTGTAACTAACTAACTGTATATAAGAAAAATAAACTATATGGATATTAACTATACTAATAGCCCCCCTCAAGTTGGACTTTGGATGTTGCAAAGGCCTAACTTGGCCAAAGACTTCTTGAGAGCTGGTGAATGTAAAGGCTTTGTCAGCATATTAGCTAGTTGATCATGAGTGGAAATAGGAAGTAAATGTATGAGTTTGGATTGGATTCTTTCGCGAACAACGTGACAGTCCAATTCGATGTGTTTACTATGTTCATGAAAAGTAGGATTATGTGCTTGGTAGATAGCAGATTTGCTATCACAGAAAACAGTGGCAGGGTGTGAAAATTCAATAAGCAAGTCACGAAACAAATACTGCAGCCATTGTATCTCGCAAGTGATAGATGCCAATGCTCTATACTCGGCTTTAGTGGAGGATCTAGAAGCAGTGTGTTGTTTCTTGGACTTCCAGCATAATAAGGAATCTCCTAACATAACACAATAACCTGTGATAGATCGCCTCGTATCTGGGCATCGGGCCCAATCAGAATCTGCAAATCCTGAGAGTTTTAATTCACTTGATGCAGAAAAGAGAATCCCAGTGGCTAGAACAGATTTTAAGTAACGCAAAATCCTAGTGGCTGCCTGAAAATGTGGAACTCTAGGCTGCGACATAAACTGACTCAAATAGTGGACAGCATAGGATATATCCGGTCTGGAATTTGTGAGATAGATGAGTCTGCCAATGAGCCTCCTATAAGAAGAAGGGTCTTCCAAGAGAGAACCTTCATGAATGGATAGTTTTATGTTGGGGTCGAATGGAACTGAGGATGGTTTAGCTGCAAGAACACCAGCATCCTGGAGTAATTCAAGAGTGTATTTTCTTTGATTTAGAAAAATGCCTTTTGTTGATCTGGCAATTTCTAAACCTAAGAAATACCTTAACTGGCCAAGATCCTTGATTTTGAATTGCTGATGGAGAACCTGTTTAACATGGTTGATTTCATCTAGAGAATTACCTGCTAGCACAACATCATCTACATAAACCAGAAGTGCAGTAAAGTGAGGAGGAGAATGTTTAACATATAGAGAGTAATCAGCTTGTGATTGATGGTAACCCAAGGATATAAAAAAGGAGGATAATTTCGAGTACCACTGTCTACTGGCTTGTTTTAAACCATATAGTAACTTTTGTAACTTGCAAACTTTAGAGGAATCATAGCCAGAAAGTCCAGGTGGAAGACTCATGTAAACCTCTTCATTGAGGTCTCCATGTAAAAAAGCGTTATTTACATCCAACTGTTCTAAATACCATCCTTTGATGGCTGCAAGAGAAAGAAGTACTCTAACAGTAGTAAGCTTGGCAACAGGGGAGAAGGTGTCAAAGTAATCAATACCTTCCATTTGAGTATATCCTTTAGCCACTAATCTGGCTTTGTATCTCTCAATGGATCCATCAGCTTTATGTTTAACCTTGTATACCCAACGACACCCAATAGGTACTTTTCCAGGAGGCAAGTCCACCACAGTCCAAGTTTGGTTTTCTGCAAGAGCTTTAAGCTCCACATCCATTGCCTTAACCCAACAATCATGTTTTATGGCTTGTTTAAAAGTGTTAGGTTCAGAGGTAGAAGAAATGGCACAACAAAAAAATTTATATGAGGCAAAACATTTGTCATAGGATATAACAGAAGAAAGAGGATAAGTAACTTGTGAGGAATGTAAGGAGGGTGGAGATGTATTATCTTTTGCAAGGTAGCAATGATATTCTGCTAAATAACTAGGAGGATTAGAAATTCTGGTTGATTTCCTGATAGGAGGATCATTAGTGTTATGAGAAGGGATATCATGTTGATTGTTGTGGTTAGTGTTAAAAGAAACTGAAGGTCCAGAGGATGTATTGGATAAAGGTGAGGAGGGATTAATGGTGATAGGACTTGCTGCAGGCAAGGAGTCAGGAGAAGTACTAGGAAGAGGTTCAGGGGCATTAGTGGGATGAGTACTGTCTGCAGGAAAAAGATGTGGTGAAGGACAATTATGAAGGTCATTATCAGAGGTACTAGGAGTGGGAGTAGCTGGCTGATTTTGTAAGCTAGAAGATGATAGACTGCTATCAAGAAATGTTGATATGTCAGTAGAGTTTTGAGACTGATAAGACAGGTCATGGTCAGCATATGTGACTGTTTGATTATGAGAATGGTTATGGGAGGGTTGACTGGGATATTGAGAATGATTGAAAGGGAATACATTTTCATAAAAAATGACATGTCTTGATACAAATATGGTATTATTCTGCAGGTCATACAAGATATATCCTTTTTGCCATCTTTAAATCCTAAGAACACAGTTTTTCTGGCCCTTTGGTCAAATTTTGTTTTGTGTGTTTGGTTGGATATAGCATAACTCAAACAGCCAAAAACTTTTAGATGTATTAGAGAGGGAGGTTGATTGTATAGAAGTTCATAGGGACATTTGAGTTTGAGTAAATGAGAGGGTAACCTATTAATGATGTGAATAGCATGTTGTATGCAAAAATTCCACATGTTAAGGGGAAGTTTAGAATGGAAATAGAGAGATCTAGCAACATTCAGGATATGTTGGTGCTTTCTTTCTACCACCCCATTTTGTTGGGGTGTATAAGCACAGGTCTTTTGGTGAATGATACCTTTAGACATGAAAAAATTAGAAAGTGTAATGAACTAAGTGCCATTATCTGATCTAAAACATTTTAAGGATTTGTTAAACTGATTTTCAATATAGGCCAAAAATTGAATAATGTTTTGTTTAGTTTGATCTTTGGTTTTCAAGAAGACTATCCAAGTGTATCTACTAAAATCATCAACAAGAGTTTAAAAATACCTATGGCCTAACATGGAAATGGTGGAGAAAGGGCCCCATACATCAGCATGTAACAATTCAAAAGGTGCTTTAGATGTAGTAACACTATGAGGAAAAGCCAATTTCTTTTGTATACTAAAATGACAAGGATCACATGGAAAATTGATACATTTTGAGGAAACAAAAGGAAAGAGTTTTGATACATGTTGTAATCCTATATTTGAAATATGACCTAACCTTACATGCCAAAGGAAAGAATCATTATGTACAGAAGCATTACAAGTATGGTGAGAAGCATCTAGTATATATAGTCCTCTGTGTAGTTTAGTTGTACCAATCATTTCCTTGGAATGATTCTGCAGAATTTGGCACGAGTTATTAGTGAAGTGAACAACACAATCATTATTTGAACAAGCTTGGCTATAGAGATTAAGTTGACATGAAAATGAGGAATGTATAGGACATTTTGAAGGACAAGGATTGGGGAAATGGCAATGCTGCCAGAAATGGAAGTAGTAACATGTGATCCATTAGGTAAACTAACATTAATAGGAACAATGGGTTTGTGTGTGATGAAATTAGCTATATCAAAAGTAATATGATCAGTAGCTCCAGTGTCAAGAATCCAAAAATGAGAATTCTTACCATTATCAGGGTTGGACTGAGAGTTCAAGATAAATGGGGATGTGGAAATAGAGTTGGCCTTTGGGTTGTTCTTAGATTGTTGGAGTAATTCAAGGATGTTTTGATATTGCTCTTGAGTGAAACCAAACTTGGGTGAAGTGGGTTGCTTGCTGGGAGATACCTGACCTGTTTCAACAGAAGCAACAGATTGATTTTGTGAATTAGATGAGTTGGTTTTACCTTTGCTTTTGAACCCAGGAGGGTAGCCATGCTTCAGAAAACACGTTTCAATTATGTGATTGGTCTTATTGCAATGAGTGCACACTCTATTAGGACCTCTTGCTCCTCCATGGCCATCACGTTTACCTTTGAAAGAATTGTTACCAGACCTGTTGGAATTGTTGCCAGAAGAACTGTTCAAATGCAAAGCCGTGGAATCTTCAGAACTTGTACTTGTGGAAATCACCGATTGTGAGTTGTTGAGTTCTCTTTCTTGTTGAATAACAAGAGCAAAGGTTTTGTCAATATCAGGTAACGGATGCATCATCATGATCTGAGTCTTGGATTGAGTAAACTTTTCATTCAATCTTTTCAAGAACTGTATTACATAATCTTGCTCGCGATACTTTTTGACAGAAGCAAGAGCTCCACATGCACACGGTATGGCACAAGAACAGGTAGTAATAGGACGATAAGCTTCAAGTTCATCCCACATAACCTTCATTTGCATGAAATAATTGGAAACATCAAGGTTACCTTGGCGGAATTTGTAAAGATCTTCTTGTATATCAGATATGCGAAAAATGTCACCTTGTGAAAAACGAATTTGCAGATTTCTCCATACACCAACAGCAGTATCAATCCATAACACAGACTTTGCAATTGATTCCGATATGGAGCGATGAAGCCAAGCTAACACCATGGTGTTGCAGCGAACCCATGGCGCATAAAGTATGCCTGATACCTGAGGTTTAGGTAGCGTGCCATCGATGAATCTTTCTTTATTCTTTGAGATTAATGCGATGTGCATAGATCTAGACCATGTATGGTAATTCTTGTCATCAAGAAGAGGGGTAACAAGCACAAGCGACGGATTTTCATTCGGATGTAGGTAATATGGATTAGAGGAATTGGTAGAGAAATCTGTGAAGCTCTGGAAAGCCATCAATGAAAGAATGAAGAATGAATCGAGAAACAAAAATTTGCGGAAGATGCAAGAAGAGGAATCGATTCACAGAAAGAAAAACAGAAGAAGAATCGATTGAAAACCTAGAAACAAGATTACAGAGATGAGGAAACAATGGCTACCAGAGCTTTTCAGGCTCTTGATACCATGTTAATGGTGACATGTGCAGCCATGGAAGTGAAGAAAAATGCAGTAAAAACTGCAGTAACAGAGAAGAAGAAACGAAAGAGATAACAGAAACAGTTGGATAAGAGTAATTTCCATTAACCACTCAATGGCTTACATTTGTAGTTATATATACACAATAGAAAAGCCCAATAACAAATGAGCAATTGTAACTAACTAACTGTATATAAGAAAAATAAACTATATGGATATTAATTATACTAATAGTGTCTAATAATAATTTATTGTGTAATGTTGATTGCATTGTATGAATATTTTTGTTCTTTAATCGTTTTATTAGACTATGTTTGGATATTATAAAATGAACCTAATGGAATACAGTGAAAGCGAGCAGAACTCCACTCCATCTGATTTTAAATGATATTTCGGCGGAAGGAATTTTCCTACCGTTTATAAATAATATCATTAATATACAACTAAATAATATTTTTAATTTTTATCATTGATGTTAATCTTTATTTTTGTTTGTTTTTCGGTCTCCAAATGAAAAAATATTGCATATAAAGTTGTTGCAATGGTTGAAGAGGGTAAAGAATGGTTTCCATTGCATATGATATGTTAGGTGTATTGTTTATGGGTAAAGAATTGTTTGCTTCATGTTTTTTCTTTTAAAACAAAATAGTGGATTATATTGTATTTTGATTTTCAATATTGATGTGTTTGTTATGTTTTTTCTTTTAAAACAAAATAGTGGATTATATTGTATTTTGATTTTCAATATTGATGTGTTTGTTATAATGATTTAGGAGTGATGGAGATTTTGCAGGTAGTCGATGTAATCAAATAATAGAACAATGTCATAAGTTTTTTATATTTTCAATGTTTATGTTTTTTTAATATAAACTTAAAAAAAAAAATAACGTGAATAAGTCTTGCTTAAAGGTAAAAAAAATTATCTATTTATCAATATTTTTCTACTTTTTTATATAGAAACCTTTATATAACATGAATCACCTATATAGAAATGTAAAAAAAAATCTATATGAAATCAATCTTTTATCTATTTGTATCTTTTATATTTATCAAATTTCATTTGAGTTTATAATATAAACATTATGTTTTATTTTCAAAAACTGATGGAGATACTTAGAGAGTGTACATAAATTTAGAAAAACATGATTGTCGCAAAATCGTAATGGAATTTGTTTGTATAGATACCTTATGAAGGTAAAATCATCACATGTGTTGACTAATGAATTTACTTCATTTATTTTGCAGTGATTCGAGATATATTTTAGATTTTGATTTAATGGTTTACCTTCCTATTAAGCAACAATGCACTTAATATCTATGTTAATGTTTATGTTTATTTGCTTAATAAACTTTGACAAATGTTATTTTTTATTATTTTATCTATATCTTCTTATGGTTTTGAGTATTCTATAACAATATATAAAGACAAAATTTATTTTTTGTGTAACATATTTTCTTTTTCCGTAGTACCCCTTTCTAACCTCTAAATTATTTCATTCACATTATAGATTTGCTTGAAAAAAGTCGGTTGAATATAGTTGAGTCACAATGCACTTTTCGGTATTCATAAGAAAATGTAATTTGCAAATATTATATAGTACAATTATTTTTTGTAAGTATCTGAATAAATGTTCTAGACCTCATCATACAAATTGTTTATTATAAAATCAAACTTATAAAAATTAACACTGTTAATATTTTCACGCGGTGCACTTTAAAAAAACGGACAAATGGGCACGGAAGTACCCGTCCGTGCCCGTTTGGACGCTAGTGTTTATAAAATACTTGTTTGATATAAAAAAAACTGGTTTAGACTCCTTATAATATATGTGATCGGAGATGATCAGAAGGAGATCGTCGTGGCCTTCGTGTAGGGCAAGTGCAGCTGCTCGTTAGAGAAGATAAGGGGGTGGAGGCACCTGCAAGGTACTCCGATGCCAAAGTAAGTATTTGGTCAAAGAAAAGGGGAAAGCAAGTAAGAGTAGTCAAGTATATGATTCGTGATACCTGCCCCTCTCAAATGAGGGGGTTTTTATAGATAAATGGGTGGCGAGCAAAGCGCGTGGTCTTCTAACTGTTCCCGCAATATCCGGTGAGGAGGCTAGACGTGTGACCTATTCTGCGCGTGAGGGGGACACGCCCAACGGTCATGTTGTGCCCAACGGTTATATTGTGCATATTGGGCCTGTTCGCCAGTTAAGCTGGATTGGGCCTGGCCCTTAAGGGCAGGAAGCCCTGCCCAGTCCAGAACAGGAGCCCCCCAAGCCATTGCTCTGTTGTAGAGTAATGACTTAGGCAGCTGTTACTCGTACTGTCGGGCAGGTGGTAGATCGCATGGAGTGCTTCATTCGTGCTCCTTGACGTGGTCGTCAGTTTTTAGCGTGAAAACGATGATCAGGACCTGCAACATCTTCGGAGAGATGGCTGTTTTTTGGCGAACATATCTGCTCGAAAGTGTTTACTTTGACGAGGAGGTTTGCTCGTAGGCCAGTTGTTGCATTTGTGCGCCGACTAGATGTGGTCGTTAGTTTCTAGCGCGCGATGTCGACCAGGAGTTTCGTCCTCCTCGTGGAGATGAGGGTTCCTGCTCGTGGATACGTTCGTTATGACGGGGAGACTTGCTCGCGGGAGTTCGAGGGTTGATGAATTTTTTGCGTTGAACCAGGCGAAGAGTTTTTGTGACACGTGGTGTGTATCTATGGCCCTTGTCAGTCCTAGGGGCGTATAGGCTATGATGACCCTCACGATTCCCCACGATCTAATGGTTATAAAAGGGTGGGGGACGGTTTCATTTTCATAATTTCCCAAGTTTTTCACTCTTTGCTCTCGTTTGCTCTGCAATTTGTCTTCGCCGGAGCTTCTCTTCGCCACCGTCAACTTCTTCTTTTACTTGTAAGTTCCCTCTTCCCGTTCGTGTATTTTTATGAATTTTCCGGTAGAAGTTCATACTTTCCGGTGGAACTTCATGCGTTTATTGATGAACACATGAATTCCAGGAAATTCCATGAAGAACATGATGAATCTCTAGAATTTTGTAGAAATTGTTAGTGTAGATCTTTGTAGAATCTGGTTAGGTGTAGAATTTAGTTTGTAGTCGGGCACTAGGCCTGTTCGGGACATTGGGGTGATTCCGGGACGACCACGTATCATTGTATGTGCCTCTGTGAGTCTTGGTCGCGGGGACTTTATCTAAGTTGATTGTAGACATTTTAGACGAGCATATGGTTGTCCTCGGGTTTGTTAACGCCCTTTCACTTGATCAGTGGTGGAAGGGTGGATTTGATCATGGACGTCGAATTCACTTCTCTTCCTCTGCTTTTCAGGTGGAAATGGTCGAACCCCGTGATGACGTTGTGTCCGACGCCCAGGAGGTGCCCGAGGATCCCGGTGTGTCCGCTGACTATTCGAATATCAAGGTTGCGGGAGGGGACCTTGAATGGCTTGGACACGAGCCTTTGTCTTTTCGATCAACCCTTTCCGAGGAGGAGGTACGGGATTTCGACCTGTTGGAATTGCGCGACGAGGATACTCCACGGGCCTGGAAAGCTTTTCGTCCCGGGGAGCATGATAGAATCTGTTCTGCGTATCCGGGACTTCGCTTTCCCATGTACGAATTTGCATTTACGGAGGCCAAGATGCGTCTTCCTTTCACTGATTTCCAATCGTCTGTGTTCACATACTTGGAGTTGTGCCCGTCCCAGCTCCATCCGAACTCTTTGGCTTTTATAAGGGCCTTTGAGTTGGTGTGCCGTTATCTACAAATCGGGGCGACCACGGACCTCTTCTTCTGCCTCTTCCAGATTCAGCGGAGCACGGCGGGGTCGAAGCAGAGTTGGGTATCGTTCAAGCAACAGAGTAGGCTGTTCTGGCCGTATTCTGATTCGATACGTAACTTTAAGGATAGGTTTCTGGTCGTGAGGCCTATGACTGAGGAGGCGAGAAGGAGCATTTCGACCATCGAGAGGGTGATGGTGGATGGTCGGGAAAGGGATAGTGTTGTCTCCATTTTCCCTTTGGAATGGGTCTTTACCCATTTTAGACGTCGAACAGATCAGTTCCTGGTGAAGCATGAGCAGCTTTGCCCGGCTGATAAGGAGTCGTATAGGATTCTTCACGCTTACGTGGAGAGCTTCTCTCTGGCCTACGTCGTCGATCGGGACGGGAATCAGCTGGTCGGGGAGGATGGCCCTGTCCGAGCAGCTAGATATATTAATGTCAAAGCTCTCCTCGAGTGTGATAACGATGACGATGCTATGACCCTGCTTGGTATGCTTCACTGTTTTGTTCTATCTCTTTAAGTTTTTCTTAACCTGATTTGTTATGTGTCTTCGCAGGTATGATGGCTGATATGCGAGAACGTTTGATGAAGTCGCAGGCGGCCAAAGTCCATAGGAAAGCGACCGTAGGTGCCAAGACCGGTGCAGCCAAGCAAATGGTGATAGAGAGTTTTACCGCTGGACCTTCCCCTGAGCCGGAGAGAGCCTCAACGCCGCTGACCCCGGAGGGTTCCCATAAACGGAAGAGAGATGCCGCGGGGACTTCTGTAGCCGCTGGTCCAGGCGGGTCTGGCGCCGGACATCTTGTTCTCCCCGCTTGTTATACTCGTCGGGATTTGTTCGCTGAAGGGGATTCGATTGAAGTCTATGAGTCTAAAGGCGTGGCTATCCTGAATGCCAATTCTAAAGCGAGGAGGAAACAGCTGTGCCAGGACGCGGCGGGCATGTTTAGGGTTCTTGAAGCTGCTCTTGTCCTCGCATATGACGAAGCTGCTACTCGGGCGAGCCTTGTAAAATCTAAGAACAGAGTAGCCGAGTTGGAGGTAGAAAACAACCGGCTGTTTAATGATTTGAAACAGTTCGAAGGTCACCAGGAGGCCAGGGTGCTGCTCCAGGAGGAGGTGACTCAGCTAAAGCTGGCCGCGCTCAAAGCCGACAAGGAGAGGAAGAAGATGCAGGCGAGGATTGCTGAGTTGGAAGGTCTGACTTCAGCCGTTCAGGACGAAAACGATGATGAGCAAGCCTTGAAGTCGCGGGCTGACCTGATCGGGAGGATCAGGATCCTTGGCGAGGACAACCTAAAGGCGGCTGAGTTCGGCTTCAACGTGGCAAAAGAGCAGATGGTGGCCCTCAACTCCGACGTTCAGCTCCTGACAGATGGAATGGGTCTGTTCAACACGGTAGTGGACGGCAAAGTTGTCCCCGCGGAGGAGGAAAGTGAAGTCGTAGGGTAGGACTGTTTTGGCATGTTTTGTGGGCCTGCGCGCCTTTATGAATTTGTATTGATTATTTTGTATGGGCGTTGCCCCCCTTTTTTTTTGTATGTGACATTATCTGGCCGTGGCCGATACGTTAATATATTTGGATTTTGTGGACGTTGTATTGTGAATTTGCTCTGTTTGTTTATATGTATGTGCGTGCTCGGATAAGCGAGGAACCTACCGAGGAGGGCAACGTGGTTCTGCCCGTGATGAGACTAGGACTTCGTTTGAGGTACTAGTCTCATAGGCTTGGACTGTTCCCATCGCGAGCTGGGTGTCCTGCCTGAACGGTGCGGCAACGGCGGAGCTCGGTCGAGGTATCCCCGTTGTGCGCAGGATCTGCTCGTTCAATGAGCAGAAGCTGGCCGGCGTTGTAATGCGTGTCATGCTTCACCAGGGCATGATACGAAGGTCGCGCACTTCTCCCCGTTTTGGGTTGATTGTGTCGGCGACTTATCTATCCCCGTAGTTAAGGGCTTAGCTATAGTATTGCTTGAGTTTTTCAGCATTCCATGGTCGAGCAAATTATTTTTCGTCCAGTGTTTCCAAGTAATACGCTCCCGTGCCCGTTTTGGACTTGACCCTGTAAGGTCCTTCCCAGTTCGCTGCCAGTTTCCCTTCGCGAGAATCCTTCTGGTTTCTGCGCAGGACCAGGCTGCCTACGGGAAAGTCACTTTTTATGACCCTGGCGTCGTGTCGCAACGCTATTTGTTGTTTCAACGTGGCCTCGCGGAGGGCATCCCCTGATCTTACTTCTTCGACCAGATCGAACTCCTCGTGTAGAGCCTCGTCGTTCATTTCTTCGTCGAGGGGAGCTTCTGTCCTTCTCGAGGGTTCCCTTATCTCCACCGGTATTACCGCCTCTGTTCCGTACGCTAGTCGGAAAGGGGTTTCCCCGGTGGTGGAGTGAGGTGTCGTCCTGTATGCCCAGAGGACGCTGTGGAGCTCCTCGACCCACCTCTTCTTGGCTTCCCCTAGTCTTCGCTTCAATCCGCGTAGGATTACTTTGTTCGCGGCCTCCGCTTGCCCGTTGGTCTGGGGATGCTCGACCGAAGTAAAGTGTTGTTTCGTTCCCAATTTGGCGACGAAGTCTTGGAATTTTCTGTCCGTGAATTGGGTTCCGTTGTCGGTCACGAGGGCCTGCGGTACCCCGAATCTGGCGAGGACGTTTCTTTTGTAGAAACGCAGTATGTTGAAGGCTGTGATCTTGGCGAGCGCTTCGGCTTCGATCCATTTTGTGAAGCAGTCGACGGCCACGATTAGGAATTTATTTTGATAAGATCCCATTGTAAAAGGGCCTAGGATGTCCATCCCCCACCAGGCAAAGGGCCATGGCGAGGAGAGGGTCTTCAACTCGTTGGGGGGTGCCAAATGCATGTCCCCGTGACGCTGGCAACGGTCACATTTTTGTACGTGCTCTTTGGCGTCTTGCTGCATGGTCGGCCAGTAATATCCTGCGCGCAAAGCTTTTCGAGCCAAGGATCTTCCCCTTAAGTGTTGCGCGTTGATGCCCTCGTGGATTTCTTGTAGGATTTCGGGGACCTGGCCTTGTCGACACATTTTAATAAGGGAATGGAGAACCCTCGTCGGTATAACCTGTCCTCGATCAGTACGTACGAGCAGGCTCGTCGTTTAATTACACTGGCTTCCTTACTGTCTTCGGGAAGTTCCCCATTGGTGAGGTTATTGTATACCGGGGTCATCCAGCAATGGGGGTCTCCGATGACGTTAACATCTACCAGGTTGGATTTTGTAATGCTCGGGCTGACCAGTGTTTCCTGTATGACAGATTTGTTTCCGCCTTTTTTCCTGGTGCTGGCTAATTTGGAGAGGATGTCTGCTCGGGAATTCTGTTCGCGCGGGACATGCTGGACTTCCCATGCTTCAAACTCCGCCATTTTGTCTTTTACCACGGCCAAGTATTCGGCGAGTTGGTCGTTTTTTGCCTGGAATTCTCCTCGCACTTGAGACGCCACGAGTTGGGAATCAGTGCAGATTTTTATTTTCTTCGCGCCGACGTCTTTGGCTAGTCGTAATCCTACAAGGAAGGCCTCATATTCGGCTTGATTGTTGGATGTATTGAATGAGAGGACCAGGGACACTTCGATCAGGGTCCCTTCTTCGCTTTCGAGGATTATTCCTGCTCCACTGCCCGAGGGGCTTGATGCGCCATCCACGTAGATGATCCACCTCTGTGTTCCTCCCGGGGGGACGGTTCTGGGGTCATCTCTGCCACGAAGTCGGCCAGGACCTGTGCCTTGAGGGCTTTCCTCCCTTCGTAATGGATGTCGAACTCGGCCAGTTCGAGGGACCATTTTAGCATCCTGCCCGCCATATCTGGTCGGGTTAACAGCTGTCTAATAGGCTGGTCGATCCTGACAACGATAGTGTGTGCCAGGAAGTAATATCTGAGTCTCCTCGCGGCGATTATGAGGGCAAGGGCTACCCGTTCTATCTACGTGTACCTAACTTCGGGTCCTTGTAGGGCTTTACTGGTGAAGTAGATGGGTTTCTGCCCGGTAGTAGTTTCGCGAATAAGTGCTGCACTTACTGCTTCGTTGGCCACGGAGAGATATAGGTATATGGTTTCCCCGCGGTCTGGTCGTGACAATACTGGTGGGGCAGATAGAGCTTGTTTGAAATGGGCAAGGGCCTGCTCGCATTCGTCCGTCCACTCGAAATTTTCCTCCTTCCTGAGTAATTTAAAGAAGGGCAGGGCGTGCTGGGCGGATTTGCTTACGAAGCGAGCAAGGGACGCGAGCATCCCGCCTAGGGATTGTATCGCCTTTTGCGACCGTGGTGTGGGGAATTCTACGAGTGCCCGACATTTGTCTGGGTTTGCCTCTATGCCTCTTTCGGTGAGGTAAAATCCGAGGAATTTCCCTGCTCGTACACCGAAGGTGCATTTTTCTGGATTAAAACGCATTTTACACTTTCGAGCTTGGTCGAACACCTTGCGCAAGTGGGTGGTGTGGTCGGATTCCTCTTGGGATTTGATGATCATATCGTCCATGTATACTTCGAGCATGTCTCCGATTTCTGATCGGAAGACTTTGTTCATCATGCGCTGGTACGTGGCCCCGGCGTTTTTTAGTCCAAAGGGCATTACGTTATAGTAATAATTTCCCGAGGGGGTCATGAATGCTGTGTATCTCTTGTCCTCGTCGGCCATTGGGATTTGGTTGTATCCCGAATATGCGTCCATGAAGGACAAGAGCTTGAAACCGGCGGAATTGTCTACAAGCTTATCTATGCTCGGCAGTGGATATGCGTCTTTCGGGCAAGCCCGGTTGAGATCGGTGTAGTTAATGCACATGCGCCACTTTCCATTACTCTTTTTAACAAGTACAATATTTGAGATCCAGGTCGTATACCTGGCCTCGGAAATAAAATTTGTCTTTAAGAGGTCTTGTACAAGTTTTTCGGCAGCCTGTGCCTTTTCCTCGGACTGTTTCCTTCTTCGCTGGGCGACGGCGCGGGCAGCTGGATCGATTGTCAAGTGGTGACAGGCAGTTTCTGGATCCAAACCGGGCATGTCTGCTGCACTCCAGGCGAACAGGTCGGCGTTGTCGTTGAGACATGCTTTTAGCTCCCTCTTTACCTCTTCGGGGAGGCCAGCGCCGATCTTCACTCCCCTGCTGGGGTTGTTACTGAAGGTGATGACCTCGAACTCTCCATCTGGGACTGGACGCAGGGGTGCAGGCGAGGGGGAGCGCGTTGCTCCCGCGTTATTATCCTCGCCCCAATCTTCGTGTCCTTCAGCGAGCCTGCTGTCGAGGTCGATGGTGTGTACGGGAAGCGTGGGTTTTTTCCCTGGCTGGCCCTCCTCGGCCAGAACTTCGTCTTCCCTGGTGTGCTTTGCCGATGTCATTGTTGTCGCTATCTGGTTCTGACCTTTGGTGGCGGCCTCGAAGCACCTGCGAGCAGCTTCAATATCGCCGTGTAGAGTTGCGATGTGTCCCTTCTCCGTCTAGCACTTTAGCTTGAGATGGACTGCCGATGGGACAGCGACGAGCTCGGCAAGAGCTGGTCTGCCCAGAATGAATTGATAGAGCGACGGACAATCGATGACCAGGAACTGCGTTTTGATTGTCCGCGATGCTTCTTCCTTGCCAAGCGTTACTGGAATTTCTACGTAACCCCAGGGTCGGGCAGTTGCTCCATTGAATCCTTGGAGATCAGATCCTACGTACGGAGAGAGATTAGACTTATTTAGCTTCAGTGCACGGAACAGGCTGGAGTACATGATGTCCACGGAACTGCCCTGGTCGACCAGGATTCTCCGCACATCTGTTGATGATAACTTGGCCCTAATCAGCAGAGGGATGTGGGAATTCGGGGATCCCCCGGGGAGCTCTTCTCGGTAGAACGTGATTGGTTGTGAACGCCCTTTACCTTTGTTGATCGTGTACAACTGGTCGGGGTTGCTGTCGATCAACTGTTCAAACTTTCGTTTGATGGAACCGACCGTGAGCTCATGGTACCCCCCACATGAGATAACCATGGCTGTAGGAAACGTTTCCCAGGTGCTGTGCATGAATGCCTGGGAAGTCGGGTCGATGTGACTTGGGATGAAAAAGTCCTCTGGTCAGCTGACGGACATTGTGACCTGTGGGGGAGGACTGGAGGGTGTTGACTATGTTTCTTTCTTTTTATCAGTCGCGTCACGTCGGGAGGATTCCCTCTTCTTCACGTACTGTTTCAGATGTCCCTCTTTGATGAGGATCTCTATAGCGTCTTTAAGGTGCACGCAGTCTTCTGTTACGTGCCCGTGGCTACGATGGAAACGACAATACTTGCTCTTGTCGACGCTCCCTTTGGCCGAGGTCGGTTTAGGGAACCGGACACCTCCTTGTTTGAACTCGGTGTTGATACAGTCAGATAGAATATGTTCTCGTGAGGTAGTGAGCACAGTGTATTCATTAAATCGGCCAGCTGGCCCTTTGCCTTCACGAGGACGCTCCTCTCGTCGCTTCTCCTTGCCTTTACGAGATGGCTCCGACTCCTCCTTTTTGGTTGCTCGGGGCGCTTCCCGATCTCTTGCGTCGCGGGCACGATATGCAGCTTCCTTCTCCTCGTACCGGATGTAATCTTTGGCCATGTGGAGAAGCTCTATCAGCGTTCGGGGAGCTTCGATCCCGACAGCTTTGCGGAAGTCGCTCTTCGGGCGGAGTCCTTTCTCGAGGAGGTATTTCTTCATATGGTCGGAAGTTCTGACTTCCACTGCTTCCTTATTAAACCTCTCGATGTACTCTCGCAGAGGCTCCTCTCGGTCTTGTATGATGGCTTCTAAGGTTGCCTCCGTCTTTGGATGTCGTCGGGAGGCTGTGAAGTGGCAGGTGAACTGGCCTTTGAGGTCGCGCCAGGAGGAGATGGATCCCCGAGGAAGTCTTTTGAACCACGCCATCGCACCTTTCCTCAAGGTGATGGGAAATATTTTGCACCGGATGGCTCCGGAGACACCATGGTACTGGAGCATAGCTTCGATGTTCTCTAGGTGTTCGTGAGGATCTGATGTGCCATCGTACATTGCCAGCGTGGGAGGTTTCTCTAACCCGCGGGGAATCCGGGTGTCTACGATGCTCCTCGTGAACGAGCCTTGAACTTCATCGTCACTGCTAGAGCTGTGAGAGAATGATGGAGAAAGGCTGTGGTCGCGGCTATGACTGCGGCGAGGAGAGTGTCTGCGGATATGCCTGTGCTCGTGCTTGTCCGAGCGTCGATGTCTTTTGGGAGCAGGGGCGTGCCTGGTTGTCCTAGGAGAACGATGATGCCGGCGAGCCCGGTCGGGTGTCGGACTCCTTGATTTTGATCGTTCCTTGACCGGGGAGGGGCTATCACGTCTCCGCTTTGAGTGATCTCGCGGAGGCGGGGAGAGGTCCAGCGTCTCCGAAGCGTGGTGCTCTTGAAGGGCGTGCTTGAGGGCGCTGATCTTTTCTACCTGCTGAATGATGAAACGATTGGAATTGTTCAGAGAGGCGATGAGCGCCGCGGTGGTCGGATCAGCGCCTTGAGGAACTGGAATGGGCTCGAAGGAAAGTTCCACGGCTTGCGCTCGTGGTCTTTGTTCGTCAGGCGTTGGGGAAGCCGGTCCACCGTTGCGCTGGACGTTCTCGGATGGGACGTTCACGACGATAGCGTCGGTACGGGCAGCGGTGGTCAAAGGTTCTTGGACATCACTCTTAACGAAAGCCATGATGATCTGGGATTTTGGAGAGATGAAAGCTTTGGTCTTTTGGATGAAAAGATGAGGGATCTTGATTCGAAAAGACGGGGGAGCTAATTTCCCACAGACGGCGTCACTGATCGGAGATGATCAGAAGGAGATCGTCGTGGCCTTCGTGTAGGGCAAGTGCAGCTGCTCGTTGGAGAAGAAAAGGGGGTGGAGGTACCTGCAAGGTACTCCGATGCCAAAGTAAGTATTTGGTCAAAGAAAAGGGGAAAGCAAGTAAGAGTAGTCAAGTATATGATTCGTGATACCTGCCCCTCTCAAATGAGGGGGTTTTTATAGATAAATGGGTGGCGAGCAAAGCGCGTGGTCTTCTAACTGTTCCCGCAATATCTGGTGAGGAGGCTGGACATGTGACCTATTCTGCGCGTGAGGGGGACACGCCCAACGGTCATGTTGTGCCCAACGGTTATATTGTGCATATTGGGCCTGTTCGCCAGTTATGCTGGATTGGGCCTGGCCCTTAAGGGCAGGAAGCCCTGCCCAGTCCAGAACAATATGTATTTATCAGATACATGTAAAACCTATATGTATATAAATCTAAACAAGATCAACGGTATTCGCGTGTAAAGCCAGCAGAGTCGCGCCGAACAAAGAACAACGACATCCACAAGTATAATGTATAAAGCAAAACGACATGAATAGTAGCTATACATTGAAAGTAAAAATCTCACCTGAAGCTTTTTTGAATTGAGAAGTTACTCACTCAATAACATTCGCCGGGTTGATATTTCTCTTTTTTTGGGTCCCCCTCATCACAAACACACGTAGATATATATATAACTAAATTGTGATTAACTTTAAATTGTTAATAATGTCTCTAATATTTATTTTAGAACCCAAATTAAATAATATTAATTCAAATTAAATAAAATTTAAATAATTTAAATAATTAAAATAAACTTAAGATAAAAAACTAATAATCCTATTTATTTATTCTAAATATTTAGACAAAAATGTAAAAATAAACTGACTTAAAATAAATAAAATTCGGGTGCCCAAATGCTCAAAAAAATAAATCGAGTACACCAAAATGATCAGCGCGAAATAAACGACTCAGAAAAATACAGCGTTTGGTCAGATTTTAAAATAAATTTTGATCTGTTAAAATGCTCAAATTGATCAAAATACGATCAAAAAATAGTCGAAAAAAATAAAATGAGCATGTCAGGTTAAACTACGTGAACCGTAGATTAATATAATTGACATTCCACGATCGATTTTAAATTTTTCCGTCCGCTGATTTTACGCTCAGTTGAGATTTAGTTTGATCAGTCTGTCTGTAAATCCGAGAAATTATTCCGGCTGACATTTTAAGCGCTACGCAAGATGAAATGCATGCATATGATGTAAAGTGAAAATAAAGTCATATAAATAAAAAATTTAAAAGGCCCGGACATAATTGAGGTATGACATCAACCTCTTGCTTTAACTTGAGTGTAAGAACCAAATGGATCACCTCTGAATAGGGAAAACCAAAATCACAAGAAAGTATTTTAATCCTATGTCTTAGGATCTCATGCAAATGAATGATTGTGATTTCATGACCTAATGGAAATGCATATGAAAGTACTGCAACAAAAGCCAGTTAGGGTTAGGAACAAGAGAGCAAATTTTGGGGTGCAACACCATGAATATTTATTGTTCATAAATTACAACAATCTTCCGCTTGTTCTAATAATGACAAGACAAATTCCAATAAAGAGAAATGGAGAATGTTAGTACAGTTAGGTATCTTTCGATTTAAAACTTAACCTTAGTAAAGACAACGCAAAGTCTAATCGGAATGTTAGGTAGCAATGCTTTTAAACCATTAATCCATGTGAATAGACCGCCGTTACCTCACACACTGTCATACCCCAAATTTTGACCACTAAGATTTCCCATCATTGTGTAAATCATCATCACAATATGGATGGGCCATCATACCTCATTAGTTTCCCCAAAGATGGGTGAGCATCCACTATAATCAAGGAATGACATGATCTTCAACTTGTCTAACCTCTCAAACATCCACAAAGGATCAAGAGGACTCCCATTTCAAGGATTAAGCACCATGTTGCAGCATTCCAGGTGGATTAAGCCTCAAGATCGATAGTGCTTGAGCCAATTCTTCAAAGCATAACCTAAAATACACCATGGAACCTCATGGACTCAATCATCAAGTCAATTTAGCCTCAGGGGATGCATTCATCAAAAATCAGGAATTAGGATTTCTTGACCTAATTCACCCCTAAGTTGACTTTTGGGACAAATCATGAGCCAAGACCTCAAGACATGGGTTAAGGGTCTCTAACACACCACATTGATCCATTTGCAACAATGGATTGGTCTAAGAAGCTTGAGCAACAAGTTTCAATTTCATCTGAACCACAGTTAGGATTTCGCGAAAAAAGTCAACTGTAACTTTGACTTTTGACCAGGACATGCTCTCAAACCCTAGGACATGATCCAATACACCCTATGACACCTATGAAACCAATCCATCAAGTTTGATTTAGGTCAAGGACTTGATTTCATAGAGGATTACACAGTTTGGAATTCTTTTGACAAAAAGTCAACTGTGCACAAAAGTCAACTTTGACTTTTTTAGATTTTTCACAATTATGGTTCTTTGACCTTAAAATGATGTTAATGTGTGATTTGAATCAACATTCATCAAGAAAAATCAAGAAAAGTGGGATAACTTGTAAAAGGGGTAACCATAAAAAACTTAGAAATTTTCTAAGTTATGAAATAAAACGGCTAGGGTACCAACTTTGGAGGATCATAACTCCTAAACCACAAGGTCATTTTCCCCATTCAAAGCTGGATTTGTAGCCCCATGGCCCTCTACAAAAGCTTCAACTACACCTCATTCCAATTCATTGTGGATTTTGAGTTATGGAATGATCAAAATGGCTGAAAACATGAAATGCCACTTTTTCCAACACTTAGTGAAATTTTCACTAAGTCAGAATCTGCCTTCACTTTTTCCCAAATATAGGGGCAATTTTCACTTGGATCCAAAAAGTATCAAAACCAAGTATGATCAAACAGTTGTTGTATCATATAAAGGCTTTCCAAAATAGCCAAGAACTCCATCAAATTCCACTTGAGCCATGAGATATGACAATGTCAATATGCCTTGCTGCAAACTGTCATGGCAAGGCAGATTTGGGAGTTTTGCTCGATTTGCTCAAAATTTGCAAAGGGCATGCAACTCTATCCATCTGAACACCTCAAGGGGGGCCAAGGAGGAACCAACTCTGATCCCAAGCCTCCAAAGTCTTTGGAACCAAAAATAGCATGCCAAACCTAGAAATCCCTAAAAGAGGGACAAGACTCCAATTTTGGATTGGAGCATTCAATGCATACACCAAGGTGGCATGGACTGAGCCATTTCCAACTGAATTCAGTCAAGACTTATCCAAGACTAAGGGAACCAGCAGCCTGTGCCCTAACTTCCTTGCAAAACAAACTTGCTCTACTATAAATAGAGCTCATTTGTGATCAGTTTGAGTACACCAAAGCCATCAAACAGATGATTTCCTCAAAATCTCCTTCTTCACTCCAAAATTGCCTTATAAGGAAAGTCACTATCGGGTTTTGAGTTTGAGAGCAATTCCAATTAAACCAATCACACACACACACCTCATAAACATCATATAGAAGTGATCCAAACACTCACATAACATCTAGAACACCAAAATCACAAAATCACTAGCCAACTGCACAAGCTTTTGACAGATTTGCAGTTGAGGTGCCAAATCAAGTTCCAGCTCAATTCAATCCAC
The DNA here is from genome assembly GCA_022829125.1 of Lathyrus tuberosus. Classification (NCBI taxonomy): domain Eukaryota; kingdom Viridiplantae; phylum Streptophyta; class Magnoliopsida; order Fabales; family Fabaceae; genus Lathyrus; species Lathyrus tuberosus. The sequence continues at coordinate 9,851,823 of JALAZF010000123.1, read as the reverse complement.
TCCAAGCATCCAGACACACTCCATAGCACCTAGGGAAGCTGTCCATATCCTTGGAACCAAGCTGCAACACCTCTAACACAAAACACGGTCACCAGCTGCAAGAGGTAAGCATGAGCTCTTCTAACTCTATGATCCATGCATTTTTTGCTGGACAATAATTTGGCCATATGTTCATAATCATGCATGGAGTGTTTTCCCTCAATCAATTGCTTTGTTTGGATCGTGTATGGAATTTCTGAACCTTCATGAGAATTTAGGGTTCTTGAGGTTTCTCTTTGATTTCTTATTCCATGCTTAAAATAAATGAAATTAAAGACCATAGACATGATCGTGAGGTTGAAACGAGTAGATTGATATGTAGATTGCATGATATAATCAAGTATTCAGTGAGATTGGATAGAAAATGCAAATCTGCAGAAACAGAGGGTGGCGCGTGTTCTTGGCGCCCTTTTTCAAAATTTGAATATTTGAATTTTGTGATTTTATTTAATTGATTCAAAAATTAATTTCTCTCTGAGTTTTAATGATTTTGAGTTGATTCTTTTTTTTAATAATTCACAAAAATGTTAAAATATTTTATTTTCCTAAAAAAATCCCAAAAATATTATTTATTCCATATACTTGATATTTTTGTAAAGAATTAATATTTTAATTGTTTTTGACATTTAAAATATTTTATCCTTCTTGATTTTTCAAATTTTAGTGATTTCCAATCATTTTGTGGATCAAAACCTGATTTTTGAAACATTATTCCAAGATCACAATTTGTTTTCCACATGTTTAACAATTATGATCATTTTAATTGAATTTTTTATTCAATTAAAATACATTTTGAAAACAAATTAGGGTTTCTGATTAATTCAACCCTCATCAAACTTTTTCAAACACTTTGGGCCTCTATTAGAGTGTAAGACACATCCCCAATGTAAATACACCACCTTTTGGGCCTCAGTCATTGTATAAGTCCCACTATATTTTCAAAAAATCAACGGTGCGATCGTCGCCTTTTTAAAACCAAATGGGCCTACCCTCGTGTTATAAGCCCCATGACTTTTCTTTGGGCCTCTAATAGAGTGTAAAACCCAACCCATTTTTGAAACCAAAATAATTTGGGCCTCAGACATTGTATAAGACCCACTGTGCTTTCAAAACCTTCGGCGCGATCGTCATCTTCAGACAAATAATCATGTGCCTCTCCTTGAGCTGTAAGCCCCATCACTTGTACAAAAATACACACTTTGGGCCTCTAATAGAGTGTAAGACCCAATCCCCTTTTAACCAAAACAATTTTAGGCCTCAGATATTGTATAAGTCCCTCTGCGTTAAAAGAAAATCTCGGCGCGATCGCAAGTTCAAAAATCAAACCTTGGGTCTCTCCTTGAGCTGTAAGCCCCAACACTTGTATAAAAATAATCCTTTGGGCCTCTTGAGAGAGTCTAAGACCCATCCCTTTGTACAGAAAACCTTTTTGGGCCTTAGTCACTTGTATAAGTCCCTGTATAAATTCAAAACCACAGTGCAATCACTGATAAAACCTTGGGCCTCTCCTTGAGCTGTAAGCCCCAACAATCTTTTCAAAGCACTTTCTCCTTTTATTTTGAATATAATATTGTTATCAAAGCTTTCTTTGTTGAACAAACTAACCAAACAGCATGGAAGCTCTACAACTGAGTAAGTGTTTACCCGTTTTCTTTATCCGCTTTCATATATATATAACTGTATTGTGGGGCTGCTCACTGTAAGTCTTCTTTCACAAACTTTTATATACTTGTCAAATATCAACTGTGTAATACTAGTATAGCTATTTAGAGCTTTCCCCGGCAACTACGTCTAGCACTAGGTAAAGCCCTGTTGGTCACTCTTAAATACAGTTAAAATTAGATCCCCATAGGATTACCAGACACAGTCTTCCCTCCTCTTGGGATTAAACAATATGGAGACGTGAAAGGCAGCATTCTCGGTGAACCCTTTCTCAGACTGTCACCCTTAGAAATTGTCAAATAGACTCTACTCCCCAGAGATGATCTTTTCTCCGTGAATGGCATCTCTTGAGTTTCTTCCAAATTCTCGAACTTTCCTGGCTTGATCTATTCTCTGTGAATGGCATGTCTTGAACTTCTCGGGGTTTGGGGACCCACAGGCTTCTTAAAAGCATCCCCGCCTCCTCTTGGGCATTGTACAAGGACCCTTCGACTTCTTAAAAGCTCTCATGCCTTCTCTTGGGCTTAGTACAAGGACCCAGAGACCTCTACAGGTATAGGAACAGAACCTAGTCATCAATTTACTAGAGTTGTCTTTCTGAGTCAAATGTCATACCAGTTAATGGATTGACCTTCATCCCTTAACATACCAGCCTTCTCTTGGGCATCGTACAAAGATCATTCACTTATTTGAGAATCGACTTCTCAAAACACCCGTAGACTTGGATAGTCTCAATACCTTTTGGATTTCCTATTTCCTTAAAGAATAGGAAATAACCCTGATCCTCTGATCAATCCCTAAGCACAACGCTACACATATAAGAATTGATTTTCTCTTTTATCCAACACACTGAACCTATCACTCAACTGAAATAGTCACCAGTACAGATGGCCTCCTCTTGGGCTTTGTACAATGATTCTCCCAAGCGGAGCCAACCTTTTAACACTCTCTTGTTGAGTATAAAAGACTCTCTTGTTGAGTCAATCCCTTTCAGCCTCCATCTCGGGCTTCGTACGAGATACAAAAACACTCTCTTATTGAGTATAAAAGACTCTCTTGTTGAGTCAACCCCCTCATTTAGCCTCCATCTCGGGCTTCGTACGAGATACAAATCACTCTTTTGTTGAGTATAAAAGACTCTCTTGTTGAGTCTAACACTTTTAGCCTCCATCCCGGGCTTCGTACGAGATACAAATCACTTTCTTGTTAAGTATAAAAGACTCTCTTGTTGAGTCAACCTCTTTTTAGCCTCCATCTCGGGCTTCGTACGAGATATAAATCACTCTCTTGTTGAGTATAAAAGACTCTCTTGTTGAGTAAAACCCTTTTAGCCTCCATCTCGGGCTTCGTACGAGATAAAAAAAACACTATCTTGTTGAGTATAAAAGACTCTCTTGTTGAGTCAACTCCTTTAGCCTCCATCTCGGGCTTCGTGCGAGATAAAAATACTCTCTTGTTGAGTATAAAAGACTCTCATGTTGAGTCAAAACCTTTTAGCCTCCGTCTTGGGCTTCGTACAAGACACATAAAAGCGCTCTCTTGTTGAGTCAACCCTTTTAGCCTCTCTCTCGGGCTTCGTACGAGACACAAAACACCCTCTTGTTGGGTCAATAACCTCCTCTTAGGCTTTGTATAAAGAAAACCCCGGTTGAGTCAATCAACCTCTTAGCATCAAAGTTGTGCCTTGTTCATAGCATACAAACATCAACAACTCCCCTTTAGAGATGACAAATTCTCCCTAAAGTCAAAACCCTTTAGCTTCACATCTTGGGCTTCGAACAAGATACAAATAGACCCTTCAGCTTCACATCTTGGGCTTTGAACAAGATATAAACCACCTTTAGCTTCACGTCTTGGGCTTTGAACAAGACACAAAAACAACCATTTTCCTCCCATAGAATAGGAGGAATTACGATCGCTCTGATTTCCCTGTTTCGTTAAACGGGAATACGTAGGCATAAGATTGAAAAATCTTAGCGAGCACACTAATTAACAAAATAAGCAGAGAGAGGCCCACAATCTAAACCGCATCTGTAAACCAACAGTCATCTATTTAAACTCAGTATGCAAGCAGGGTTAATTAGAGACGTCTATTTCCCTTCCTTAGTCAGCTTAATAGGATAAAAAATGAATCGACGTGTAGTACCCCAGAGCGACAACGCTTAAGAACCGTGGGGCCATGCAGGGCATCTTGTCCCTCTTATCTCTCAGGGTGAAACCTTAAGTCTGAAAATTGCCAGAAGAATGGTGACTCTGCTAGGGACAAATTTTCCCCTGTATCTTGTTCTCTTCCCATCTCTTAGGTAGAAAACCCTGAGTTCACAAAAGTGTCACAGAAATGGCGACTCTGTTGGGGAGTCATTGTCTGTATAAGATCATAAGATTAGAGGTCTAGGATGATTAAGACAAATACATATAATGCTTTTCCTAATTGATATATGTGTTTATTTTTCTGCTAATGGGAATGCGTGTGATGCCGCATGTGGAAAGATTGAGTATACACCTAAGATAAGTGATGGCAATGCGGGTAATCTTACTGGGAGTGAATTCCAGTTAAGAGCCCCCGATCGACCATTAAACTCAGTGGAGACTCCCTTTGCAGATACATTGTGTTGTACCCCAAACTTTTCCCTTAGATCCATTGATTCGTCTGCATAACATCTTAGGTCAATCATTCGTGCATAACTAACCGCTCTATCTAGTTTTTGTCTGCTTATTTATTTTGAAGACAGGTGCTTCTGCAGAAGGTTCAAGGCGGTGCTATGTGTGTGTGTTTGTGGAGGTCCTCTGGTTCTTGCAAGTTGTGTTGGATTCCTGTGAAATGTACCATTCATTCTTATGGTCCCCCAGTCAGCACAAGTTCTTTTTTCCTCAAGAGTTCTCAAAGTTTTCCCAAGGAGGATTGGGTTTTCTGTCAATTGGTTTTAAGCATGGCCACAAACTGGTTGGGATTTTGTGGTGTGTTACATTGCAAGTTGTACCATTATTTTCAAAGACTCCTCAAGGCATGGTTCACGTGAAAAGGTTAGCATAGTCTAAAGCTTGCTCAGAGCTTCACTAAGGCATGATGTTTCAACGAACTCGTCAAGAGAAACGTGATTCATTTGAGATCAAATTGAAGATTAAATGCTAGTGGATTTATTGGCTCAAACTTGTTCGAATAGCATAAGTATCCTAGGCTTGTGTCCTGGCCAAAGAATTGGACTTATGTTTTTATGAATTCAAGAATCTCAAGTCCCTATTCCAAGTACCAAGCTATGTTGTGTTCCATAATTTTTTGCAAAGAGTGACTCAAGTAAAAGATTTATCTTTCAAGGAGAACTCATATGGTTGTATCATGTTTGGATCCTTAAACTCATGATCTCAATATGAAGTGGTACATGATCGGGAGATTCTTTACAAGAAGTTTGAAACTCATGTTATGCACAAAGTTTAAAGTTCAAGCTATTCAATTACAAGTGTTTTCAAGATGAAATCTCGATCCGAATTAATAATCATTGAAGTTTGTGTGGTTTTTTTTCTTGGTCTTGCTTGCCATTAAATACAACTGCAGTAGCATGATTCATATTACATATACACCACTTCCATGTTTCAAATTTCAAAGCGAAGTTAAGGTTTACAAATTTACAATCTTTGTTGATGATGAATTGAAAATTACAAGGTACAAGTTGAAAAAGCTACATGTTTAGTTCAAATTGATTTCATGACCAAAGGATTCAAGGGTACAAGATTGAAAGTTTCTTTAAATCCAAACAATTCAAGATTCTAAATTCACAAATGCAACAAAGCCAAGTTACACTATATTGGATTAGAGTTTGTATACAAAATAAGATACAAGCTTGAATACACAAATATTTTGAGATTACAATTACAAATATAAACGTAAGAGTTCAAAGTAACAAATTCAAGACAAGGAATTCACATAAATTAAAAAAAGTAATAATAAAGGTAAGCCTTCAGTTGGACCTCCCCAGTAATCCCAAACAAAGTTCCCATACTCAATCCAGCCACTTGAACTGCACCGCCTGCCACAATAATAATTGACAGAATTAAAATCTGGTGATGATATTGGTCAGAAATAGACATAAAAAAGGGATCACAATGATGAAATGGGACCATATCAAATGCATTTAAGTTTCTATCCTTGTTGGCGATACGATTTGTTTCAGTACTTGCATATTCAAAAGCACCAACTGCAGCATTGAATGAAAAAAGACTTGCTTAAAAACCTGCTAAAAAGAAAAGATTCATTAATTAAAAGAGCTGTCACGAAGAAAAATGAGACGGAATCAAAAGTCAGGACAAAATCATAGTTTCCAAATACGATCAGACCATCAGCATCAATGATAATCAAGCATGTTCATTCATTCAAAAACAATTCTCTCAACACAATCATCAAAAGTGGAAAGGAATTAAACATGTTCAGCCAAGTTCAAGACATAATAACACACGATCAAGTTCATTCCAAAACAAGTTTCAAACAGCCATCAATGATTTCTCACAACATTCAAATACTCTCCAAAATAGTTCACGAACATATCGAAACAGAAAAGGAAATTTAATCATGAAGTCATCAAGCAGGAAATCAAAATCTTAGTAAACCTGTTTCTTTCCAAGACAGTCTTTGACAACATTCATTCCAAAAAATAAAAACTCTAATCTCAAGTGGGTGTATAAATTGGAAGAACATTCACACGATGAGGGGAGATCACAAACCATTCACAAAATTCGTACAAACCGTAAAACTGAAAAACACCAAATAACGAGCTTGCAAACCAAATACATCATACATCAGTACAAGCCATTAGGTTGAACTCTCCATGCCATAACCATACACAACCAAACATCAAAATCTTACATCAATTCATCAAATAAATCACCAGCAAAATATCATCATACACCAAAATAAATCCAACATACAACCAGAAAATAATCATACACCAACCAAGTTTCAAATCCTTACACAACCAAACATCAAAATCATATGCACCAGAAAATTCATCAAATTATTCACACCAAAACACTTACATCAGAAGAAAGACATCATCTCCACAAACCGACACGCACAGCAGGAATACGGGTTCAAAGTCAGAGCATCAGGCAACAACATCAAGCAGGCGGCAATCAAACACAACAAAGAAGGAGAAGGGGATCGATTTGGCTTACCTTCGAAGATTCTGAACCGTGGGCTTTCAATTCCTCCGTTTCTTTACCGCTGTCCTTCATTGTTGTAATTTGTAATCAATTGGTAATGAGAATGATGAGGCTGGGAATCATGAGGGGTGGGGTTTTATTTGTTTTTGGTCGTTGATCGAGAGAGAAGATGAGAGACGGGAGACGGAGCAGCGGCGTATGGAAGGGGTTTCAACAAACCCTATTTTATTTTTCTGAGAGAAGAGTGAACGAGAGGCAACGAGAGAGATTGAGAGGCTTTTTGTTTTTCCTTTTCTTTTTAATTATCGCGACGATCCTGTACTCACGCAAACATAACTCACACCGTACACCCTCACCCTTTTATCCACTTGATCTCACAAGTCTTCATCTGATGGTTGAGATTTGAGGGTCTGCGATGGACCCTCTCTCCCATTGCCACGCGATGCCTCCGTTTTATTAATTAATTCTGTTTTTTTTAATCATTTAACCTTTTTTTTTTAACTAATAATTTCTTTTTCTCTAAATTAAAAAGTCTGTTTTTATTAATCCAAATAATAAATATAAAACCTTTAAAAAAACCATAATTCCCTTTTATATTTAATAATATCTTTTTTTAATAAAATATAACAATAACAATTTTAAGTAATTTTTGGTAAAAACCCTTTCTTTTAAATTAGTAAAATCTTTTTTTAAATAATGAAAACTTTTGCTAAAATACAAAATAAAAAACAATTTTTAATTAATAAAAACTCTTGATAACTTTTTTTTTCCTCTTTTAATAAAACTTTAAAATCAAAACATTAAAATTTATTAATAAGAAAACTTTAACTTTTTAAACTAAAAGTAATCCTTAACAAATCCTCACGATAATAATCAACCAACTCTTTTCTTAATAACCACCCCTTGCGCCTGAGTGTACGCTTATATGTTTATCTTGTCTCTGTTTGTTATCATGCCTTATTATGCTTTACTATTACTTGATGAATGTATGTTTTATATGTCTAAACCTTTCAAAATTATAAAAAACTCTAGATCCAACGTCGAGTCCCTTTTCTACCCATGTAAGTCGATCGCCTTCGGGCATCGCATTCAACCTTTTGGTCACTATACACTAAAGCTAGCCCATTTTGCTAGTACGCACAAATAATCTAAGTTAGTCCCCTCGACATTCCAAAGGAAAGGTACCCTTAATATTGACTGCCATGTCATAGGACTAACACTTTAGAACCCTTGGCCTTAGGATTCGGAGTCGCCGAACTCCACGTCTCGCCGTAGACACTTAGAATCTTAGCCTTAGGATCGGAGTCGCCGCACTCCAGGTAAATGCTCCGCCACGAACATTTACATTCCTACCCCTCTTGAACCATCCTACAACTTTAGAGTCGCCGCACTCTATGTAAGGTCTTGCCCAAGACTTTACCTCCCCTTGGAACCTTGACCCCGTCAAGAAGTTCCTCTTTTTAGAACTACGCATTACTCTGATTCTACTCCCGAGGATACGTAGGCACAAGGTGCGATACCTTGTCGAGTATACGTAGATACTAACCCCTAGGGTTTTCAGCCTTTAGCATATAACCCTTAGCAAGCAAATAATAGATAACATAAGTACTAACAAGAGGTTCCCGTAGAGTACTACAGACGTTTAGGATGTTAATACCTTCCCTAGGCGTAACCAACCCCCGAACCTTAGATCTTTTAGGTTTTTTCGCTTTTGAACCTTTCCTTTGGATAAATCAAAGTCGGTGGTGAACATTTAAAGAAATGTGATCCTAGTTCATTAATAACTATGGTATCCAATTCTCACGTAACAGAACTGGCGACTTCACTGGGGATGTCGAGGGTTTTCCCTATCTTGTTTTTTTTTACTTATGTTATCTTTCTTTATTGGCTTGTTATATTTGCTTATTATCTGTGCTGGTTTTCTGGGTTACTATTTGTGTAGTGAGGAGTCCTAGACCCGGACTATAGTGCAATTATGATAGGAGATGATATGGTCAAGGATACTTTGACGGAGTCGATTCTTGAAAAGTTGAATTGAGCAAATCATCGCTCAGTTTAGGTTCTTTTGAACTTAATGTTGTTTGAACGAGTCCATTCGTGAAAACGATATTACTTTCGACCAAGAACCCGTGAGACTGAGGACCGTAGTATCTTTAACCCCACTTGGCCTTTTAGGATGTAGTGCGGTGACTATGCGGGAGTCTATTTCCAAAATAGTTGATACGCGATACTACACTCGGACGAGATCCTCTTGAGAATATTATTGACTACCAAGTGATTTGGGAAATCGATAATATCCGAAAGATGGGTTGTAGACTCTGGGAAATTTTAGAACCCGTTCGGCAGGTATATTTGAAACCATAGTGCATACCCATTGGGATGGGTAGACCTTGGCTCCATGCTGTGACCTCTCAAACCTAGGACTTTTGCTTGTCTATTTGATCTTGTCTGCTTATCTGTGCTTTGTGCTTTATGTGTTTGCATCCCTGCATTCATAAGCATCATATCATAAAGATTCATGGAACTTAGCTCTAATTGTAAACATCATAGGGATACCATAGACTCTGAAAAAGAAAGAAAATGGCGAAGTACACTTACAAGAGTCATAACCTGGACGATCTAAGGAGACTGGTGACCTTGTTGACAGATAAAGAAAGGTTCGAGACCAGATATGGGAAGTTGTTATCTCCATTCTACTATTGTTTCCTTGATTATCAATTGGTACCTATCCTTGAAGAATTTCCTCAGCTGATGGAGTTACTAATTTAAGACAAGCATCCATTTTTCAACCTCGGTTAATATGCAAGCTAAGATGACTACAAAAGGAGAATTTCTGAAGAAAAAAAACTACTTATTGCAAGAAACGGGAAGCTCAAGACGTCTTACAATTCGTCGACAAGCTTAGTCTAGAAGAAGCTCAGTTGGAAGAAAGAAGTCAAGGAATTCAAGAAGACCGTTTGAAGAGTCTCCTTAGATCTATCATTATTATCTTTTATTTAGCTATTACATTATGACTGTTGTAAAGCGTATAGACGCGTTTTAATTTTATAATAAATCAATCTTTAGAATTCCGGTACTAATGATTGTAACCGCTTTTTATGATTATTAAAATAAGTCTGTCGGTATTCTTCAATGATTATAAATAGCTGAGTTTCCATGAATCTTGTTGCATAGCATTCACATTTGCATTTCTCTCTATCAAGGAACTTCAAATTTTGTTTTGCAAGCATTGTACGATGGATTACGGAAAGAAGGGAGTTTTTCCATACATCTTCAAGGTTTTGGATGTTGAACAACTAAGGGAACTAAGAGGTCAGATTAAAGATCCTGAGGCATTTGCCGCAAAGTATAGAAGAATCCTCTCGTTGTTACAGACTCGAGTAGCTGCTGGTCTATTGGAAACACTGGTTCAACTGTATAACATAATATACCATTGTTTCATCTTCCAATATTTCCAGCTGACACCCACGTTGGAAGAGTACTCCGCCCTGTTAGGGATCCCGGTCAAAGATTCACCTCCGTTCTCCGGTGGAGAAGGAAGGCCCAGCCAGGAAGACATCGCAAGGGCGACCCGCATAAAGCTTCTGGAAATTCGGACTCACATGACAGTCAGAGGAGGAATCGATGGCTTACCTGCCCAATTCTTGTTCGAGAAGGCTCGACACTTTTCTAGTGTAGGGAACACTAGAGCGTTCGAGCACATCTTCGCGTTGCTGGCCTACGGTTTGTTTTTATTCCCCAGTGTTGATGATTTTGTTGACGTCCATGCCATGAGGATTTTCATGCTCAAGAATCCAGTTCCCACATTATTAGCTGATGCCTACCATTCTTTCCACTCGAAGGCTCTGAAGGGAGAAGGGCAGATTATGTGTTGCACCGCTATCCTCTATAGGTGGTTTATTTCGCACCTATCGAGGTCTACTGATTTCTGGGATGTGAAAGATGGTTCAGAATGGCCTGTGAAGCTCATGGCCCTTACTCACTCGGATATTGTTTAGCATGATCCGATGTATGGAGGGATCCCCATGATTCATAGCTGTGGAGATTTTCCTAATGTACCTCTTCTTAGTACAAAAGGATGTACCAGTTACAACCCCGTTCTCGCCCGTCGTCAACTGGGGCACCCAATGAAAGGCGTACCCGATCCAGAAAGCCTGATAAGACTTTTTCTCTATCAAGATGAGAATCTGAATCTGAAGACCGGAATTGTGTTTGCTTGGCGTCGAATCAATCGACAAGGGATGACGGCAACAACGGATCCTGATTGCTCAATTACTGAAGAATGTCTAGCATGGGCGCGTGAAAGGGCTCTGACCTTAAGGATGCCTTATCCTCGTCCTAAGCCTCACGTTGTCCAATTAGATGAAGTTTCGAAGTTGAAGGACGAGATAGAGAAGCTTACCCTGGACAAGGCAAGGATGCAACACCAGATCGACAGGTAAATGGAAGAACTTCGTGGAGGACAAGGGGCATCATCCAGTGGATTAGACTCCTAGTTCCTTTTGTGTTATGTGGATTATGTAATAAAACTTTGGAGGTGTACTGGCTGTTGAAATTTTTTAATAAAATGTTTTAACATGTACAATGACTGTAAATACGATTTTGAGTCCCTTAATAGTTGCATCGTTCTTGTATTTGCATCTCATATCATTTTGCATTCTTTGCATCGTTTCCTTTTCTTCTGTTTGTTCCTGTGATCTTGTCCATCCTCTATTCATGACCCGTCTGTTGATTTCCCGACAGTAATCTCTGGACCTGGGGAAAATTTTGAAAGATCATGAATTCAGAAGAGCAGAGCCAGTTTGCGACCGTAGCAGATCTTGAGTTCAGTCAACTTGTGGAAGCTATGACAGCCTTGGCAATGAAAGACGATAATCCTCAGAGGACTGTTGTGAATAATTTTACCCAAGCTCAATCTGTGCAGATTCCTGCTGAGAACCAAGTTATACAAAAACATACTACCATCTAGGATAGACATCCTTCTTCTGTTGATGCTATGGAGTATCGTAGCCTCGCATTCTCAGAGCCAGATTCCCAAGAGGTGATTCCTGAGGTGAAAACTGAAAATCCACGAGATGCTGAGATTTTGGAAAAATTTCGTGCTTTGGAAAGAAGACTTGACGCCATTAAGGGTCGTGACGCTGGTGATCTGAATGCCTTGAATATGTGCTTGGTACCCGACCTTGTAATGCCTCCAAAGTTTGAGACACCAAAGTTTGAGAAATACAAAGGGGACAGCTGTCTAAAGCAGCATCTGGTGATGTTTTGCAGAAAAATGATGCCATATGTCCGTAATGAACAACTTATGATCCACTGTTTCCAAGACATCCTGAGTGGGGCATCACTAAATTGGTATATGCAGCTAAAGAGTAGCGACATTCAATCATGGTCAGACCTTTCCAGTGCTTTTGTGAAGCAATATGACTACAATCTTGATTTGGCTCCTAGTCGCCTGCATTTGCTAGACCTATCTCAAAAAGACAATGAATCCTTCAGAAAGTATGCTCAGAGGTGGAGAGAAGTAGCTTCTCGCGTTCAACCGCCGCTCTTAGATAAAGAATTGGTTGATTGGTTTATGGATACTTTGCAAGGCCCATACCGAGAAAAGTTGTTTAGCATTGCGACAAAAAATTTCTCTGATGTGGTAATAGCCGGAGAGCGTATCGGGATTGGTCTTAAGAAAGGAAAAATCTGAGGTATCTCAAACCTCCGAGCCATTGAGAATAAGTCAATTGTGCATTCTCAGGAAGAACAGGAAGAAGAAAATAATTCCATTGAGGGGTATCCAATATATCAGTCTCGGCACTCACGTAACTCAAGTATTCAGAGTGAACACTCTTTTGGGTCCCTGCGTCAGACGCCATTATCCCTTCAGGGGCAATGTTCTTCTCCAAATCGAATACCTCTTCGGTATCGACAGTCATACCGCAGACAGTCGCGTCAACACGCCAGACACAGGCTGAAGAAGCAGAGGCATTTCACTCCACTACCAATGCCATACAGTCATTTCTTGCCAGATTTAATCAAAAGCAGACTTATAGTGCCGAAGGAATTGAAGCCAGTGCCTTTCCCATATCCACCAGGTTTTGACGTTAACGCCCGATGCGATTATCATGCTGGGGCACCGGGGCATTCAACTGACAACTGTAAGGTACTCCCGAGTAAGGTTCAGACTCTGCTAGACTCCAAAATGATCTCATTCACGCCTCATGGAATTCAAATCAATACTTCTCCACCCAATCACGAGGGTTCATCAGTCCTGGTTATGGAAGAATTTACCGAGAGTGGGTATGAAAATGATCCTCAGACCGATCTCGAAAGTCGATTTTGAAGATGGTTAGCTCAAATGGCAAATAAAGAGGAAGTCATTCCCAAGGGTATTAGCTGTTTATTTATTTGCATTTTATCACTTTCTTTGACTATTAAAGCATGTTTACATGTAAGAACTTGTTATTTTGAATGTTAAGGCAATTTAATGTTTGTTTCGAAGAAATCCATTCGCTTCGCTCATTTTTAAAAATTGTTTACCATTTTATAATGCTAATCCTACTGAATGGAGGATGATGAATTAAAACACAACATCTCCTATCGTATGCTTTTGAAGAAAACCCTGCTAGGGATATAAGGCATTATTTCAATACCCGAGATAACCCCTCGTTAACCCTTTTGAGCCTCAAAATCAAAAACCTCATTTTTTAACCTGGGGCGGGGTAACTCTCAACCTAAGCGACCGAGCTTCCAAACTATCAAAATAAGAGTGGGTACCAGTACATCTTGACCCTCAAACTTTCAAAATAACTTCACAAAAAAGGGTTGGGTACAAACAAATTTTGACCTTTATACCTCTTTTGCTTCTTAAACCAAATCACCACTAAAAAACCTACAAAAGACCTTATTGAAGTAGGGTTCATTTCAAAAGCATACTCGATGAGATGATGTGTCCTGACTCCTATGAGCCACGCTCAAAGTTCGCATTGGCTTTTTAAAAAGGAAAACTAATATCATGTCCTAACTAGTGATTCGATCACAAGTTTGCGATATGCTTTTTCAATAAACTTCAAAACAAACATAACGTTGTACTAGTAGTTTCAGAATTTACACCTTCGGCATGTAAATATTGCTTGATATCATAAAAGCTTGCAAACAGTTACGAGAAGTTCAACCTCTGAGATTTGGAAATCTGTTGAAGATGGCCTTTCAAAAATTTTAGCCAGGGGCATGCTGCCTGAAGATCGTGATGAACTGGGGTAAGTTTTCCTCAGTTGCTGCAACAGGATCAACCCAGAGGGTAAGGTCGAAGACTCGGAATACAGAATATCAGCAATCTGGGCCAGTTACGTCGAGATTCTACCAATCTCTCGAGAGTTGGAAGACTCCGGAACGTTATGGATGCCAAGACTTCTGTAAAATCCTTTTGAGATGACTTTTTTCATAGACCACGTAATCCGGGACATTCGAGAATTGAAGACTTTCTGACAATTGTTTTTAAAAATGGCAACTACCATACAAGATAAAGCTTCATAGTATTCTTCACCTATTTTCCCGAAGAAGCTCAAATAGTATGATAATTCCCCAACAAGTTTTCTACCGCAGGGAGCCATGACAATTCCCCAGTGAATCATTATTTCAAGCAATTCTGACAGGATCAGTACAAGAACTCAACATCTGGTTGACCTAAGGATCCCCGGTAAATCTCTTTGGCATCAACTTTCCCCGATGAAGTGAGTGTTTATTTCACTCCTCGGTGCATTCTCAAGATTTCAATCTTCCTCAACAGTGGATGTTTATTTCATCCCCATTGAAGGCTACTATGACGTCTGCAACTACAATATGGGTTCAAGCTTCCACAACAAAGTGGATATTTATTTTATCCCCGTGAAGCCTCGTCTATGGCATCTACTACTACATTCTCACTTCAGATTACCTCAGTTATAGCGGATATTTATTTTGTCCCCGTGGCATCTACTATTACTTTCTCACTTCATCTTACTTCAGTTACAGTGGATATTTATTTTATCCCCATCTAAGTCTCTGATCACGAATTTGATCTGTTCCCAGTGGATTTTTCTCATCCAGAAGCAATCAGATTCACCTTGACGATCCCTAAGTGAAATCATATTCTTATATCCCCAAGTGGATTGCGGTTTCCCCAACGAATTTGGACTCCACCTTTGGATTTCTAGACAAGCTTGACAGATGTATCTCTCGTGCAGAGGATGGACAGGCTTCCTCGTTGTTTTGCTTTTTCCTCCTGTTTTCTTTTTCTGTTTTGTCAGCATGAGCATAAGCATGGCATGACATCATTTGCATTCGCCTCCGTGCGTGTTTTGTTTTTGTTTGTTTCTTGTCGCTTCATCTTGATCTTTGTTTTTGTTTGCATCAGGTTTTGGGTTTGTCTATTCTCTCCAAGTAGAGTCATCAACCTTCGGCAGAAAATGCTATCATTTCTTTGTTTCCCCACAGATTTCAACCCTCGTGGATGATGGTTATTTCAGTTATCCTTTTCCATGCTTGGATAAGATAAAATCGCCATTCGAGTTCATTTCTCAATGGTGGGTCTTGTTTGACCATTTCCTTTTAGCTTGATCCTAGATCGAACTTTGGTCCCTGGGGGTGCCGCCTTTAACTTTTTGGTCTCCAAACCTATTTTGAGCGTGCATTTATTCTGCACTGCGCCTAATGGATTAATCTTTTGTAGATCCTCTTTAAAGAATCTATTCTCCAACAGTGTTGATTGGAACGACGTCTCCGTGGAATCTAAAGCCAAACAACAAGTGGCAGCCTACATCCGGAATTTTACTCAACTAGATTACAAATACAACTTATTGCTATTCTAAGTCAGTTCTCTCCAGAATCTTCAACAATATCAACCTCCAATAAAGTGTGCTCTTCAGTGTGAAGTGGATCTCTCCAAACTCTTCGACGGAATTGCTCTTCAGCGATGTATATCTCTCCAGACTCTTCAACAGTTGCTCTCCAATGAAGTGTATCTCTTTAGACTCTTCGACGGTGTGCTCTCCAGTGAAGTGGATTTCTCCAGACTCTTCGACGTTGCTCTTCAGCGATGTGTATCTCTCCAGACTCTTCAACGGTGCTGCTCTTCAGAGATGTGTATCTCTCCAGGCTCTTCAACGGTGCTGCTCTTCAGCGATGTGTATCTCTCCAGACTCTTCAACGGTGCTGCTCTTTAGCGATGTGTATCTCTCCAGAATCTTCAACGGTGCTACTCTTCAGTGATGTGCGTCTCTCCAAACTCTTTGACAGTTGCTCTCCAATGAAGTGTATCTCTTTAGACTCTTCGACGGTGTTGCTCTCTAGTGAAGTGTGTATCTACATCAGACTCTTTGACGACATCACTCTTCAATGAAATGGACTATTTTGCCGACAACTACTTGACGAAGCCACTTGTTGTGAAGCTTTTCTTTCCCTAGTGGAAATAGTATTTCTGAATCAACCTTCACTAAGGATCTTTTCCTACCTGGACGTTATGAACAATCTCTTTATATACAACCTTTAGAGCTTATCTTTTGATTCTACCGCCGTGTGGATCCTGCTCTGCTTTTTTACTTAGACGACAACTGGTCACGCTTGAACCTGTTGAGTCGTCGCCCTGGTCTCCCCAGTGTTGTTTCTTTTCTCTGGTGCGTCTGGTCGTCCCCAGTGAGTTTGTTGCTCGTTGGGTTAGCCTCTTCCGCTCCGTGTTTGCTTTCTCTTTTCGTCTGCATCCTTGCGTTTTTCATCCCATCGTTTTCATCATGCTAGATTTCATAGCATGTCTTCATTAGGTCTAGTTTTGTCCATAGCATTGCATGATCATTGCATCTAAGGGCAAAATTTTTGGTTATCTATATTTAAATATCTCTCATCATGACCTAATGAAGATTTTCATCGTTCATGTCATCCGGTGACGATCTTTAAATAGGGGCAACTGTTGTACCCCAAAATTTTCCCTTAGATCCATTGATTCGTCTGCATAACATCTTAGGTCAATCATTCGTGCATAACTAACCGCTCTATCTAGTTTTTGTCTGCTTGTTTATTTTGAAGACAGGTGCTTCTGCAGAAGGTTCAAGGCGGTGCTATGTGTGTGTGTTTTTGGAGGTCATCTGGTTCTTGCAAGTTGTGTTGGATTCCTGTGAAATGTACCATTCATTCTTATGGTCCCCCAGTCAGTACAAGTTATTTTTTCCTCAAGAGTTCTCAAAGTTTTCCCAAGGAGGATTGGGTTTTCTGTCTATTGGTTTTAAGCATGGCCATGAACTGGTTGGGATTTTGTGGTGTGTTGCATTGCAAGCTGTACCATTATTTTCAAATACTCCTCAAGGCATGGTTCACGTGAAAAGGTTAGCATAGTCTAAAGCTTACTCAGAGCTTCACTAAGGCATGATGTTTCAACGAACTCGTCAAGAGAAACGTGATTCATTTGAGATCAAATTGAAGATTAAATGCTAGTGGATTTATTGGCTCAAACTTGTTCGAATTGCATAAGTATCCTAGGCATGTGTCCTGGCCAAAGAATTGGACTTAAGTTTTTATGAATTCAAGAATCTCAAGTCCCTATTCCAAGTATCAAGCTATGTTGTGTTCCATAATTTTTTTTTGCAAAGAGTGACTCAAGTAAAAGATTTATCTTTCAAGGAGAACTCATATGGTTGTATCATGTTTGGATCCTTAAACTCATGATCTCAATATGAAGTGGTACATGATCGGGAGATTCTTTACAAGAAGTTTGAAACTCATGTTATGCACAAAGTTTAAAGTTCAAGCTATTCAATTACAAGTGTTTGCAAGACGAAATCTCGATGCGAATTAATTATCATTGAAGTTGGCGTGGTTTTTTTTCTTGGTCTTGCTTGCCATTAAATACAACTGTAGTAGCATGATTCATATTACATATGCACCACTTCCATATTACAAATTTCAAAGCGAAGTTAAGGTTTACAAATTTACAAGCTCTGTTGATGATGAATTGGAAATTACAAGGTACAAGTTGAAAAAACTACATGTTAAGTTCAAATTGATTTCATGACCAAAGGATTCAAGGGTACAAGATTGAAAGTTTCTTTAAATCCAAACAATGCAAGATTCTAAATTCACAAATACAACAAAGCCAAGTTACACTATATTGGATTAGAGTTTGTATACAAAATAAGATACAAGCTTGAATACACAAATATTTTGGGGTTACAATTACAAATCTAAACGTAAGAGTTCAAAGTAACAAATTCAAGACAAGGAATTCACATAAATTAAAAATAATAATAATAAAGGTAAGCCTTCATTTGGATCTCCCCAGTAATCCCAAACAAAGTTCCCATACTCAGTCCAACCACTTGAACTGCACCGTCTGCCACAATAATAATTGACAGAATTAAAATCTGGTGATGATATTGGTAAGAAATAAACATAAAAAAGGGATCACAATGATGAAATGGGACCCTATCAAATGCATTTAAGTTTCTATCCTTGTTGGCGGTATGATTTGTTTCAGTACTTGCATATTCAAAAGCACCAACTGCATCATTGAATGAAAAAAGACTTGCTAAAAAACCTGCTAAAAAAAAGATTAATTAATTAAAAGAGCTGTCACGAAGAAAAATGAGACGGAATCAAAAGTCAGGACGAAATCATAGTTTCCAAATACTATCAGACCATCAGCATCAATGATAATCAAGCATGTTCATTCATTCAAAAATAATTCTCTCAACACAATCATCAAAAGTGGAAAGGAATTAAACATGTTCAGCCAAGTTCAAGACATAATAACACACGATCAAGTTCATTCCAAAACAAGTTTCAAACAACCATCAATGATTTCTCACAACATTCAAATACTCTCCAAAACAGTTCACGAACATATCGAAACAGAAAAGGAAATTTAATGATGAAGTCATCAAGCAGGAAATCAAAATCTTAGTAAACCTGTTTCTTTCCAAGACAGTCTTTGACAGCATTCATTCCAAAAAATAAAAACTCTGATCTCAGGTGGGTGTATAAATTGGAAGAACATTCACACGATGGGGGGAGATCACAAACCATTAACAAAATTCGTACAAACCGTAAAACTGAAAAACACCAAATAACGAGCTTGCAAACCAAATACATCATACATCAGTACAAGCCATTAGGTTGAACTATCCATGCCATAACCATACACAACCAAACATCAAAATCTTACATCAATTCATCAAATAAATCACCAGCAAAATATCATCATACACCAAAACAAATCCAACATACAACCAGAAAATAATCATACACCAACCAAGTTTCAAATCCTTACACACCCAAACATCAAAATCATACGCACCAGAAAATTCATCAAATCATTCACACCAAAACACTTACATCAGAAGAAAGACATCATCTCCACAAACCGACACGCACAATAGGAATACGGGTTCAAAGTCAGAGCATCAGGCGACAACATCAAGCAGGCGACAATCGAATACAACAAAGAAGGAGAAGGGGATCGATTTGGCTTACCTTCGGAGATTCTGAACCGTGGGCTTTCATTTCCTCCGTTTCTTTACCGATGTCCTTCATTATTGTAATTTGTAATCAATTGGTAATGAGAATGATGGGGTTGGGAATCATGAGGGGTGGGGTTTTATTTGTTTTTGGTCGTTGGTCGAGAGAGAAGATGAGAGACGGGAGACGGAGCGGCGGTGCATGAAAGGGGTTTCAACAAACCCTATTTTATTTTTCTGAGAAGAGTGAACGAGAGGCAACGAGAGAGATTGAGAGGCTTTTTGTTTTTCCTTTTCTTTTTAATTATCGCGACGATCCTGTACTCACGCAATCATAACTCACACCGTACACCCTCACCCTTTTATCCACTTGATCTCATAGGCCTTCATCTGATGGTTGAGATTTGAGGGTCCGTGATGGACCCTCTCTCCCATTGCCACGCGATGCCTCCGTTTTATTAATTAATTCTGTTTTTTTTAATAATTTAACCTTTTTTTTAACTAATAATTTCTTTTTCTCTAAATTAAAAAATCTGTTTTTGTTAATCCTAATAATAAATATAAAACCTTTAAAAAAAATCATAATTCCCTTTTATATTTAATAATATCTTTTTTTAATAAAATATAACAATAACAATTTTAATAATTTTTGGTAAAACCCTTTCTTTTAAATTAGTAAAATCTTTTTTTAAATAATGAAAACTTTTGCTAAAATACTAAATTAAAAACCCTTTTTAATTAATAAAAACTCATGATAACTTTTTTTTTCCTTTTTTAATAAAACTTTAAAATCAAAACATTAAAATTTATTAATAAGAAAACTTTAACTTTTAAAACTAAAAGTAATCCTTAACAAATCCTCACGATAATAATCAACCAACTCTTTTCTTAATAACCACCCCTTGCGCCTGAGTGTACGCTTATATGTTTATCTTGTCTCTGTTTGTTATCATGTCTTATTATGCTTTATTATTACTTGATGAATGTATGTTTTATATGTCTAAACCTTTCAAAATTATAAAAAACTCTCGATCCAACGTCGAGTCCTTTTTCTACCCATGTAAGTCGATCGCCTTCGGGCATCACATTCAACCTTTTGGTCACTATACACTAAAGCTAGCCCACTTTGCTAGTACGCACAAATAATCTAAGTTAGTCCCCTCGACATTCCAAAGGAAAGGTACCCTTAATATTGACTGCCATGTCATAGGACTAACACTTTAGAACCCTTGGCCTTAGGATTCGGAGTCACCGAACTCCACGTCTCGCCGTAGACACTTAGAATCTTAGCCTTAGGATCGGAGTCGCCGCACTCTAGGTAAATGCTCCGCCGCGAACATTTACAATCCTACCCCTCTTGAACCATCCTACAACTTTAGAGTCGTCGCACTCTATGTAAGGTTTTGCCCAAGACTTTACCTCCCCTTGGAACCTTGACCCCGTCAAGAAGTTACTCTTTTCAGAACTACGCATTACTCTGATTCTACTCCCGAGGATACGTAGGCACAAGGTGCGATACCTTGTCGAGTATACTTAGATACTAACCCTTAGGGTTTTCAGCCTTTAGCATAGAACCCTTAGCAAGCGAATAATAGATAACATAAATACTAACAAGAGGTTCCCGTAGAGTACTACGGACGTTTAGGATGCTAATATCTTCCCTAGGCATAACCAACCCCCGAACCTTAGATCTTTTAGGTTTTTTCGCTTTTGAACCTTTCCTTTGGATAAATCAAAGTCGGTGGTGAACATTTAAAGAAATGTGATCCTAGTTCATTAATAACTATGGTATCCAATTCTCACCGTAACACATTGCCTATATGACTTCGGTTGTTGAAAGTAGTGTGGTCGACTGGGTTATCTGAGAAGCTGAGGTTTTTAGCAGACTTGAGCCATTTTGTAGTGCGTAAGCTATCGAAAATAGTTGTCACACGATACTACCCTCATCTGAGATCACTCTAGGATACATCAGCCGCTGGCGATCCGCTTGCTGTTGTCATCCCAGAGGGGTCAATGATTTTACGGACAGGTACAAAAATCACCAGTATAAACCTTGGGGGGGGTAGAGCCTTGACTTCATGACACCGACCCTTTGACCCCATTTTTTTCTATGTTTTTGTGTGCTGCATTCATTTAAAAAACATTAAAACAAAGAAAATCTTCTCTTCTAGTATCTCTTTTTCAAATTAAACTAAGACAATGATTGCAAACATCAGAGAGAAAGGAGATTGGGCTAATGGATTTCGGTAGAAGGAAAACTCATAAGTACACCTTCAAGGTTCCAAAGTTAGAGGATTTGAGAGGTTTGGCGAGAATGATCACCAACCACGAGGCTTTCAGAGCCAAGTATGGAGGACTGCTGTCCTTGTTAAAGGTCCATGTAATCCAAGGAATCTTGTCCACGTTAATCCAGTTCTACGATCCGGTTTATCATTGTTTCACATTCCCGGATTATCAGCTTGCACCAACGCTGGAGGAGTACTCTCACCTAACTGATTTACATATCACTGACCAGACTCCTTTTTCTGGACTGGAAGAAATTCCAAAGGATCAAACCATCGCAAGAGCAATTTATTTGGATGAGTTAGAAGTCAGGACTCACATGACCACTAAGGGTGGTATCCAAGATTTGCCAGCCCAGTTCTTGACAAAGAAAGCCTTGTACTTTGCCAGTATAGGGAACGTGGCCGCTTTCAAGAGCATCTTTGTTATGCTCACCTACGGGTTATTTTTGTTTCCCAACATTGATAACTTCGTGGATATCAAAGCCATTAAGATTTTCCTGATTGGAAACCCTATACCGACCTTACTCGCAGATGCGTATCATTTGGTACACTTAAGGAATCTATACAGCGGAGGAATGATCACATGCTGTGTACCCTTGCTTTACAAATGGTTCACTTCCCATTTGCCCAAGTCTGCTGCATTTTGGGATCAAAAGAATACTTTACGTTGGTCGCAGAGACTCATGTCTCTTACCAACTCTGACATCGATTGGTACAATCGAATCTATGACGGGATCAAGATCATTGACCATTGTGAAAATTTCTCAAATGTACCCCTTATAGGAATTAAGGGAGGAATTAACTATCATCCAGTGTTAGTTCGTCGTCAATTTGGATACCCAATGAGGCATGTCCCACGTAGTGCTCATCTGGAAGGTCTTTTCTTCAAAGAAGGAGAAAATGACAGGGCACTAAATACGGAAATAGTGCACACCTGGAAACACGTTCATAGGGAAGGACGAGAGTCTCTAGGAAAACCAAACTGTGTCTCGATGGAGCCTTATCTCCATTGGGTACAAACTAGAGCTCTCAAGCTGAGGATGCCTTACCCTCGTCAGGAAGTTCTTCTATTAAGGGACTCTGCCCTTTATTTCATGTCTGAGACGGAAAAACTTCAGGTTACTCTCAACATAGTTCAGCAGGAGAAGAGGTCTTGGAGGAACAAGTATCGTATTCTCAATGTGGAATGCAAGAAAATACAGTAGCTATTAAAAGAAAAAGATGCTCTGATTGAGATTTTAGAGCAACATGCTGTAGAAAATCAGGATGACCAAGTGAATTTGCTCGCTCCTTTCACTTGGCAGAGGAATGACAACCCGACAACGGCCCAAGAGCTCCGGTCAAAGAAAAGGAAAGCACCAGAACCAGCCCTTGAGCTCTCTTCAGAGAGGACACGGGATCCATTAGTTTAGGTTTCCTTTTTCAGCACTTTGTAAATTACTGTATTTCCATTTCCGCAATCCTTTGAATTCAATAAAACGGGGTTTCCCCACTGTTTGATATTTGCAATCTAATTGTCGAAGTTTACTTTGAATAAACAAAAATAGTTAATAATCATTGCATTCATCATTCTCGTAACACATTCTTCTTACCTACGAATCTCACGTTTGTGTCTTGGTTCTTGAGTCAAACTGTCTCATTCGTACAATACTCGGGCCAATCGTCAGAAAAAGATGGATGATCTCGAGGAAGAGAACAGCGAGTTGAGAGAAGAGATCGACACTCTGAAAGAGGATCTAAGAAAGCTTCATAACGACATGCAAGCTTTAGCAGAATCTCAAATGCAACAACAAAGAACTGTGATCTCAGAGATCACATCTACGCCCATAGTGGAGAAGTCCGATCCTATGCACAAAATTCCGAAAGATCGTCCCTGGGGCATGCCTATCAATTATATCCCAGAAGGATATGTTCCACCGATCAATGAGGATCAAGGAACCGCAGCAGGAGCCGCTGGGCCTGAAGGTTACAAACTTCGGGAAAGTGAAGATGCCAGGGGCATGACCACAACTCCTGAAGGTTACAAACTTCGGGAGGCCCCGAGAGTCTCGACCATAATGACTATACCACCACCTGTGGTACACACAGTCCCGGAAGGACAGGTTCCACATATACTGTCTGGTGGAAACGACAACATGTTCGACAGAATGAATGAGTTCCAGGAACAGTTCCTGGAAATGCAGAAAGAACTGCAAGCCCTTCACGGTCAGGATCTATTTGGAAAAGATGCCGCGAACCTCTGCTTGGTCCCCAATGTGAAAGTCCCACACAAATTCCAGGTGCCCGACTTTGAAAAGTACAAGGGTATCTCTTGCCCTCAGAGCCACTTGGTGATGTACGCTCGACGAATGTCAGCTCAGACAAAGAACCAGGAGCTACTGATTCACTACTTTCAGGATAGTTTAACCGGTGCAGCATTAAAATGGTACATGGGTTTAAACCGCGCCACGATTGGTACATTCAGGGATCTTGGCGTTGCCTTCGTTCAGCAGTACAAATATAATCTAGACATGGCACCGGACAGAGATTAACTCAGATCGATGTCACAAAAGGACAAGGAAACTTTAAGGAGTACGCTCCGAGATGGCGTGAAATCGCCGCCCAGATTTGTCCGCTTCTTGAGGAAAAAGAGATGACAAAGATCTTCTTAAAAACCTTGAGCTCATTTTACTACGACAGAATGGTCGCCAGTGCCCCCAGTGACTTCACCGAGATGGTGGGCATGGGAGTTCGTCTTGAGGAAGCCGTCCGAGAAGGACGTTTACTGAAAGACGCTGGGTCATCAAGTAGTACAAAATGATACGGTAGTGCTCTCCCTAAGAAAAAAGAGCAGGATATTGGGAATATCTCTCTCGGAAAGCAAAGGCAATGTTATCAACCAGTAGAAACTGTAACTCTGCTATCAACCCCGCACCTATTCCTACATATCAACCTCAGGTTACGCAAAGCCAACCTAATCAACAACAATATCAGTAAAGGACACAACAGCCTATTCAACAGGCTTGTCCTCAGTACAACAACAACCGTACAACGCGACCTCCAGGGTTCGACCCTATACCCATGTTGTACGCAGATCTATTTCTATTACTACTGGTCAAGGGGCATGTCCAAACCAGGTCTCCTCTTACAGTACCGGAAAATCCGCCTTTTTGGTTCAAAACGGATCAGACTTGTCCTTCCTTACCATCAAGGAGGACCAGGGCATAACATAGAAAACTGTCTCAGTTTCAAATCTGACGTACAAAAGCTTGTTAGGAGCGGAGTTTTATCTTTCAAAGATACAAATCCGAATGTTCTCACGAACCCACTGCCTCAACACGAGAAAGCTGCAGTTAATTTGATAGAGGGAGAGTCTAACGACAGTTATCAAATTCATGATGTACTCTTGTTAAGGGCCAACTTGGTCAAGATACATTGTAGACAGAGCGGATATGGCCATGTGCCACCTCATAATTATCACCAGTGTGATATCTGCTCTCAAAACAATCAGGGATGTTCTGTGGTGCAATCAGCTCTACAAGAATAATTGGATCTCGGATGGATCCAAGAGCATCGAGTTCGTGGAGTCAACATGACCTATACGAATTCCAACATCATTCAGAATCACGACATTCGTGCAATGAATGTTAACTTGGTGGCGATGCACTCAAGGCAAATCCAGTATCATAATCTGTCGCGGCACGATTATAATTCCTGTCTGACTTGCTCGGTAAACAAACAGGGATGCTCTTTTGTACAAGAGGCTCTCCAGCATCAAATGGATCTTGGTTGGATCCAGGACTACCATGATAGAAATCCTTATCAGATCAACATGATTCAAATATTTGATATTCGTCTGATGAATACCAGCTTGGTAGAGTTACATGCCAGCAGGTCCAACTCGGTTTTCTTACTTCTCATAATTATCAGAGCTGTAAAGGATGTTGTGAGAGTAACCAAGGGTGTGCTCTTGTTCGGAGAACTTTACAACACTTGTTAAATCACTGGTGGCTTCCAATCTATCTGGATGAAGACACGCAACAAATCAATGTGCATAATGGAAACCCTACTCGGCGTCAAAATCAGGATGTCCGATCTATGGAAACAAACCTGGTAAGGTTGCACTGCATTCAAAGTAGGCGTGGCCAGGTGCCACCACACAACTATGAATGTTGTAGAGTCTGCTCGAAGAATAACCAAGGATGCTACCTCGTGCGAGCAGCTCTCCAAGGTCAGTTGGATCGCAAAGAGATTCACCCAAACCTAGCTTCGGGGTCCGTTGACTGGACACCGGACTACTTCAGTGATCAGATCATAGATGTGGTTATAATCAATGACCCTGAGAGGAACGAGGATGTTTGTGCCATCATCCCTCTACTGGACGAATCAAAGGTTCTTAGCCAAGAACTGATTGAAGTTACCTACGACAGTCAGAAAAATCAGAAGGCTCCTGTAGTTATCTATCTACCGGGACCATTACCGTATGAATCAGCTAAGGCGATCCCTTACAAATACAGTGCAACGATAATTGAAAATGGAAAGGAAATTCCATTACCCTCCGTCGTGAATATTGCAGACATCAGTCGAGTAACACGGAGCAGTCGAATCTTCAACTGAGGAGTTGGAGAACCTAACAAAGAAAAGGAACTTCCGACAGAAGCTCCTGATCCACCAGTCGGTCAATCCAGTAATCCCGAATTTTTGAAAAACAATTATGAGATGCTGAAGCTCATCCAAAGGAGTGAATACAACATTGTCGATCAGCTGTTACAAACTCCTTCAAAGATCTCAGTGCTATCACTTTTACTCAGTTCTGAAGCCCACAGAGAGGCTCTACAGAAAGTCTTAGAGCAGGCCTTTGTGGAACAGGATGTGTCAATACGACAGTTCAATAGCATTATCTCTAACATCACTTCCTGCAACAACTTAGGATTCAGTGATGAGGACTTGCCAGAGGGGGGCAAAAGTCGCAACCTGGTGCTCAATATCATAGTTAACTGCCAGGATGATGCTTTAGCCAGCGTACTGGTAGACACAGGATCACCCATCAACGTTATGCCGAAGTCCACTTTAATGCGACTATCATTCAAAAGATCCCCGATGAGGGGCAGTGAGGTCATCGTCAAAGCCTTTGACGGGTCTCAGAAAGCAGTTATCGGCGAAGTCGACCTTCCCATAACTATTGGTCCTCACACTTTCCTAATCACTTTCCAGGTCATGGACGTCCAGGCAGCATACAGCTGTTTATTATGAAGACCTTGAATACATCAGGCTGGGGCAATCACTTCGACGCTGCACCAGAAACTGAAGTTCGTCAAGAACGATCAACTCGTCACAGTCTGTGGAGAGCAAGCCTTGCCCGTGAGCAACTTGTCATCATCTACTTGTGTAGAACCCGAGGAGGCTGTTGGGACTCAGTTCCAGGCACTATCAGTGAGCAATGAGAATTAATCAGGAAGAGGAACCTCGATTTCCTTATACAAAGATGCTTTCGAAGTGATCGAGAATAACAACGCAAAAGGATGGGGACAACTTGTCATTCCTACTGATAATAAAATAAAGAAGGGGCTTGGTTTTTCTGCAACCTGCACCCAGACAGTTGATAACGATGAAAGTCTTCATCCCATTCAGAATTTCTTCCACAGTGGAGGTTTCCTTCACCCAGTGCCTCAAACAATCCATACTATCAACGAGGAGGATTCGTCCGATATGAATGAGGAATGGAAGTCCTATCTCAACGAGGACGGTTATATATCTCAGGAAGAGGTGCCTACGCTATTTTACTATCCCGCACAGAGTCCGAGATTTATACCTAGGTCAGACGTTGAAATGATATATGGAGATTATGATACGGAAGGATGCCGTGCTCCACCAAACTCATTAGAGGAGGACACTCTGATGAAGGACAACTTTGACCATAATTATTATGGCCCAATGGATGGCTTGCCTATCTGGCAACTGTACCCAGGAGACTTGGGGCAAGAAAATCAGTCGAACAATGGAAATTAGCTGAGCATCATTGAACAGAATACCTGTGTCCCCACCATGTCATGGGATCATTATTCAGGGCATTTAGAAAATATCCAGTACGACGATGAATTGGCAAAGCTTGCCGGACTAGAGTTCATCAACTATGCTTTTCCCGAGGTCAATGTCATTGAAAGAGATAACTCCTCCAGTTCCAAAGAAGTATAGGACACCTTGGGACAACCGAGTGGAAAATACGACTATATGGTTGATCCGTCACCATTTCTACTATGTTTCTGTCACTTATTCGACATCAATCCATAAAATTGGTAGCACTTTGTTTGTCTTTTCATTGTTTTTCAATTCAATTTTACTTGTCGTATTTTATTCTCGCATTTTATGATTTGTTGTTTTATTTCAATTACGTTGCATTTTATGCTTTGGTTTGGTAGTTTACAATGGTTTCAGGTCTGAGTGGAAAAGCCCAAAGGACTCGTGCGAAGAAAATGGAAGTTTCGGGGATTTAGAAGAGTTTTTGGAATGAAGCAGAGGATACCTGGACCTAAAATTCAACGAACATGGAAAAATATTGGGCAACCAAGTTCCTTGTCTGTACTATGTTGTAGTTCTCTTCACTAGCTTTCCGGCACTTCAAACGGGGACCAAAACAGACTTACGGATCAAAAGTTATGATCGAAACAATTTCGGTTATAAAATCCAGCAAGCTGACACGGCCGGGAGTGTTGGCTGACACGGCCCGTGTCAGCTTTGACGCTGATGATCTGAATTTTTCCATATTTTCTCCCTATATTAAGTTGTGGAGGCACTTTAGGTATTTCCAATCGATCTGGGTGAATTGTGACTTTTTAGACTAGTTTTTGGAAGAAGAATAGACATTTTTACTTTACGACGAATTTTACGATAGTGGATGCGATCAAGGAGATTTGGAGAAGGAGATTGTTCATGAGCGGAAGCGATTTACGATTTACTATTAGGGATTTGGCCTGAAAAACTAATCCGTTGATTTTGCGTAATAACATTACGGTAGATATTGCCTAGGAATGGGGATATCCCGTAGTGACTAAAAACAACTTTGTCAGAACTATTGCTTGATGTTCTTTCTTGATTGCTAAGGAATTAGGGTCAAGGGAGAATATCAAAGGTTTTTCGTTTAAAGAAATTTAAGAAAAATATTTGAGGGTTAGTAAAATTAAGGTTTTGAGACATATATCTCTAACGATAGTTTCGGGTTCTTACTAGCAATTTATACACCTTCCCTAGCATATTTCATCATATTTGTCAAAAGCACTTTTTATTATTCTGCTTATTTTATTTTGTTAATATAATTCTCTCAACCAAACAAACCCCAAAGAAAACTTTTGTTTAATTGAATTAGCATCTGCACTTACATTGACGCGCAGTCCTCGAGAGACCGACTCTGGGGATAACCCCAATTATTACTACATCTTTAAATAGTACACTTGCTATTTACCGATCAAGTTTTTGGCGTCGTTGCCGGGGACTGCCAAATTATAAGTTCTTGTGTTAATTCAATTGGAATTTTGTCACTCTGTGACTAAAATTTTATTTTTATGTTATCTTTATTTTCATTTTTTTATAACTTTTGGATTATTACTGTTGCTACTAATCTGCGTCTAACATTTTTATGCGAGGAGAATCCTCAACAAATTTTCTTTTTAACGCAGAAATTGAAAGAACGTTACACGAGAGGTGTAGGCAAGCAAAACTTGCAGCGTCGAAGCACTCAAACTCAGGTTCAGAGTCAGACAAAGATACAGTGACCATGGCTGGAAATCAACCAGCGGAGAGACTTCTGGGCGATTACGGTAGGGCAAACGCACCGGCTGGTAGGTTGACCATTGTGAACCAACCGGTGAATGTGCCGAATTTCCAGCTGCATCCTAGCACCATCACTCAACTTGAGAGGAGACCTTTCACCAGAAAGGTTAATGAAGATGCCAACAAACATCTGCAAAGATTTCTGACTATGAGCACCACTCTCAAGATTGAGGGGCACACGGAGGAAGCAAAAAAGTTAAGAATGTTTCCTTTCACTCTGGCGAAAGAGGCTGAAGAGTGGTTCTACTCGTTACCTGCAGGGAGTATTACCACTTGGGAAGAGATGGAGAAGGCATTTCTGAATGAGTATTTTCCGGCCTCTGTTTATATCCGAAAAAGATATGATATTGTGAATTTTAAACAGAAGGACGGAGAATCTCTTGGAGATACATACAAGAGGTTCAAGAAAGTTTTGGTAGCCTGTCCGACTCACAACATGGATCAAACTGAGCAGATGCAGGTGTTCGTCAATGACCTCCAGATAAAGACTAAGCAACTAATTGATACAGCTGCCGATGGCTCATCTAATTTTACAACAGCCACTGGTGTCAAAAAGATCATTGAAGCCATAGCCGCTAACGAACATTTGGAGTTATATGATCGAAGTATGAGTAAATCTGAGGGTGTGATTGACTTGAAGTTGAATAATCAGGTTGTGAAGGTGGAAGATCAGATTGCGGCGGAAGTTGAAAGAAGGTTAAAGGCTATGAATGTGGGTACTCAACGTGTGGCACAAGTTCAAACTGGTCAGCCCATTAGTTGTGAGATTTGTAGTGGACCCCATTATACTGCACATTGTGTTGCGACTCCGCAACAAATTGAAGAGATAAAATTCCTGAAGCAGAATAATCCCTACGCTCAAACTTATAATCCAGGGTGGAAGAATCATCCTAACTTCTCCTGGAAAGATCAAAATCAACAACAATACCCACAGCAGCAACAACCTCCCCAAAAAGCACAATGGGAGATTGCCATTGAGAAGATGGCAGCTCATAACATGCAATTTCAAGAAGAGACCCGGAATAGCTATAGGAATACCACAACCTCCATAAAGAATCTGGAGGTTCAATTGGGTCAGATAGCTCAACAAGTTGCAAATTCTCAAGCACCATGCGCCATCCCAACCGCCACCATACCAAATTCGAAGAGTCATGAGAATGTCAATGTTGTTACGACAAGGAGCCAGGAAGTTGCAGAAGAAGAAGTTAGACCAACCGAAGAGAAGAGAAAAGAAGCGGTTAAACCTAAGATTAAGTTACCGTACCCCGCAAGAGTGACAAAGAAGGAGACTCCAGAAAAAGACTTTGAGAAATTCAGCTCATTGGTGAAAAAGTTAGAGATTAATATGCCCTTCTTTGAAGCACTTGAGCAAATTCCTCTATACAAGAAATTCATGAAGGAGGTCATTGGAAAAAAGAAACCTAGTGGAGAGGAGGTAAAAAGTCTAATTGAAGTGAGTAGTGGGGGATCACAAGGTAGGAGAATTCCAATCAAACGGAAAGATCCTGGTTCTGTGTCAATCCCCTGTACCATAAAGGAGAGAATGTTTAAGAGAGTCTTGATTGATTCGGGTGCTAGCGTGAATCTCATGCCCCTCTCAATTTTCAAAAAGCTGGGTATAAAGAAAATAAGTGAAACGGGAACAAATCTGAAGTTTGCCGACCTCACAACCAAGCGGTAGTACGGCTTAGCAAAAGATGTGCTTGTGACTATTGATAACTTCACATATCCAGTAGACTTTGAGATCATTGATCTACCTGAGGATGAGGAGATGACTATCATATTGGGTCGACCATTCTTGATGACTAGTCGGTGCAATGTGGACATTGATGCTGGTACTTTAACCTTGAAATATTTTGAGGAGGAAAGAACCTTGAAAGTGTTGGAACTCGAGAAGCAAGGTCAAGAGGATAGCAATCACCCCTTAGTTGGAATGGTCCGAACAGTGGAAAAAAGCAAAAGCTCAAAACCACTTCTTGAAAAAGTCTCTGGAATAATCCATCAGGTTGCAGCATCTGAGTCATCTTTTGCGCATAGCAAGACTCCAACATCCAGTCAAGAAGTTAATAAGAGGAAGAAACATCAAAGAAAAAAGAGAAAAAAACATCAAAGGATGAATGTGGAAGTTGGCTGTGAGTTGAATCACAATGTTATTCTTAGTCCTGAATCTGACTGGTGCTCTGTTGCGGAAAGGTCAAGTAACAAAAGCAAAAAAACATGTAAGCTGAAGTACCCTCCATAGCAATGGGGAGTGACCCGTCGAGCCATGCGACATTAAACGAAGCGCTTCGTGGGAGGCAACCCACGAGTTTTATTTCTTAGAGTTTTTGTTGTGTTTCAAGTTTAATTAGGTATACTCACAGTCTTCAACTATAAAAAAATAAAATTTACAGTACGCTGACACGGCCTGTGTCAGCCCTACTGTAGCGAAAAAAAATTATAAAAAAAAATTTACAGTAGACTGACACGGCCCCCCGTGTCAGCCCTACTGTAGCAAAAAAAATTAAAAAAAAATCTCTTTCTTTGTCCCTCCGCATTGAGGCTCTGTGAGTTCCTCTCTCTAGCTTGTTCTAAAACATTGAGGTCAATGTTTAGTTCAAGTGTGGGGGGGTTTTATTGCTTTCAGTATTTTTATTTATGTTTTTTCATCTTCGTACCGTTGATTGGTGGGTTTTGTATTTCGTGTGTTACAGATTAAAGGTATTCGTGTCGGATGAATGAGGAGACTTATAGTTAGTGGATGAAAAGGCACAACCCATACTTGCTCTCCAGGAAACCCCCGAAAGTTGGTGCTGCTGAGGTGGATGATTGGACGCGACTTTCCAACACTGGACTGATACGGGAATACTGTGCACCTGAGACGGAAATGAAGCGACATTACACTAGAGGTACCTTGGAAGTTGTCAGTATGCCAAACATGGTGAGGATCATAAAAAGGCAAACACCTTATCATCATGAGAGTTCGTCAGGTATGTCTCTGTCACTCTTAGTTTGCATACTCGTTTGTTGGAGTTTCAATGCACACATATACACACTGAGGCACTTGTTTGTTTTTAACCTTGAGCCTTTCTAGCCTACCCTTTTATGTTATCCTTCGTTAACCCCCTCGAGCCTTCTTCCTTTTGTTTGTTTATTAACCGCATAATTAAACCATGAGCCCAAACACTCCCTCACCCTACTCAGATAAGTGTTGTTGATTTTTTATCTGTGAAAAATTCTAAGTTTGGGGTTGATACCTTTAAGAACTAGGTAAGTGCATAAAGGAAAAAAAAAGAAAGAAAGAAAATTCAGGAAAAAGAGAAAAAAGAGAAAATAAAGAAAGAACAAAAAAGAGAAGTAGAATAAAGCACTTACCTAGAGGAGGATTTAGTTTGAAGAAGTAAAAAAGTAAGGTCAAATAAACAATTGAGTGTAAACTAAAGAATCCTAGTAAAATGGTGTCTGATACCCTTGATTGTGAAACAGAACAAATACCATAGTGATTAGAATGACGACACTGAGTCTGAGCTAAAAACCAATCATTTTTCCATTTTGTTTGTTTATCCCTCCTTGTCCCTAAGCCCCGTTACAACCATAAAAGCCCTAAAAAAGTGTGTGTTGTGTGCGTTTGAGATGAAAATAGATGTTGTTCAAGCTTATGAGTTGACTTTGCATGCTATGATTATTGAGTGTAAACACTGTAACCCGAGAGATTTGGTGGGAGTGTGAAAAACTGACAGGTAAAGAGGTACTTTGATGTGGAAGTGTAGCGGACCGTCAAAATTCAGGTAAGAAGGAAATATTGAAAGAAAAGTGGAAAGATAGTCGCGAAAGATCTCAGCGGTGTTGTGGTAAGATAATTTTGATTAATTCGGGGGTGACCTTTCTGCTGTCTCGAGCATTACTTGAGGACAAGCAATGAGATAAGTTTGGGGTTGTGATCGGTCACCATTTCTACTATGTTTCTGTCACTTATTCGGTATTAATCCATAAAATCGGTAGCACTTTGTTTGTCTTTTCATTATTTTTCAATTCAATTTTACTTGTCGTATTTTATTCTCGCATTTTATGATTTGTTGTTTTATTTCAATTACGTTGCATTTTATGCTTTGGTTTGGTAGTTTTCAATGGTTTCAGGTCTGATTGGAAAAGCCCAAAGGACTCGTGCGAAGAAAATGGAAGTTCCGGGGATTTAGAAGAGTTTTTGGAATGAAGCAGAGGATTCCTGGACCTAAAATTCAACAAACATGGAAAAATATTGGGTAACCAAGTTCCTTGTATGTACTATGTTGTAGTTCTATTCACTAGCTTTCCGGCGCTTCGAACGGGGACCAAAACAGACTTACGGATCACAAGTTATGATCGAAACAATTTTGGTTATAAAATCTAGCAAGCTGACACGGCCGAGAGTGTTGGCTGACACGGCTCATGTCAGCTTTGACGCTGATGATCTGAATTTTTCCATATTTTCTCCTTATATTAAGATGTGGGGGCACTTTAGGTATTTCCAATCGATCTGAGTGAATTGTGACTTTTTAGACTAGTTTTTTGAAGAAGAATATACACTTTTACTTTACAAAGAATTTT
Source organism: Lathyrus tuberosus (assembly GCA_022829125.1). Lineage (NCBI taxonomy): Eukaryota > Viridiplantae > Streptophyta > Magnoliopsida > Fabales > Fabaceae > Lathyrus > Lathyrus tuberosus. Next base: position 9,817,841 of record JALAZF010000123.1, on the reverse strand, counting down.
ACGATAGTGGATGCGATTAAGGAGATTTGGAGAAGGAGATTGTTCATGAGCGGAAGCGATTGAAGGATCAAATTACTCCGATCAATTTGTAATGTCTTTTTTTAATCCTATTATTGTTTTTGTTTTGAATATTATGAGAGGCTAAACCCCCCCAATGCTAGGGGGGTGTCCCTAAATTGTGATGTAATGAACCTTTGTTGAATTATTTGATGAACTTATGTTTTCTTACCTTAATCTTTTGTTGTATAAATTATTTTATATTTTTCGATCGGTTAAATTGGGAACAATTTACGATTAGGGATTTGGCATGAAAAACCAATCCATTGATTTTGCATAATAACATTATAGTAGATATTGCCTAGGAATGGGGATATCCCGTAGTGACTAAAAACAACTTTGTCAGAACTATTGCTTGATGTTCTTTCTTGATTGCTAAGGAATTAGGGTCAAGGAGAATATCAAAGGTTTTTCGTTTAAAGGAATTTAAGAAAAATATTTGAGGGTTAGTAAAATTAAGGTTTTGAGACATATATCTCTAACGATAGTTTCGGGTTCTTACTAGCAATTTATACACCTTCCCTAGCATATTTCATCATATTTGTCAAAAGCACTTTTTATTATTCTGCTTATTTTATTTTGTTAATATAATACTCTCAACCAAACAAACCCCAAAGAAAACTTTTGTTTAATTAAATTAGCATCTGCACTTACATTGACGCGCAGTCCTCGAGAGACCGACTCTGGGGATAACCCCAATTATTACTACATCTTTAAATAGTACACTTGCTATTTACCGATCAATGGTCAAGTACACCACTCCTGAAAGCTCTCGTATCAGGCTCGAAGACATCCAGCCAACTGGATGGGGATATTTGCCTGAGAGCACAAATACTATGCAAAATACAACTGAGGAATCCTCTTACGACAACTCTGCCTGGGAGACAGATTCCAATGATCTTGCTCCGCCAAAAATCAGCGTCATTTCTGAGGACAAGCCAAAAAAGAAGGTACCAGACTTTGTGATTCACCGAGGAGTTCGCCGCAAATGGGTTGCTGTCGATGTTCCGAAGATTGTTCATAAGTCAAAGTAATTGGCGTCTTTAACCTTTCACCCTGCCTAGGTGAAACAGATGTTTTGATAGGGCTCGTTTTCTGTAAATTTCCCTCTTTGCTTTGCCCAAAGCGACAGAGTTTTGTTTTATAGGGCTGTAGTTTCAAGAATCGACTTGTTCATTAATAAAATAAACGTCATTATGTAATTTCCGCATTAATTGTTGTTTTCTCTTTTCGCTTTTCTCAGAAAATGGTAATCCTAAAAACAAATAATAATAAACAAGCAGTTTTCCAAATAAAATACACTGCACACACTTGCATTCTCTCTATCTCTTCTAAACACAAATCATCACGTCATGCAGATTGCTTGTTTTAAACCCCGTTGAAACATACGATCCGATGCCTTCTCCCGACTTTGAGTTCCCGATATTTGGGGCTGAAGAAGAAGTTGACGACGAAATTCCAGAAGAGATCTCCCGACTACTTAGACAAGAGGAAAGGTCCATTGAACCTCACAAAAAGCCGTTGGAAATGATCAACGTGGGTTCAGAAAAAGAGAGAAAAGAAATCAGTATTGGGGCACTGCTCAGTCCAACTGCCAAAGAGAGTCTGACAAAGCTTCTCAGAGAATTTCCCGATGTGTTTGCTTGGTCCTACCAGGACTTGCCAGGGTTGGATACCAGCATCGTGGAACATCATTTACCATTAAAATTGGAATGTCCTCCAATAAAACAGAGGTTGAGACGGACTCACCCGGACATGGCCATCAAAATCAAAGAGGAGGTCCAGAAACAGATAGACGCGGGTTTCCTCGCCACGTCAAAATATCCTCAATGGTTAGCCAACATTGTACCCGTTCCAAAAAAGGACGAAAAAGTCAGAATGTGTGTGGATTACAGAGATCTAAACAAGGCTAGTCCAAAGGATGACTTTCCTTTACCACACATTGACATGCTGGTAGACAGTACATCAAAGTTCAAAGTCTTCTCCTTCATGGATGGACTCTCGGGCTATAACCAAATCAAAATGGCGCCGAAAGACATGGAGAAAACTTCGTTCATTACCCCATGGGGTACCTTTTGTTACAAGGTAATTCCGTTCGGTTTGAAGAACGCTGGGGCAACCTATCAAAGGGCCATGACTACTCTTTTTCATGACATGATACACAAGGAAATCGAGGTATATGTCGATGACATGATTGCCAAATCTAAGACAGAAGAGGAGCATGTGACCCACCTGTCAAAACTATTCGAGCGGTTGAGAAAGTACAAACTCCGCTTGAATCCCAACAAGTGCACTTTCGGTGTCCGTTCATGGAAACTCTTAGGGTTCATCGTCAGTCAGAAAGGAATTGAGGTTGATCCTGACAAGGTCAAGGCCATTCAAGAAATGCCTTCTCCGAAAACTGAAAAACAAGTCAGAGGATTCTTGGGACGTTTGAACTACATCTCCAGATTCATATTCCTCATGACCGCCACGTGCGCACCAATTTTCAAATTACTCAAAAAGAACCAGGACTATGTTTGGACAAAGGACTGCCAAACTGCCTTCAACAGTATCAAGGAATATCTGTTGAACCCGCCAATTCTATCACCTCCAGTGGAGGGAAGGCCCCTAATCATTTACTTAACAGTCTTGGAAGACTCAATGGGCTATGTACTTGGCCAACAAGATGAAACTAAAAGGAAAGAGTCTGCCATCTACTGTTTAAGCAAGAAATTCACCGACTACAAGACTCGGTACACTATGCTTAAGAAAACTTGCTGTGCTTTGGCTTGGCCAGCCAAACGCCTTCGTCAGTACATGATTTGTCACACTACTTGGTTGATCTCCAAAATGGATCCAATCAAGTATGTCTTTGAAAAACCTGCTCTCACAGGAAGAATCGCCTGTTGGCAGATGCTGTTATCAGAATATGACATAGAGTACCATGCTCAAAAAGCCATTAAGAGGAGTATTTTAGCCGATCATTTGGCTCATCAACCGATTGACGATCAAGAATCAATCGGGTTTGACTTCCTAGACAAAGATGTCATGTATTTGAAAATGAAAGATTGCAATGAACCGCTACCCAGTGAAGGGCCAGAACCAGGTTCCCAATGGGGACTTATCTTTGATGGAGCTGTCAATCATTACGGAAACGGAATTGGGACAATCATCATAACACCTCAGGGTACCCACATTCCTTTCGCTGCCAGACTTACGTTCAAGTGTACAAACAACGAGGCCGAATACGAAGCCTGTATTATGGGTCTCGAGGAAGCGATTGATTTGAGGATCAAAAACTTGGACGTATATGGCGACTCAGCTTTGGTCGTCAATCAGATCAAAGGAGATTGGAACACATACCAATCAGGACTGATTCCTTACAAAGATTATGCAAGAAGGTTGTTACCTTTCTTCAACAGAATCGAGTTTCATCACATCCCTCGTGAAGAGAATCACATGGCTGATGCTTTAGCCACTCTCCCTTCCATGATTAGTGTAGGTCATTGGAACGACTTACCTAAGATCGACATAATGCGCCTTGAAAGGCCCGCTTACATCTTCACGATTGAAGCAGTCATAGACGACAAACCTTGGTATCACGATATCAAATGCTTCCTCCAGAAACAAGAGTACCCACCTGGGGCACTAAGGAAGGATATAAAAACCCTCAGAAGGCCGGCAGGCAGTTTCTTCCTGAGAGGTGATACACTTTATAAGAGAAATTTTGACATGGTCTTGCTCCGATGTGTAGACAGACCAGAAGCAAACATGCTGATGAAAGAAATTCACGAAGGATCCTTTGGCACTCATGCCAACGGACACACAATGGCGAGAAAAATCTTGAGAGCAGGGTACTACTGGTTGACCATGGAGTCTGACTCCTACAAGTACATGAGGAAGTGTCACAAGTGTCAGATATACTCCGAAAAAATCCATGTAACACCAATGCATCTCAAAGTTCTCTCTTCCCCGTGGCCTTTTTCCATATGGGGAATCGACATGATAGGCATGATTGAACCAAAGGCTTCAAATGGACATCGGTTCATCCTAGTAGCCATTGACTATTTCACCAAGTGGGTCGAAGCAGCGTCATACGCTAAGGTAACCCGACAGGTGGTGGTCTGATTTATCAAAAACAATATCATATGTCGTTATGGTGTTCTGAGCCAGATCGTTACTGATAATGGATCTAACTTGAACAATAAGACGATGAAAGAGTTGTGCGCTGAGTTCAAGATCGAACACCATAACTCATCTCCCTACCGACCTAAGATGAACGGAGCGGTAGAAGCGGCTAATAAGAACATCAAGAAGATCGTTCAAAAAATGGTTGTAACCAACAAAGACTGGCACGAAATGCTGCCCTTTGCTCTTCACGGTTATCGCACATCTGTCCGCACTTCAACAGGGGCAACCCATTTCTCTCTAGTATATGGCATGGAAGCAGTGCTTCCCATAGAAGTAGAGATCCCATCAATCCGGGTGCTGATGGAAGCAAAGCTTACAGAAGCTGAATGGTGTCAAAATCGACACGACGAACTCAATCTGATAGAAGAAAATAGAATAACGGCACTATGCCACAGTCAGTTGTATCAACAGAGAATGAAGAATGCGTTTGACAAAAAGGTTCGACCTCGCGTCTTCAGGAAAGGAGACCTTGTGCTAAAAAGGATAAAATCATTTCTCACGGATTCTCGAGGCAAATGGACTCCGAATTACGACGGCACCTATGTGGTCAAGAAAGCTTTCTCAGGCGGCACCTTGAGACTTGCAACCATGGACGGAGAGGAATTTGCCTACCCCACGAATGTTGATGTAGTCAAGAAATACTTCGCCTAAATAAAAAAAACGTCTCGGTGGATTGAAAACCTGAAAGGGCGGTCCAGGCAAAAATTAGAGACATAATAAAAAATCATCCCGGTGGATTGGAAATCTCAAAGTACAATCCAAGCAAAAGTTAGGGATACTAGGAAGTAACTACGTCTGACAGGGGCAAATTCCCCAGCAGCAGTCATGCCATCCATTAGGAAAACTCCAGTCACGGTCATCTTCGACAGAAGCTATGAATGTCCCGAATTCAAAGTTGGTAGAAGGATATCGGTCGTCATGTTTCAATGTAGCCCTTTTCCCTTAAATTACCATTTTCTAACTTTGTAAATACTCTATGGAATCACACGTTTGGCTGATTTCCATCCTATCAATAAAATTTGAGCCCTGGTGCTTTACTGCAATTCTTATTTATTTTAGCTTTATAGAACGACGTTTTTAACATGATTAACGATTCTTGAAATAAAACAAAAATGAATTTACTTGTCAAACTTTTTCTGTTTTTTAACAAAGATGGCAATTTCTTTTGACTATTGAACATCGAAAGAACATCGATCGCTTCTCCAGAAGTAATCGAGCTTCAAAGTGCAGAATCAAAGTACTCCTTCTAAACCACTGCACCTGAATGAAGGATCAGCTGTATCAGATGCGACTTTCCCATCTGATACCCCCGGCAGAGTTCTTATATCCTAAGCCCGACCAACGTAGCTCCCAACAGGGACTATTTCTCCTAAGCAAGGCAGAATTGCTATCTGGAACCAGCGGTACTTCTTCGTCCCCAGCAGTGGCCGAGTATCCAGTCGTGTTCATCCGTCAGTTTATACGTCGTGTCAGTTGTGTAAGCATAAACATACATGCATCATGCATTATTGATTTACATTCATATTCATATTGCATCACTATCACTCTAGTCGGTCTTGTCCCCATAGTGATAGAAGTAGTCCTCTCAATCGAGTTATCGGTCCTTTCCTCGTCAGGAAATGTTGCGTCTGAACAATCTCTCTCCTCCAATTTATTTCTGGATTGGAGTTGGCCCCTGACCACTTTGATAACTTGAACCTCTGAAGAACCAGAGAAACTTCGACAAACATCACTCTTCGCCATCGAAGATGATATCTTCGCTTTCCCGGATTAAGGAAAATCCCCAGAGAAAACCTCTTAGTCAGAGATTCGACAATACAGCAGTTTTTCTCCGAAAGATCCGCTGACGAAAAGGTCATCAGCACCTCAAAATTGGATCACATCATATGGCATTTCTCTGAGAAGATTCCAAGAAAAGTATAATGTAATATCCCCAAGCAAAAGAAGTCTCTCAAGAGACTTGTTTTCCCCAGATAGAGTCGACAAATGGCATCTCCAACAGAGAAGTTTGTACACCTCTACAACTCAGACGGCTGGATTCCCCAGCAAGTCTGACATCAAAATTTTTCTATCAAATGGCATCTCCCCAGGAAAATTCGGCGAGAAGTTTGAGGAAAATTGCTACGAATAGCGTCCCTTGTCAAGAAAGTTTATTGACAAAAGAAACTAAGACCAGTTCCTTGGTAGGAAACCATGATCGATGGGAAGTTTATTTCAGAAACTGAGACCAGTTCCTTGGTAGGAAACCAGGATCGAGGAGAAGTTTATTTCAGAAACTAAGACCAGTTCCTTAGTAGGAAACCAGGATCGAGGGGAAGTTTATTTCAGAAACTAAGACTAGTTCCTTGGTAGGAAACCAGGATCGAGGGGAAGTTTACATCAGAAACTGAGACCAGTCCCTTGGTAGGAAACCAGGATCGAGGGGAGGTTTATTTCAAAAGAAAACTGATCGAGGGGAAGTTTTTACCTTTTCTAAGCATCATTGCTTAGCAAAAGAAGAAGGATGCGCTAATTGCCATTCATAACCATCATCAAAATTTCGGGTATTCCGATATTTAATCCTCTTGCACCCCGAATGCCCGAATACCTTCACCATTCACACCTTCGGGTCCAAGAAGATTAAATAGGGGCATCTGTCATACCCCAAATTTTGATCACTAAGATTTCCCATCATTGTGTAAATCATCATCACAATATGGATGGGCCATCATACCTCATTAGTCTCCCCAAAGATGGGTGAGCATCCACTACAATCAAACTTAGGGTTTTAAGCCCTCTCAAAGCTCTTAGACAAAGGATCAATCAAGGAATGACATGATCTTCAACTTGTCTAACCTCTCAAACATTCACAAAGGATCAAGAGGACTCCCACTTCAAGGATTAAGCACCATGTTGCAGCATTCCAGGTGGATTAAGCCTCAGGATCGACAGTGTCACCAAATTAGGGTTTTGGTCGACCAGGACCTCCAGATGGAAATTTTCCTCTGGGCATGAGCCAATGCTTCAAAGCATCACCTAAAATACTCCATGGAACCTCATGGACCCAATCATCAAGTCAATTTAGCCTCAGGGGATGCATTCATAAAAAATCAAGAATTAGGATTTCTTGACCTAATTCACCCCTAAGTTGACTTTTGGGACAAATCATGTGCCAAGACCTCAAGACATGCGTTGAGGGTCTCTAACACACCACATTGATCCATTTGCAACAATGAATTGGTCTAAGAAGCTTGAGCAACAAGTTTCAATTTCATCTGAACCACAACTAGGGTTTCGCGGAAAAAGTCAACTGTAGCTTTGACTTTTGACCAGGACATGCTCCCAAACCCTAGGACATAATCCAATACACCCTATGACACCTATGAAATCAATCCATCAAGTTTGATTTAGGTCAAGGACTTGATTTCATAGATGATTGCACAGTTTGGAAATCATCTGACAAAAAGTCAACTGTGCACAAAAGTCAACTTTGACTTCTTGAGATTTTTCACAATTATGGTTCTTTGACCTTAAAATGATGTTAATGTGTGATTTGAATCAACATTCATCAAGAAAAATCAAGAAAAGTGGGATAACTTGTAAAAGGGGTAACCATAAAAAACTTAGAAATTTTCTAAGTTATGAAATAAAGTGGCTAGGGTACCAACTTTGGAGGATCATAACTCCTAAACCACAAGGCCATTTTCCCCATTCAAAGCTGGATTTGTAGCCCTCATGGCCCTCTATAAAAGCTTCAACTACAACTCATTCCAATTCATCATGGATTTTGAATTATGGAATGATCAAAATGGCTGAAAACATGAAATGCCACTTTTTCCAACACTTAGTGAAATTTTCACTAAGTCAGAATCTGCTTCACTTTTTCCCAAATGTAGGGGCATTTTTCACTTGGATCCAAAAATTAACAAAACCAATTATGATCAAACAGTTGTTGTATCATATAAGGGTTTTCCAAAATGGCCAAGAACTCCATCAAATTCCACTTGAGCCATGAGATATGACAATGTCAATATGCCTTGCTGCAAACTGTCATGGCAAGGCAGATTTGGGAGTTTTGCTCGATTTGCTCAAAATTTGCAAAGGGCAAGCAACTCTATCCATCTGAAAACCTCAAGGGGGGCCAAGGAGGAACCAACTCTGATCCCAAGCCTCCCAAGTCTTTGGAACCAAAAATAGCATGCCAAATCTAGAAATCCCTAAAAGAGGGACAAGACTCCAATTTTGGATTGGAGCATTCAATGCATACACCAAGGTGGCATGGACTGATCCATTTCCAACTGAATTCAGTCAAGACTTATCCAAGACTAAGGGAACCAGCAGCCTGTGCCCTAACCTCTAGTCAATGGCTAGAGGAGACTTGGATTCTCATTGCATAACATTGGCCAAACCTATGCAGCAGTTGCCATTCACTATTCCTTGCAAAACAAACTTGCTCTACTATAAATAGAGCTTACTTGTGATCAGTTTGAGTACACCAAAGCCATCAAATATGTAGTTCCTGGATTGGATGGAATTTTGGTAAAACAAAGGATATTCAATGTTGATGTCAAGGTGCTGATGTTGTAACATTGAAGTCTTAACACTGGGCTGTGTTAAGTAGTTAAGTGCTGAAGTTGGATGTCTGATGTCACACAGGTGATGTTGTAACATCAGACCTGCAGAATTAACAACAGTAGGACATGTTATTAGGGCACGCGTATTAGCTGGAATTGTGGAGAGTGGTTGACTCATTGGATGAGAATATCTTGGGATAGATATTTTCTGTTACATGGGAGATTTGATTGCAGGTCTGTTGGAGAATTAAAAGGTTGAAGATTTAAAAAGATTTTGGGGATAAAATCTGTTTTGAAGATTCAGTTTTAATTAACAAATCTGATCAAATATTGTGACAAGTCCAAGCCCAATTCAGGAGCTATATAAAGTGCACAAGACCAAAGGAAAAAGTACAGAAAACATTCAGAAGATCAAGAGGAGAAGGCTTAATGTCTAGAGTTTGTTTAAAGTGCTTGTATTTACACTATTCTAGGGTTTGAATAAGTGTTGAGTTTCTGTCCTCTCTAAAGTTGTGAAGCAAAGAGAGTTGTGTGATTTGATCGAAGTTGTGAAGTAAGATCAAGGGTACTCAAAGTGGTTTCTTTGAGTGTTTGTAAGGGATTGAGTGGTGTTCTCATACCTAAGTGGTTTCTTAGGTAGGAAGTCATTAGTAGAGTATAAGTTTAGGAGATTGTCAACGGGTCGTTGAGTCTGTAAATTATATCTACAAGTAGTGAATTCCATCCCTGGCTTGGTAGCCCCCAGAGTAGGTTGGTTGTAACCGAACTGGGTCAACAATTCTTGGTGTTATTTTACTGTTATTGCTGCCCATTGTGCAGAGTGTGTTGTTGTGACATCACACCTTAACATCACACGTCTGATACCAGAATTTCAATTGGTATCAGAGCAGGCATCCTGTCTGTCTCTGGGTGAGATCTAGGGAAGTTATTTTCTGGTGAAAAGATGGACAAAGAAGTTGGAGGATTCGTCAACAGACCCCCTATTTTGGATGGATCCAATTATGACTATTGGAAGCCAAGGATGACCACCTTCTTAAAATCCTTGGACAGTAGGGCTTGGAAGGCTGTTATTAAAGAGTGGAAAGCACCTGTCATGTGTGAGAAGGATGATGCTGGCAAAGATAAAGAAGGCACCTCTAAGCTAAAGCCTGAAGAAGAGTGGACCAAGGAGGAAGATGAGCTTGCCCTTGGAAATTCCAAAGCTCTGAATGCTATCTTCAATGGAGTGGATAAGAACATCTTCAGGTTAATCAATACCTGTGAAGTTGCTAAAAAAGCGTGGGATATCTTGCAGGCTACTCATAAAGGAACATCTAGAGTCAAGATGTCACGACTTCAGATTTTAACATCAAAATTTGAAAGCCTGAAGATGAAGGAAGATGAGACTATTCATGATTTCCACATGAGTGTTCTTGAGCTGGCCAATGCATCTAGTGCTCTTGGAGAGAAGATGTCAGATGAAAAGCTTGTGAGGAAGATCCTTAGGTCCCTACCTAAGAAGTATAAGATGAAGGTTACTGCCATTGAAGAATCATAAGACATCAGCAAGATGAGAGTAGATGAGCTCATTGGATCTCTTCAAACCTTTGAGCTTGGGTTGAATGAGGAAGAACCAGAAAAGAAGCTAAAGAGTATAGCCCTGGTGACAAATGGTGAAGAAGAGAAAGGGAAGAAATCTGAATCCCAGGAGGATCTGTCTCAGGCCATAGTGATGTTGGGAAGACAGTTCACCAAAGTATTCAAGAGAATGAATAATAACTCCAGGCCTAATGTCAAGAACATGACTTCTGACACCAACAAGAAGGATGAAGAGAAAATTGCCCAAGATAAAGGAGTGCAGTGCTTTGAGTGCGAAGGGTATGGACATATCAAGAAAGAATGTCCCACCTTCTTGAAAAAGCAGAAGAAGGGCATGACAGTTTCCTGGTCTGACTCTGATAGTGAAAGTGAAGGCGAGTCAGCAAAGCATGTGAGAGCTTTAACAGGAGCTGTTATTTCTGATGATGATTCTAGTGATGGAGAAGTAACGTATGAGGAGTTGGCATCCACCTATCAAGAGCTGTGTTTAAAGAGTGCTGAGATTTGTCAAGAAAACAAGTGCCACAAGTAACAGATTGCTCAGCTAGAGAATGAAAAGACTGATCTTGAAAATGAAGTGGTGCTAGTTAGAGCTCATCTTAATCAAATGACCAAGTCTGTTAGGATGCTGAGCTGTGGTACAGACACACTTGACAAGATACTTCAGTCAGAAAAAGCTGCTGGAGATAAAGCTGGGATAGGTTATGTGGCTGAGGACAAGGGAACTTCAGAAGGAAGCACTTTAGGTTCAAAGAAGGAAGTGTCGCAACTTTCATTTCAACATCAGCCAAAGAAGCAGGATCCTACCCCTAAGAAAGCTGATGTTTCACAACCTAAGAAGATTGAGAAGAAGACTGGTCCCTATCAGAAGAGAAAGCATCCACAGGGAGCTAGTCAGTATATGCCCCCTCAATACCATGAGAGCATGCAAGCTGCTCAGTTCAAACAGCACATGTCTCATCAGATGTCTCAACATCAGGACAACTGGTATGGTTATGGGTATGGATACACCAATGTTGTTCCTTATGTATATGGAAGAAGAAAGCCACACCATCATGGGAGACAATCCAGGAAACAGCATTATCAGCCGTCTTATGGGAGAAGACATCAACATAATAGATGGCAGGGCAGTTATGGTAAGAGGAGACCACATCATGGATGGCAGCATAGGCAATCTCATCATGGCAGAAGATTCAAAGATGAAAGGGTGAGATGCTATTATTGTGGAATATTTGGACATATGCAGTACTCTTGCTACAAGCTGCATGGATACCCTCAGCCTCAAAACAGATGGAGAGAGCACAGGCCCAAAGTTGTTAAACAATGGGTACCCAAGGAGAAGGTGAAGTGCCTATTGGCTCACATGGGTGATAAAGAAGGAACATGGTATTTTGACAGTGGGTGTTCCAAGCACATGTCTGGATGTAGATCCATGTTTGAGGATCTTAGAGCTTGCCCCTCTCATGAGGTCATATTTGGCAATGGAGAAAAAGGTGTTGTTGCAGGAGTTGGGAAAGTGCAAGGTGATGGTAGACCTGAACTTGACAATGTTATGTTTGTCAATGGCTTAAGTGCAAATTTGATCAGCATAAGCCAGTTGTGTGATGAAGGTTACAAGGTAAACTACACTAAGCATGAGTGTGTAGTGTCTGATGAGCATAATCAGATTGTTATGAAGGGTGCCAGAACCAATGACAACTGTTATCAGTGGACCACTCTTGAAGGAGATTCAACTAGTAATGTTTTAGTTGATGTTATAACATCAGACCATGGCATCAGGATGCTGAAAGGTCACTCAGAGTTAACAAGTTCGGATGTGAATGTTTTAAAAGGAAAGTTTTTGTGGAGGGAAAAAGTCATTGACACTCCAAATCAAGCTCCTAGCCTCAGAACCCCCTTTCCTGGTACTACAACATCACACGTCTTCAAAGCTCTGCTCTCGCAACGAATCAACTCCTTCAACTTCAAGAATCAACTATCACTGAAAAGAGTCATGGCGTCTCCATCCAAGAAATTTGAGTGTCAGAGTTCCACAAAAGAAAGAGCTAGGGTTTCCACTGACGAAGGTTCCGCATTCAATCCCATGGACATTGAGCCCCTCTCAACCATTCTTCCTGAATCAGGTAAATCTAGACCTTCTAAACTTGTTCCAAAAAGGGTTGGGACTATTTTTAGAGATAATGAAACGAAAAAGCTTGTTACGAGTGTGCTATTTAGTAATAAAATAGCACCTAGGTCATCCACTTCTCAAACTGTTGAGGAAAGGGTAGACGTGGATAAAAGCTTAGGTATATCTAGACCTCTGAGACAAACTCCCGTGGAACATTCTGAAAGGGAAAAGAGCGACATGCAGAGTGCAGCTACAAATCTTCATAGACTTGCTATGTCTGTTGTTGAAGATTCTGAAGTAAGAATAGAAGAAGATGATGTGCAGAAGGAATCAAATGTTAAGGAAGATGTTGGAACTTCACCTGCTGGGGAAGAAAATAATGAGGATGTGATCAATGTGGTTGACTTATCTGATGATGAAATCATTGGAAAAGCTGTCCCAAGTATTGCTAAGAGACTGAAGACAAGGAAAGGAAAGACCATTGAATCCTCTCCAAAGAAGTCTGAAGGCAAGAAGAAAACTGCTGTTAGTCCAACCAAGCCATGGAGCAAAGTGGCTGTGAAATCCAAAAAGGGGAAAATAAGGGAAGACTCTAATTCTGACCGTGATGATGAGGATGATGTTCATAACATCACACCTATCAGAAGGACAATTTTGAAGAAAATCTCTGATAAAGTTCCTGAAGTTTCAGTCGACAACATTTCCTTTCATTATGCCAGCAGTGCATCATTATGGAAATATGTTTGTCAGAGAAGACTGGCCCTAGAAAGGGAGCTTGGGAAAGAAGCTTTAGAAATGAAGGATATTATGGAGCTGATTAAGGAGGCTGGATTGGTAAAGACTGTGACCAAGTTTCCTAAGTGCTATGAAAGTCTTGTCAAAGAATTTGTTGTCAACATTTCTGGAAATATTACTGATAAAAAGAGCACTGATTTCATGAAAGTTTATGTGAGAGGAAAGTGCATTAACTTCTCTCCTAGTACTATCAATAAGTATCTAGGAAGAGATGATGAAGAGTATAGTGAACTTGAGATGACTGATAATGATATATGTAAAGAGATTACAGCTGGTCAGATAAGGGTTTGGCCATTGAAAAAGAAGTTGCCAGCCAGTAAACTTAGCATCAAGTATGCAATTCTTCACAGAATTGGTGCTGCCAACTGGGTGCCAACAAACCACAAGACAACAATCGTTGTTGGATTGGGCAGGTTTATCTGTACTATTGGGAAGAAGATTAAGTTTGACTACGGCAGCTACATCCTTGAGCAAGTGGTGAAACATGCTGGAACAAACGCTATCAAGTTACCCATAGCATTCCCATCTCTTGTGTGTGGTATCATCTTGGAGCAACATCCTGAAACTTTAACAAGCTCAGACATAGCATGCCAGAGGAAGACAGCCTTGTCCCTACACCCTAAACTATTTTCAGGACATCATGTTCTAGACATTGTTCTAACATCAACTGCTGAAGTCAAGAAGAAGACTACAAAGGCTGAACTGATCGAAGAATTGAAGACCATGTGCAAAGACCTTGATGAAGTCATCAGTACCAGTTTGGTTAGAAAAGAGAGACTTGAAAAGCTGATCCAGCAGTTAGAACTGAACAGTGGTGATGATGATGTTGATGGCTCTGAAGTTGATAAGTGTGAAAATGCCAGTGGGGATAGCTCAGAGGAGGAGGAAGTGAATCATGGAGAACAAGCAAGCTCAGAAGAAGACTAGCTTATCTTCTCTTGCCTTTTATAGTTTTGTTAATAGTTTAGTGGTTGCTTTGCTTGGTTTGTAATTTGAATATTGTGTTGTTTTATGCACTGTTTATGCTTGTAGTTTCCTTCTATGATTTGTTTTGCTTGTTTACTAACTGAGAGGCTAACAATGAGAGCTAGGGTATACTGACTATAGTTAATAGGGCTTCCAACTGAAGTTTGTCTAATTATGGCTAAAAAGGGGGAGAACATAGCCAAGATAGTCAAGAGGATTATTGCCATATGCTGCTGATGTGATGCAGCGATTAAGGGGAAGATAGATTGATGCTGCTAAAAGGTGTGTAGTTGCATAAAGGGGGAGTTTTGACATTTGAAGAGTGCAGCCAAGCAGACATCTAGGGGGAGTAAATTGCTGCACATTATGAGCTACTGAACAGCTGTGATACTGGTTCATGTTTTCAAGGGGGAGCACCAATTGGCTGCTGTCAATAATGAAGATGGTGCTGCAGCAGATCAAGTGATGTAGACTATGAAGATTGTCAAACTGCTGCTAATGAGTTTCAAATTTCTGAAGATTATTCCGCTGCTGAAATCTCTGAAGGTGCAGAGTGCAGAAGTTGATTGCAGAGTGCAGAGATTGTTTTAGCCAAAATTAGCCAAAGGGGGAGATTGATAGTTCCTGGATTGGCTGGAATTTTGGTAAAACAAAGGATATTCAATGTTGATGTCAAGGTGCTGATGTTGTAACATTGAAGTCTTAACACTGGGCTGTGTTAAGTAGTTAAGTGCTGAAGTTGGATGTCTGATGTCACACAGGTGATGTTGTAACATCAGACCTGCAGAATTAACAACAGCAGGACATGTTATTAGGGCACGCGTATTAGCTGGAATTGTGGAGAGTAGTTGACTCATTGGATGAGAATATCCTGGGATAGATATTTTCTGTTACATAGGAGATTTGATTGCAGGTCTTTTGGAGAATTAAAAGGTTGAAGATTTAAAAATATTTTGGGGATAAAATTTGTTTTGAAGATTCAGTTTTAATTAACAAATTTGATCAAATATTGTGACAAGTCCAAGCCCAATTCAGGAGCTATATAAAGCGCACAAGACCAAAGGAAAAAGTACATAAAACATTCAGAAGATCAAGAGCAGAAGGCTTAGTGTCTAGAGTTTGTTTAAAGTGCTTGTATTTACACTATTATAGGGTTTGAATAGGTGTTGAGTTTCTGTCCTCTCTAAAGCTGTGAAGCAAAGAGAGTTGTGTGATTTGATCGAAGCTGTGAAGTAAGATCAAGGGTACTCAAAGTGGTTTCTTTGAGTGTTTGTAAGGGATTGAGTGGTGTTCTCATACCTAAGTGATTTCTTAGGTAGGAAGTCATTAGTAGAGTATAAGTTTAGGAGATTGTCAACGGGTCGTTGAGTCTGTAAATTATATCTACAAGTAGTGAATTCCATCCCTGGCTTGGTAGCCCCCAGAGTAGGTTGGTTGTAACCGAACTGGGTTAACAATTCTTGGTGTTATTTTACTGTTATTGCTGTCCATTGTGCAGAGTGTGTTGTTGTGACATCACACCTTAACGTCACACGTCTGATACCAGAATTTCAAAATAGATGCTTTCCTCAAAATCTCCTTCTTCACTCCAAAATTGCCTTCTAAGGCAAGTCACTATCGGGTTTTGAGTTTGAGAGCAATTCCAATCAAACCAATCACACACACACACCTCATAAACATCATATATAAGTGATCCAAACACTCACATAACATCTGAAACACCAAAATCACAAAATCACTAGCCAATTGCACAAGCCTTTGACAGATTTGTAGTTGAGGTTCCAAATCAAGTTCCAGCTCAATTCAATCCACTCCAAGCATCCAGACACACTCCATAGCACCTAGGGAAGCTGTCCATATCCTTGGAACTAAGCTACAACACCTCTAACACAAAACACGATCACCAGCTGCAAGAGGTAAGCATGAGCTCTTCTAACTCTATGATCCATGCATTTTTTGCTGCACAATAATTTGGTCATATGTTCATAATCATGCATGGAGTGTTTTTCCTCAACCAATTGCTTTGTTTGGATCGTGTATGGAATTTCTGAACCTTCATGCAGAATTTAGGGTTCTTGAGGTTTCTCTTTGATTTCTTATCCCATGCTTAAAATAAATGAAATTAAAGACCATAGACATGATCGTGAGGTTGAAATGAGTAGATTGATATGTAGATTGCATGATATAATCAAGTATTCAGTGAGATTGGATAGAAAATGTAAATCTGCAGAAACAGAGGGTGGCGCGTGTTCTTGCCCTTGTTCTTGGCGCCCTTTTACAAAATTTTAATATTTGAATTTTGTGATTTTATTTAATTGATTCATAAATTAATTTCTCTCTGAGTTTTAATGATTTTGAGTTGATTCTTTTTTTTAATAATTCACAAAAATGTTAAAATATTTTATTTTCCCAAAAAAATCCCAAAAATATTATTTATTTCATATACTTGATATTTTTCTAAAGAATTAATATTTTAATTGTTTTTGACATTTAAAATATTTTCTCCTTCTTGATTTTTCAAATTTTAGTGATTTCCAATCATTTTGTGGATCAAAACCTGATTTTTGAAACATTAATCCAAGATCACAATTTGTTTTCCACATGTTTAACAATTTTGATCATTTTAATTGAATTTTTTATTCAATTAAAATAGATTTTGAAAACAAATTAGGGTTTCTGATTAATTTAACCCTCATCAAACTTTTTCAAACACTTTGGGCCTCTATTAGAGTGTAAGACCCATCCCCATTGTAAATACACCACCTTTTGGGCCTCAGTCATTGTATTAGTCCCACTGTATTTTCAAAAAAAACAACGGTGCGATCGTCGCCTTTTTAAAACCAAATGGGCCTACCCTCGTGTTATAAGCCCCATGAATTTTCTTTGGGCCTCTAATAGAGTGTAAGACCCAACCCATTTTTTAAACCAAAATAATTTGGGCCTCAGACATTGTATAAGACCCACTGTGCTTTCAAAACCCTCGGCGCGATCGCCGTCTTCAGACAAATAACCACGGGCCTCTCCTTGAGCCGTAAGCCCCATCACTTGTACAAAATACACACTTTGGGCCTCTAATAGAGTGTAAGACCCAATCCCCTTTTAACCAAAACAATTTTGGGCCTCAGGTATTGTATAAGTCCCTCTGCGTTAAAAGAAAATCTCGGTGCGATCGCCAGTTCAAAAATCAAACCTTGGGCCTCTCCTTGAGTTGTAAGCCCCAACACTTGTATAAAAATAAACCTTTGGGCCTCTTGAGAGAGTGTAAGACCTATCCCTTTGTACATAAAACCTTTTTGGGCCTCAGTCACTTGTATAAGTCCCTGTACAAATTCAAAACCACAGTGCAATCACTGATAAAACCTTGGACCTCTCCTTGAGCTGTAAGCCCCAACAATATTTTCAAAGCACTTTCTCCTTTAATTTTGAATATAATGTTGTTATCAAAGCTTTCTTTATTAAACAAACTAACCACACAACATGGAAGCTCTACAACCGAGTAAGTGTTTACCCGCTTTCTTTATCCGCTTTCATATATATATATATATATATATATATATATATATATATATATAACTGTATTGTGGGGCTGCTCACTGTAAGTCTTCTTTCACAAACTTTTATATACTTGTCAAATATCAACTGTGTAATACTAGTATAGCTATTTAGAGTTTTCCCCGACAACTACGTCTAGCACTAGGTAAAGCCCTGTTGGTCACTCTTAAATACAGTCAAAACTAGATCCCCATAGGATTACCAGACACAGTCTTCCCTCCTCTTGGGATTAAACAATACGGAGACGTGATAGACAGCATTCTCGGTGAACCCTTTCTCAGGCTGTCACCCTTAGAAATTGTCAAAGAGACTTCACTCCCCGGAGATGATCTTTTCTCCGTGAATGACATCTCTTGAGTTTTTTTCCAAATTCTCGAACTTTCCTGGCTTGATCTATTCTCTGTGAATGGCATGTCTTGAACTTCTCGGGGTTTAGGGACCCACAGGCTTCTTAAAAGCATCCCCGCCTCCTCTTGGGCGTTGTACAAGGACCCTTCGACTTCTTAAAAGCTCTCATGTCTTCTCTTGGGCTTAATACAAGGACCCAGAGACCTCTACAGGTATAAGAACATAACCTAGTCATCAATTTGCTAAAGCTGTCTTTCTGAGTCAAATGCCAGACCAGTTAATGGGTTGACCTTCATCCCTTAACATTCCAGCCTTATCTTGGGCATCGTACAAAGATCATTCACTTATTTGAGAATCGACTTCTCAAAACACCCGTAGACTTGGACAGTATTAATACCCTTTGGATTTCCTATTTCCTTAAAGAACAGGAAATAACCCTGATCCTCTGATCAATCCCTAAGCACAACGCTACACATATAAGAACTGATTTTCTCTTTTATCCAACACATTGGGCCTGTCACTCAACTGAAACAGTCACCAGTACAGATGGCCTCCTCTTGGGCTTTGTACAATGATTCTCCCAAGCGGAGCCAACCTTTTAACACTTTCTTGTTGAGTATAAAAGACTCTCTTGTTGAGTCAATCCCTTTCAGCCTCCATCTCGGGCTTCGTACGAGATACAAAAACACTCTCTTGTTGAGTATAAACGATTCTCTTGTTGAGTCAACCCCCTCATTTAGCCTCCATCTCGGGCTTCGTACGAGATACAAATCACTCTCTTGTTGAGTATAAAAGACTCTCTTGTTGAGTCTAACACTTTTAGCCTCCATCTCGGGCTTCGTACGAGATATAAATCACTCTCTTGTTGAGTATAAAAGACTCTCTTGTTGAGTCAACCTCCTTTTAGCCTCCATCTCGGGCTTCATACGAGATATAAATCACTCTCTTGTTAAGTATAAAAGACTCTCTTGTTGAGTCAAACCCTTTTAGCCTCCATCTCGGGCTTTGTACGAGATAAAAAACACTTTCTTGTTGATATAAAAGACTATTTTGTTGAGTCAACTCCTTTAGTCTCCATCTCGGGCTTCGTGCGAGATAAAAATCACTCTCTTGTTGAGTATAAAAGACTCTCATGTTGAGTCAAAACCTTTTAGCCTCTGTCTTGGGCTTCGTACAAGACACATAAAAGCGCTCTCTTGTTGAGTCAACCCTTTTAGCCTCTCTCTCGGGCTTCGTACGAGACACATAAAAACACACTCTTGTTGGGTCAATAACCTCCTCTTAGGCTTTGTATAAAGAAAACCCTGGTTGAGTCAATCAACCTCTTAGCATCAAAGTTGTGCCTTGTTCATAGCATACAAACATCAACAACTCCCCTTTAGAGATGACAAATTCTCCCTAAAGTCAAAACCCTTTAGCTTCACATCTTGGGCTTCGAACAAGATACAAATAGACCCTTCAGCTTCACATCTTGGGCTTTGAACAAGACACAAACCACCTTTAGCTTCACGTCTTGGGCTTTGAACAAGACACCAAAACAACCATTTTCCTCCCATAGAATAGGAGGAACTACGATCGCTCTGATTTCCCTGTTTCGTTAAACGGGAATACGTAGGCATAAGATTGAAAAATCTTAGCGAGCACACTAATTAAAAGCATCAAATCCAGCACCTATCCAAAATCCTCATGAATAGTCCAGTCATTTCATTCTTAACAAAATAAGCAGAGAGAGGCCCATAATCTAAACCGCATCTGTAAACCAACAGTCATCTGTTTAAACTCAGTATGCAAGCAGGGTTAATTGGAGACATCTATTTCCCTTCCTTAGTCAACTTACTAGGATAAAAAATAAATCGACCTGTAGTACCCCAGAGCGACAGTGCTTAAGAGCCACGTCCAAAATCGCTTTCTACACACACATATTTATTTTAAGGTTTTTTCGCCTACATTTATCGTCTAACACTTATTTATGGCAATATGATTTCCTATTTCATGAATTTTTCCTGAGAGAAACTCCAACTCTCACTTTGAGATGACACCATCTCGAAATTCACATATGTGAAGTTCATATTGTATCCTTTTCCATGAGACACATACCCTCGGTATTGTACTTCACTAAGAGTTTAAATAAAAACTCAACCCTCATTTTAAAAGTCAACATTATCACGAAATGCTCGACAAACATCAAAATCAACGACTTGTTATTACCCATTGAATCTCGAGGTTAATGTTCTGTTAACGTAAGATTGGGTTGTTGCCGCTGTCAGAACTCTTACTCAAGGAGTTTCAACCCCATGCCTCTCGAGGTTGTTTTTACTAAGTCTCTAGCCAGTGGCTTAGTAAATTGATCCGTTAGTTCTTGTGATTGGCTGAAATTTTGGTAAAACAATGTTAATGTCATGGTTGATGTTTCAACATGAGCTTCTAACATTATTGTTATGTTTGGTTAACATTCTGGTTTTGTGAAAGTAGTTAAGGTGTTGAAGAGTTAAAGTGCTGAAGAGTGATGTCACATGCGATGTCTTGACATCACTATACCAGAACATTAAAACATCAGGTTGTGATGTTTTTAGGGCTGCGCGCATTATGTTAATTTAAGGAGATCTGTTAGTTAGATTGGATGTGAATTTCTTAGTGCAATCATTAATGAAGAAGATTAGTTTGTTGCTAATTTAATGCAAAAAGATATGGAGAATAATCAGAGTTAATTATGAAGATCTATTGAGGAGAGAATCTGTTGCAGATTTGGTGCAGAAGATTTGAAGGCCCAAATCCAGTTGGGAAAAAGTTATATATAGAATGCTTGTAATCTAGAATAGGTACGGGTCCAAGATGTAGATCATTAGGGCTTAGTCTAAGTGAACCACTCGGGTTGTGAGATGGTCACTGTGTTCAAACTCAGAAACCTGTAGGTAATGAGTTTTGTATTGTTCTTGGAGGAAGCTTTGAAGCAACTACAAGATGTGTCATATGAGTGTGTCTTCTATGTGATTGAAGAACTGTTGGAAATCAATCTGTTGATGCAGAGGCGGAGATGTTGACTGCTAGACATCATTACGATGATTGGGAGTGAGATGAAGTCTCTTATCTAGGGTGCACTTAGATAGAAGGGTCATTGGGTAGTGATTAAATTAGGTAGATTATCAACTGGTTTGTTGAGTCTGTGATTTGATACTACTAAAAGTGGACTTCCTTCCTGGCTTGGTATGCCCCCAGATGTAGGTAGTTAGACCGAACTGGGTGAACAATCCTTGTGTGATATTCAGTGCTTTTATTATCTTGTCCATACTGCAGATATTGATGTTGTGACATCACACTTAACATCACATATCTAATACCAGAATTTCAATTGGTATCAGAGCAGGCATCCTGTCTGTTTCTGGATGAGACCTAGGGAAGATACTTTCTGGTTCATGAGCAAGGAAGACTATTGCTGAATTTTGGACTTGTTCAGTTCTTATGGTTGTTTGAATGATCCCTTGGAGTGAAGGATGAACTATTCATGATAGAGTATGTATCTGTCTGTTGTTATCAGGAGAACTGCTGTTGTGAGTTTGATTTGTTGGCACTTGGTTTATGGTGATGGTGTGCAAGGATTATTGAGTAGTGCCTGGTTGTTGAGGAGTTGTTGTATGCTCCACTACATGGTATCTGATGTAACCCTGGTTGGTTCTTGTATCTCTGGTGGTGAGATTCTAGGAAGGTATTCTCTTGGAAAGACATTAGGGTTTGGTCTCCTCAGCAGGATATTCTATGATGTTGTAGTTTATGCAAGACAGCTTCAACCGTTTGGTTAGAGATGTCAAAGATACTTGAGGAGTATCTCATATCTTTGTTTTGGGAGAGAAGTAATCATAAGGTGAATGGGTCTTATTAAAGACTGTATGACATGGAAGTTTCAGTTTTTTGTTGAAGAAGAATATATTTCAAATCAGGCATTGAAGACCAATCTGTCCAGAACATTGATTCTTTCTTTATCAATTTTCTTGATGGTGAAAGAAGAGGGTGGAGCCAAAGCAAAAGAGTATCATGGTCAAATCTTTCATGCGGGAGTGAAGATCTTGATAAGTTATCTCTTAAGCTTAGTTGTGGTGACCTAATTAGGAGGATCTTCCTGGTTATGATGTCAAATGTGGTTCTGGTATATCTGGAGATGAATTCTCTTGGGAAGATACATGTTTCTGATTTTCAAAATCATGAACTGGAGGAAGATCCCTCCAGAAAGAAGCTGAGCGTAATATGTCAATGTCTCGACATCGCGATACACATTAGCAGCTTATGGTAGATGCTAAGTCAAAAACCTATTAGATTGTAGCTGTTTTGAAGGATCACTGAAGCTGTGAAGTTGAACAATTTGTGTGATGCTATTCATAATGTCATAGCATTTCAGTTAGAGCTGGTTGAAGAAAAGGTAGTTATCTTGATAGTAGAAGAGAAGGAAATGATCCTTGTTTAATCTAAAATGTCTGAGGATAATTTTATAGGGAAAATGCATCCAAGAATGTGTGTGCAGTAGCAGTATAAATCAGCCTGTGGTCAATTGGTGTTTGTATGAGCTTTTTCAGTTTTGTGGCTTGAAGGATTGGAAGTAGCAGATTGCCTATGGTATGTTTATGCAGAAGGATGGCAGTTATCACTCTTGAGTTAGACAAGAGGTCTGAACCTTGTGCTTATAAGAAGAAGCTTCTGGAAGAGTTGTTATGCAAGTCGCTGCAGTAGTTGATCAGATATTGATATGTTCTCGTGTGTTCCCTACAAGAGATATGTGTGGTTTACTATGGGTGTTGTTTCCAAAGCCATAGCAGTTGTATAACGTGATTTAGACTAATGTCAGAACTGATGTTGAAACATCATTTCAGTTCTTTGCTCAGGGTGGAGTAAAAGATCAAGACACTGACCTAACCTGGAAGGCCTTTATGGTATGAATGGTTGTCATGATGGTTTGTTTTGAAGAAGAATCAGTAGATGTCGGTTGCGTGAGAAGGTTACCTTGACAGGAGTTGAGTATTTGTCTGCTTTTGACTAATGACAAAATACATTGATGGGAGACTATGTATATGTCTGATTTAAAAGTGCAGGACTCTATGTAGCGGTTTATTTCTCTTCGTGGTGTGTGAGAACTCTGTGTGATCTATAGTGCATTTAGAAGTGGCATTATTTGGTATAATTATGACTACTTATTTTCTGAAGATTCAGATGTGGTAGGTTTGAAGTCTTTGGAGCTTCTAAGCAGGATGGAGGTTGTTTACTCAAACTTGATTGTTGAATCATGTCTATGAGAGCATGGAAATCTGGTTCTGCAAAGGGAGGAGGTTCTTCTAAGTGGCAGAAGGAAGAGCTGAATTCAACAGTTGGATATCATAATGTTTTGACATCTAGCTTAACATCAGAAATCTCAGCTGGTGATGTGGCACATCAGCTTAAGATAGAAGTGATCTACAGTAATGGAAGTTATGGATGCTTCAAAAAGATCTATCTCATATAGTTTACAGGAGTTGTGGTTTGAGAAGATGTTACATGACTTAGAGGCTTGATGAATCCAAGATGTCTTGCCTTGGAGCAAGTAGTTCATATGACTTGAAGATCTGGTTTCATAGGTGGATCAGGATATCTTGTGGGAGTTCTGAAGAAGAATGAGATCAATCAAAAGGTGGAATTTGGTTGGTTTCATTGTGTGCATTCAAGCAGGATGCTTGAAACTGGTTGCTCTTGTGCAGAAGAGTATTTAGTTGAAAATGTAAGGAGATTCTAATTCTCTTGGAGTTGTTGGCAGAAGTTCTAGTTTGAGGATGAAAGAATACCTTCTTTTGGTGGATGAGAGTTTAGTTCTCTCTGGTAGCTCTCTTTGTTCAATTTGGATTACTATGCTAATAGCAAGTTCAGTTGGCGGAGCATCATGGTGGTGGGACATTATCTGATTGAATTATGCTCTGGTTCAGGAGCTTGGTGCCTACATTATGCCTAAGGAGCGTCTACATAGTCATACGGGAGAATGATGAAGTAGAAGGTCTACCTTGGATGGAGACCGTAGAGAAGACTGAAGTAGATCAGGTATTAATTAATTGATTGGAAGTCTGAAGGTGAAGAGTATGATAGAAAATGACTGCCTTTGGAGAGTTGGGTGATTTATGTGACTTTGATCTTTATTTGAAGGAGGTTGGTGATCCTTATGAATAGCCTAATTATGACTTCATGTGTGAGTGACTGCTAATAAGGGACAGTGGTACCAAAATAAATGTGCTCAGCAAGCGTGCTTAAAAAATTTATCTCCATCTAGAGCACTAGTTTACCATGACAGGGGGAGTACGTGTCTATGGATCTTGCCGCAAAGGTGCACAGATTGTGAAGCTTGCATGATGATCAAGCTTGTGGAGATGGGTTGCCTCTTATGAGGATATAATGTCAGATAACATGTTATGACATTAGGTTGTTGGTTGGCATTGGATGTTATGACAATTGGTTCTAGTCATGTGATTCATGTGTGCACATGCTTCTGAGAAGAAGTCTGAAGACAAGTTTATTGGTTTGGAATGTATAATCTTCTGTGGAAGTCTTGGGTTGATAATGTTGTGAGCAAGCAGACATTGTGTGATAAGATGTCAGAACATGGTACAGGACATGTTTTTCTTGAGCCAAACAAGGATTTATTTTGGACGGTGGTGTAAGGATAAGGTGAAACACGGTCTTCGACTATGCATGGAACTGTTTTGGCACAATTTATGGTAAGAATCAGTTAGAGGCAATAAAGGCGGTCAAGACTGTTTTGGGTGGTAGACATTGAATTTGGATGGAGTTTTTAGTTCCTAAAATAGCGTTTCTATGACCAAGAACTTTGACTATTCAAGGCTCGTTAATTCCAAAGTAACTGATCAGCTATTTATAGAGGTTATTCTTTGCTCCTTTAGCCAGTGTGTGTTCTTGTTTCATAAGTCTTATGGCGTTTGTTCATTTTTGGGTGAGCACTACTTGGGTCTGGTTCTGTGAGGGCTTTCTTTACCAATTTTTGGCTAAAAAGGGGGAGAAAGGAAAGGGTTTTGCTAAATGGTTTGTGCAGATACCTTGTCTGGAGTATGCAGTTTCAGATGTGGTTCAGAGATGTCAAAGAGGATGTCCTTACCTTAGGTTGGTGTTGAGTCTTTGTGACTTGTGTCCTGAGTTATGAACACAGTTGTGACTTGTGTTCTGAGTTACTTGGGTTGGCAGAATGGCACTTCTTAAGTTTCATCTTATGCCACAGATTAAACCCGGTGTCTGATCAAAGAAGGTGTGCAGAATTTTCTTATGCCACCACTGGTCTTTTATGTATAGACAGACATTTCTTTTCTGGAGGAGTCTTCTACATTTGTTCTGGGACTGTCCTGGAAGGAAAAAGAAATGTGTTGTATTGAGGGGGAGTGTCAGATATCTTCTTCCTCATGTGTACCAAATGACTACTTCAGGACTGTCTACTTCTTAGGTCCTAATGTGCTGCCTGAAGTTGTTGTGCTGTGGTGGTGTTATGTCAAACATGATGTCTTAACATCGTTCAAAATTTCCCAAGAAGATGATTCTCCAGGGTTGCTGTACACAGTAACCACTGATGGTCACGGATAGATTCAGTAGTTGCTGATGACTACTAACAGTAGTATAGGGTTGTAATTGTTGCTGTAATGTTTATATATGGGTTTTAGCCAAAATTAGCCAAAGGGGGAGATTGTTAGTTCTTGTGATTGGCTGAAATTTTGGTAAAACAATGTTAATGTCATGGTTGATGTTTCAACATGAGCTTCTAACATTACTGTTATGTTTGGTTAACATTCTGGTTTTGTGAAAGTAGTTAAGGTGTTGAAGAGTTAAAGTGCTGAAGAGTGATGTCACATGCGATGTCTTGACATCACTATACCAGAACATTAAAACATCAGGTTGTGATGTTTTTAGGGCTGCGCGCATTATGTTGATTTAAAGAGATCTGTTAGTTAGATTGGATGCAAATTTCTTGGTGCAATCATTAATGAAGAAGATTAGTTTGTTGCTAATTTAATGCAAAAAGATATGGAGAATAATCAGAGTTAATTATGAAGATCTATTGAGGAGAGAATCTATTGCAGATTTGGTGCAGAAGATTTGAAGGCCCAAATCTAGTTGGGAAAAAGTTATATATAGAATGCTTGTAATCTAGAATAGGTACGGGTCCAAGATGTAGATCATTAGGGCTTAGTCTAAGTGAACCACTCGGGTTGTGAGATGGTCACTGTGTTCAAACTCAGAAACCTGTAGGTAATGAGTTTTGTATTGTTCTTGGAGGAAGCTTTGAAGCAACTCCAAGATGTGTCATATGAGTGTGTCTTCTATATGATTGAAGAATTGTTGGAAATCAAGCTGTTGATGCAGAGGCGGAGATGTTGACTACTAGACATTATTGCGATGATTGGGAGTGAGATGGAGTCTCTTATCTAGGGTGCACTTAGATAGAAGGGTCATTGAGTAGTGATTAAATTAGGTAGATTGTAAACTGGTTTGTTGAGTCTGTGATTTGATACTACTAATAGTGGACTTCTTTCCTGGCTTGGTATGCCCCCAGATGTAGGTAGTTAGACCGAACTGGGTGAACAATCCTTGTGTGATATTCAGTGTTTTTATTATCTTGTTCATACTGCACATATTGATGTTGTGACATCACACTTAACATCACATATCTAATACCAAAATTTCATGATCAACCAAATTATAGCTTGTTTGTATATAGGTGAGTGAAATGACTCCATCTTTAATCAATTTTCTCACAAAGGAATGTCTAAGTCCTATGTGTCTAGACTTTCCATTATACACTTCGTTGAATGCTCTAGCTAAAGTGGCTTGGCTATCGTAGTGTATCAACACCTTTGAAACATTGTCCCTCAACCATTCTGCTTCTTGACCAGTGGAAGCAAGAGCCACAAACTCTGATTCCATGGTTGAAAGAGTAATGCATGTTTGTTTCTTATTTTTCCAAGAAATTTCTCCTCTAGCTAGTGTAAATATCCACCTAGTTGTGAATTTATGATCTCCAACTTGCATCAGTATATCCTTATAGTGAAGGCCAAGATTTTTGGTCTTTTGTAGATAACCGAAATTCCTTGTGATTGCCTTCCAATATTCGTTATTTGGATTACTAGTCAATCTACTCATTTTACTAACTGCAAATGATATGACGGGTCTGGTACATTTCATTAAGTACATAAGACACCCTATTGCACTTGTATACTCCAATTGAGTCACTACTCTTCCATTGTTCTTTTGAAGTTTGACGACATGATCAAATGGAGTGGTTACTTCCTTAAAGTTTAGGTGTTTGAACTTATCACACATTTTTTCAATATAATGTGTTTGACTAAGCTCATAACCCCCATTATTTCTCTTTACTTTGATCCCTAAAATTGTGTGAACTAATCCAAGATCTTCCATCTTGAATGTGGAAGTTAGAAACCTTTTTGTCTCTAAAACTCCATCCATGTTGTTGTTAATTATCAACATGTCATCAACGTATAGACAAAGGAATGTTACAATATTTTTCCGTACCTTTGTGTATAAACACTTGTCATAAGAATTGGGAGTAAATCCATTTGAAAGTATGGCAGAATCGAATTTTTGATGCCAATGTTTTGGTGCTTATTTTAGTCCATATAGGGATTTGACAAGCTTACACACCTTTTGTTCATTTTTAGGAAGCATGTAGCCTTCTGGTTGTTCCATGTAGATTTCCTCATCGAGATCTCCATTTAAGAATGTTGTTTTAACATCCATTTGATGAACTATAAGGTCATTCAAATAGGCTAAGGCAAACAATACTCTAATTGTTGTTGTTCTTGCCCTTGGTGCATATGTGTCAAAGTAATCAAAACCCTCTTTTTGTCTAAATCCCTTTGCTACTAATCTTGCCTTATATATGTTTAATGTACCATCACTATGATACTTCTTTTTAAACATCCACTTGCATCCAATGGGCCTTGATCCCTTTGGTAAATCAACAAGTCCCCAAGTGTAATTTGACCTGATTGAATCCATTTCATCTTGGATAACATTCTTCCAAAAGGAAGAGTCCCTTGAAGCCACAACTTCCTTGTAAGTTTTAGGATCATCTTCTACTTGAAGAATAATGGGAATATTCTGAACATAATTCTCACATTTTCCTTCAACTAGATAAAAAGAAATAAGTTGAGAATCGATTTCATTTGGTCCTAGATCCTTTGTTTTCCAGATTCTCTTTCTTATCCAAGGCTCGGGTTGTGTTTCAATGATCCAAGGAGTACTTTCGGGTTGTATCTTGATACTCCGAGGAAAATATTCCTCACGAGATTCTTTATTTGTGGGAGACTCAGATTCTTTATCCTTAGTAATAAGGTTTTCAAAGAATTCTACATCCCAGATTCAACAATTATAGTATACTCTAAGTTTAAAAGTCTATATGCTTTACTATTTGGTGCATATCCTATAAAGACACATTTTATTCCTCGAGGACCCAATTTAGTTCTCTTAGGATCCATGTTTTAATAGTAGGCTACACACCCCCACACTCTAAAGTAACCGATATTTGGTGCTCTGCCTTTCCATAACTCATATGGGGAAATACCAATTTTCTCCAAAGGAATTTTGTTAATTATGTAGAAAGCGGTTAGTAAGGCCTCACCTCACAAATTAAATGGCAATTTGGAATACATTAACATGGCTTCCATCATCTCTTGATATGTTTGATTCTTTCTCTCGGCTACACCATTTTGGTGTGGTGTGCGAGGTGCAGAGCATTCATGTATAATGCCATGTTCTTCACAAAACATATCAAATTCTGTAGAAAAGTATTCAGTGCCCCTATCACTCCTAAGGACTTTGATACTCTTATTTAATTGATTTCTACTCCTGCTTTGTAAAGTTTAAAGGCATTAAAAGTGTCATCTTTATTTCTTAAAAGATATACATTTGTGTACCTAGAAGAGTAATAGATGAATGTAATGAAATATCTATTTCCCCCCACGGGTTAACATGCCATTCAATTCACACAAAACTGAATGTACAAGATCAAGAAGATTTGTATTTCTTTCAACACTTTTGAAAGTTTTCTTAATCATCTTTGATTTAACGTATAATTCACATTTTTTGAAATAATTTATATTGCATGAAATCAAACCAGATTTAGTTAGTTTCTTCATAGAACTAATACCAGTATGTGCTAATATGTTATGCCATAAAGAAACAGACTCAAACATGTAAACATAAATAGAAATTTCATTAATAATATTGTCGGTAGTATAGAGTTTGATCATCCCCTCGACGGAATATCCTATTCCTATAAATACACCATTACGGGTCAATATAAGTTTGCCCGATACATATTTAATACATAGTTTACCCAACAAATCTCCCACTAACAAGATTCCTTGTCATTTCGGGAACATGAAGCACATTAACAAGAGTGACTTTCTTTCGGGAATTGAAGTTGAGTTCGAAGAATCCAGTTACAACAACTTTAGATCGTACTTTATTTCCCATTTGTACTTCCTGTCCATCAACTGCCTTAGAATAGGTTTTAAAAGCAGCCTTATCATAAAGAGACGCGCACTGTAGCACATGTGTCACACCACCATCCTTATTGCACTTTTCCTTTGATTGTCATTATTTCGCTCACCGTAGCGATTATGTCGTCATTTACATCAAATGCATTGATATCATATTTTGACCTAGTCTGCCTGCAATCTCGAGCATAATGTATGGGTTTTCCACATACAAAACAACCGTTTTTTGGACCTTTCGGACCGCCAGAATTTTTGAATTTGTTATGTTTCTTTTTAGGTCCAATACGACTCTTCACACCACCATGTTTCTTTTTTCGTTTGTCAGTTACAGGAGTGGCTTTGAAAATACCAACTGATTCTGATTTCTCCATTTCCTTTGATTCATTCTAGATTCGAAGATGTTTATGGATTTTCTCTAGAGAGAAATCCTCAGAACTGTGCAACAATTTCTTTCTATAGTCTTTCCACGAAGGTGGTAATTTTGCAATGACTGCACCAACTTAAAAAGGTCTCAGGAATGCCTATTTTCACAGATTTTATTTTATTTACGAGATACTTTAACTCGTGCACTTGGGAAATAATGGGCTTGGAATCTATGAATTTAAAATCAAAGTATTTAGAAATTAAAAACTTCTTCGTACCTTTTTCTTTGGCCTTGAATTTAAACTCAAGTGCTTTCCATATTTCTGTTGCAGACTGAGTATCCGTATAAAGGTCGTAGAGATGATCAGATAGTGTATTGAGGATATGTCTATGACATGACAATTCGTCCTCTTTACGTTTCTTATGCTTCTTCTTGAGTTCATCAGGGTTATCCTCGGTTGGTTCAGGAATTAGTGGTAAGTCAAGATCTAAGACATAGTGAACCTTCAGAGCGGTCAATAGAAATGCCATTTTATCTTGCCAGCGGGTGTAGTTGGTTCCATCAAAGCGATCCAACTTAACAAGGGGCATATTCATAACTTTGATACTTGAAACTGCATCGTGGAAGCCATTTGAATACTTTTAAGATTGTTAGAAATATCGGTAAGTTGAATGGATTCATGGCTGAATCGTGAATGATGTCACTTTCCTGAAAAATATTTCAAGCACTCTCTTATATGTCTTAGAGCTGGAACACAAGAATACTCAAGATAATTCAGTCTTATATAGAATTTGCGCAAAACCAACGAAAACTCGATTTATAGCAAAGAATGTTTGAAATTTGTATAAGTGAATTTTCTGTTTGTGATATGATTTTCTAAATTCTTGAATGAAGTATTTATAAGCTATATAAGATTGCAACCCTGGATGAAACAACATCTTTTAATCCAAAGTTGCATTATTTTCAAATACAGCCTATATTCATTCCGCAACAACACTTCACAAAGTGTTGTTTCACTTCAAATTCCTAATTATTTATCAACATTTACTCACTTTTACTTTTCTTATTATTTTAGAATACATTCCTAATCATTTATTAATATTTATTCACTTTAAGTGTTCTTTTATCATTTTAAAACACGTATTTGGTGTTATAGACAGGACTACAAAAAGAGAAGTTGTGGGATAACTTTTCTCGTGAGCCACCATGTGCTTTGTCGACATACTATTGATTCCATGTCAATTCAGTTAAAGTGCTTTTCTTTATGTTCCAATTCTCAACTTCCCTACAATTTTCATTATTTATTATAATATATGTTAAGTCCTCATTTCTCTATTTTCGCTCCATTTCAACTCACCTTGATCCATAACTCTACCGCCATGTCTGCAACTGCTACTCCCTCTCTGTTTTCAGTCGCAATCAACCCAAACCATATTCTTAAGCCAAAACGTTTCATCCTTCAACCCAACCTTCCTTTTTTCAAATCTCTCAAATGCACCCCTTCCAACACCTCTCTTTCCTGTTCCGCCGTCGCTTTTCCCGAAACCGGCGACTTCGTCGTTCCTTCCAAGCTCCGCCATCTAGCCGATGAGTTTCATTCGTTACCTGAGCCAATGGAGCGGATGAAGCGACTTTTACACTATGCGGGACTCATACAGCCTATGGAAGAGACGTCTCGGGTTGACACGAACCGGGTTATGGGTTGCACTGCGAGGGTTTGGGTTGAGGTGAAGATCGACGGTGATGGGAAGGTGAGAGTAACTGCTGACAGTGACTCGGAGATCACGAAAGGTTTCTGCGCGTGTTTGGTTTGGGTTCTCGACGGGTCTGAACCGGAAGCGGTTTTGAAAGTTTCTACGGAAGATTTGGCGGCTCTCAATGTTGGTTTACCGGGAACCGGTCGTTCTAGGGCGAATACGTGGCATAACGTTCTTGTTAGTATGCAGAAAAAGACGAAACAATTGGTTGCTGAGAGAGATGGGAAAGTTCCGTTTGAGCCTTTTCCTTCGTTGATTATTACTGCTGATGGCTTTGTTCCTAAGGGTAGTTATGCTGAAGCCCAGGTTAGCACTGTCTTTTCATTCTATTTTGTGAGAAAAATTTGCGTAGGAATGAACTTAAATCTTTAGTGTTATACAAACAATCAATAAGAAAGAGAAAAAATATTAAGTTTATTTAAAATTTAATTTATTTTTAATTTAGATTTATGGGTGGCTGTGATTATGGAGGAGAGAGAATATTATTTTTTATTTTTTAATTAATTAAAAAATACAATTGGTTGTTTCTAAAATCAAGATTTGTGTCTACCTAAGTTTTTTCCCTATTTTGTTTGCAATTGTTATTAATATTATTATGTGTTGACTTTAATTTTGATTATGGTTAGGATTTATTTAATATATTTTTTAATTTAGTAATTATTTTTGTGGGTGTCATTATATATAGAATCTCTTGATACTGTCAAAAAAGTGAAATAATATGGGGGCGTTTGTTTCGCGGAATCAAAAAATTATTTCTAGGAATTATTTACCCGGGAAAATAAAGATAGGAAATTTATTTCAAGGAATTTTTTGAAAAATTATTTGGCAAACATTTTGATATTCCTTGGAAAAAATAAGGTTTTAATTAATTTTTAAAAAAAAGTTTATAAAATTTCATGGGAATCCACATTCCCATTCTTTTACTTGGGAATAATTTCCTGGAAATATGGGAAGTTATGAGAAGTTATTTTCTTCCTTGGAATCTTTATACCCAGGAATAATTATTTTCAATCTTGTAACAAACATGGGTATACTCATTTCTTATTCATATATTCCCAGGAATCTTATTTCTAAACTTGAAACAAACACCCCCATAGAGGTGTCCTTTTCTATTACTACATCTTGCAAGAATTTGATGCTTTTTTTAGCAATACTTTCCTGTGTTTAAACGCGTTTAAACTTTGTCCTGTAATGTTATCGTTAATACGACAAAGTAAGCATATTGTTAATATAGGACAAAGTAAGCATGTACAATCATGATAAAGAAAGAAGAGTCAGTAAGGAGGGAGAATGTGATTTATTCATCTTTTAGAGGAGGAGATTGTCATTTTTTCTATTATGTTTTGTCGAAGAAGGGATGTACGTGTATAATCTATTTATCTTTAAGTAGCGTCCAATTGCATGTGAGTGAGTTTGAAACTGCGACATATTTCCCTTTAAGTGGGTGAAATTATGGCCATTAACTACTAGACAAAAAAAAACATGAGGAAAAGATAATGGAATATGAGCATCTATCAGAGAAGAGAAGTGTAATATATTTTGCATAAAGGGGAGGGGAATGTATATTTGAACACAAGAGGGGAGCATACTATAATATCAACATTTCTCGAGGAAGTGGAGTGTAATATATCTTGCATAAGAGAGGAGGAGAAAATTGTATATTTTAACACAAAAGGGGAAAATATGTAATATGAATATCTTTTAGGGGAGGACAGTGTAATTTAGTCTTACTAATATTACTATTATGACTTTAATTTTGATTAGTGACAGGGTGTTTGTTTGGGATTAGGCTCTTTTAAATATACTCAAAAGTGATGGATTAGATAATTTATAATAAGGGTTTCACCTATTTATAATTAAACGTGCACGGTTATTATGGAGGGAGAATTTATTGGCCCTTTATGGAGTAGGGTTTTTATAAAAGACTCTCTATCTTTGTTTTTTTTCTTATAAATTGGTTATCTTCTACGCACAATTAGAGAGACTAAAGTTTTAAATTGGAAATAATCACAATAAATAGCAAGTCTTTTTTAAAAAATTTAACATTGATGCGTGCATTGGACTGTATTCGGACACAATCTCTAGTTAAGCAAGAATCTTCTCTATTTTGTGGACCTAATTTAATAAAATTTATTAATATTATTATATTGAGTTATTGGTAGGACCTATTTAGTATTTTTTAAATTTAGTAATTATTTTTGAGGTGTTGGGTTGGAGGAATTTGATGCTTAGTGTTGACATTAAAAATTACAATAAAATGAGTAGTTTTTTTGACAATCCATTTAGAATCTCAAATGGAGGAGAGCGTGTCTTTTAGTTTGTGGGTGTCATTATACATAGAATCTCTTGATACGGTCAAAAAGTGAAATAATAGTGGTGTCCTTTTCCTTTACATCGTGCAAAAATTTGATGCTTCTTTTAGCAATACTTTCCTGTGTTCAAATATGTTTAGACTTCGTCCTATTATGTTATAGATACGTGAATTTTCCGTTTTTATTATGATTGTAGATGCTTACTTTGTAAATAGATATGCTTAGCACATTATCCATAGTGCTTTTACTTCACAAACTTTGTATTGAAAGTTCTACCTTATCTAAAGCCAAAGCATATTTGGTGGTGTTTTAGTTCTAGTATGTTGAGAAGTCACATATTGAATAAGTGGTCCAGAGTGGTCCACACTTTTATTTCAGTTTTGTAGAATTGAATAAAATCAAATTCAAAATTTTATGATAGTATCTTAGTCTATTCAAAATGTGTTCGGTCATTGGGTCACTCAGATCTTGCTGAAGATGTCAAGTTCTGAATGTGAGGAGTGTGTTAAGAATAAATTTTTTTATTGGATGAGATATAGACGGAAGAATGTATTTATAGGTGGTGGAGAATAATCAACTTATAAGTCGATTTTGTATAGTTGAATTTCGTCGACAAAAATTTTAAGATAGTTTAAGGAGTTCATATTCCCATACTTGCGCATAAAGACAAAGATCCCGTACTGATCAAGAAATTGATAGTGTTAAGTTGCAAATAGTAGTAACACATTCTACCATTCACATGGTAGATATGGCAAAGTCTATCAGAGGAAAAATAAGAAAGGAAGAGAGAGAGTCATAGAATAGTACACTTCTGCTAGTTGTAGTAGCACATGGGTTGGACGGCTGGCATTTGGTGAGTGGAGAGAGAATCTAAGGATTTCCAAATAAATGATTGGTGGCTGACACCATTCAGAGTAGGCAGAATTTAGTGGATAAGATCCTATTGGGAGAGTCTAGGCCTCTCTAAGAGCCTCTCCATATCCTTTTCTATTTTTTTCTGCAACTTTCTGTTTGTTCTTGAGAGACTAGATCCCGTTTGATCTCTAGTCCTTTTTCTATAAAGTTTTTAACTTTCATAACCATCTTTTTCTGCTGCTACATTCTCTTGTTTACCTACTGTTTTTGCATTAGATACTAAGTTGAACCTATCAATTTGGTATCTAGAGCCTTGGTTTTTGCCTGCACAAGTGAATGGTTGTTACAAGGAGTACCATGGAAAACAGAGTAGAAGCCATAGAACAAAGGATGAGCAATTTTGAAGTCATGATGGACCAGATCCGACAGTTGGTGATGGACCAACAGTCACGACCGCAAGTCACGGTGGAAGAGATTCGCCAGCTGATTCAAGAAAGCCCTGTTCGTAATCATGTAAGACACCGGAGACACCGTCTTCGTGGTGGCGATGAAGAGGAAGAGGACGAATGGAGTGAACGAAGTATTATCTCAAGAGAATCGCGACCACACCATCGTCGTCATGGTGGTGAAGGTCATTCTCGGTTTGTTGGAGGTCATCGAAGGGTGGAGATTCCAGTTTTCAAAGGAGATGATGCGTATGGGTGGCTAGTACGCATCGAAAGGTACTTTCACTTGAATGGAGTGAGGATCCATGACAAGCTGGATGCGGTAGTGCTGGCAATGGAGGAAAGAGCTCTAAATTGGTATCAATGGTGGGAGGAACAAGCACCCTTGAAGACGTGGGAGGAGTTTAAAATAGCTGTGATGCGAAGATTCCAACCTGGGCTCTTACACAATCCTTTAGGACCCTTGCTGAGTTTGAAACAAAAAGGGTCTGTGGTGGAATATAGGGAGAAGTTTGAGATGATGGTAGCACCATTAAGGAGGGAAGAAAGAGTCATGCTGGACTCTATTTTTCTGAATGGTTTGAAAGAAGATATTCAAGCTGAATTGAAGCTCCACGAGAGCCAAGACTTGGCTGAATTGATGGATAGAGCTCTGCTCATTGAAGAAAAGAATGAAGTGGTGCAAAAGAAGGGTAGTTCTTGGAGAGAAAGGGGAGGAAATCTGAGGATCAAGGATCCAAGAGATATGGGAGGGCATAGGAAGGAGGGTGAAAGGGCAAGTGGTGGAGGAAATGAGAAGTATAAGGGCAAAAGATTGGATCCTGCAGAATTAGAAGAAAGGAGTAAGAAAGGACTTTGCTTCAAATGTGGGGATAAGTGGAATAGAGAGCACATTTGCAAATTCAAACACATGAGTTTGAAATTGTGTGAAAACAGTAGTGAGGAGGAGGAAATAGGAGGGATAGGGATACAAACAGAAGAGTGGGGGGAAGAAGGGGAGGAACTTAAGACTTTGCAACTGTTCATGCAAAGTAAAGAGGAGTTTACTTCAAACAAATCTTTCAAAGTGTGGGTGACTGTGGAGGGTAGAGAGCTGCTAACTTTGATTGATTCTGGAGCTACTAGTAACTTTATTGACCCCAATATTGTGGCTGAATTAGCTGTGAAGGTAGTTGAAACTCCAACCTATGTAATAGAAGTGGGAAATGGAGAAAGAGTTACCAACCAAGGGATTTGTTAAGGGTTGAAATTCCTTGTACAAGGAGTGGAGTTTAGCCAACATTTCTTCTTGATGAAGTTGGGAGGGACAGACATGGTGTTAGGGATGGGTTGGTTGGCAAGTTTAGGGAATATTGCAGTTAATTTTGGAGAACTCAGTTTGAAGTGGGAAAAAAATGGACAAAAGTATAGTATCAAGGGTGATCCAGCTCTTTGCACCAGACAAGCATCTTGAAAAGCCATGGTCAAGGCCCTTAGTGATGAAGGTGTGGGATTTGTTGTTCATTCAAAGGGGGCAGAGGTGGTGAACCAGCCAATGGAGGATGATGGTTGGGAAGAGTTGTTGAGTTCCTTCAAGGAGGTGTTTAATCTACCAGCTGAACTTCCTCCCATAAGAGAGCATGACCATGCAATTACCCTCAAACCTGAAGCTGCTATTCCTAATTTGAGGCCTTACAGGTACTCCTTTTACCAGAAGAATGAGATTGAGAAGATAATGAGAGAAATGCTCCAAGCAGGAATTATCAGGCATAGCACCAGTCCCTTCTCCAGCCCTGTTCTATTAGTGAAAAAAAAGATGGTGGATGGAGATTTTGCACTGATTATACGGCCTTAAACAAGGTGACTATACCCAACAAATTCCCTATACCTATCATTGAGAAATTGTTGGATGAATTGGGGGGAGCTGTGATTTTTTCCAAACTGGATTTGAAATCAGGCTATCATCAAATTAGGATGAATGAAGGAAACATCGCCAAGACAGCATTTAGAACCCATGAAGGCCACTATGAATACTTAGTGATGCCTTTTGGGTTAACTAATGCTCCTTCAACATTTCAAGCTTTAATGAATGAAGTGTTGAGGCCTTTCCTAAGGAAATTCTGTTTGGTTTTCTTTGATGACATTTTGGTGTACAACAAGAGTAGAGAAGAACACTTGAAGCATTTGAAGTTGGTGTTGCAAGTACTTGCTAACCAGAAGCTGTTTGCAAACAAAAAGAAATGCTCTTTTGGAAAGGAGGAGATTGAATATTTGGGACATATCATATCTGGCAGTGGTGTATCAGCTGATCCGAAGAAGGTAGAAGACATGCTAAAATGGCCTGTTCCTCAGAATGTAAAGGGGTTAAGAGGATTCTTGGGCTTAACAGGGTATTACAGAAAGTTTGTAAGGAATTATGGGAGGATTGCTTGGCCTCTTACTCAGTTACTCAAGAAGGATAACTTTATGTGGAATAAGGAGGCTCAAGTGGCTTTTGAAGAACTCAAGGTTGCCATGGCCACTATCCCAGTTCTAGCCATGCCAGATTTTGAAAAAGAGTTTATTGTGGAGACTGATGCCTCAGGGAAAGGAATAGGTGCTGTCTTAATGCAAGGAGGGAGACCTATATCCTATATGAGTCAGACTTTATCTGATAGGGATAAAAAAAAATCAGTCTATGAGAGGGAGTTAATGGCCATTGTGATGGCTACACACAAGTGGAGGCCATATTTATTGGGCAGGCATTTTAAGGTGGATACTGACCAGAAGAGCTTCAAATTCCTCACTGAGCAGAAGGTTATGGGGGAGGAGCAACAGAAATATTTATCGAAGTTGTTGGGATTTGATTTTGAAGTAAAATATAAGCCAGGAAGGGAGAACAATGCAACAGATTCTCTATCTAGACAAATGATGTATAATCAGCGCACCACAATGCATTGTGAAGCTTGGGAGGGTTTAGAAGAGGAAATACTACAGGATGAAAAGTTAAAGGCTATAGTGCAAGCCTTGTTGATAGATCCTGCTAGCCATGAAGGGTTCTACATGAAAGGAGGGAGGCTGTACCATGAAGGGAGAATAGTGGTTCCAAAACAATCCCCAAGGATTGCTTGGATACTTAATGAGTTTCATGATACAGCAATAGGGGGCATTCTGGCCAGTTAAGAACTTATAAGAGGATTGCAAGTGTGGTTTATTGGGAAGGAATGAGGAAGAAGATTCACGAATATGTGCAGGCCTGTGAAGTGTGCCAGAGAAACAAATATGAAACACTGAACCCTGGTGGATTACTCCAACCCCTGCCCATTCCAACTCAAACATGGAGTGACATTTCCATGGATTTTATTGGAGGGTTGCCTAGAGCCCATGGAGTGGATACAGTCCTGATAGTGGTGGACAGGTTAACCAAATATGCCCACTTTCTACCTATTAGTCACCCTTACACAGCTAAGGAAGTTGCTGATATTTTTATTCAAGAAGTGGTGAAGTTGCATGGGTTTCCTAGTTCTATAGTCTCCGACAGAGACAAAGTCTTTATGAGCCAGTTCTGGTCAGAATTATTCAAACAGGCTGGTACCAAGTTGAAGTATAGCAGTGCTTACCATCCTCAATCTGATGGGCAAACTGAAGTGGTAAATAGATGTTTAGAGACCTATTTAAGATGTGTTACAGGCCTGAAACCAAGACAATGGCCCAAGTGGATGGCTTGGGCAGAGCATTGGTACAATACAAATTATCATGCCTCACTAAGGACTACACCTTTTGAAGCTCTTTATGGGAGGGCTCCCCCTGTATTAGTCAGAGGAGATAATCCTCCATCAGCAGTAGATGAGGTTAATAGATTAACTGCTGAGAGAAATTTAGTGTTGAGGGAACTGCTGGAACAATTGCTTAAGGCTCAAGATTTAATGAGAAATCAGGCCAATAAGCATAGGAGGGAAGTGGAATATGAGGTGGGAGATCAAGTGTTCTTGAAGATCCAGCCTTACAAGATGAAGAAGTTGGCCAAAAGGATGAATCAGAAACTCAGTCCTAGGTATTATGGCCCTTTTAAAGTGATCCAAAAAATAGGTGCAGTGGCTTATAAGCTGAAGCTACCTGAGGATTCTAGAGTACACCCAGTGTTTCATGCATCCTTGTTAAAGAAGGCTGTATCACCTGCTGTGGCACCACAACCCCTGCCAGCCTGCATGAATGAGGAATGGTACTTGGAACCAACACCTGAGAAAGTAGTAGAGTACAGACAGGGAGAGCAAGGTGGGGTAAAGGTGTTGGTAAAATGGAAAAATCTGCCAAACTTTGAAAATTCCTGGGAGATGATTGAGAAAATGAGGTCAGAATTTCCTACTTTTCTCCTTGAGGACAAGGAGAGTTTTGAAAAGGGGGAGAGAGAGAGTCATAGAATAGTACACACTTCTGCTAGCTGTAGTAGCACATGGGTTGGACAGTTGGCATTTGGTGAGTGGAGAGAGAATCTAGGGATTTCCAAATAAATGATTGGTGGCTGACACCATTCAGAGTAGGCAGAATTTAGTGGATAAGATCCTATTGGGAGAGTCTAGGCCTCTCTAAGAGCCTCTCCATATCATTTTCTATTTTTTTCTGCAACTTTCT
Organism: Lathyrus tuberosus; assembly: GCA_022829125.1. Classification (NCBI taxonomy): domain Eukaryota; kingdom Viridiplantae; phylum Streptophyta; class Magnoliopsida; order Fabales; family Fabaceae; genus Lathyrus; species Lathyrus tuberosus. The sequence goes on along the minus strand of JALAZF010000123.1, from coordinate 9,777,860 downwards.
GTTTGTTCTTGAGAGACTAGATCCCGTTTGATCTCTAGTCCTTTTTCTATAAAGTTTTTAACTTTCATAACCATCTTTTTCTGCTGCTACATTCTCTTATTTACCTACTGTTTTTGCATTAAATACTAAGTTGAACCTATCATCACACAAATTGGGATTTTAAGTAATTCTTTGGGAATTCCATTTTTATGTAGAAAAATACATGTGTTTCTTGATTGCTTTATCTATGCAAGTAGCTTTTCTACTTTCAAAAGAAAAGTCTGGTCGCATCATTATGAATGTATCATGGACATGCAACAAATGCCATAATTTCATTGAATCTTGACCTGAAAACATTACGCTTCTAATTTTTGTCTAGCTTTCCTGCAGGCAAAATATCTGTTCCCTAACAAGTTAAAAGTTGATGAACTAGTCAATGTGCTGAAGGAAAAGAAAATTGGTGTAGTTGCACATTTTTACATGGATCCTGAAGTCCAAGGCATTTTAACTGCTGCTCAGAAGCAGTGGCCTCATATCCATATATCTGATTCACTGGTCATGGCAGATTCGGCAGTCAAAATGGCAAAAGCTGGATGCAAATTCATAACAGTGCTAGGTGTGGACTTTATGTCGGAAAATGTGCGTGCCATCCTTGATCAAGCCGGTTTCAATGAGGTATGTCTTTCACCTGTTTGTCGATAGAAAATGTGCTGCAGTATTTAGATTAGAAAAATTCAGTATCAGTGCTACTTGTTAATCCTTAGTCCTTAATTTTCTTCTGATTGATTGTTTGTAGGTTGATGTTTATAGAATGTCAAATGAGCGTATTGGTTGTTCACTGGCTGATGCTGCAGCTACCTCTACTTATATGGAGTATCTTGAGCCAGCTTCTAGGTCTACTTCTTTACATGTCATATACATTAACACTAAGTTAGAGACAAAGGCATATGCTCATGAGCTTGTGCCAACAATAACCTGTACTTCATCAAATGTTATCCAGACTATTCTACAGGTCAGTCTTATGCAAATTTTTGCGTATTCCTCTTTGTAGTTGTATTGGTCGCATGAGTATGCCGTGTGATGACCACAACAATGCTAGTTTAGCACTTCTTTTTTAAAAACTAATATGTTTATCTCTTATGCAGGCATTTGCCCAAGTGCCAGATTTGAGCATATACTATGGGCCTGATTCTTACATGGGTGCAAATATTGTAGAACTGTTCCAACAGATGACAGTAATGACCGATGAAGAGATTGCCGTGATACATCCCAAACACAATGTAGACTCTATTAAATCATTACTACCACGACTTTACTTTTATCAGGTAAGGTCGTTAGGGTGTTATAAAAGTTTAAGAATGAAGTCACTTTATTTGCAATCGGGTGTGTTGCATTAATGTGTTTTTTTTTTTGCATTCACCATTTTCGGAAGGTGGCTTGGTGTGAATCCGTTTTTTCCTATTATTTTTTTCTACATGAAAATGATTTTATTCAGTGTTTCAAGAATTAGCTTCACAATATTGTACATGTCATGATTATATACTCTTGCCTTTTGGTGTCAGGATGGATCATGCATTGTTCATCATCTATTTGGCCATGAAGTTGTGGATACAATAAAAGAAATGTATTGTGATGCATTCCTTACTGCCCATCTTGAGGTACCTGGAGAGATGTTTTCATTGGCAATGGAAGCAAAAAGAAGAGGAATGGGAGTAGTAGGGTCCACTCAGAATATATTGGATTTCATAAAAGACAGGGTTCAAGAATCTTTGGATAGAAACATTGATGACCATCTCCAATTTGTTTTAGGAACAGAATCTGGGATGGTGACTGCAATTGTGGCAGCAGTTCGAAGTCTGTTAGAGCCTGCAAAATCCTCTTCTCATGGGGCAAAAGTTACTGTTGAAATAGTGTTTCCAGTTTCATCAGACTCAATCTCGAAAACAACTTCTACTCTAAATTCAGTTGAAGTCAGTGATATCATACCTCCTGTTGTACCAGGAGTAACTAGCGGGGAGGGTTGTTCCCTTCACGGTGGTTGCGCATCTTGTCCTTACATGAAGGTAGGATCTGTGTTTTGTTTTTGATATAGTCAGCTAAGATTGGTCAATAGTGACTGATTTTTTATATTTGGACTAATCGTTATCTGATTGTTTCTTTAACTTTCCAGATGAATTCTCTTAGCTCACTCCTGACAGTTTGCCATCACCTACCCGACGAAGAAAATAAGTTTTCTGCATACAAAGCAGAGCGATTCAAGTTGCAGACTCCCAATGGTCAGTCAGTGGCAGACGTAGGATGTGAACCAATTTTGCATATGAGGAACTTTCAGGTTAGTTTCTTGGTATACATTTTTGTATACTGTTGATATGAACTGAAAACCATGCACTTTAAATTAACCTTTCGGTACTTTACAGGCTACTAAAAAGCTTCCAGAGAAACTGGTTAATCAGATTCTTCACACCAAAGACAGTGGAAGGTTGGCGTGATAAATTATGCTGGTTGATCAGATTCTTCATCCCAGAGAAGCTGGTTGATCAGATTGTTCCAGAGAAATAATGTTATAAATATATATGCTGCTCTATTGTGAGCAATTCCACGTCACAACAAAAGCTGGGTTTGTGAGAGGTGTTTTCTTAGTGTATGGTAGTAGATACCACAGGCAGATTTTGTTGTATGGTAGTTTTTCTTAGCGAAGGAAACTTCTAATATTGATTATCAATTATTAATAATCACAAAACAAAGTTCGGTATCAGATATAGAAAAATGGATGAAATAACAGCATGTTGGGATTATTTCCCCCACTTGAAAAAAAAAAAAATAGATGTACACTACTCAGGGCTCAGAGCTTCTTAATGTTTGTCTGCCTTGTGTACAAGGCATGAGAGAATTAGACTCTCACAATCTAAATCCATACCTGTTTTTTAATTGAATCTGGGAACGTTAAGATAGTGTTGTTCACCAACATAATATACAGAGTGAGATATCCCGTGGTGATTCTTAAGAGAAGCTCTGAAAATAATAGGAAGCAGCTCTAAGGTAAAAGAGTGTTTATGAATAGAATGAATCGTGTGGTTGTTGCCTCCTAGATACTTTCTTCTTTTATAGCATTCACTTCTTTACCTAACGAGTCTCTCTTTGATTACTTGAATCTCTCTCTTTGGTGTGCTTTGCTTAGTTTGTGAGCAGCTGGTTTTTGAATCAGTCAGATTGTTTGGTGGTTTTTTTTGGCTTTTTTCCTGTTTTGCTTGCAATGGCTGTTGGTTTCTGTGTTTCCAGTGGGATTTTGTGGTCTGCTTGGTAGCTTTCAGTGTGTCACTGCTTATTGCTGTGTTGGCTTGTTGCAGTCTATTTGTATCTCTTCAATCGTTTTGACAGTGGATCTTTTGAAGGTAGCAGCAGTATATACTCCTGTAGTATCAGCATCAAGTTTTTTGATTTAGCGTTTTGGAGTTCTTTTCTCATCTGCGTCTGGTTTCCGCCTTCTTTTTGTTTGCTTTTGGATCATTCTGTGTGTAATTGTTTGGTGTTAGTTCTTCTAGTTGCTATATTGGTTTGTTGCATCTCTTTTTATGTGTATCAATTTAGTCTTGGCAAGCCTCATGCCATGACTTGTTTTGTTGAATATATATAATCTTTTTGCTTAAAAAAAAAACATAGTGCTTGAGTGTGGATATGATATGTCACTTCTCAGCATAGTATATGCGACAAACCTGGGAGACTTTAAAGGAGAGAACAATTTTTGTAAGACAGACTTTATAGAATGTTAAATGTGTATTTAATTGTCCTTATTGTTACTTGATCAATAAAAAAGAGTGAAGCATGCTAGAGAATCCTATTGTAACAAAATTAGTTGAGGTTGTTGGTAATATCAAAAAGTTAGTTAGAGTTAGTTATGTTACTTGGAGTGCAAGTAACAAATGGACAAATACTCTAACATTGTAAATATTTTTAGTTAGCGGAATTAATCCTCTTCCTCTTCTAATTTTCATTTCCTCTCTAAATTGTGTTAAGTGTGTGTGAGAAATAGAACAAAGCTTAAGCAAACTTGAGTGTGTGAGTGAGCATCACCAAAGAGAGTTGGTGTATATTCCTTGCTTGAGTTTCTTTATTCTAACAACTGATATCTAGAGTTCAAATTTTGATTCTTGGTGGATATTTACAATGACCTATCATCCAAATGGTCATTTCCTTGCTAATCTTTCTATCTTAAATGGAAAGAATAATGACAATTAGTGCAAACAAATGAAAGGTGATTTTTTTTGCAAACAAATGGAGTGACATCAATCAGTGATTGTTCCACTGATGATCAGAAGAATGCTCACAAAAAATTGAAAAAGGATTTAAAGCCACTTTATAATTCATTAATGTGTTGATCCGGATAATTTTGAAAAAGTTAGAGATGTTAAATCATCAAAGGAGGCATGGGATATCTTGGAAACGTCATTTGGTGGTGTTGAAAAAGTGAAATAGATAAGATTACAAACTTACAAAATATTGTATGAATTGTTTCAGATAGAAGAAAATGAGAGCATGACCGATTTCTTCACAAGGGTGACTAGGTTGAAAAATCTGATCAAGTTGTAGTGAAGTGATGACATCCAAGTCGATAGTTGCAAAATCCTTGAGATCCCTACTTCCAAAATTTGATCACATAGTGGTAGACATAGAAGAATCCAAGGATATGTCAAGTTTGACAAAGGAAGAACTACAAGGGACCCTTGAATCACATGAGCAAAAAATGGTGGAGAGATTTGCAAGCAAAACAAAACCCGATGTGGCATTGTAGGCACAATCTAAAAGAGATAGAAATTGTAAACGAAAGTGCATTGGAAGTAGAAGTAGATGTGCCTACAATAATTCAAATGCCATAAATCACCAACAAGAAGAAATCTCATCGAATCAGAACCAAACTATAAACCAAGGAGGTCATAGAGGCGGTTTTGTCCACAAAGGAAGAGGGGGAAGAAAGATGCTTGAGAAATGTAACATCCAATATTACAATTGTAAAAAATTCAACCATTTTTTTATGAATGTTTTGCAAACAAGAAGAATCAAGAAGTTGATGCAAAGCTTGCAAAATAAGATGATGAAAATGTGTTGTTGATGGTGACAACAAATGAGGAAAAGAAGTGTAGAGATCAATGATATTTAGACTCAGGATGCTCATTATATATAACCTATAGAAAAATATTGGTTCATCAACATCAGCGAATCCATGAAGAACAAAGTGAAGTTTGCAAATGATAGTATCCTAGCAGCTGAAAGCATTAATGATGTCTTTATAATGAGTAAAGACGGAAATCAATCATTGATCTTAAATGTATTATACATCCCAGACATGTAGATCGACATGCTAAGCATTGGTCAGCTACTTGAAAGAATTTACAAAGTACTGATAGAAGACAAGATGATGAGAATGCACGACTCAAGTGGTAGATTGATATTGAAGGCAACTATGTCTCAAAATAGAACCTTCAAGATTAAACTTGACGTTGTGGATCACAATTTCCTGACAACTGTAGGTATTATAGATGGATGACTATAACACTATAGGCTTCGTCATATCAACTTTAGGGATATCAACAATCTGAAGAGGACGAGCATGGTTTTAGGTCTGCCTGAAATTAGAATCCCTAGTGAAGTGTGTGAAGAATGTGTGCATGCCAAGAAACATAAAAATAACTTCAACAAGGATGGAGGAAACAAGTCTAAAGCTTCTTTTGAAGTCATATAATCAGATGTGCGTGGTCTTATCCCAGTGGATTCAATTGGACATAACTAATATTTTGTTACATTTGTAGATGACTACAACAAAAAAAGTATGGACATACATGATAAAGAAGAAAAGTGTTATGATTGAAGTGTTCACTAAATTCAAGCCATTAGTGATACTGCTGCAAATGGTTCCTTTCATGAGTTACAAGCCATTAGTAGCATCATGTGAAGCAGAATACATTTCAACCTCACTTTGTTTCTGTCAGGCTTTATTGACGGTGAAACTAATTGATGTAATTGAAGGCAAGAATCATGAAGCTGTGACTATGAAGATTGACAACACGTCTCCTATTAATTTGGTTAAGAACCTCATTGCACATGAGAGGAGTAGGCACATAGAGATGATGTTTCATTACCTTAGGGAGCATGTAAACAATGGAAGGTTTTGTCTAGAGCATTGCATAAGTGAAGATCATATAGCTGGCATTTTGACTAAAGCAATTCATGTTGATTTGTTCAAAAGGCTTAGGAACATGATGAGTGTAGAAAACTTAAGTACAATGAATTAGATGGTGTGCTAAATATGTAATTCATTCTCCTTATTGTTATTTGATCAATAAGAAAAAGTGAAACATGTTAGAGAATCCTATTGTAACAAAATTAGTTAAGGTTGTTAGGAATCTCAAAAAGTTATTTAGAGTTAGTTATGTTACTTGGGGTGTAAGTAACCAATGAACAAATACTCTAACATTTTAATCATTTGTAGTTAATGCAATTAATCATCTTCCTCTTCTAATTTTAATTTCATCTTTAAATTGTGCGAAGTGTCTATAGAACAAAGTTTGAGCAAACTTGAGTGTGTGAGTGAACATCACAAGAGAGAGTTGGTGTTTATGCCTTGCCCGAGTTTCTTTGTTCTAACATAGGGCACCACAAATTTTATTTAGATAATACTCCCTCCGTCCCACAATGAGTGAGCCAGTTGATTTTTCACACAGATTAAGAAAAAAAAAATAAATGAAAGAAAGAGAATGATATTTTTACTAAAATACTCTTATGATGTATTGAAAATGATGAAAGTAATATTAATTAGAGGGTAAAATAGAAAGAGTTGTATTGGAAATTGAAATGAGTCATTTATTTTAGAATACCATTTTATTTCAAATGGATTACTCATTGTAGGACGGGGGGAATAGTTGATATTGAGTAAACCTGAACAATCCATTTGAGACTGCGTGTGACTTGAATGGTCTTTTTAAAGTTGAGTTAACTTGGATGTGATGTATAATGTAACCTAGATCCCCCGGCATCATTTCTCTTTGGCGACCAAAAATATATAAGGGAAGACTTTATATCTACCAGCTGGCCTCCAAGATAGTAAAATTTGGGGCATACATTCACCATTCTACGAGTTGTGGTTCTGATGATTTAGTTCGTCTTGCGACGAATCTGGCGGAGCTTGGCTCTTGGTTATTGTCGTGGTGTTGGGATCTTATGGCAAAGATAAATAAGATAATTTTTTATTGAGCTGCATAGTAGGCTTCAATGTTCTTTTGTGAAATTACACTTGAGTTAGTGATGTAACTTTCATGTCATTGGTTATGATATGTAGGTGTGTTTCTTTGATCTATACGGTTTTTTTTTTCTCATACACTCCTTATCTAAGTGATTATGGTGTACCTGCAAACGTATTATGACGCCAAAGTAAGTATTGAGTGATAATATTGGAGGGGAGGGGTTTGAACATCTTATTTATGTAGTGTAAGGAATCTTATATGCTCCATGTTATTATTTTGAATGTGGTGGTTGCGAGTATTGTTATTAGATAATCATGTCTTTTTGTTTTTAGGGTTAATAGTCATTTATTCACCGTAATATATGCGACTTTTGATGTACCCCTCTTTAAAAAAATAATTTTGAATTATTTCTTTAAAATTTTAAAATTCTAAGTCTTTTGTCTTCCAGGTAGACAAATTACCTCCTGTAAAATATTTTTTTATTATTTATCCCCTGATTTTTACACGCTTAGGGGAGTATCCCAAAATTTCAAGGGGTAATTCAAAATTATTTTTTTAAAAAGGATAAATCAAAACTCGTCAATATTACAAGGAGGATAAATGACTATTAACCCTTATTTTTATAATTAAATCTGAGATATACCGTGGAAACTATCTTATCTGAACATGTTTGTTGATGTTCATGTTTGTTGATGTTCGGGATAAGGGAAGAACACCAATGCTTTTAGATCTTTTATCTACACAAGTGTTAGTGTCTTGGGAGGATGTATGGGTAGTTTTTTGTTACGCGACATCATCATTTTCTAATAAGTTGAGAACCTGAGATCTTCTATGCATTTGAAACTCATAATTAGGTCCATTATATCCCTTAATAAGTGTGTTTCGTTGGTGGATAATCCATATATGATGTTTGGATTGAGTCATTAGCTTCACCATTCTCCACACAAGGTACATGTAAGATTATTGCGTCGACAAACTTTCGTTATAAGCTGGTAATTGTATCGTAACTTCGTTGGAGATTTATATTAGAGAACTTATAGCCACCAATAATTTGCTTGATTACTACCTGAGAATCACCCAACATCTGAATATGATCGTATTCCTAGACCCTACTTTAGAATATCCTTAGTCTCATAATCATCATCCCATATTTTACTTAATTATTATCAAACATAGGATCTAGTCAAGGCCGACCCAATCTATCCGGAGACCCTGTTATAATTTTAAAAAATAGGTCTAATAATATTAATGTATATCGAATTTTTTAAAAAAATCGATAAAAATACATAAATTTCAAAAATAAATTATGATTTTACACATTTTTTTAAGAAACAGATTTAAAATATATCTTACACCTGTTATAAAAAAGTAGGTTTAAAATATATTTTTTAAGAAATTAAAAATAAAAGTGGACCCTTCAAAATTTGGGGCCTAGTGCTGTAGCACGGACTGCACCTACACTGGGTCGGCCCTGGATCTAGCTAGCATTTGAATTTCCAAATCTTAATTTCTTGGCTGATGATTATTATGCCACCTTAAATTCCCTTGTGGGTTCTAGACACATCAAACATCATCACCCATGGCTTGATAGTGATATTGAGATTCGACTCGACTATCAGATCTTTAACTTCAACACAAGAGTGTTATGGTAAAAAGTATTTCAACCTTTGAATCTTGATTACCCTTAAAGGCACATACTTTAACGCAAAAAGCGATGAGGTTGATGCCTCACTTCACCAATCGACCTTGCACTATAGGTCTATTGAGAAGTTACCTGACTATGTCGATCTTACACAATACCAACAGTCTCTAGATAATAGATAATAGGGTTAAATAAGTAATAGATCCCTGAAAAAAACCCAACATTCAAGTTTGGTCCCTATAAAAATTTTCTTCAAGGTTTGGTCCCTCTAATGTTTTCCGTTTCCAAATGTAGTCCCTGCCGTTAGTTTTCACTAACGGAGGGTGACATGGCATGCCAGGTGTGCTCACGCTTTATGTTGACATGGACACGGTGGAAAATTAGGAAATGGAAGAAGAGGAAAAGACAAAACTCATTGACATAGAAGAGAAAGAAGCTCAGAAGTCATTTTTCCCAAATCGTTTCTTCGTCCAAGACATTGTGCCCTAGACGAACGTCTTCGTCATCTCTTCGCAAGTCTCAGAATTGGTCCCAAAGTAGGTCTTCCACGATTGAAGCTGTGGTCCCAGGTAAATGTAGTTGTCTCCCACCTGTTTAGTTTCTTTTATTGGTTACTGATTAGAAAACGTTTCTGGTCCCTCCATGCTTTGTGTGCCATTACGTTGTGGTCCCTCCATGTTTTGTTTATTTTACTTGTTTTGGTTCATCATCTCCATGTTTTGTTTATTTTACTTGTTTCTTTCAATACGTTGTGGTCCCTCCATGCTTGTGTTCTTTTACTGCCATTACGTTTACTCATGTTTTTTACGAAAATGGCAAAAGTGAAAGTTAGTTTTAACTTTTGTGTGCAGGGGTATGGATAAATTCACTGTTGTTTTTTTATCTAAAGGGGTCTTTTGTAAAAGACACCAACGTAACATACGAAGGAGGGGAGGTGCATGCTTTCAAGGGTCAGGATCCTGATTTTTGGAGTTTTGTTGATGCATGTGCCTTAGTTAAGGAGGTGGTACCTGAGTTTGACTACAATTTGGTTAAGATGTGGTGGAAGCCTGAAGAAGGATCATTTGAAAATGACTTGAAACCATTCAAGGATGACGGAGATGCGTTTGAGTTGGCCTTGTATGCCATGGGGTACAAGTGTGAGATTGAAATTTACTGTGAAAATAGGGTTCATGGAGAGCACACAACTATGGAGAGGATTAGAGAGAAAGGAAAGACACCTAATTGTCAAGAGGAAATTGACAACAAGAGTGGATCAAGTGAAGAGTGTGATGAAGACTCTGTGGAAGATATACATTTTGAAGATAGTGAGGAGGAGAGAATGGGTGGATTTGAGGAAGGGCTTGATGAGGTGCTACCTAATAGGGTTGTTGGGAAAGGCAACAAGAGTGAGCAAGAGCAGAAGAGTGAGAAAGAGCAGAAGGTATGTATAGCAGAGGAGTTGGGAAAGGAACATGTCATTGAGGATGAATACTTGACTGATGAGCTGGACAGTGGTGGGGATAATGATAGTTGTGATAAGAGGCCTTGTGTTTTGAGGTTTAGTGAGGAGGAGTCATTGAGCAAGGATTATGTGTTCAAAGTTGGGATGGAGTTTTCATCCTTAAGGCAGTTTAAGGATGCCATTTTAGAACACAATGTGTTGAATGGAAGGGAGGTTAAGTTTGAAAAGAATGATAACAATAGATGCAGGGTTGTGTGCAAGGACAAAAAGAAATGTGACTATACAGTGTTGTGTAGTAGGGTATTGACCTCAACCACCTTTAGAATAAAAACCTTGTTTGCCAAACACAAGTGTGGTAGACAATTCTTTAATAGAAATGCAAGAGCTGAGTGGGTTGCCAAGGTAATTGTAGATGGCTTGAAGAATAATCATAGAATGAGGTTGACTGAGGTAGTTGCTTATGTAAGAAAGAGGTATGCTACAGAAATTCCAGGTTGTAGGGCATTTAAGGCTAGGCAAATAGCAAGAACAATTGTAGAAGGTGACTCAAGCAAACAGTATAGCCTACTTTGGTCTTATGCTGCTGAATTGAGGAAGGCTTCAGCTGGTAACACATTTAAAATAAGTACTAGTTCTCCAACTGAAGGATTGAAACCAAGGTTTGAGAGATGTTATATGTCATTTGATGGGACTAAGAAAGCATTGACTAAAACATGTAGGCCTTTCATTGGTTTGGATGGATGCCACTTGAAACATAAATATGCATTTCCTATTTTTTCTAAGTGTGATGTTTTGATGAACAACCTGAGTGAGTCATTTAATGCAACCATATTGTTGCAAAGAGAAAAACCCATTATAACTATGTTTGAGTGGATAAGGAACTATTTAATGGGGAGGTTTGCCACTTTGAGGGAAAAGGTGGATAGTTACAAGGGTATCATAATGGCCAAACCCTTAAGGAGACTAGATAGGGAGATTGAGAAAAGTGCATCATGGACAGCTACCTATGCTGGTAGGTTGTCATTTCAAGTGAGCCATGTGTTATTGACATACTGTTTTGTAGTAGATCTTGAAAAACATACTTGCTCTTGCAACTTTTGGGAACTGGTGGGCATCCCTTGTAGGCATGCTGTGGCTGCCATATATAGGAAGGTAGATGACCCTCTAAAATATGTCCACCCTTGCTATCACAAGACCACCTATACAACATGCTATAATGAGGTTATTACCCCACTTAATGGACAAAACAAGTGGCCCAAGACTGATAATGAGGGAATGTTGCCACCTATTTTCAAACGAGGACCTGGGAGGCCCAAGAAGTTGAGGAGAAGGGAGCCTAATGAAGAGAATCAAACTAGATGGCAAAGAACAAACACCAGCCATAGGTGTAGGTTCTGTTTTCAGTTGAGTCATAATAAAAAAACTTGCAAGAAATTGAAGGAAGAGTTAGAAGCTGCAAACAAGACTACTCAAGTCACTTTAGATAGCACAGCAGAAACATCTCAGCCAATTCCAACCCAAATAAGTCAGACTACTGAGGCATAAAAAAAGAGGGTACCACTTTAATGATTTTGTTATTTTCAAATTGTAATTCCATTGCTTTATATACTGGTGTTGTTGATGTTATGTTAATATGCAGGGGAGGCCTAAGGGATCATCAAACAAGAAAGGTAAGAAAGCAAAGCCTGCAGCCAAAGAAGGAAGTGCATCAAGGCCTGATGTCAATGAGGAAAGTGAATCCAGACCCGCTGTCAATGAGGGAATTGCTTCAGGACCTGCTGCCAAAGAGGAGATTGCATCAGGACATGGTGTCAATGAGGACATTGCATCAGGACATGGTGTCAATGAGGACATTGCATCAGGACATGGTGTCAATGAGGACATTGCATCAAGGCCTGCTGTGAAGGATGGAATTCATCCAAAGTCTGTTGTTCAGGATGAGTTTGTCAAGGATAATTCTGACCAATTGTATACAGATGAGCCTGAGGGCATTGAGGTGGAAAACCCAACATCATTAGATGACACTATTACTGATGTTCTTACAGGTTCTGCTGTCTTGAACATTCAACCTCTCAGGATTGATAAGTCACCATGCAAGACTTCTAAGCCAATTCCAACTGGCCCAAGGGTTTTCTTTGGGAGTCAACCAAACGTGGGCAGGAATACTCCTTTCAAACCACCTGGTATAAGAACAACTTTGTCAAAACCAACCAGTAGTGAACCACCAAAAATCAGGACACAGAGCAGATACAAGGCCTATGAATGTGGGTTGCCTGAAAAAAGAGAAAGCCAGAGGTTGAAGACACTCAAAACAAAGAGCATGCCAGGCCCTGGGAAAGACCATGTAGATCCTGTGATTATACTTGAGGATGAAGGCATCAATGCCAAGGGGCACACACAATGAAGTGGATCCTGTTGTTGTTTAATTGATGTTTTTTAAACACCTGTTATCATGTTTTGGTCAATATTATGTATTCTAATTTCTGATGTAAGGGTACTGAAGTGGTCTTTAGGCCCAAAATACATTTCCTTACTATGCTATGATGTTATGTAAGGGTACTAAGGTTTAATTGACTGTTGTTAAATGTCACTGAAATATATGTCATCTCTTTTGAGTAAAATTCTCTGTTGTTAAATTTCATTTGGATCTATAAAACAACCTCTAATACAACAGTTTAATTTGGATCTATACCACCTGTAAAACAACATTTAATTTGGATCTACACCAAAACAACATTTCATAACAAGACAACAACAGATACCATTTAACACAGATATCATTAAAACATTACAAAACAACATTTAATTTGGTATCACCACCTATAATACAACAATACATAACAGATATCATTTACCACAACCAGGTCTTACATTTTCCAAACTAAACCATATAACAACATTCTTACAATTTGAAGACTTTCTCAAAACAATACAACATTACAACTCCTAAAAACAAAACAAACATTACAATCTCATTACAACGACAACAAATGTCATTCACTCAATTCTACAATTACACCTAACCAGAAAATACATGTTCACCACTACTAAAATTATAACAAAAAAAGTCTTCAAATTTCCATAGAATTCCACTGCCTTGAGCTTCATCTTCAGCTTGTTGTTCTTCTTCATCGAACTTTCATAAAGATCCTTAAAGGTTTCCACCATTTTCATTTCCCTCTCTTCCTTGGTCCATTCTACATCCCCCCTTGCAGTTCTTCAATCCCACCTCCAATTTCATCATCCCAAAGAAACATGTTGCACGTTCCCTCATTCTTCCAAAACGGACATCTCCAAAACAATCTACCTTCATTCTTCCCCCTCTTGCACACGTATGAAATCAAACTTCCCTTGCAACCACACTTTCTCCCTTCACTGTTGTTTAAACTCTTGGAGTGACGTGAAACTACCTTGCTGAGCCTAGAAGATGTAGACATCACGAATCTTAATGGAAAAAATAAAGACAAACAAGATTGAGAGAATACGAAGAATTGGGGGTTTAGGGATTTGTTGGTGAATGATGAGAAAGAAGAAGAAGAAGCCACACGTTAAAGGCAACTGAGAATGAATAAAATAATTATACATTTTGACTAGTCAACCAAATGATACACAGTTGGCAATGGATTTCAGCACACCTGGCATGCCATGTCATCCTCCGTTAGTGAAAACTAACGGGAGGGACTACATTTGGAAACGAAAAACATTAGAGGGACCAAACCTTGAAGAAAATTTTTATAGGGACTAAACTTGAATGTTGGGTTATTTTCAGGGACCTATTACTTATTTAACCCTAGATAATATTCGAGTTTGGTGCAAGCAAACTATGAATACAAACATAGTTTCTCAATAAAGGTGTATATAGTCTCAATAACATTTAGTATTTGAATAAGATATTGCAATAACCTCTTTGTCCCATCTTTGTCATCTTGAGCTAGCTGTAAATTGATTGATTCATCATTTGATGTAATGTACAACTTCAACAGTCTTCTTGGAATTGGTGGTACAAGCATAAGTGGATTAGTCAATGCTTCCTTAATTTGATAAAAAACCTTTTGTTGGTCGGCTTCTCACACCATCCCGTCTGAGTCTTTTAATCTTAAAAGTGGTGAAAACAATTTCTTTTTCCTGGGTGAATTGGATATGAACATCTTATTTATATCACACACACACACACACACACATATATATATATATATATATATATATATATGTGTGTGTGTGTGTGTGTGTGTGTGTATGCCATCATCCTATAAACCATAAGTAACACGTGATAAGAAGTAAAGGATATAGATCCCATAAGGTCTCATCACACTTTAACAAAAAAAAAGAGGAATATTAAAAGACTAAGGCAGGTTTAAAAAAATGATAACACCAATTAAGAACCTAATGACGCGAAGTAAGGAGCACCCCTAAAAGAACGAACCAGTCTTCAAGCCACACGCTGGTTATGCCAGACTAGGCTTATGGGGGGATACTATTCTTGCTAGGGTCAACAAGTCCATAATAATGGCCCAATGAGGCTCTTAGCCCAAAAATGGAAAGATTCAAATTGTTCCATAGAGCATCGGGAGCCGCTGGATACAAAAAGAGGATAATAAAAAACCTCTCTTCAAGGATAAGTTTCTTGGAAAGGTTTTAGGAGTCTAAAACCCTAAAACCGACTATAAAGGAAAAAAAAGAGATCTCCATCCTAGGTACACATATTCTAACCTCATATGACCTCTTACTTTTTGACCATCATAGACTTGCAATTACCACCCCTCGACGTTGGACTAGGATATCAAAATACAAGCCATATACTGGAGTTCACTATCAGATCCAAGTTTACTATCTCATCTATGTGTAAGCTGCTAATTTCGACGCCTGGATTTTGTTCATGAAATGTTTAAAGATCTGCCAGGCTAGTTCGACAGAAGTGTGACTTTGGTGAAAGAAGGTCAGTCGAAAACGAATGTTACTTGGAGGAATATATTTGGAGATTTTCTTTAAGTATTGGAAAAGGTTTTGACAATTCGGCATAAAGGCCTTGTTCGACTGATGTTTTGAAATTCAAATTTAGGAGGGAGATTCGTTTTGAAATCAGACGCGTGGAATGCATCCAAGACGTGAAGGCATGCGGATTGCCATTTGTCACCATTAGGAGAAATAGCTGTTGTTGACAGTTATTTCGATTGTATATAAATAGGGAGTCTTAGTGTTAAATTTCCGTGTGTGTTCAAAATTTGTACAAGTTACTAAAGAATACTCAAAGTAACCGGGTGAGAGAAAAAAGTAGTTACTGAGAAAATGTACGTTTGAAAAACACCAGTTTTATTCCTTACATTTTTAATGAAGTTCTAAGTTATTCATTTACAATTTCCTTTACATTTCTGCAATTTCATTCTTGCAATTTACTTACATTTTCACCGTTTCTTTCAAAAGCAAAAGTCTTTATTACTTTTCCGTCGAAATACATTAGTTTATGAAAACAATGATAAATCCAATGAACAAAAGGTTTTATTTTCATATAAATTGTCAAAGTCATTAAAGCACATTGTCCTAGGATTTGTTTGATAGGTCTTGCAAGTAAAACTAATTTTTCATAAATTAGTAGATCAGCGGTTGTTTGCAAATTTTCCAGGCAAACAAATTGGCACGCCCAGTGGACCTTGTGCTATTGACAATTGAAAACCTTTATTTTACATTTTTACTCGTACGAAACTTTCTTCGCTTTGTTGCATGAGACTAAGGAGTGGTAAGATAGCCATAAATAACGAAGAAAGACCTAGAAGAAGACGAGTACGCAGAATGGCGAATCCAAATCCGCCAAACAATTAGAATTCTACAAATAATGAAGTACCACCCCCTAATCCTTCGACTGGGGGCAATACGGCCTCAATAGCAGTATCAAAGGCTATACCACCAACAACGGGTTCGACACCCGCGCATTCAATTCCCCAGAGTGCGCCTAGTTTTTCAACTATGGGACCCCAAATGCCTCAAATGACTCCTCCTCCTTCAGGGAATATGTACAGACCTTTTATATCTGGTTTTTCGATGCCTCTAAATCGAGAACAATCGTATGGAATGCCAACATCAGTAATGGCAAGTTTACATAATGCGCCATCAACATTTACAGACCCAACGATGAACGTAACTTTGCCTTTGCAAGGGTCCGGTTCTGGTGTAAACCATATGGGTAGAATTAGCCAGCCTTTAGGAACGGGATATCAAACTTATATGCCAAATATTACCAATAATTCTGCACAATTTATTAGGCAACAAATGGATGAGAGCAATCACGATATGGTCCAGATGCTAGCCCAATAGATGGGGGTTATATTTAACCCTTTGATCCAAAACACGACACAAACGAATCAACAATTGGCAGCACAGATGACGTGCATTGCCGATTTCTTTGGTGTCCCCCAACCTCCTCCAAGGGAACAGGTAGTTCAGAACCCAAGGGTAGCCATCGAAGAAGAACCTACCATAAATCAAAGACAACCAAATACCCCTCAGGCAGAAGTTTTGAACCAAGGAGGGGCAGTCGAACCACCAGGAGTCGAAATCCCGGTTCAACAAGAACCAAGGGTGTTGTTAGTAAATCAGAACCAAAATGCTGATAATATCATACAACAAATGCGTTGTAATGATATGCCAGCAGAGAACAATTTGGCAGCCATGGTCGAAAGGATTATGGCGCGAAATGGGATGAATGTAGGATTACAGAGGTCCAGTTATACTCCCCCCTTATCAGAATATATTTTGCAGCAAGAATTACACCATAGATGGAAAGTTCCCAAGTTTACAAAATTTTCAGGGGATACTAGTGAATCGGTGGTCGAACATGTGGCGCGGTACTTAATTGAAGCAGGCGAAATAGCGTACAATGAGAATTTGAAAATAAAATATTTCCCTAGTTCCCTAACGAAAAATGCTTTTACTTGGTTTACCACATTGCCTGTGAATTCGATACATACGTGGACCCAGTTGGAGAGATTATTCCATGAACAATTCTACATGGGACAGACAAAGATAAGTTTGAAAGAATTGGCTAGCGTCAAGAAAAAGTTCTCAGAGCCAATTGACGATTACTTGAATAGGTTTAGGTTGCTCAAGGCAAGGTGTTTCACACAAGTGCCTGAACACGAGTTAGTCAAAATGGCCGTTGGTGGCCTCGACTATTCAATCAGTACTTAAGAGACATGGCCCAATTGGCTGATAGGGTTCGACAGGTCAAACAACTAAAAGCCGAAAAAGCTAGGGCTAATAAAAATAAGAAAGAAAGGGTAGCATATGTCAGAGTTTGTGAGGATGATGACGAAGATGGACCATCAAATTTCGATGAACAAGAAGTCGATTTGGCATAATTAAAACAGGGTCCTCCATATGCTTGCAAAGTCTTGGATCCGTCGAATGGAAAAAACTCAGTCGAATCAGAAAAGAGCGACAATTCACCAAAAGAACTTATACGTTCGACGTTACAAAATGTGACAAAATATTTGATTAGTTAGTCAAGGATGGCCAAATGATAGTGCCACCTGGTACTAAAGTGCCTCCTTTAAAACAACAGAAAAAGAGAGGTTTTTGCAAATATCATAATTTTTTGGGTCATAAAACGTCTCAATGTTTCCTTTTCAGGGATCTAGTGCAGAATGCAATCAGAGATGGAAGGCTCAAATTCGGTGACAAGTCGAAATCCCAGGAGAAGTTGGATTCAAACTCTTTGCAAGTGGTGGAGGCGCACTACGCTGAGCCATCCATGGTGAATATGGTCGAGGTTGCTGAAAGCTTCGACGATAACATGGATATGATCGAGGCTGCTGATGGCTTCGACAACAACGTAAATATGGTGGAGGTTGCTGAAGATCCTGCCAACAAATCTGACATGGTCGAAGTTACAACTGACTTCGTGAACCACCCTGTGATGGTTAAGGTTACTGAAGACCTTGACAAAAAGATCATTGAGAACTACATTGCTGAGGCCACTAATGGTGACAACAACGAAACTATTGAGGGTTTCGTCCAAATGAACAACGAAACTACTGACGGTTTCGTCCAACCCAACAAGGAAACTACTGAAGGTTTCGCCAGAGTTAACAACGAAACTACTGACGGTTTCGTCCAAATCAACAATGAGACCACTGATGGTTTCGCCCAAATTAACAAAGGAACTACTAAGGGTTTTTACAAACAGGCTGCTGTTGGTATTCTCCGAAGGACCATGGAGGATCCAAAGAATAAAGCTGTCGGATTCGTCAGCCAACAGGTTTCCAAGAGTCTGCTCCCAAAGGTGCTAACGAAGAAAATCACTGAAGACTTCAGCCGTATGAAGAAGGAACACGAGGTCAATGAAGGCCTTAGTCTGAAGATGAATAAACTAAGCATTGCAACTGAGTCAACTGCCAACGTGAATATGGTAGAAGTATCTCAGAACATTTCAGCGTAAGTTGACGAAGAACGTCGAAGGGAGGAGTATCATAAACTGGTGTATCCCAAGGAGGAAGAAAATCTGGCAGATTTCATACATAGATGCCAGAGGAAAAGATCTGAGGTAATGCTTTGCCCTCGTTGTAGTGTCGTCTTTGACAAAAATTTAGCACAAAACTTAGAGGGAGTGGAGAGAGCAAAAAGAAAGGGAAATTAGAGGCCTTCTGGAGAAAGATCCGACCACAGAAGAGGGGACCAAAACAGGGAGAGGTTAGGAGGAAGATACCCTAACATGTTCAAACCAACAAATAAAGCTCCAGACGACAGGTGGGTTAATCCAATCTGACAAGCCCAAGGACAAGGGAAATGGAAGGACTTCGAAGTACAACGGGGATCTTCCGTATCATACAGGAAAGAATTCCAAAAGTCTAAGAAGGTGACTTACCCTTCTGAAAGTTATAAGGGTAAGAACCCTATGACCAAGTCACAGTGGAGGAGGTACCAACGTCGAAAGAAGGCTGAGAAGGAGGCTGCAGGAAAAGCCAAGCCAGAAACCAGCATCAATGTTCAAACTTTGACTCAGAAGGAAGAATTGAAAGTCGAAAAGCCACCCGTTGCTCCAGTACAAGTGTCGTCAAAGGAGGAAGTAACCAGGGATGATGAAATGACAGACGATTTTAATTCAAAGTCAGAGGCATCCTTCGACGTGATGTGTAACGTGGTCTCAGTGCTCCCCAGGGAGTATGACCAGGTAATGGAAGTCGAAGATGAAGAAGAGGCTATGGAGGTCGAAATGGCCAGACACATGCCCGTTTGCTATTATATCATGAACAATGGATGCGTTGAAGAACAAAACGCATTTTTCAAAAGACCAGATGACTCAATGAGGAGCCACCTCAAACCCCTGTTTATAAAATGAAAAATGGGTAACATAGGGGTGAATAAGATTTTGGTTGATGGAGGAGCGGCTGCCAATTTGATGCCGTATTATATGCTTAAGAAAATTAGAAAAAATGATTCCGATACCAAACTGCATAACATGGTGTTGTCGAATTATGAGGGAATAGTGGGAACCACTATGGGTGTAATACAAGTAGATCTAACTGTCGGAACTATCACAAGGCCGACAATGTTTATGGTAATTGCGTCAAAAGTAAATTATAACCTTCTTTTAGGCAGGGAATGAATACACGACATAGGTGTCGTCCCTTCGTCAATGCATCAACGAATAATAATTTGGCGTGCAGATGGGATTGTTGAAAATATAGAGGCTGACCAGAGTTACTTTCTGGCTGAAGTAAACCAGGTTGATAGGAGAAGCTTCGACAGGAATCTGGCTCACATAGCTCCTTGTAGTCCAGCAACCTTCGACATGACGCCAACTGACAACGCTTTCTGCTCACTATACCTTCATCCGACCCACGGTTTCCAGTGGGATAGAGAGGTAGTTGGCAAAGAAGATTACATTTTTGGAACTTCACTCATCCGGCCCACCGGCTGGGGCAGCAAATTTAGTGACAATAAGTGAGTCACTAGTTCTCGAAAAAAAATCGTGGCTTATATAGCCGAGAATAAACTCAAAGCGGCCTTAGAGGCCAAAGTAAAATACATGGCTGTCGAAGCCAACCAGATCGAAGCAGATCAACAAGGTCTGGGAAAGGGTTGTGATATGGGTCCACCTCATAAAGATCTAGGAGATTTGCAAAACCAGAGGCTCGACGCGGTTTATGATGATGAGCCATTGGGCTTTGAGAAGGATCCATTAGCAGCGAACATCAAGATGATGGCACAGGATCCACTCGAAGAGATCGACTTGGGGTCGGGGGCAGAAAAAAGACCAACCTATATCAGTGCAAAAGTGAGCCCCCAACTCAAGGTCGAAATAGTCCAGTTGCTGAAGGAATTCAAGGATTGTTTCGCATGGGACTATGAAGAAATGCCCGGGCTAGATAGGAAGCTGGTCGAATTAAGGCTACCAATAAAACCTGGGAAGAAACCTGTTAAGCAAACTCCAAGGAGATTCACACCAGAAATCCTCTGAAAGATTGAAGAAGAAGTCGAAAGACTCCTCAGATGCAAGTTCATCCGCCCGACAAGGTATGTCAAATGGATTGCTAATATAGTTCCTGTAATAAAGAAAAATGGCAAATTGAGGGTATGTATTGATTTTCGAGATTTGAATTCTGCTACCCCAAAGGATGAATATCCTTTGCCAGTGGCGGAAATGCTTGTCGATTCTGCCGCAGGCCATGAGTACCTTAGTATGTTTGATGGATACTCTGGTTATAACTAAATTTTTATTGCTGAGGAGGATGTTCCTAAAACAGCATTTCGATGCCCTAGAGCCTTAGGCACCTACGAATGGGTGGTAACGCCTTTTGGTTTAAAGAATACTAGGGCAACATACCAGCGAGCGATGAATTCGATTTTTCACGATTTCATTGAGGCTTTTATGCAGATTTATATTGACGATATTGTTATTAAGTCTGTTTCAGGAAAAAGTCATATAGACCATCTTCGACAGTCTTTTGAACAGATGAGGAAGTTTGGTTTGAAGATGAATCCTCTCAAATGTGAATTTTATGTGCAGGCGGGAGACTTCCTAGGCTTTGTGGTCCACAAGAAAGGGATCGAAATCAATCAGAATAAGTCTAAGGAAATAATGGAGGCGAAAGCGCCATCTACAAAGAAGGAATTGCAGTCTCTACTTGGCAAGAACAACTTTCTCAGAAGGTTCATCTCCAACCTCAGTGGGAAGATGCAAGCCTTTTCTCCTCTACTCCGACTGAAGAAGGAAGACTTCGAATGGGGGCAAGAGCAGCAGGATGTCTTCGACAAAATCAAGGAATACCTGACGCATCCTCCAATTTTAATGTCACCTTGTAGAAGTAGGAGTATGAGGCTGTACATATCCGCGTCGGATAAGACATTAGGGAGAATGTTGGCTCAAGAGGATGAGAATGGTGTCGAAAGAGCCATTTACTACCTCAGCAGGGTCTTGAACGATGCGGAAACTAGATATAGTGTGTTGTACCCCAAATTTTACCCTCTGGTTCTGATCGTTTGCATATCCTTTTCATTGGTCTATGTTTTCGCATTTTTAGTAAACATATCAATAATCATGCATTTTTCGTTAGAGTTTAATTTGTTTTATTTCTTTCTTTTCTTACTAACTATTTTCAATTATCTTTTTTATTATTTTTAGTTTTGTTATTATTATTTCTTTTTTATTATTATCATTATTAATTTTATTATTATTAATTTTATTATTATTAGTTTTATTATCATTATTAGTTTTATTATTACTAAGCTTTATTATTATTATTATTACTTTTATTTTGTTTATCTTCATGGTAAGTGGAGACCACTACAATACAAACACTTCACATAGATTGCCAACTTGGATTTATCAATGGCCAAAAAGCATTCTTACACTTCACTTATCAATGGCCAAGAATCATTCTCATAAAGTCACATGGATTGCCAACTTGGATTTATCAATGGCCAAAAAGCATTCTTACATTTCACTTATCAATGGCCAAGAATCATTCTCATAAAGTCACATGGATTGCCAACTTGGATTTATCAATGGCCAAAAAGCATTCTTACACTTCAATTATCAATGGCCAAGAATCATTCTCATAAAGTCACATGGATTGCCACATCAACACTCCCACTTTATTCACACTATAAATAAGATCTCTCTTTCTCTCATTTGACACACCAGATTCACCCCACACAAAGGCTGAATACTCTCTTAATTTTCTCCCTCAATTATTCTTGCAAATTTTCTGGAGAGAAGGCTCGTCTTCATTTTTCCATAACTCGTGTCATTGAAGAGGCAGTGGACCGTCTCCACTAGGTAACATTCACCCCTTTTATTTCTCCATTTTCAAAGTACCATGGTCATTTATCTATGCTGTTATCAAGTTCATTAGCATGATAATATTTTTCTGGAAAAAGTATTGTAATATCCTATAATTGTTGTTTGGTTTTATTATGAATGATGTTTAAAAGATAAGATAAAAATTCAAAAAGACAAAAAACATGCTTCATCACCACCCTTTTATTATTTCATACTATTTTTATTTTATTTTCCATTTATTTCTTAATTTTGTTTCTCTAGTTTTTATTTTAGGAGCACTTTGAATTTTTAGTTTCAATTTATCATGTTATTTCTTGAATTCATAACTTTTTCTTTTGAATTTTGTTTTGATTTTTATTTTTCGCTTACGATCTTTATTTCGATTTTTAGGGCCAATGATATTACAAAATCATGACTTAGTTGATTTATGCAAAATGACTAAAAAGTATTGATATGTATGAGGATCATTTCTTTATTTTTGTTGGTCAATGAAAGCCGAATATCAAAAGATTATCGATCCTCCGATTAAATCTTGATCAAGACGAGACTAACTTTATTCTTCATTTCGAGTCCATTTTCTTTACTTTAGGCCGATGACATTGCACAAATATTGACTTTGATTATTTCAAATCAATAAAGTCTTGATAAATATGAGGCCACTTTTTACATATTTTTATTGGTCGATGAAAGTCAAAAATCTAAGATTATCGATTTATCGATTTAAATCTTGATTAAGACGAGACCAACCTTATTTTTTCATTCCGGTTTCATTATCTTTATTTTGGTCGATGACATAACAAACTTCATGGTTTGGTTGACTTCATTGAATCAACAAAACTTTGATCAATATGAGACCGCTTTCTCTTTATTTCAGTTTCATTCACTTTTTAGTCGATGAAAGTCAAGAATCATTGATTATCGATTCCTCGATTAATCATGATTAGGACGAGACTAATTCTATTTCGTGTTCTTAGCAAGCAAACATAACATAACACAAACTTAGCAAGAGGTTCTTGTAGAGTACTACAGATACTTAGGGTGCTAATACCTTCCCTTTGTATAACCAACCCCCGAACCTTAGATCTCCCCCGTTTAGGTTTTTTAACGATCTTGAACCTTTTCTTTGGATAAATCAAAGTCGGTTGTAAAAGAAAATGATGCAAGTTAAGTAATAGCTTGTTATCCGATTTTCACCGCAACAGAAATGGCGACTTCACTGGGGATATCAGTTAGACCTATTGCTGGTTCTTTCCTAAGAGGGTTAAGCCAATCTTGTTTTTATGTTATTCATGTTTGCTTATTTACTTGTATATGCTTATGTATGTCATATTTGCTTATATACTTGTATCTTTGTTCTTGCTTTATTATCCTGTTTATTTTGGGTTATCATGGTATCTATGAGTGAGATAAGTCCTAACCCGGACTTGAGAGAACACATATGTTTAGGAACCGTGGACATAGTCAAGGGAACTTCGAGGGAGAAATCCCAAAGGAGGTAACTTGAAGTCCACACTCAGTTGAGGCCCACTTGGAGGTGGTAAATGTTGAACGAGCAATCGTGAATGCGTTACTACTTTCGACCTAGGAGCCAGAGATACTGATGACCTTTAGTTATCCCTTTTCCCCACCTGGCCTATTTAGGATGTAGTGCGATGATTATGAGGGGGTAATCCTAAATGATTGCTACGCGATACTACGCTCAGACGAGACTCTCTTGAAGATTTTATTGATCACCGAGCAATTGGGAAGTTGATAAAATCCGAAAGATGGGTTGTTGACTCTGGGAACTCTTTAGAACCTTGCTCTGCATATACAAGAACCCTAGTACACACCCTGTGGTTGGTTCCTTACCCAGACTCCATGTTGTGATCTCGAACCCTTGATCCTGCTATGTGTGTTTTACATCCTATTTGCTTTGCATTGCATATCATTTGCATCTTTGCATGACTCATTGCATGCTCCTGTTTGTCCAGTTACTCATTGCCATTTGTCTCTATCTTCTAGTCGTCAAGTTGATTCCTCGACACCGATACCGGACTAGAGCTAATTACAGACGCAAGATGTCAGAGCAAGAGATACACAATGTTGAGGTCCGAATGGAGATCGATGACCTCAAATCAAGTATGACTAAACTCACTGAGATGCTTCAAGTTTTGCTTGCTAGAGGAGAGCCTCCCCAAAGGACAGTCATCCAGGAAGTTTCAAGTGCTGATCCTCCACCAGTTTAAGTGCCACCTTCAACTTGGCCAGAGTTTGGTTTGCCACACAACTACTCTCCACCGATTGCATCTACTGCCATGGTTGGTCAGAATGCTATGCCTGTCTTTCAAGCTCCTGTTTTCGCCGAGCCCAGACCTGTGGTTCATGTTGTTCCACAGACTGTTCGAGCTTCTTTTGAGAATCCCCTTTATGAGTACAATGCTGCCAGTGCTCAAGGTGAAGACCGTGAAGACTTTGTTGAACCTGAAGTTGTCCGAGAGCAGTTTCAAAGCATAGAAAGAAGACTCAAAGCCGTTGAGGGTACTGATTTCTTTAATGTGGATGCAGACAACATGTGCTTAGTATCTGACCTTGTTATACCTGCTAAGTTCACAACTCCAGATTTTGTGAAGTACAAGGGTCACTCTTGCCCAAGAGCTCATTTGGTCATGTATCTTCGTAGGATGACTGCTCACGCCAAGAATCAGAAGTTGCTTATCCACTGTTTTCAAGACAGCTTGAGTGGAGCATCACTCAAATGGTACATGGGTCTCGAGCAAAACTCTATCCATAGCTTTCAAGACCTCACAAATGCCTTCATGAAGCAGTATAAGTATAACCTCGACATGGCTCCTGATCGCTGTCAACTGCAAAACATGTCTCAGAATGATAAAGAGTCTTTCAAGGAGTATGCTCAGCGTTGGAGAGAGTTGGCTTCCCAGGTTGAACCTCCTTTGGTTGAGAAAGAGCTAACCGGAATGTTCATGGATACCCTGTCCCCATTTTATTGGGAGAAGATGGTTGGAAGTGTTTCCTCCAATTTCACTAATTTGGTTACTATTGGCCAAAGATTAGGGGAAGGTCTTAAGAAGGGAAAAATATCCAAGGCTGTTGAATCTTCCAATGCTGTGAAGAAATCCTATGGTAACTTTCAGAAGAAAAAGGAAAATCATACTAACGCTGTCATGGTTGAAACAAGAAGGCCTCGTCCCCGACCTCAGTATGTTGTTCTCCCTACCGTTGCTGCTGTTACTCCTGTGGTTGTTGCACCACGACTAACTTAAGCTTTCCAACGTCTGACTGCAGGAAAGAGCGAACATCGTAATAGAGGTCAATTTGATCCTATTCCCATAACTTACACTGAGCTTTATCCTGGTTTGGTTCAACAAGGTTTGATTGCTGTAGCACCCCAAAATTTGCCCTACCTTTTTTCTGGCTTTTGGTTCGCGTTCATCTGCATTTTAGGTCATAACTCATAATCATATCATTGCATTGGTTTTCTGAGACATAGGATCGAATGATGTTCTTGATATAAGTGTTTGCCCTGTTCGGGACGAGTATGCAAGTCATCTTCTGCAAAGTTCATCAGTGTACATCTGGGTGATTTAGGTTTCTATTCATTTTAAGCTTGTGGGTTGTTTATCGGTTGATATTCTTCAGTGGATCATGTGAGTGGCCAGATTGTTCAGTGGTAGCTGTGACCATTCTATTCATCTTCTGAATAGTTTGTGATTGGTTTTGAATTCTTTGGGTTAGCCATTTTCAACCATTTTACCCAATTTTCTTTCCACATTCAAATTTATTTTAATATCCATTCTCTTTCTAAACCGTGTCCATTTTTCTATCCATCTTTAGTAATTTTCATAATATCCATTTGTTAATCCTTTCCAATTTCCATTAACCATTTTGTCCACAATCTTTTCTTAAACCTTTTCTATTATCCATGTAACCATATTTCATTCCAAGTCCGTTTATACATTTCTAACCAAAGTCCGTATCCATTTTCGAAACCAATCTTTCCAATCCATTTCAAATAAAGCCATTCTTTTAAATCCGTGCTCTAGAACAATATCCATTTGCTAAACCAATTATCCATTTTCACATCATTAACCATAATCATTATTCAACATCAATTTACTAATGTTCAATTCATTTTATCAATTCCGCCTTTTGATTTTTTAACCATCTTTCAAACCATATATGTTTAGAATCATTCTTAGTCCATATCCATATTTTCATATTTTACATTCTTTTTCTAAAAAAACATTTTTAGTTCATTTTCTGCCAAATATCAATATCCATTAATCTTTCCCAAAACCTTTTTCATATATTCATTTCAATCCATTTTCAATATTAGATCCATGTCCATAATTCCTATCACCATTTTTTTGTCAAAATAAATTTCAAACAAAACCAATCCATAACCAGATTTCCAGAAGAGTTTCACAAAAAAAAAATTCCTTTCATTGCGCAGCAGAAAAAAAGCCGTGACAGAAAGAAGAAAGCATAGCAGAGTCCTTTCAAAGAGAGAAAATTACTACAGGAAATTCACTACAAATTCTAAAAACATTCAACAAAACCTCTAACTTCTCCAACAAGTCTCTAACAAACTCTAACCGATTTTCACCTGAAAATACCAAACTACCCCTCCCTGATTTCTGATATAAAAGAGAATCTCCATCAATCTTCATCTTCTTCACGACTTTTCTGCATTTTCCATCGGGAACCATCATTCTGCATAATTTCCTTTTTTTCTCTTCATCTTCAATCTCCTCATTCTCGCCTTTTCTTCATCAATTCTGAAAATCCTCATCATCAAATCTCCAATTTCTCTCCTCAAGTCCATAATCTACAGAAAATTTCAGAAGAAGAAGAAGAACGCATGCTCCACATCATAATCGTCTGAATTCAACAATTCTCACGAAATCTTCAACACGATTCCAGTCTGCAGAAACCGCAACAAAAATTTTTCAACTCAGAAACTCGTCTCAACACCACAACAACAACAAACTTCACATCAGGTCGGAATCGCGAGCAGTTCAGAGGAGAAGAGGAATTCACAAGAATCAATAACAATGGAGAATCAATTCGACAGAGGAGGAGACGGATTCCGTTCGAATTTGCAAAAAATTTAAGAGAAGATTACCTGATTTTGAAGCTTCGTGGTGCTGTGGAACCTCTTCTCTGGTTTTCTGGTTCTCTAAATCTTGGTCTCGTTGCCACAGGTTCAGGTTTGGTTTCTTCCATCGATCTCTTTGTGTAACTGGAATTGGTTAAATCTTTTAATCAATTTAGTAGTTAGGTTTTCTGTTGGATTCTCTTTTTGCGATATCGTTGAGAGTTTAAGAGTGAGGCGTGAGTCTTAGAGAGGAGGAGGTATTGCGACATAGAGATGAGCCGGCGATTTTGAGCGATCGGAGAAGAGGATGGCGAAGGAGGACGAACGCCGATGACGACATGTCCGCGGCGGCGTCATTGACGGAGGAATCGTTGGAGTCGTTGAGGAAGAAGCAAACTTATCGTGGCGGTGTCATTCCGATGATGTTGTTCGTGAACGGAGAAGAGGAAGTCACGAGCGACGTGGTGTTTGTCTTGGTTTCGGCACGGTGTCACTGTTTTCCGGTGTGAGCTGAGGGAGAGGAGAATGTTAAGAGATGGAGAGGGACGAAGGCGATGAAAGAAGAAGGTTGAATGGAGTTTTTTGCGAAGGCGATGGCTTACGGCGAAAGGAGAGAACGACGGCGGGTGAGAAAGAGAAAGAACGATATTGAGAAGGTTTCACTGATGGCGAGTGAGGTTTGGGAGCCGAGAGGTGTAACGGTGCGTTGGAGTTGGATTGTTTCCGGCAATCGTTTGTGGAGGGAGCCGCCGGCTACGGGTGATGAAGAAGAAGATGAGAAGAAGTTATGTTATGGTGGTAACGGGTGATGAAGAAGAAGATGGTAAGAAGATTAGATTAGGTTTCTCTTTTGCTTCACTCAGTTTGGGCTCTCAGGCTCACTCAACTTCACTATCCACCCCTTCGTTTTTCACTCACACCCTCCTTTTTGCTCCATGACCGAGTTTCTTGGGCCAAATACATAAAGCCCACTCGCCTCAAACCAATAACACCACCCTATTGCTATTTCGTACCCTCCTCGTTTCTTGATCAAAAGACTTCAGGCCCAGGAGTTTGGTTCTCTTTTTCTCACCCCTGTTTTCCTGCCTGAAACCTCCTTGGTTTTTTTTCTGAAAACTTGGGCTTGTAGCTTTAAAGCCCAGCGTTTGGGCTACTTTTCACACCCTTAATACTGTTGCACCCCTTGGTTAGTTAAGTTTATTTTTTGTTTTAATGGTTTTGCTAATGGTAATTTAGGATAATTAGATTGGTTTAATTTTGGAGTTTTATCTTAATTAGTTTTAACTAGAAATTCGGATATTTGTTTAGTTTTTAATCTTGATTAGAATTAGTTTGTAAACTTTGAAATTAATATTGATTCTAAGTAGATTAGAAATTAACTTGAATTACGCTAGACTTTATATTTTAGTTTAGAACTATTTTAGTCAATTAGATTTTATTAGAAATTAATTGGGATTACTTTTAGGATATACTAGTTTTAATTCTAGAATTAACTTTAGGATAACTTTCTTTAGATTTAGTTTAGAATTAACTTGTACTAATTTTAGAATTAATTTTCAATCTTAGACTAATATTTTCTTGTTAGATTTTAATCTTATTTCTTTTATTAGCATTTTAATTCTAGCTTGGTTATTCCTGACCATGATTTTAATTGCCTATTTTTGGATTAATTGTTGATTAATTTCTGTTTACCTGATTAAATGTTTCTCTGCTTACTTAATTTTCTTCATCCCTCTTTAAGATCAACTTAACTTCCATCTTGGAAGTAAGTTGCTTCTTATGTTCTTCTTCTCCTTTTTTAGGATAGTGCTCTTTGAACCTCACAAACCATTAGGATCACTCCCTTAACTAATCAATTAGGATTGAGTCTTAGTTCACATAGATTTTTACCTTTCTCTCCCATTTGAGTCTTTTCTTCTCATCTTAAAACAATAATAAAAAACACTTAATAAAGGCATAACACCTATTGTATTTAGGCCTTTCATGTGGGAACAA
This sequence comes from Lathyrus tuberosus, assembly GCA_022829125.1. NCBI lineage: Eukaryota > Viridiplantae > Streptophyta > Magnoliopsida > Fabales > Fabaceae > Lathyrus > Lathyrus tuberosus. The sequence goes on along the minus strand of JALAZF010000123.1, from coordinate 9,748,190 downwards.
GGAAGTGAGGGATCTTCTCACACTTTCTTAGAATGTTTAGCATGCGTCCCGTCTTGGGTCGATATGCGAGGCATTCGATCCTACATGAGGGACTTAAATACAATATGTGTTACAAAACACAAAACAATCAAAACACTTCTTCATCTCATAATCAACAAAAACACTTAATAAATACAAGTATGCTAGTGTGTTTGAACCTTAATAATTGGAACTAAGTGTGAGGGTCTTCTTCACACTTAGTGTACTCTCTTACTCATTCCATCTTGGAATGTGAGGATGTACACATTCCAATGATTAAGATTTAGATACACTATCATATGCAAACAAATAAAAAACTTTTAAAAGACAAAAACAAACAATAACGTCTCCTTCGGGAATTCTTTTCTCATCTCACTCATTCTCAACGTATGAACGCGCTTCTTCTCGTTCTCTTGCAAGATGGTAACGCACTCGGACCAGCGAGCCTGCAACACCTGAGCTAGAACGTTATCCGTTCCCTAAAAAACACAAACAATCCATCCCTAGTGAGGGGAACTACGTCACTCTGATTCTCATGTTCCCGATGAGATACGTAGGCAGTGGGGTAGGGCCCATTCGAGCACTTCTTTTATTTTCCCTACATTTGTTTCTCCTTCTCTCTCCTTTCCTTTTCCAGTTCTCTAGCTAGTAGTTCTTTTTCCAGCATCTTTTCTATCACCCTTTGATCGAGACAAGCAAGCGTGGATCCCATCGGGTACGATGGACGCGAGGGGGTGCTAATACCTTCCTCTCGCGTAACCGACTCCCGAACCCAGTTCTCTTGGTTGTAAGACCATGCTTTTCCTTTCTCTCAGGTTTATGCGGTGTTTCCTTTCCCTCTCATGGGATAAATACACATTGCTGGCGACTCTGTTTCGGTGCCACTTTCGCGTTTGTACTAGGATGAAAATCCCGGGAGCGACAGCTGGCGACTCTGCTGGGGACAGGTTGACCTCTTGCTGGTCCATCCTAAGCGAGTCAATCCTGGCGCTTGTTTGCTTTTCTTTCATTGGGTGTTTACTGTTGTCTTGTATTTGCTGTTTACTGTATTTTATTACTTGTACCATATTTACAACATGTTAGCATTTACATTTCATATATTATACTGTGTTGCACTGTTCTGTCTGTTTGGAGGGATGGGATTTCTGAGGGATGAGCCCAGTACACAGGCTTGAGTATACACTTAGATTTAGAGTGGAGAGTAGTGGAACCTACGTGCCATCTGTGTAGTTGGGTAATCACAAAATTCACAGCGAGACGAGGCTATCTTGGGACCCAACATGGCGTACGCATCTTGCGTATTCCAGGATGTCGATCTAGAGAGCTGTCGACTCTAGTGACCGATCATGAGGACCTTAGTGGAAACATCTCTCTTTAGTGGTGACAGTGGCAGACCACATTCTGTGGCAAACCCACTCGCACCCGAGGGCCCACTTTGGAACTTGCATAGGATGACCTTTATTTTCTAAGGTGAGTCAGTGGACGACCTCTTTGATTGGCATAACATTGTATCCTACGGGCTAAATGTGCTATCGCTTCTCAAACCTCCGAAGTTGACAAGCCTTGTTTTCTAGGAACCACATGTGAGAGGGGCGGGTTGTTTACAGGTTTGCAGGTAACCTTGACCCTCAACATACCCGGTATTTTGGATTTCCTATCAGTGTGGACTTATCAGCCTGGTATTCTGGTATTCTGATCATCCGGTATTCTGGTATTCCGGTATTCTCTTCAGAACAGACTCATGAACTTATTCAACCATCAGCACAACACTTATTCAGAATATGTGGAAGCTTTGATCCCATGTCTTATTGCATTCATATTTTTGCATTGCATTTGCATCTTGCATCATTTTTGCATATCCTTTCTCCAGGCCAGACCAGTGAGCTCATCCATCCTTTATCTGAACTGCAGTTTGATTTCCCGACTTTTGTATTGGACTTGAATCAACCTTGGGAAGGATCATGAACTCTGGGGAACAGAATCAGTTGGTGACTAAGGCCGATGTTGAATTGATGAAGCATCAGTTGGACCAACTTATGGAAGCTTTGGCCGTCATGACAAGGGGAGAGGCCAATATTCAAAGAAATGAGAATGTTATTCCACCTCTGGTGAACAATGTTGCTCAAGCTCAGCCTGTGCAGATCTCGGTTGAGAATCATGCTATACACGAGCGTACCATCTTCCGAGATGGACATTCTTCTTCTCTTGATGCCACAGATTATCAGAGCTTTGCCTTCTCTATGCCAGATGTCCAAGGGGTAGTTTCAAAGATGAAGCCTAAGGATCCACGATTTGTTGATGATGAAAGATACCGTGTGTTGGACGAGAAAATTAAAGCCCTGGAGAGGCATGATAATCTTGATTTGAGTGCTTCAAGCATGTGTTTGGTGCCCGGCCTGGTAATGCCTCCAAAGTTTAAGATGCCGAAGTTTGAGCAATACAAAGGGGATAGCTGCCCAAAACTACATTTGGTGATGTTCTGCAGAAGAATAACTTCACATGCCCACAATGACAAGCTCATGATCCACTATTTCCAAGACAGTCTGAGTGGGGCATCTTTGTATTGGTATATGCAGTTGCAGAGTGGTAACATCCGATCATGGTCAGATCTAGCCAACGCCTTTGTGAAGCAGTACGATTATAATCTTGACATGGCTCCCAGTCGAATGCATTTGCAAGACTTGTCTCAAGCAGATAACGAATCATTCCGAGAGTATGCTCAGAGATGGAGAGAGTTAGCCGCTCGTGTTCAACCGCCACTTTCGGATAGAGAATTTGTTGATTTGTTCATGGATACCTTGCAAGGGCCATACTTGGAAAAGATGATTGTCAATAGGGCAGCCAAACTTTCTGACCTGGTGATGGTGGAAGAACGTATTGAGAGATTGCTCAATTGTGGAAAGCTCCAAGGCGTCTCGAACTTCCAAGCTAATGAAAATGAATCAGTTGTCAGTTCGCAGGAAGAATTTGAGGAAGAAAATAGTTCCATTCAGGAATCTTCACCACCTCGTTCTCGGTGTTCAGACATATCAACTGTTCAGAGTCAAAAATCTTATGGGTCTTCATATCAGGGACAATATTCTTCTGCAAATCAGAGACCTTATCAGAATCAACGGTCATATCGCCGCCAGCCGCGTCAGCAAGCCCGACAAAGGCCAAGAAAGCCAGAGAGGCAGTTCACTCAGTTGCCAATGTCGTACAGTCAGATGTTGCCAGATTTGATCAAGGGTGGATTGATAGTGCCGAAGGAGTTGAAGCCAGTGATTCCTTCGTACCCACCAGGTTTTGATATCAATGCCCATTGTGACTATCATGCTGGGGCACAGGGGCATTCAACGGAAGACTGTAAGGTGCTTAGGAGCAAGGTTCAGACTCTTCTTGACTCCAATATGTTCTCATTCACGCCTCAGGGTATTCAGATAAACATTTCTCCTTCATCCAGTCAGGTGGGTTCATCAGTCCAGGTTATGGAAGAAGTCACTGAGAGCAGTTGTGCAGATGAGTATCAGAATGACTTCGATGAGCAATTCTGAAGATGGCTAGCTCATTAGCAAATCAAGCTTGGAAGGCCCAGTTCCTCAAAGATGGCGACCATTTAGATCATGTCATTTCTTTGCATTTGTAGTTTCTTTTCTGTTAAAAAGTGCAAACTCATTTGTTAAAACTCGTTGTTTTCGATTGATAATGATAATGAAATGAATATGCATGTTTTGATTAAATCCAGTCGTTTTCACTCATACTTTTTATCGATATCATATGCTTGTTTAAGCAGGATCCTAGGGAGGATGATGATATTCAAAGACGCATAACTTCCAATTGTATGCTTTTGAACAAAAACCCTGCTGATGATGTACATGCATTGTTTCAATTCCTCAAACACTGGAGATATAAGGAAGATAATCCCTTGTCAACCCCGTTGAGCCTAGTAGTAGGAGTTTATTTCTGAAAATGAAAAAACCCTCAATCTTAACCTGGGGCAGGGTAGGTGTCAGCTAATTTGACTGTGCGTTCAAATTTCAAAAGGAGTGTTTTGTTCGAGGATCAATTACATCTACGGTTATCCCTCACCAACCGAAGAGTGAGACGGTCGCAACCCTTTTCAAGTCAAGACAAACCTGTGTCACACGATTAGTTCCAAAAAAAAGAAAAAAGGAAAAAGCCCGCTAAGTTGAGACTTGAAAACAAGTGACTTAGGCAAAAGTTAGGGCATCCCACTGGACTTCAAAATCGAAAAAAATTCAAAAAGAATCAGTCCAGGCAAAAATCAAGGAAATCAAAAAACAAAAAAACGAAAAGCGAAAAGGATTACAAAAGAAAAATCCTCGAATAAAGAACAAATCGTGTGAATACAGACACCAAGGACAAAAGGGGTGACTGTCATTCCGAAAATCGTGCGGGGTCCTGCTATCCTCCTACCATTCATTAACCTTTTTGAAAGGTGAGCGCTTGTGTCAAGTTAGGTGAACGTAGGACTGGAGAACATCAAGAAGATTGGGTGGGTTAAAACAAAATTTTGAGCCTTATATCCTTTCTTTCTCGAACCGCGAACCAGTCCACGTTACAACATGCGAAAGACCTAATTGAAGCAGGGTTGTTTCGAAAGCATACTTTGGTAAAGATCGCGGCGAAGCTGACTCTTAAAAGGATCTTCTTACCATTCATGTTGATATTAGTGACATTTTGATAAGTGATTCGTTCACTACACGTTATAACATTTTTCCAGTGAACAGACTTGGATTGCAAAACTGTCATATGTATTGCATCAAAATTATCTTTTCAAAACGAATTGTTTTACTTGTGAGTCAGTACTTGACATCAGGAAAGTTTCTACAATGGAAAGATTGATTAATCTAAGGTGCAAAGTGCCCGAGTACTCCGTTGAGCCGGGGCAAGTCATACCAAACGGGCGATCAATTCCAAGATTCAGCCAATCTGGGGCAATCAAGTCGAGATTTGAAAAATCTCTCGAAGGTCAGTCAGTCAAAGGTACTCCTTCACAGATCAGTCAGTCAGGGGCAATAAATCATTTCAAGGCTGGGGCAGGCCCCCAAAAGCACAAAAGGTTATTCCCCCTGGAGGACGGTTAATCAAAAGTCATGGGGCAATATATGCCGGATCTTCACGAGGCATCCTGAAGACATGTTCATTTATAGGTTATGCTACATCGGGACACCTCTTTTTGCCATATCACAACTGCAAGGGTTCATGTTGATAGTTAACACGTGACGTCCCCAGTAGAGTTTCTCTCCTTGGCAGAAATAGCTGAAGTTTTTGTCACATTCAGCAGAGCATTGTGAAGACTGTGAATCATTCTCCCCAGCAAGAGTTCAGGAGTTCGCTCTCCCCTAGCCAGCTTGGCGAAGTTTACTGCACTTCAGCAAGAGTTCATATTCTTGTACAGAGTGTTGGGTTTATGCTTCCCTAGTTTTCGGTAAAGTCGTTTCAGTCTCCCCGATAGAGTAAGGGCAGAATGTAAATCTCCGACGAAGAAGTAAGTCTGATGGGGTCCCCTAGCAGAGCTGATATCATCAACCATCATCTCCAAGCAGTTTTTTGAATGGTGGTTAGCGTTCCCCAGCAATTCAAAGGTTGATTGTCATTGGCACTTTTCTTCAGTAAGATTCCTGGGATGTTTCCTCCAGCTTAGGTTGTTATTCAGACTTTCCTGCAGAATGGAGGTTTAGTCGGGATCTCGAGCAGTTTATGACACTGAAGGTGGTTCAGTTTGTTATCCCCAGCGGAGTTAGCCTCGTCTCTTCATCATTTATTTTGCTGGAGTGGTCCTGTTGCATATCATAAACATTGTAGCATAATCATCATCGCATATCATTAGCATAGCATTGCATGAAGCCTCATAAAACCAAACAGCAAATCCGTATCCCAACCTTGCTCGGCATCCTTCCACAACCCACTTTGCTGGCATATTTCAAAAACCTAAAGCCTTATCCCTATTGGCGTTTCCTTCAAACCAAAAGTCCAATCCCTATTGGCACTTCATTCGAAATCCAATCCCTATTGGTACCCAGCAAGATTTCGCCTTTGAAAAAAAAAATCACCATCAGGTTTCACCTGTCCTTGCCAGCAAATACTTGGCATATCCTTCTTTTCCCGGTAGCCCGAGCATAGATCGGCATTCAGCATATAATGATCATTGCATCCTCAAATCGCGTAGCATTTCTATTTCGTATGGAGCATTACGCCATAGGAAGAAAATTCAAACATATGCATGCGAAGCATAAGCCAGATTTGGTACCTTGCGCGAAAGCCCAAATCAACTTTCAGTCAAGACGGTAACATATCCCCAGCAGACATTACAATCAACACCTTTGCTTACCTTTCTTTTGGGTCATAGATCATACGTCGATCTTACCCTCGACCAGTCATTGTCCATCAACCCCTTGATAACGACATTTCAGTCAGGTCATCTTTCTGTCATCCCCATGACAACGTGTTTCCCTCGGTCAGGTTTTCTTCCTGTCATCCCCATGACAATGTGTTACCCTCGGCCAAGTTTTCTTTCTGTCATCCCCATGAGAGTGTGTCTTCTTTGTTCAGGTTTTCTTTCTGTCATCCCCATGACAATGTGTCCCTACGGTGGAATTTTCTCCCTGTCATCCCTATGACAGTGGGTTATCTTCAGTCAGGTTTTATTTTGTCATCCCTATGACAATGTGTTTCCTTCGGTCGAGCCTTATTTCTGTCATCCCTATGATAATGTGTTCCCTACAGTGGAGTTTTCTTTCTGTCATCCCCATGACAATGTGTTCCTTCAGTTGAGTCTTCTTGTCGTCATCCCTATGACGATGTGTCCTTTCAGTCGGGTTCCATTTCTCTTCCCGTCAAACCCCTTTGACGATGTGGTTCTCTGGGTATGTTGTATTTCCGTCAAATTCCTTTGACGAGGTGTGACTGGGTTCCAATAACATTTTCTCTCCTCGCTGTTAGCAAATTTTGCGGTTCTTTTTGTATTCAATCACCTTCTACCTTGAACGTCTGAAAGCAGTTGCTATCATCCATTCAGGTCCAAGTTGATTGAAAAGGGGCAGCTGTAGCACCCCAAAATTTGCCCTACCTTTTTTCTGGCTTTTGGTTCGCGTTCATCTGCATTTTAGGTCATAACTCATAATCATATCATTGCATTGGTTTTCTGAGACATAGGATCGAAGGATGTTCTTGATATAAGTGTTTGCCCTGTTCGGGACGAGTATGCAAGTCATCTTCTGCAAAGTTCATCAGTGTACATCTGGGTGATTTAGGTTTCTATTCATTTTGAGCTTGTGGGTTGTTTATCGGTTGATATTCTTCAGTGGATCATGTGAGTGGCCAGATTATTCAGTGGTAGCTGTGACCATTCTATCAGAGCCTTGTGAATAGTTTGTGATTGGTTTTGAATTCTTTGGGTTAGCCATTTTCAACCATTTTACCCAATTTTCTTTCCACATTCAAATTTATTTTAATATCCATTCTCTTTCTAAACCGTGTCCATTTTTCTATCCATCTTTAGTAATTTTCATAATATCCATTTGTTAATCCTTTCCAATTTCCATTAACCATTTTGTCCACAATCTTTTCTTAAACCTTTTCTATTATCCATGTAACCATATTTCATTCCAAGTCCGTTTATACATTTCTAACCAAAGTCCGTATCCATTTTCGAAACCAATCTTTCCGATCCATTTCAAATAAAGCCATTCTTTTAAATCCGTACTCTAGACCAATATCCATTTGCTAAACCAATTATCCATTTTCACATCATTAACCATAATCATTATTCAACATCAATTTACCAATGTTCAATTCATTTTATCAATTCCGCCTTTTGATTTTTTAACCATCTTTCAAACCATATATGTTTAGAATCATTCTTAGTCCATATCCATATTTTCATATTTTACATTCTTTTTCTAAAAAAACATTTTTAGTTCATTTTCTGCCAAATATCAATATCCATTAATCTTTCCCAAAACCTTTTTCATATATTCATTTCAATCCATTTTCAATATTAGATCCATGTCCATAATTCCTATCACCATTTTTTTGTCTAAATAAATTTCAAACAAAACTAATCCATAACCAGATTTCCAGAAGAGTTTCACAAAAAAAAAATTCCTTTCATTGCGCAGCAGAAAAAAAGCCGTGACAGAAAGAAGAAAGCATAGCAGAGTCCTTTCAAAGAGAGAAAATTACTACAGGAAATTCACTACAAATTCTAAAAACATTCAACAAAACCTCTAACTTCTCCAACAAGTCTCTAACAAACTCTAACCGATTTTCACCTGAAAATACCAAACTACCCCTCCCTGATTTCTGATATAAAAGAGAATCTCCATCAATCTTCATCTTCTTCACGACTTTTCTGCATTTTCCATCGGGAACCATCATTCTGCATAATTTCCTTTTTTTCTCTTCATCTTCAATCTCCTCATTCTCGCCTTTTCTTCATCAATTCTGAAAATCCTCATCATCAAATCTCCAATTTCTCTCCTCAAGTCCATAATCTACAGAAAATTTCAGAAGAAGAAGAAGAACGCATGCTCCACATCATAATCGTCTGAATTCAACAATTCTCACGAAATCTTCAACACGATTCCAGTCTGCAGAAACCGCAACAAAAATTTTTCAACTCAGAAACTCGTCTCAACACCACAACAACAACAAACTCCACATCAGGTCGGAATCGCGAGCAGTTCAGAGGAGAAGAGGAATTCACAAGAATCAATAACAATGGAGAATCAATTCGACAGAGGAGGAGACGGATTCCGTTCGAATTTGTAAAAAATTTAAGAGAAGATTACCTGATTTTGAAGCTTCGTGGTGTTGTGGAACCTCCTCTCTGGTTTTCTGGTTCTCTAAATCTTGGTCTCGTTGCCACAGGTTCAGGTTTGGTTTCTTCCATCGATCTCATTGTGTAACTGGAATTGGTTAAATCTTTGAATCAATTTAGTAGTTAGGTTTTCTGTTGGATTCTCTTTTTGCGATATCGTTGAGAGTTTAAGAGTGAGGCGTGAGTCTTAGAGAGGAGGAGGTATTGCGACGTAGAGACGAGCCGACAATTTTGAGCGATCGGAGAAGAGGACGGCGAAGGAGGACGAACGCCGATGACGACATGTCCGCGGCGGTGTCATTGACGGAGGAATCGTTGGAGTCGTTGAGGAAGAAACAAACTCATCGTGGCGGTGTCATTCCGATGATGTTGTTCGTGAATGGAGAAGAGGAAGTCACGAGCGACGTGGTGTTTGTCTTGGTTCCGGCACAGTGTCGTTGTTTTCCGGTGTGAGCTGAGGGAGAGGAGAATGTTAAGAGATGGAGAGGGACGAAGGCGATGAAAGAAGAAGGTTGAATGGAGTTTTTTGCGAAGGCGATGGCTTACGGCGAAAGGAGAGAACGACGGTGGGTGAGAAAGAAAAAGAATGATATTGAGAAGGTTTCACTGATGGCGAGTGAGGTTTGGGAGCCGAGAGGTGTAACGGTGCGTTGGAGTTGGATTGTTTCCGGCAATCATTTGTGGAGGGAGCCGCCGGCTACGGGTGATGAAGAAGAAGATGAGAAGAAGTTATGTTGTGGCGGCAACGGGTGATGAAGAAGAAGATGGTAAGAAGATTAGATTAGGTTTCTCTTTTGCTTCACTCGGTTTGGGCTCTCAGGCCCACTCAACTTCACTATCCACCCCTCCGTTTTTCACTCACACCCTCCTTTTTGCTCCATGACCGAGTTTCTTGGGCCAAATACATAAAGCCCACTCGCCTCAAACCAATAACACCACCCTATTGCTATTTCGTACCCTCCTCGTTTCTTGATAAAAAGACTTCAGGCCCAGGCGTTTGGTTCTCTTTTTCTCACCCCTGTTTTCCTGCCTGAAACCTCCTTGGTTTTTTTTTCTGAAAACTTGGGTCTGTAGCTTTAAAGCCCAGCGCCTGGGCTACTTTTCACACCCTTAATACTGTTGCACCCCTTGGTTAGTTAAGTTTAGTTTTTGTTTTAATGGTTTTGCTAATGGTAATTTAGGATAATTAGATTGGTTTAATTTTGGAGTTTTATCTTAATTAGTTTTAATTAGAAATTCGGATATTTGTTTAGTTTTTAATCTTGATTAGAATTAGTTTGTAAACTTAGAAATTAATATTGATTCTAAGTAGATTAGAAATTAACTTGAATTAGGCTAGATTTTATATTTTAGTTTAGAACTATTTTAGTCAATTAGATTTTATTAGAAATTAATTGGGATTACTTTTAGGATATACTAGTTTTAATTCTAGAATTAACTTTAGGATAACTTTCTTTAGATTTAGTTTAGAATTAACTTGTACTAATTTTAGAATTAATTTTCAATCTTAGACTAATATTTTCTTGTTAGATTTTAATCTTCTTTCTTTTATTAGCATTTTAATTATAGCTTGGTTATTCCTGACCATGATTTTAATTGCCTATTTTTGGATTAATTGTTGATTAATTTCTGTTTACCTGATTAAATGTTTCTCTGCTTACTTAATTTTCTTCATCCCTCTTTAAGATCAACTTAACTTCCATCTTGGAAGTAAGTTGCTTCTTATGTTCTTCTTCTCCTTTTTTAGGATAGTGCTCTTTGAACCTCACAAACCATTAGGATCACTCCCTTAACTAATCAATTAGGATTGAGTCTTAGTTCACATAGATTTTTACCTTTCTCTCCCATTTGAGTCTTTTCTTCTCATCTTAAAACAGTAATAAAAAACACTTAATAAAGGCATAACACCTATTGTATTTAGGCCTTTCATGTGGGAACAAGGAAGTGAGGGATCTTCTCACACTTTCTTGGAATGTTTAGCATGCGTCCCGTCTTGGGTCGATATGCGAGGCATTCGATCCTACATGAGGGACTTAAATACAATATGTGTTACAAAACACAAAACAATCAAAACACTTCTTCATCTCATAATCAACAAAAACACTTAATAAATACAAGTATGCTAGTGTGTTTGAACCTTAATAATTGGAACTAAGTGTGAGGGTCTTCTTCACACTTAGTGTACTCTCTTACTCATTCCATCTTGGAATGTGAGGATGTACACATTCCAATGATTAAGATTTAGATACACTATCATATGAAAACAAATAAAAAACTTTTAAAAGACAAAAACAAACAATAACGTCTCCTTCGGGAATTCTTTTCTCATATCACTCATTCTCAACGTATGAACGCGCTTCTTCTCGTTCTCTTGCAAGATGGTAACGCACTCGGTCCAGCGAGCCTGCAACACCTGAGCTAGAACATTAGCCGTTCCCTATAAAACACAAACAATCCATCTCTAGTGAGGGGAACTACGTCGCTCTGATTCTCATGTTCCTGGTGAGATACGTAGGCAGTGGGGTAGGGCCCATTCGAGAACTTCTTTTATTTTCCCTACATTTATTTCTCCTTCTCTCTCATTTCCTTTTCCAGTTCTCTAGCTAGTAGTTCTTTTTCCAGCATCTTTTCTATCACCCTTTGATCGAGACAAGCAAGCATGGATCCCATCGGGTACGATGGACGCGAGGGGGTGCTAATACCTTCCTCTCGCGTAACCGACTCCCGAACCCAGTTCTCTTGGTCGTAAGACCATGCTTTTCCTTCCTCTCAGGTTTATGCGGTGTTTCCTTTCCCTCTCATGGGATAAATACACATTGCTGGCGACTCTGTTTCGGTGCCACTTTCACGTTTGTACTAGGATGAAAATCCCGGGAGCGACAATTACCACAAGGCCTCTGCCTCCTCCTCCAAATCCTCTTCCAGCCGGCTATAGGGCTGATCTTCATTGTGAATACCATCAAGGTGGTGCAAGCCATAACTTGGAAAGTTGCTTTGCATTAAAAGCTAGAGTACAAGAGCTGATGAGGAACAAAATTCTCTCCTTTAAGGACAATCCCAATGTTCAGAGGAATCCTCTGCCAGGGCATGCCAAGTGAAGCTTCAGTCGACTTCAGTTCAACTACTTTCCGAAGACAAGTTAGCTCATCCACGTTGTTGACTAGTCACTAGGCCATGTTTCTTATTGTTTGCATTTCTCTTATCTTGTAATAGCTGTTTTCAAATCATGTTTGTACTTTCAAAATTAATGAAATGAGCATTTGCAACTTTTGATTCAATTAATTCGTGTTTGCTATTTACACCTCTATGCTTTCTTTTTCAATAAATACTTTATCTCTTTTCCACTTTCCTTTTGATTTTGCAAAGATCGGAGGGAGGATGATGAAAACTTTATACTCATAACTACTGTTGGTATGCTTTCAAATAAACTTTGCTGACGATGTAAGGCATTGTTTCAACTCCCAAACACCGGAGACATAAGGAAGATAACCCCTCTTTAACCCCTTTGAGCCTTGAAGTAGGAGTTTCTTTTCTTTACAAATAAAAAACCCGCAATCTTAACCTGGGGGTGGGTAGTTCTCAGTTAACTGGATTGTGCATTCAAATTCAAGAATTTCAGGCAAGACGCCTTTCAACAAAAGGGTGCATTCACAAATTTTCCTTCGCACACAACAAGCAAGTGTCGAAGATGTCTTTCAAGTCGAACGCCAACGATGGTTCGTCGTAATCCTTAAGCCAGACAGTAAAAAAAAAGTTTGTATGACAACCAAAGGAGGAAATCTTTAAATCCTTTATCCTGAAAGTCCTCAATAAGAAAGCAGTGACTGCCATCTCAAGTCCATTGAATTTTGAACCATCATCGCTATCATCAGTGCAATTCCTAACTCATGGGAATTTGAGTGCATAGTTTGAGTTAACTGAGCATAGGATTGAAGTTCATCACGTAGATTGGGTGGGTACAAATAAACTTTAAGCCTTTATCCTTTATTTCTTAAACCGTGAACCAGGCTACGTTATAACCCTCAAAAGACCTAACTGAAGCAAGGTTATTTTGAAAGTATACTACAGCAAGGTTGCGTAAATTGACTCCAAAAGATCTTTGCAGGTCACCTATTTTGGGTATTACACACTTTGCTTAAACGTTTCACTTTAATGTCTTGAACCACCGTGTTCTGACCAATATCCCATATACTTTGCACCTCTTTCAAAATGATTTTGATTTCAAAAGTTGCATGAACTTTGCATTTACCATGTTTGTACAAATACTTTTGTTTGCAAACTAGCTTTCTTCTTAAGAAATTTTCAAACAATTGAGAAACTTGGTCGGTGATCCAATCAGGGGCAAGTTCCTTCCATATTCTGTTGAGAATCAGTTCAAGATTTGAGGTTTAATGGCGACTTCTCAAAATCGGTTTATACACAAGATTTTTGAAGACTCATACTGGGGCAAGCTTTCCCAGTGTACAATAAAACAATTATTTTCAAGACTCATACTAGGGCAAGCTTTCCCAGTGTACAGTAAAACAATCATTTTCAAGACCCAGACTGCGACAAGCTTTCCAAGAGCACCATGAAATAGTCATTTCCAGAATCAATCAAGCCGAAGCAATGATCAGCTCATCTACAATAATCAGCTAATCTGGGATAGTTTACTTGAAGAATCCCCAAGCAGCTCTCCATCCTTCTTTACAAGGATCATCACTAGATATAGTTTATTAGTATGGCAAAGATGTGTTTAGCAGAAGCATCTCTAGTCCCAAGCAGAATGGCAGTGATCTCCGTGTAGAGGAATCAGTCTTCCAGTCTTGTCTTCCCAGAGAGTCGAGCCATGTCGTCGACATCTGCATTCGCATTTGATCATATATCATCTGCATAATTTATACCATATGCATAACATGAGTGTTTTATCCTCATTTGCATTTCTCCCGAGGTCGTGTTGTTATCCACGTCTTACCAAAATGTTACCTGTCCTTTTCATTCAGTGCCATTCCTGAATGTTGTCATTCTCTTGCGCATCTAATTTTGTTGATAGATGTTGGTCTTCTCTCATTCCAATGCTATTCCTGGATCTTTATATTCTCTCACTCCAGTGCCATTCCTGGATGTCTGTCTCTTGTGATCTCCAGTGACATTCCTGGATGTCTGTCTCTTGTGATCTCCAGTGCCATTCCTGGATATCTTGTTACCCTTGTTTCTCCCAGTGCTATTCCTGGAATTTTTGCCTCTCTTTTGTAATCCTCATCAAATTTACTTGGATATCTTTCAGTGCCATTCCTGAAAGTCTTTTTTGTCCATTCAGTTCCATTCCTGGATGAGTTTTCTCCTTTGCATTCAGTGTCATTCCTGGATGTCTTTCTCACTATCATTCGATACCATTTCTGAATATAGTGATCTACCTTTACTTTCAGTGCCATTCCTGAAAGTTCATAGTCATCCAATGCTTTCTTGGATTTCACCTTTGTTCACATTCATTCAATGCTGTCTTGAATACTGTGGTTCCTTTTGTCCAATGCTTTCTTGGATTTCTATCTTGTTCACTTTCATCTGATGCCTTCTCAGATATTATGAGTTATACCTTTTATCTAAAGCCATTATTGGATGACTGGGGTTTTTTTACATTCAATGTCATTCTTGAATGTAATCTTTGTTCACTCATCTAAAGCCATTATTAGATATTATGATTTACACCTTTCATTCAAAGCCATTATTGGGTGGCTGGTTTCTTTGCATTCAATGCCATTCTTGAATGTAATCTTCGTCCACTTTTAGCTAAAGCTATTATTAGATATTATGATTTATACCTTTAATCCAAAGCCATTATTGGGTGATTGGTTCCTTTGCATTCAATACCATTCTTGAATGTAGTCTTTGTTCACTTTATCTAAAGCCTTTATTAGATATTGTGATCTATACCTTTCATTCAAATCCAGTATTAGATGTCCGGTTTCTCTACCATCTGATGCCTATCCGGATGTGTCTCTCTTTCTGATATTTTTCAGATAGAGTCTTTGTTCACTTTATCTAAAGCCGTTATTAGATATTGTGATTTATACCTTTTGTTCAAAGCCATTATTGGATGACTGGTTTCTTTGCATTCAAAGCCATTCTTGAATGTAGTCTCTGTTCACATTCATCTAAAGCCATTATTAGATATTATAATTTGTACCCTTCATTCACAGCCATTATTGGATGACTGGTTTTTTTTGCCATCTAATGTTTTTTCGGATGTGTCTTTCTCTGTCTTTTTTGGTTTTTCTTGAAGATCCCGTTTGAACTCTCCAGTATAAGAAAATCCCAGAAAATATTTTGTTGGTGTCTATCCTTTTATTCCAAATTGATCCCCAGGGGAGATCATGTCTTCTTTCTGGTTCCATGCCCAGTAAAGAGTGTACTTTCATTTCCCCAGTGTCGTCCGGTCACCTATAAACCTGTCGTCCATCTCCTTGGACTTTCCCCTAGTGGAGAGCCCCTCTCTGGCTCCCATCCCCAGTGAGGGCCTGTAGGATTTTCTCTTTATTTTTCTATCCCCGGTGCATCCTTAGAGTCTCCCCAGTGAGTCTATTGTTGGACAGTCTGTATCCCCAGTGAGTCTTTCTCGTGAATGCTAACCTTATCCTTCCCCAGTAAGCTCACCTGTGGTGGATTGCCCTTCATCCTTGGTGTTTTGTTTGTCTGCATTCTTGCACTATCATATCATCATACTAGAAGTTCATGGCATGTCAGCATTTGCATGTCTACTTCTTGTCCTTAGCATCTGCATTCCATCTAAGGGCAAAATTTTCGGTTTGCTATATTTAAATACCTTTCACCTTGATGCACCAAGGATTTCCATTCCTCGTGCCATCCGGTAAAGTTATTTAAATAGGGGCAACTGTTGTACCCCAAATTTTACCCTCTGGTTCTGATCGTTTGCATATCCTTTTCATTGGTCTCTGTTTTCGCATTTTTAGTAAACATATCAATAATCATGCATTTTTCGTTAGAGTTTAATTTGTTTTATTTCTTTTTTTTTACTAACTATTTTCAATTATCCTTTTTATTATTTTTAGTTTTGTTATTATTATTTCTTTTTTATTATTATTATCATTATTAATTTTATTATTATTAATTTTATTATTATTAGTTTTATTATCATTATTAGTTTTATTATAATTAGTTTTATTATTACTAAGCTTTATTATTATTATTATTACTTTTATTTTGTTTATCTTCATGGTAAGTGGGACCACTACAATACAAACACTTCACATGGATTGCCAACTTGGATTTATCAATGGCCAAAAAGCATTCTTACACTTCACTTATCAATGGCCAAGAATCATTCTCATAAAGTCACATGGATTGCCAACTTGAATTTATCAATGGCCAAAAAGCATTCTTACACTTCACTTATCAATGGCCAAGAATCATTCTCATAAAGTCACATGGATTGCCAACTTGGATTTATCAATGGCCAAAAAGCATTCTTACACTTCAATTATCAATGGCCAAAAATCTTTCTCATAAAGTCACATGGATTGTCACATCAACACTTCCACTTTATTCACACTATAAATAAGATCTCTCTTTCTCTCATTTGACACACCAGATTCACCCCACACAAAGGCTGAATACTCTCTTAATTTTCTCCCTCAATTATTCTTGCAAATTTTCTGGAGAGAAGGCTCGTCTTCATTTTTCCATAACTCGTGTCATTGAAGAGGCAGTGGACCGTCTCCACTAGGTAACATTCACCCCTTTTATTTCTCCATTTTCAAAGTACCATGATCATTTATCTATGCTGTTATTAAGTTCATTAGCATGATAATATTTTTCTGGAAAAAGTATTGTAATATCCTATAATTTTTGTTTGGTTTTATTATGAATGATGTTTAAAAGATAAGATAAAAATTCAAAAAGACAAAAAAACATGCTTCATCACCACCCTTTTATTATTTCATACTATTTTTATTTTATTTTCCATTTATTTCTTAATTTTGTTTCTCTAGTTTTTATTTTAGGAGCACTTTGAATTTTTAGTTTCAATTTATCATGTTATTTCTTGAATTCATAACTTTTTCTTTCGAATTTTGTTTTGATTTTTATTTTTCGCTTACGATCTTTATTTCGATTTTTAAGGCCAATGATATTACAAAATCATGACTTAGTTGATTTATGCAAAATGACTAAAAAGTCTTGATATGTATGAGGCTCATTTCTTTATTTATGTTGGTCAATGAAAGTCGAATATCAAAAGATTATCGATCCTCCGATTAAATCTTGATCAAGACGAGACTAACTTTATTCTTCATTTCGAGTCCATTTTCTTTACTTTAGGCCGATGACATTGCACAAATCTTGACTTTGATTATTTCAAATCAATAAAGTCTTGATAAATATGAGGCCACTTTTTACTTATTTTTATTGGTCGATGAAAGTCAAAAATCTAAGATTATCGATTTATCGATTTAAATTTTGATTAAGACGAGACCAACCTCATTTTTTCATTCCGGTTTCATTATCTTTATTTTGGTCGATGACATAACAAACTTCATGGTTTGGTTGACTTCATTGAATCAACAAAACTTTGATCAATATGAGACCGCTTTCTCTTTATTTCAGTTTCATTCACTTTTTAGTCGATGAAAGTCAAGAATCATTGATTATCGATTCCTCGATTAAATCATGATTAGGACGAGACTAATTCTATTTCGTGTTCTTAGCAAGCAAACATAACATAACACAAACTTAGCAAGAGGTTCCTGTAGAGTACTACAGATATTTAGGGTGCTAATACCTTCCTTTCGTATAACCAACCCCCTAACCTTAGATCTCCCCCCTTTAGGTTTTTTAACGATCTTGAACCTTTCCTTTTGATAAATCAAAGTCGGTTGTAAAAGAAAATGATGCAAGATAAGTAATAGCTTGTTATCCGATTTTCACCGCAACAGAAATGGCGACTTCACTGGGGATATCAGTTAGACCTATTGCTGGTTCTTTCCTAAGAGGGTTAAGCCAATCTTGTTTTTATGTTATTCATGTTTGCTTATTTACTTGTATATGCTTATGTATGTCATATTTGCTTATATACTTGTATCTTTTTTCTTGCTTTATTATCCTGTTTATTTTGGGTTATCATGGTATCTATGAGTGAGATAAGTCCTAACCCGGACTTGAGAGAACACATATGTTTAGGAACCGTGGACATAGTCAAGGGAACTTCGAAGGAGAAATCCCAAAGGAGGGAACTTGAAGTCCACACTCAGTTGAGGCCCTCTTGGAGGTGGTAAATGTTGAACGAGCAATCGTGAATGCGTTACTACTTTCGACCTAGGAGCCAGAGATACTGATGACCTTTAGTTATCCCTTTTCCCCACCTGGCCTATTTAGGATGTAGTGCGATGATTATGAGAGGGTAATCCTAAATGATTGCTACGCGATACTACGCTCAGACGAGACTCTCTTGAGGATTTTATTGATCACCGAGCAATTGGGAAGTTGATAAAATCCAAAAGATGGGTTGTTGACTCTGGGAACTCTTTAGAACCTTGCTCTGCATATACAAGAACCCTAGTACACACCCTGTGGTTGGTTCCTTACCCAGACTCCATGCTGTGATCTCGAACCCTTGATCCTGCTATGTGTGTTTTGCATCCTATTTGCTTTGCATTGCATATCATTTGCATCTTTGCATGACTCATTGCATGCGTCTGTTTGTCCAGTTGCTCATTGCCAATTGTCTCTATCTTCTAGTCGTCAAGTTGATTCCTCGACACCGATACCGAACTAGAGCTAATTACAGACGCGAGATGTCAGAGCAAGAGATACACAATGTTGAGGTCCGAATGGAGATCGATGACCTCAAATCAAGTATGACTAAACTCACTGAGATGCTTCAAGTTTTGCTTGCTAGAGGAGAGCCTCCCCAAAGGACAGTCATCCAGGAAGTTTCAAGTGCTGATCCTCCACCAGTTCAAGTGCCACCTTCAACTTGGCCAGAGTTTGGTTTGCCACACAACTACTCTCCACCAATTGCATCTACTGCCATGGTTGGTCTGAATGCTATGTCTGTCTTTCAAGCTCCTGTTTTCGCTGAGCCCAGACCTGTGGTTCATGCTGTTCCACAGACTATTCGAGCTTCTTTCAAGAATCCCCTTTATGAGTACAATGCTGTCAGTGCTCAAGGTGAAGACCGTGAAGACTTTGTTAAACCTGAAGTTGTCCGAGAGCAGTTTCAAAGCATAGAAAGAAGACTCAAAGCCGTTGAGGGTACTGATTTCTTTAATGTGGACGCAGACAACATGTGCTTAGTATCTGACCTTGTTATACCTGCTAAGTTCACAACTCCAGATTTTGTGAAGTACAAGGGTCACTCTTGCCCAAGAGCTCATTTGGTCATGTATCTTCGTAGGATGACTGCTCACGCTAAGAATCAAAAGTTGCTTATCCACTGTTTTCAAGACAGCTTGAGTGGAGCATCACTCAAATGGTACATGGGTCTCGAGCAAAACTCTATCCATAGCTTTCAAGACCTCACAAATGCCTTCATGAAGCAGTATAAGTATAACCTCGACATGGCTCCTGATCGCCGTCAACTGCAAAACATGTCTCAGAATGATAAAGAGTCTTTCAAGGAGTATGCTCAGCGCTGGAGAGAGTTGGCTTCCAGGTTGAACCTCCTTTGGCTGAGAAAGAGCTAACCGGAATGTTCATGGATACCCTGTCCCCATTTTATTGGGAGAAGATGGTTGGAAGTGTTTCCTCCAATTTCACTGATTTGGTTACTATTGGCCAAAGATTAAGGGAAGGTCTTAAGAAGGGAAAAATATCCAAGGCTGTTGAATCTTCCAATGCTGTGAAGAAATCCTATGGTAACTTTCAGAAGAAAAAGGAAGATCATACTAACGCTGTCATGGTTGAAACAAGAAGGCCTCGTCCCCGACCTCAGTATGTTGTTCACCCTACCGTTGCTACTGTTACTCCTGTGGTTGCTGCACCACGACCAACTCAAGCTTTCCAACGTCCGGCTGCAGGATAGAGCCAACATCGTAATAGGGGTCAATTTGATCCTATTCCCATGACTTACACTGAGATTTATCCTGGTTTGGTTCAACAAGGTTTGATTACCACAAGGCCTCTGCCTCCTCCTCCAAATCCTCTTCCAGCCGGCTATAGGGCTGATCTTCATTGTGAATACCATCAAGGTGGTACAAGCCATAACTTGGAAAGTTGCTTTGCATTAAAGGCTAGAGTACAAGAGCTGATGAGGAACAAAATCCTCTCCTTTAAGGACAATCCCAATGTTCAGAGGAATCCTCTGCCAGGGCACGCCAAGTGAAGCTTCAGTCGACTTCAGCTCAGCTACTTTCCGAAGACAAGTCAACTCATCCACGTTGTTGACTAGTCACTAGGCCATGTTTCTTATTGTTTTCATTTCTCTTATCTTGTAATAGCTGTTTTCAAATCATGTTTGTACTTTCAAAATTAATGAAATGAGCATTTGCAACTTTTTGATTCAATTCATTTGTGTTTGCTATTTACACCTCTATGCTTTCTTTTTCAATAAATACTTTATCTTTTTTCCACTTTCCTTTTGATTATGCAAAGATCGGAGGGAGGATGATGAAAACTTTATACTCATAACTGCAGTTGGTATGCTTTCAAATTAACTTTGCTGACGATGTAAGGCATTGTTTCAACTCCCAAACACCGGAGACATAAGGAAGATAACCCCTCTTTAACCCCTTTGATCCTTGAAGTAGGAGTTTCTTTTCTTTACAAATAAAAAACCCGCAATCTTAACCTGGGGGTGGGTAGTTCTCAGTTAACTAGATTGTGCATTCAAATTCAAGAATTTCAGGCAAGACGCCTTTCAACAAAAGGGTGCATTAACAAATTTTCCTTCGCACACAACAAGCAAGTGTCGAAGATGTCTTTCAAGTCGAACGCCAACGATGGTTCGTCGTAATCCTTAAGCCAGACAGTAAAAAAAAGTTTGTATGACAACCAAAGGAGGAAATCTTTAAATCCTTTATCCTGAAATAATGAGGCAGAATTTAAGTACAAAGTCGAAGGCCTTTGCCCAAATAATGAGGCAGAATACGAGTCTTTGATAGCAGGACTTGAAATTTTGATGGAATTGGGGAAACTCGGGTCGAAATAATGGGCGACTCTGAGTTAGTCATAAAGTAAATAACGAAGGAGTACAAGTGTGTCAAAGAAAATTTGATTATGTACTTTGTAATAGCCAATCGACTCTTAAAAAGATTCGATATGGTAACGATTCGACATATCCCTCGAATAGAAAACTAGGAGGCAAATGACTTAGCACAAGTTGCTTCTGGTTACAAAGTGTCAAAAGAAAAATTGCAAAAAGCCATTGAGGTTAGAGGAAGAATCGTGTCGGCCAGATTAGCCCCATCAGATTTGGAGACGATAAAGCTAGGATATGCTGACGAAGAAAATTTTGAAATTTTTAACATAGATGGTTCGACGATTGGAGACTGGCGGAAGCCCATAATAGAGTATCTACGAAATCCAACAGGACAAGTCGAACGAAAAATAAGGTATTGAGGTTTAAGCTATGTCATTTTGGGTAATGAATTATTTAAGAAAACTCCTGAAGGGATATTACTTAAGTGCTTAAGTGAATCCGAAGCATACATAGCCTTGTCGAATATACACAGTGGGGCATGCAGTGCGTATCAAGTAGGCCATAAAGTGAAGTGGTTATTATTCCGACAAGGAATGTATTGGCCAACCATGTTAAAAGATTGCGTCGAATTCGCAAAAGGATGCCAAGAATGCCAGGTACACGCAGGGATACCACATATTCCTGCAAGTGAGTTACATTCTATAATAAAGCCTTGGCCCTTTAGAGGTTGGGCTTTGGATTTGATTGAAGAAATTCGATCGGCCTCTTCAAAAAGCCAGAAGTTTATTTTGGTTGGTATCGATTATTTTACAAAATGAATCGAAGCCATACCTTTAGTGAATGTGGACCGTTGAATCTTAAGGCGACGTTCACAGAGGGCCTTGCTGGTCTAAATCTCTTCAATCTCTTTACCTAGTTTCTGAGCCCTTTCAACATGATGTAATCCAACTTCAATCTCTTTGGCTATCTCATCTTGATTGACTTGTTGAATTTCTTCTTTGCGTTTCTGAGCTTGAGAAATTTTGTTTTGGAGGGAAGCAATTTGTTTCTCCCACTTGAGGATGTTTTCGTCACAACTAGCTACCTCTTTCTTATATTGTTCAGAGGACTGTTCCAATTCAGTGACTTTGTTGGTAGAACTTGTAGCAACATGCCACTCAGCAAGTTGTGTTTTTGACTTGTTCTCAAGTTTTTTTGAATAGTCTCAAAGCCGGTTGAAATCTGCCAACACAAGGTCAATTAGAGTGGTCAAATCCATGACAACATCAGTCACTACAGGAGGAGCCTCCAGGACATTGACTTGTTTCAAGATCTTTTTCAGGTCGAATTGAGCGGACGAATCTTTCTCTAGAAGTTGAAACAAATCAATGTTGAGGATTTTCTGCCGAATCTGGGTCGTCACTTCATCCATGGATCTTGCGCCAGAGATGGTCCCTGAAGTAGTCGAATTGCTGGTGGTGGTGTCAGCAAAGTTATAGCATGTATTAAGCATGGCCTTCAGATATTCCAATGGTCTTTGTACTTTCAAATTCTCAAGTTCCTCATGAGAGAGCGGGTCGAAGTAGTGGTGGTTGAAGCAATTTTGAGATTATCATCAAGGTTTCCTTCTTCATTTTGTCCTTCTTCGACCGTAGCAGCCTTGGGAGTTGTTGGTTTTTTTTGTCTTCTTTCTCTTCTTCCTCTTCGTCATCAGTTTCAACCTCCTCATCTTTCTCTTCGTCAGCATCCTTTAAATTGATGGGGGAGTTGTCTTCAGGATCACCTTCTGTTGTGAGTGTTGCAGTGGGCATCACAGTGTCCCCACCAACATCGACTAAGATATCATCCTCAGGACCAGTTTCTTCTTCAACTACATCTTGAAGTTTTTTAGAAACAGCGGTAGGCTGATTCACTTCAGTGGCTGATTCTTTGGTCGAATCCTTAGGAGAAGGCTTGGAGGTGCTTGTTGGCTTGTAAATGGGATCGCTGCTAGGTTTTGGAAGGACTTGGACAATAGGATGTCCATGAGTGTCGATAAGAACCTCGAGGATAAATAAGCCAACAGATTTATCACAAGGAAAAACGCCTCTAACTGTCGAATTACAAAACAAAACCATACCTTGGGAATTTCGGTCTTGAGACTAGAACTCTCACTTTCGGTTGGAGCTGGGGTGACTTGATCGACATGATTTTTGTGAGGAGTCTTCTCCAATATTCTGGAGGCAGGAGGTTTGGACTATTGAGGCTTCGACAATTTCTTCTTCCTTTTTGAAGGCTTGGTCTGGTCGGGTGATTCGTCACCATCATCAGATTCAACAACTTGAGCATCAGGTTCCTTTTCCTTTCTTTTCTTTGGCGTTGAAGGAGGTCTCCGACTTCCCTATAAAAAAAAGAGATTTCATTAGTATGTCTCAGGAAAATAATAGTGTATAAGGATTATGATCAATGAAAAGGCGAAACCATACCCTCGTCACGGGCTTCTTGGTAGTATCTTTTGGGTCTTCCACGCCCTCTGCAGTTGACGCTTCGACGGTAGCTGACTTCTTGACAGGAATTTTCGTGGCTAAGAAAAAAAGGGAAAAGTTAAACACAAGTCAAAAGATACATATATGTGTAAATGAAAAGAAGTGGTGTTGAGTATCTCCCCATTCCACACCTTCATATATTTGAGTTTCCACGCGAACGTGTTCTATGTCAATATGAAGGTGGCCTTTGAAATTTTCCAAGGTGTACTTAGTCGGAACCACTCGCTTATCACGTTTTTGATATTCTTGGCGAAGAAGTTTCATGGAATCCCCACAAGTGAACCAATCTGGAAATGAAGGGCTAAAAGCCACACCAAATTCAGCCGATGGGAGAGGAGGAAATTTTGGTGGATAAAGGTTAAAACCTATCTCATAACGTTGATCTGGTCGAACGTATGTAGGTAGTTTTAACTCACCCAGTTTTCTTGTAAAATTTTCTTTCAAAGTAACGGCTGCTTCGCTTATGGTTCAACTAAGTTCGTTGGGCCTGTAGGCAGTTTCAAAGTACTTTTGGAATGCTTGGATTTCTTTGATGTGTCTTGAAGTACCTTTTTTTGTTTTATCCTGCACAAGGGCGAAAGCTCTGGTCAGTTGGATAGTGAAAGAAGGCACGTCGAAAAATTAAGAATTATAATAATCCCTCCACCATTCGACAAACTCTTGAGTGCAGAGGAAGTTGGGTTTAAAGGGCACTGGTTGAATTTCGACCAAGTTGGAGTACTTCTTCAGCAGCTCAGAACACTCATCTTCGGTGTGGGTCATGTTGTAGTGAATCAAAGAGCCTTTTCTTAAGAAGAGGGGTTTTGGTTTTATCTGAATTAACCCAAACTATCGAGAGACAAGATTGGGTTGGTAATTAACAAGGGAGATTTTCAGCTTTGAGGGATTGAGCCTGGAAGCTAAGAGTCTAGGTGTGAGGAAAGATTCCCAGACATTAAGGAAGTCATCCTCATGAGCTTTCGACTCTAATGGAAGTTTCCTGGTGAACCACTCTGGTCCAATTTTTCTATTAGCGAAAGGAGCCATATTGGAAGTGAAGTTATGACGTTTAGCAAACATTATAACATAGCCAGTAAAAGCTTATTGAAGGCTAAGACCTTCATCATTTGGTGTTAACTGCGCCAGTTTGGTTCCTTCGACTCTTCTGTCCTTCAGAGCAGCTTCGTCCATAATTTGTTTGTTGGATAAGGAAGCTTTAAATGTGGCACTGAGCCACAGTGTAAGAGCCAAAATGATCCTGACAACAGAATACTTCCTTTGTCCTTAATATTCTTCAGAAAAGTAACCCCTTCGCCAAGAGATTCGTAGAGATTCATCGGGATGATCTCACTGAGACACAGTTGATGTCCAGCATGAAGCTGATTCACCATGGTAATATAACGTTTCACCACTTGAAGAGATCTAGAGCAGAAAATGCATCTCGACAGCCAGAAGGCTAAGAAGGCTACATGCTCTTGATCAGAGACTTCTTCAGTTTCCTTGTCGTGGTAATTAGCAATATAGGCTGTGAAGGTAGCCTTATTTGTGTCTAAGCCTATGGAGTCGTCAGACAGTAGGTTGGGATCATAATCCACTCCCAGTGGGCTAAGGCTAGTTATGATAGCTACGTCGAAAAGAGTGGGGGTGATCATTCCACAAGGAAGGTGGAAATTGTTATAGGTATTATCCCAAAAGTAAAGGGAAGCTAAAATCATAGAGGGGCAATATCTGGGTCCTACTTTCGATAGCTGGATAAGGTTGAAAATGCCCATAGTTTTCCAAGTATCAGCTTTGACTGCCTCTATTTTCTTTAGCCAAGCTAAGTAATCAGATGGGTCTTTCGACATAGGGGAAGACCTAAAGATTCTAAAGTTATTCATGTACCCTAGATTTATGGCTTCCTCAGAGGGGGATCCTTGGCCATCTACTTTGGATTTCTCATCTATGACTTTCTCCTTATCAGTTCTAGGCCTAACTCCATTAGCTATGGGTTTGTAACGGTGGTAAGCGGGAAAGAATTCTTTCACTTTTACAGGATCTAGAGATAAATCAGGTAAAGGTCCTAACATCGCATGAGATTTACCAGAAATTAAAATGGGAATCAGTACCTGAGATTGGTAAATACATTTTTTCTCCTCTTCGTTTGGAGGCTCTGGTATATATTGTTGGTTCCCCACCACATTTGGACCAAGAATTTTGTGAACAGGTGATATGTTTTTAGATTTCCTGGAATCTTTGCTCGTAACTTGAGGAGCTGCGGAAGATGCCATGGTTGATTATAGAAGAAAATGCAGAGAAAGATGAAGAAGATGAAGTTGTGTTGAAGAAAGTTCGTGCTTAAAAAAAGGAGCGTGAAAAAGTAAAAAAGAATAAATTTTTTTTCAACTTATTTATAGGTGGAAAAGGGACTGAAGCGGTTGAAATTCAGAAATTTTTTCCATTTAATGAAGAAATCGTGGGACGCGTGGCAGTTATGAGTGGATGGTTCAGACAGTGGCAGTTAATTTCTTGACCCATGATTTGCTAGGAACTAGGGTAGTGATGATGAAAATATCTTAAAACGTGGGCTGAAGAGACGTTTGAGAAAAAGTAAAATGATGACTCTGATGTCACAAATGTCTAGTCATATGAACAGTTATATGTCGAATTATTGACGGCGTCGAATTGTATTGGCAAAAAATGCTTTTCTCCCTTTGTCGAAGATGCATTTTCTGGGGGGCAATTTGTAAGCTGCTAATTTCGACGCCTAGATTTTGTTCAGGAAATGTTTAAAGATCTGCCAGGCTAGTTCGATAGAAGTGTGACTTTGGTGAAAGAAGGTTAGTCGAAAACGAATGTTACTTGGAGGAATATATTTGGAGATTTTCTTTAAGTATTGGAAAAGGTTTCGATAATTCGGCATAAAGGCCTTGTTCGACTGATGTCTTAAATTCAAATTTAGGAGGGAGGTTCGTTTTGAAATCAGACGCGTGGAATGCATCCAAGACGTGAAGGCATGTAGATTGCCATTTGTCGCCATTAGGAGAAATAGTTGTTGTTGACAGTTATTTCGATTGTATATAAATAGGGAGTCTTAGTGTTAGATTTCCGTGTGTGTTCAAAATTTGTGCAAGTTACTCAAGAATACTCAAAGTAACCATGTGAGAGAAAAGAGTAGTTACTGAGAAAATGTACATTTGAAAAACACCAGTTTTATTCCTTGCATTTTTAATGAAGTTCTAAGTTATTCATTTACAATTTCCTTTACATTTCTGCAATTTCATTCTTGCAATTTACTTACATTTTCGCCGTTTCTTTCAAAAGCAAAAGTCTTTATAACTTTTCAGTCGAAATACATTAGTTTATGAAAACAATGATAAATCCAATGAACAAAAGGTTTTATTTTCATATAAATTGTCAAAGTCATTAAAGCACATTGTCTTAGGATTTGTTTGATCGGTCCTGCAAGTAAAACTAATTTTTCATAAATTAGGAGATCAGCGGTTGTTTGCAAATTTTTCAGGCAAACACTATGAGCCATCTCAGTTCTATGCATGGCCACACATCAAAGTTGAATATTAACCTAATTATACTCATTTACCATTGGGTGCCTCCTAAGGCTAGTTATGAGATAAATATTAAGTTGGGAATAACAAGGAGTAAAGGTTACTTATTGTATATGAGTCGCTTGGATTTGGAAAGGTCCTATTATTATATTGGTTGGGTTAATTTGGTTGACAATGACTTTCTAACCTTGACACTTTTGATCTTTATGAGTAGTTGATGTGATAAAATTGTGGCATGACTTGACTCATTTAGTCTCCAACTCAATGACTTGTTGGACCTCGTTATGAACCGTATGTCTTCTAATGTCAGTGCCTTGTTGAGAGACCTGATGCATGATGTCATGTATCTCATTGTGTAACTGTTATCTGATAAAAGAGAAATAATTGTTGGTATTCCCACACTAACTGTGAAAGCTCATCCCGAAGTTGTTGTCATGACTTCCTTATATATGATGGTTATGGTTGATCCATATTATTGAGCTTCTTTCTAGAATGCATGTACATACATCAAGCTAGTTGTGACCTAATGACTAGAAATATAGTGACATTGGTTGTACTGTGCCGCAAAGTATACTATATTTGTTGTCGAACTGTGGAAGTTTAACCGAGATTCGCATGATAGTTCTCAACAATGATTCTCTTTTTCTTCAAATGATTTCGTTGAGGTAGGAAATATATCCCTCAACTGTGAGTTTCGTAACTGCTCCAAAGACCGTTAAGTACAAACATGGAAAGTTGGATTAGTAACTTAAGAAATGCTTAAAAAACAAAGGAAAGAAAACGATAAATGGCATAAAATAGCTTGTTTGATTGGTTGAATGGTGTGAATAAATTATAAAATGTTGTATTTAAAGGAAACTATTCTAATGACAATAGAATTGTGGTATGCAAAAAATGTTGCCTCATTTTTCTATTTAGAGTAATGCACGAGTATCCCCTACATTTTGGGGTACGCGGCGCCCCACGTTTGACTTACTATTTTCGATTTCTTGACATGTTGCATTAACTCCATCCTTGTTTACACAACTTTCTTAGCTATTGGTTCTACAATATTCGTCTTCTTCGGTTAAAGGAAAATATAAACATAAAATGTGAGCATAAATTCCTATTATCTAATCCTACTTACCATAACAACATGGCCTACACGTTTGACCTGCTGTTTTTTTTCTTATCGAGTTTTGTCGATGTCATCCATGTGTGCAGTTTTTCCAACTCGTGGTTCCACAATCTTTACCCTTTTTCAATTAGAAATTATTAATATGGAACATGACCATACAATTCAATTGTCCAATCCTATTTTTGATTAAGTTGTCTTAGAAACTATGAAATACTCCAAAAGATTTTGTTGACTCACATTTTATTGTGTTTGTATTCGTTGGTCTTTCCTTAACTAGGACCGTCAATTAACCCTAAAATCGTGTTATATCAATTTCAATTGATATCTCAATTTTTAAAAACATAATCAAACTTGTAAAAAAGTTAACTCTCAAAATAAAATAATAATAAAAACAACTATAAATAGATCATACAAATTAATACATGTATAAAACAAGTATGTTCTTTCAACAATAAAACTAATCCTAAACAACCCAATTAATTTAAATATAGCTAATTACACTTGACAAAATCAAAAAATTTATTTTTAACACTACGCCAAAGAAGACCTTTAGCAGCGCTTATAAGCCACATTAATATCACCATATTTTGAATAGTAGAGAAGTTTTTGCATGGAGCCTTTTGTTTTTGTCGCTTCCTCGCCGCCGCACCGGTCAAATCACTAGATGAAGGTGCATCTAAGTCTCCCAGACTTGATTTTAAAGGAGATAGTGGACCTGATTGAAAAGAGATTTATGAAAGCCTCTCTTGAATAAGGAAACCAATTACTAGCAAAGATCAAGGGTGGATGTGAAACTTTTTCAAGAACGATGCAATCCTTAGAAAGAGGCGCTAGTCATCAAACTCCTTGGGAATAATATGGGCCATCATTTGATGAAGTATAAGTTGAAGAAAATGTGGAAACTTATTGGAGATTTTGAGATCATGGACGTTGACAATGGTTTCTTTATGGTCAAATGTGAACTACTCGCAAATAGGGAGAAAATTATGTCAGAAGGCCCGTGGATTTTGTTTAACCATCATTTGGAAGTGGATCAATGGACTCTGGACTTTGCATCTTCTCTCAAAAAGGTGGAGAAGACTCTGGTTTGGATTCAATTTTTGGGGCTTAACTTATTGTATTATAATGAAAGTGTCCTTCTCAGTTTGACATCTGTTGTGGGTACTCTTGTTAAGGTAGATACTAACATCCTGAATGTATAGAAGGGAAGGTTTGCAAGAACTTGTGTGGATATTGATTTGACCTTCCCAAATGTCAAAAGGTCAATGTTAATGGACACTGGTACAATGTTTAGTATAAAGGTCTTCACATGATTTGCTCTAGTTGTGGTTGTTATGGACATCACACAAGTGATTGCAAGAAAACACCAGATAATTTGACACAACGGGCCATTCCTATAGTGGTGCAACCAAAGGTCCACCAGAAAACAATGTTGTCAATGAGCAAATACTAACATAAATGCATCAGGAAGTGGGCGAAGTAGTGTCAAAATTGTAACAAACGAATCTGGAAAAATAAATGCAGTTCACGATGATTAGCTGGTGGTGTTGAGGAAAAAATGCAACAAAAGAGTCAATTATGGTCAAGGGAAATCGTTATCCAATAATGCGCTTGGAGATCTGGGGTGTTCTAAAATCAGGGGGATGGATGTTTCCTTAAAATGAATAAGTTTTGACAACGAAACTGTAGGACCTAATTAACTTAACGCAGTTTCCAAAAAATGACGATTTGATAAGAGTGGACCCACCCCAAATGCACGTCATCCAGCACACAGAGGGGACCCACACATGAAGGCCAAGTATGCAATTTTGGAACCACATCTTGCTATTAGTAGGCCTTAACACAAAACTGGGTCAACTTTTAATTCCCGCCTAGCACAAAAAGGTGTGCCTAGCACTGCTAAATATACATTCATTGTTCCAATGGTAAATTTGGGTTTGGAGGCCATCACACAATACACGATTCTGCATTTTGAAGCGATACCAAGTCAGACAGATGAAAATAACCAATACAATGTGGAGAAGGGTGCTACTCAATAAAAGGAAGTTGTTTGTTAAACTCCCATTGAATGGGAGACGACTATGTAAATTGTCTTGTGCTTGAGACTTGCTTTGTCACCTCTATCAACTTGAATAGTTGTTTTAGGTTTTAAAGAAGTCTATGTGTTCTCTTGGAATATCTGGGGATCCTCTAATAATAAGGCTAAAAGACACATGTTGAATTTGATTAGAAAATACTCTCCAATGTTTTTAATCATTATGCTAACACACATTGGTTTCTATAAGACCAGATCCTTCTGGGATAGAGCTGGATATGTGAGTGTTCATTACATGGATGCGTGTGGTTAATATGGGGGGCATTTGGGTGTTAAAGTAGAATGGTAGTAACATTATAACTATCGTGTATGATGTCTTTATGCATACTATTACTATCAAGCTATCATTGGGAACTTCCTCATGGTATATAACTAGAATTTATGCTAGTCCCATGTACCATTATCGTCTTGACATGTGGCTCCACCTCATTGACCGTAGGAACACATTTGATGGTCCTTGGATGTTGATTGGAGATTTTAACGACATTATTCATCCGAGTGAACAAAAAGGAGGTAATTTTAATCAATTTATGGCAACTCCTTTGTTGAATGTCTTTTATAAATGAAATTTAGTTGAGGTAGACGCGAATGGTGGGAAATTCACTTGGAATAAGCCTTGTACTGGTAATCGAATGGTCTATCGAAAGCTGGATAGAGTCCTGGTTGACATTGCTTGACACATGGCTTTACCTGATGCATATGTTGAGGATTTATGTAAATTTCATTATGATCACAATCTCATTCTCCTTAGGTGTGGCCTTCCCCTCTAAGACCACGGGTCGCGTCATTTTAGGTTTGAGGAAACTTGGATCACTCACCCAGAATACTCCAATATGGTCCAGACTTCTTGGGGGAAATCTCTATATGGCATTGTAACTTGTCTCCAAATGTGAAACACGATTCTATCCTTTTTAATAAAGAAAATATTGGCAATATCAGAAAATGGAAGCACAACATTGAGAATAGATTCATTGATATCCAACGCTCTTTGGAGATAATATATTTGGAAGACTAGTTTATCTCCAACATGAGTATGATGAAATCCTTGCGTGAGAGGAGATTAATTAGTATCAAAAGGCAAGAGATGATTGGATTAAATTGGGAGATCGCAACACCAAATTATTTACACCAAGACGCTAATCAGGAAGAAGAGAAATAAAGTCCATGAACTTTATTTTCCCAATGGTGTTTGGTGCAATGATACAACTATTCTCAGGGAAGAAGCACTGACTTTTTTAAAGGTATTTTATTCCTTACATCTCCAATACTCCTTGCTAGTATAGGTGACTTAAATATGGCTCTGATCCTTACTGAAGAAGCCCAACACTCTTTGACTCAACAGGTGACGAGGAAAAAAGTTACTTATGCGTTGAATCAAATACACCCTTTCAAGGCGTCTGACCCTAATATATTCTAGGGTATTTTCTTTAAATAATTTTGGCATATAGTTAGAGATGACGTTGTCCAACTTATATCAGGTGCTTTCGTGATAGGTAGTTTTCACTCATTTCTTCCTTAGAATTTTATCACATAAATTCTTAGGTAGATTCCCCTAAATAATTTAAGGAATTCAGACTCATTAGCTTGTGCAACACTATTTACAAACTTATTACGAAGATTATGGTTAACAGATTACGTCCTTATCTAAATCAGATAGTTGGACCCTTCTAGAGTAGTTTTTTACCTAGTAAAGGGACAACTAATAATGCCATTATCCTCCAAGAAGCAACTCATTCTATGCATAAATCTAAAAAAAAAAGCTGACATGGTGTTCAAAATACACTACCACTACTACAAAACGGCCAAACAACAACGCCAGGTTTACAACGGCATCATGTACACCGTTCTTATAGTGCGTACTGGATGTGCGCGCATTATTTTAATTAGAAATCTCAAGGGTATAATAACGGTTTTTATGAAAACCGTGGTGATACAATCTAGCTATCATGGGTTCGAACCTCATCGCCCTCAAATAGTTTATCCCTTTGATGTAAATGCTCCCTTTTTAAGTTTTATTAATATTTAACTAAAAATAATAAGGATCTCACGACGGATATTTCTCAAAACTGTTGTTACAAATTGAAGCTTCTTTTTATGTATTTTAAACACCAAGTATATATATATATATATATATATATATATATATATATATATCAATTTATCCATTGAAACAACCCTAACACCAACCCCGTCACCATTGTCGGGAAGAAGATAACAACAACAACAAAGTGTTCTACTTTAAGGAGTTGCAATGTCACATTTGAAGACAAAATCATCCAAAGGTGTTTCTACGTCTTGTTCCAGTGTAAAATCTCGATTTGGAAATTTTTGTGGTTGTGATGGTCGTATGGTTTCGTATCAATGCAAGAAGGGACAAAATAAAGGAAAGCTTTTTTGGAGATGTCCATTTTGGAGGAGCGATGAAACATGTAATTTGTTCATATGGGATGAAGACGTGGGAGAAAGAGATGGAAATGACGATGAGAGCATTATGAAGTCAGAGTTGGAAGCTGTGGGCTATCTGAAGGTTATGTATGAGGATTTAAAGAAAAAGAACAAGAATTTGAAGAACAAACTGAAATCAGAGATATTTTCTGGAAATATCAAGATGTTGTGTTTTTTGGTCTCCTTTATGTTTAATATTTACTTTGTTATGAAATGTAATAGTTGAATTAGGGTTCGAATTACATTGTTAATGTTTAAACTGCATATGCATTGTGAATTACATTGTTGATGTTTAAACTGCAGATGCATTAAGTTAGAAGTTAAGGCGCACCTTTCTTTTTTATTTATTTTAAAATTCATAAATAAAAGGGTTCTACGATTCTTCTGGTTAACCGTAGTGATATATTTATAATAAATAAATACCTATGTATACGGTTTTTATTTATTTTAAAATTCACAGATAAAAGGGTTATCACTACGGTTATTCTAGTAAACCGTAGTGATATATTTATAATAAATAAATATATATCTATACGGTTGTTATTGTTAACCGTTGTGAAATAGTTTACCCATATATAAGCGAAATAACTTTCACTTAATTGACAGTAACACCGTTGCCTTCAAAGTGAAACCCTAGAACCCATTTTTTCTCTTCGTTTTCACCATTAGCCGTGAATCTTGTGCTTCATACATTAAGATATTCTTCTTCTTCCATCTATTGTTAGATATTTCCCATTATCTCGTTTGTTGCATGTTGTTTTTGTTTATTGTTCTCATTTTTTCAGATTCGTTTTCACTACCTTAACAAAGACCATACTTTGGAAACTTCAAAATGTTTGTGTTGCTATGGAAAAATGTATAAAAAGCATGAAGCTATGATGGAAACTTCATCCACCTTGTACTTTTTTTTCATAGCATCACGAACAAGATGTTAGTAAATGAAGAAACAACAGTGTAAGCAAACTTTATCTAGTTTTAGAAGCAATGAAAAGAAGTATAAGAAGTATGAAGCTTTTGTGTAAGCTTCTTCCTCCTTATATTTCTTTTTCATGTCTTCCCAAACTAGTTCAACATCATAATTGACTCCTGTTCCGCGATTAGTTTCATTAAAAGGTGCATTATTCCTGTTCCTCTCTTTACTCATCACTGGATTATGGTTTTAGGGTTTGTTTTCAACTGAGGATGCTCATTTTTGAAGTTTGCTTTGTTTCCTTTCAGGTTAAGGGGATGATACAGGGTGATGATGTTGGTGGAAGCAAGCGTATTATATCAGTTTATAATTTCTGGATCTGGTATAGAATGTTGTTTGAGTTTATCATATTCTATTTACATTGTTTGTTTAACTAACCCTCACTTAAAGTTTGCTGGTGGTAGCAAGCGTATTATATGAGTTTATAATATCTGGATCTGGTATAGAATTTTGTTTGAGTTTATTATATTCTATGTAGATTGTTTGTTTCACTAACCCTCACTTAAAATACATTCAGTTAATTTGACATAGATACTTATAATCTGCAAATTAAGTTGTATTTGAAAACCAACTTAAACAAACCAATGTTGTTTTCTGATTGCATGTCTCTCATCATTTATCTCACGTTCTTTTATATATAGATTATGGTATAATGATCTGGCTCCTTAGATGCATCGCCATCTTCCAATATAGTTAAATCAAAGATGAGACAAATTATCCAATGTCTTGTTATGGAAATTTAACTATAATCGAAGATAGCGATATATCGAAGGAGTCAGATCAATAAACCACAATATATGTAAAAGAGCGTGAAATGCACGATGAGACGAATGCAATCAGAAAACAACATTGGTTTGTTTAAGTTGGTTTTCAAGAACAGTTTAATTTGCAGATTATAGACATCTTCATCAAATTTAATCCATGTATATTTATTTAGTGAGGTGTTCGGAAAACAAGCAATCTACATTTAATATAATAAACTTAGGGTACTTACAACAACAGTTATATATTGTAACCGATATCATAAGTAATTTATGTTTTATATAAATTCGCTACTGATGGGTTTCGAACCCAGAACCTAAGTGTATGTATCGCAACGGTTTATTATCATAACCGTTGTGATATATAACGCGCGTCCTGCCTTTCAACAACGGTTTCCAGACCGTTGTAGAAACAACGAACTTACAACGACAATCTACATAACAACGCCTTCGCCCGCGTCATTATATGTCATTCCCAACCGTTGTTAAATGGGTTTTTCGTAGTAGTGTACTACGAAAAACACATATAATAACGCCCGCATTACTACGGATATTCAATCAACCGTATAATATGTGATATTCAGGCGCATGTATTTTTTAAGTATTTTATTTAACCACCTATAACCACGATTGGTTTAATACCCGTGGTGAAAAGTGGCATATGGTAATGGATTTAAATCCCAGCACCAACATTTTTTGTTATTTACTTATTTTTAAAAAATGTTGACAGACCTTTCACCACGGGTATTTAAATCAACAGTGGTTATAGGTGGCGCCTTTTTTTTTTAAGATATATATAAGGCTCTTGGTTCATTCACTTTTTCCCTAGACGTACTTAGACAAATTTCATCTTCTGCCTCCAAACTTCTTCCATTTACGAAACATTATTCATCCACTAAACCAAACTTGAAAACATCATTTCTTCCACACACGAAACTCAGAAACATTGCTTCCATTAACGTGTTACGGTTTGTTCTTGTTTAACGATTCTACTGATAAAATATTATTGTTTAACGATTCTATTTATTTATTTGGGTTAAATATATGTTACCCCTGATCAATATAGCAAGTTTTGATTTCACCCTCTAAACCATGCATTACAGAACAATACAAAAAATTTGTTCAAATTCATATCAACATGCAGGAGTTTTTGTCGTCTTCAACTTACAGGATGGAGAATAACCTCATAAAAAAATTCAAACCGTTTTTTATATCAATTTGATCTTCTTTTGTAATCAGTTTGTTATCATCAAATGCAAACTGAGTGTATGCTGGGTATTGAATTCTTGGGTTTGTTAACCCATTACCAATAGAAAATCCCTATCATTGTATAAGAATCAAAACATGCAAAAAAAAAATCGAGCTCGTGATTCATAATATAAACTGGATATTGTGAAACCTTGAGGTTTATTGTAATCCCTTTGTTGTCTTTGTTTCCTTGGTGAACCCGGGACGCAAGAGCCGGAACATAGTGTCCAGGAAAACTGATCATTACTAACACCAGTTTCATCATGAGGAATATCATTTTCATTAGAGTTGTAGCTGAAATCTGTCCCAATGGGTTGGTCAACAAAAATAATACTTGATCCCTACAAAATAAAAAAAAACACTTTAGTCAAATAAGAAAACACATTTGGTGTAACGACTTAGATTCTACTAGTTAACCAATGTCTTTGGTATGACTCTATGTATAAATGTTACTATATTATTACCTTGTCCCACCCATAGTCATTCCATGAAAGAGACAAATCATGGTTAATTTTAAAAGGTCTATTCTCATAAAACAATGCTAGTTCACTGCTACAACCTGGACCTCCTGTCAACCATATCACAAAGGGTGCATCCTTATTACCATTTCTTGATTCAAAGAAAAAATAGAACATCCTGAAATTCAATAAAAAACAAAAATGAACACATGCTTTCATGATATAATGATTATATGTGCATGACGTGTTAAGAGAATGCCAATGGTTGGTTCCTTAAGATCTGCTACTGTACTGATGTACATTGAAAGCATCATTAAGAAAATAAATAAATAAAACAGCTAAGTATATATTGAGTGAGAACTAAGCGGTACAACAAGCTACGAGTTACACCCTCCGTCTCATATTATAAGCAAAAGTTGCTTTTTAGATACATTGAATAATTAATGTATCTGATCTATATATATACCAGATACATTAATTATTCAATGTATCTAAAAAGTAACTTTTGCTTATAATATGGGACGGATTTGAGGGAGTGACTCAAATTATGTATATTTATTGATGCATACACAAACACTTGAAAGAGAGCCAAATTAAAAACTATGAATAAAATTATAAATCGTTCAGTTATCTCTAGCTAGTGCACATGTAAGCTTGTTTTCAACTAATACAAACACAACTGCAATTGAAATCCAATGCATGAACAACCACAAACAGTCACTGTTATAGTCCTCCAAAGCTTGTTTTCATACTTAACTCCACCTACAGTATATGATGCAACAAAAAATATGATATGTGAAATTATGCATACGGCCATAAAGTGCTATAAAACTTGAGCATGAGAACTCACAATGATCACACACACTTAGCACTCAATAATTTAATGCTTGTGCCTAACATCACTAAAAGCCTTAAACGTAATGAATTCTTAAACGTAGTGAATTCATGCAAATGTGAACCGATCCTTAAACGTAATGAATTCTAAAGTTTGTTGTCATTTTCATATTACAGTGAATACATGATCTTTCCCTTACCACTTGCCCAATTCTAGTGGCTCAGCTTTGTCTTCACTCTCCATATTTGAGCTTATGACATGCTCTTTTGAAAAGAAGAAAATCTGCAGAAAGTTGCAGCAGCTTTAGTTTGGCAGTTTCTTTGCAGGTGGATAATGAAAGGAATAAAGTAATTCCCACGTTGATTGGTTTACAAATTCTACAAGGGTTTATAAAACCTTAAGCATGCATTAATTATTAATTTAAGTGTGTTGGGCTGATAATGGGTCTGTGTGAAATTGGCCCAATTAATTTTTTTTAAAAAACAAAGTTATAAAGAAAATTAAAAAAAAATGACTTAATTGCAACTTTGGTTCTTCTATTTTGTCTTTTTTTGAGTTTTGATCCTTCCATTTTAAAAACCATGTTTTTAGTCCATTTTTTAAGCTTTGTTTTGGATTTTAATCCCCTTGAAAATTTGGGACCAATTTTTAGTGACATGTCACTTATTTTGATGATGTGGCAAATCCAGATTGATTATTTTTATTTTAACATTATATTAATTCATTTAAAATAGTTTTTTTTATTAAATTTAATATTAACTTATAAACTTATTAAAACCATGTTTTTTCATTAAAAGAAAGGAATCAACTCATTAAAGGGTGGGGAGCTGCCAATAGAAAAAAAAAGAGCCTAGAGTGGATAGAAAATAAAAACAGAAGAAAAATCAACAAAGAAAAAATGCAACAACTTTTGTTCTTTATGTTTCTTTTTCATTGATCCTTCTTCCTCCTTATCATTCCTTCATCATCAAAACTCCACCTCTTTCTTCTTCATTACCATTTGATCGTACCTGGATCAGACAGTTACTGGTGGCCAACGACGTCCGTTGAGCTCCGGCTCCGGTGAGGTTGAAGGACGGCGGGGGGGGGGGGGGGGGGGGTGTACCTGCAAGGTACTCCGACGCTCAAGTTAGGGAGTGCACAGAGTAACAGCAAATACAAGAAGAGTGAGAAAAAAAATGACTTAACCTGACCCTCTCAAGTGAGAGGGTATTTATATAGAACCCCCAGCGCGGGGCCAACGGTTACTTGCATTGGGCTGGATTGTCAGGCCCAATCCAAGTAACTGTCAGGGTTTACGTGGCGTAGTGAAGACCAGCACGTGGTCTTCGCCCTGGGGTAACCGCTCCTAGATTTTCGGGATTAGGGCAGACCGAATCCTTCGGGAGTGGGAGGTTACTTGGAACGTGTCCACGTGGTACGGACCGTTAAACACTCCTCGCGGGGGAGGAGCCTTCTGTGTCGAGGACCTATCAAGCCGTACGACGGACATGGCCTTGCGGGGAGGAGTCATGTCTGTCGAGGAGTGACGTGTGGCATTCTCGCGGGGAGAAGCTGGTATGTCGGGGAAGTACCTCTCCCCGGGGTGCGAGGTCCTCCTGCCCTGTTGGCCAAGTGCCCGACACTGAAGTGCTCGGGGGAAACGTTGGTATGCTTGCAGCAGTCAAGTGCCCCGCAGAGGGGTCTTATTGGGCCTCCCCATGCTATATGGGTTGGGCCTGCTCGACTGTTGGGCAGCCTTGGCCCAGTCCAGAATAGGAGCCCCCCAAGTCGTTGCTCTGAGGTGGCAGAGTAATGACTTAAGGGTTATTGTATGTCGAGGATACGCTAGGAGAGGAACCGAGGAGGTCGATCTCCTATGCGAAATTCTTTCGGCCGGATGAGCGTCGGGCGTCGGACAGATATGTCTGGTCGTATGGTCGGGAAGATGAAGGGTTTCGGATTCGAAGCGTCGGGGAAAACCGAAACGACACGCGTGGGGAGACGGGTGGCTGCATGCGTGCCACGTGTCGCCTGCCATCATTACCTAGGGAGGCTAGGGCGGCTAGCTAGGGTAGCGCACTCGAGTGCCCTACGCCCCTCGGGTCTCGCGAGAACCGCTTATAAAAGCCGCTCCCCTCGCTCATTCTTCACTTTTCCGCTTCTCTCTCAAGAAACTTTCTCCCTCTCTCTCTAACCTCTTCCGCCGTAGCTCGCCGCCGTCAATCGCCGGGCACTCTCTGTCGGAAGCATTTCCTCCGCTAGGACCGCCGTTCGCCGCCGTACCACAGCCGGAAACCTCCGTGCCGGAACCCTACACCGCCGCTTACCAGGTATTTGCTTCAAACCGGACCTTTATTTTGCGTTTTTCTTCAATTTTAACTAGTGTAGGACGTTTCCTTGGTGAATTGATGGTATTCCCATGAGAAACGAAGGGATTCCTGGCGAATACGGCGGGAATCTTTAGTTGTGGAGAGAGAGAGTGTGAAGATTCTTGCTCGCTTTTGATGAATATCTCGGAGATCAGGGACGAACACGTCGGGGATCCGTTGAATGTCTCGGGGTCCTTGATAATCAGTATATTTGTTAGTGCCGCGGGGACACGGGGCAGAACCTTCCGGGGGGACGATGAGTTCCCCGGTGGGCAAGTTGATCCTCGGCCGATCGCGTCGGGGAGTTGAGAAAGCCTTGCCCCTTCCTCGCCCGTTCGCTTGAACAGCGGTGGAGGGGTGAATTTGATACGACCAATCGAATTCACCGTTTCCTTCTGCTTTTCAGGTAAATGGACGATTTGGCTGCGGAGGTGGCCGCAGGATATTTCGAGGAAAACGACGACGACCAGCCCGACTCCCCCATGGCTCACATGGCCTTTGCGCAGGAGAGGCCGCTCGAGGATTGGGTCTGTAGCGAGGCCCTGGAGATGTCGTCCATCTTCGTGTACCCAGATGTGGGCGATGCTTTTTGTACCGTCGAGCACCGACTAATCGGAAGTGGTCAATCCTGGAAGGTTTTTCGTCCCGAGGAGCATCACCGAATATGCTCCCCTTACCGGGGAATGTGAGTCCCCTTATACGAGTTTATGTTCGAGAAGGCGGGGTGGAGGCTGCCTTTCACGGATTTCCAGGAGGGGATCTTTGACTGGTTGAAGTTGGCCCCTTCGCAGATTCACCCGAACTCGCTGGCCTTCATCCGGGCCTTCGAGCTCGTATGCAAATATTTGGAGATCGTGCCGACCGTTCGCCTTTTCTTCCGCATATTCCACCTCCAACGGTCGTTGGTAGGAGGTCGACACGGCTGGGTGTCCTTCAAGCAGAGCAAGGCGTTGTTTCACACTTACTTGGATTCCATCCGGGATTTCAAGTTCCGCTATTTCTATGTGAAGCCGGTCACCCTCGAGGCGATATATTCATTGTACCGGAAAGTCACCCGCGAGGTCGACGGCTGTTCCGAGGAGGTGCTGGAGCCAAAGTTTCCTCTGTACTGGACGGAGGAACACTTTAAGAAGGGAGTTGACAAATATAAAACGAAACCTGTTCAGATGGAGGCCTACGAGCGGGAAGCCTACGATAAAATCGTAGCTTTCGTTGACAGTTTTACCGAAGCTCGACACGAGACGCTGGACGGCCAGCCTATAATAGGTGCAGATGGGCAGGTGAAGAAAGAACGTCGCCTGATAAACACCCGCGTTCTGCTCGAGACCTTCTCCGACGAGGAGGCCATCGAATTGTTAGGTGGTGAAAACGTCCTTGCTTTAGGTCTTCTTCGTATCTATGTTTCTCGCTTTACTAACGCTTTCTTTCCTTTTGCAGGGACAATGGCCGGAGCCGAGGAGAGGTTGAAGAAACTAAAAGCGAAGAGGGCCCGGGAAGCGCAGGCCCGGGAAGAGGCGTCGCGCTCCAAAGATAAAAAAGTTGTCCCTTCTGGGGCCCTGCACGAGGGTGTTTCCACGGCCGCTGCCCCCGAACGATCCACTCAGTCTCAGCCTGCTGCCGCTGTGTCGGGGACCGCGGGTGACCGCACAACTCCTGCGGGAAGCCAATCCCTGGCTACCCAAGGGACTCCGAAGAGGCAACGCGTTGCGGAGGTCGTCGACCTGGGTGGTGAAGACAGTCCCCCGGTTCCTTCCAGCTTTGACCTTCCCCCTTGCCACCAAAAACCTCACTTCTTCTCCGAGGTCACTTATCCTCGCACCCTTCCCTCCGAGATCCAAACTGTGCTGGGGACCGCTACTGAAGTGCGGAGGAAGATGATTTTTGAGGACCTGTCCGCCGTCATGCGTATCTGCTCGACTGCCATCATTCTAAACGACGAGACCCGCCCTGCTGCTGAACTGGCCCGCCTGCAGGAGGCGCTGGATACCTTGGGCGCTGAGATGCTCGGTATGCGCAAGGAACTAAAAGAGTGCCGAGATCTGAACAAAGAGCAAAGCAAGTAGCAGCAGCTGGTCGAGGCCAAGCTTTAGGAAGCCGAGGAGACAAAGAAAGGCCACCTTGCCCGAATCGCCGAACTGGAGTTGGAGGAGAAGCGGCTTAAGGAGAGGATTGCCGAGTTGGAAGATGCGGTGCGGCCAGCCGAAGGGGAAACTTAGGAGGACAAGCTCCTAACCACTCGTGCGGCGTTTGTGGCGCAGCTCCGGAAGCTTGAGCAGGATCTCCGGGTGTCCGAGGATGATTTTATTGAAACCGCGGGTATAGGGTTCCGCAGTGCCGTGGCGCAGCTTCGGGTTCTCAACCCCGACCTCGTCATTGAAGGGATTGACCCCGACGCTGAGGTGGTGGATGGCCAGATCGTGTATCCTCTGCGGGAGAACGACATTCATGTGCACGAGGAGCCTGACGGGACCGCAGCTGAGTAGGTTTTTTATCTTTGTTTTGGTCGGCCTGCGAGCCGTTTTGTTTCGCCCGACTTGTGGGCTTAGTTGATGTATTATTTGCACAATGGTTATTTTTGCCCGGCTTGTGGGCTTATATTTGTAACTTTTTTGTACCAAGGGTTTTGCCCAATATTCGTACTTCGTAATATCTCTTTATTGATTTTGATTGTGTGTGATGTGGTATTTGCTATACTTTATTTTTGCCTAAGTAGTAGGGCTTTGGGATTTGCTCGACCTCGATAATTCCTGACCGCGTGGAGAGGCGGTCGGGCGGTCGGAGGCGTGCCCCGACCTTCAACGAAGCTAAGAGTTCGATTGACGTCCTAGCCTCGTGGCATGAACTTCCCGTCGCGAGCTGGGTGTTATGCCCGGTTGGTACGACGACGGTGGGCCTCGATTGAGGGATCCCCGCCGGATCAGAGGTCCTCGCGCACACACAACGCGGTCTCTGATCGTCGTGTTCTGTATAGGGGCGTCGCGCTCGTACCCTAGTGCACCCCCGTAATCGCGGTGCTAGTAACCCGCGGGCAGTGTTTAACTGTAGTATTGTTTTAGCTTTTCAGCGTTCCATGGTCGAGCAAGTTCTTCCCCGTGCAGATTTTCGAGGAAATAGGCTCCTGTCCCCGTTTTCGCGCGGACGCGGTACGGGCCCTCCCAGTTCGCGGCGAGTTTGCCCTCCCGCGAGTCTTTCTGGTTCCTTCGTAGGACGAGGGTGCCCACCTGAAAATCACGTTTAATGACTTTGTCATTATAACGTAGTGTTATTTTTTGTTTAAGTGACGCTTCTCGGAGAGAAGCGCCCGAGCGTGTTTCCTCGACGAAGTCGAGTTCTTCCCTCAAGGCTTCGTCGTTCGCGTTCCCGACGAGGGGGGCTTCCGTCCTCCTCGAGGGTTCTCTGATCTCCACGGGGATCACTGCCTCCGTTCCATAGGTCAAACGGAAAGGGGTCTCCCCGGTCGTGGAGTGTGGGGTTGTTCGGTAGGCCCAGAGAACGCTGTGTAGCTCTTCGACCCACCGTTGTTTGGCGTCGCCCAGTCTCCGTCTTAATCCTCGAAGGATCACTCTGTTCGCGGCCTTAGCCTGTCCGTTCATTTGAGGGTGCTCGACCGACGTGAAGTGCTGCTTCGTGCCTAGTTTTGTGACGAAGTCTTGGAAGTTCCTGTCGGTGAACTGGGTTCCATTGTCTGTGACGATGGCTTGAGGCACTCCGAACCGGGCGAGGATATTTCTTTTGTAGAAACGTAGTATGTTGAAGGCAGTGATTTTGGCCAATGCTTCTGCTTCAATCCACTTCGTGAAGTAATCCACCCCGACGATGAGGCATTTGTTTTGATACGACCCCTGGACGAAAGGTCCGAGGATATCCATCCCCCACCATGCGAACGGCCACGGGGAGGATAGTGTCGTGAGCTCGCTGGGGGGAGCGAGGTGCATGTCCCCGTGCCGCTGGCATTTATCGCACTTCTTGACGTGCTCCTTGGCGTCTTGTTGCATGGTTGGCCAGTAATATCCTGGCCGGAGTGCTTTACGAGCTAGCAATCGTCCGCCGAGGTGCTGCGCATTGATTCCCTCATGGATCTCCTGGAGTATGCTGGGAACCTTGGTATCCTCAACACATCTGAGGAGGGGAACAGAGAATCCTCGCTGGTATAGCTTATCCTCGACGATAGTGTACGAGCACGCCCGTCTCTTGACCATTTTGGCTTCTTTGGGATCTTCGGGGAGTTCGCCCGTCGTGAGGTATTCGTATACCGGGGTCATCCAGCAGTCGCTGTCCCCGATGGCGTTGATGTTCGAAACCATACCTGGTTTGTCAACGCTCGGGTGGGAAAGGACCTCTTGTATGACGGACTTGTTTCCGCCTTTCTTTTTCGTGCTTGATAATTTTGACAGGACGTCCACCCGGGCATTATGCTCCCGGGGAATGTGAGTCACTTCCGCCGAGGTGAACTTCTTCATCT
This sequence comes from Lathyrus tuberosus, assembly GCA_022829125.1. Taxonomy (NCBI): domain Eukaryota; kingdom Viridiplantae; phylum Streptophyta; class Magnoliopsida; order Fabales; family Fabaceae; genus Lathyrus; species Lathyrus tuberosus. The sequence goes on along the minus strand of JALAZF010000123.1, from coordinate 9,704,445 downwards.
TCTCTTTTACCAAGGCCAAGTATTCTATGAGACTGTCGTTCCTGGCTTGGTACTCTCCTCGGACTTGCGAGGCTACGAGCTGGGAATCGGTGAAAAGCTTGACCTCCTTGGCGCCAAGGTCCTCGGCCAGCCTGAGTCCCGCAAGGAAGACCTCGTATTTGGCTTGGTTGTTCGAAGTCGGGAAGGACAGTTTGAGGGACACCTCGATGAGGATGCCTTCCTCGTTTTCGAGGATGATTCTCGCTCCGCTTCCTTTCGGGCTAGATGCTCCGTCGACATAGATTGTCCATTTCTGCGACCCGTTGGTTGAGGGTTCTGGGACGGTCATCTCTGCTACAAAGTCGGCCAGTACCTGTGCCTTCAAGGCTTTCCTCCCTTCATATCGGATGTCGAATTCGGCCAGCTCGAGTGACCACCTGAGCATCCTCCCCGCCATATCCGGTCGTCTGAGGAGTTTCCTGATCGGCTGGTCGGTCCTCACGACAACGGTATGGGCGAGGAAGTAGTGGCGTAGTCTTCTGGCCGCGGTGACGAGGCCCAGTGTGACTTTCTCGATCTGCTGATACCTGAGCTCGGGGCCTTGGAGAGCTTTGCTCGTGAAGTAAACTGGCTTCTGTCCGTCTGGTGTTTCCCGAATGAGGACGGCGCTGACCGCTTCGCTCGTGATCGCAAGATATAAGAAGAGTGTTTCCCCGTTCTCGGGTCGCGAGAGGACCGGGGGTTGCGATAGGACTTGTTTCAAATGTGCGAGTGCTTGTTCGCATTCCTCGCTCCACTCAAACTCCGCTTTTTGCCGGAGGAGTTTGAAAAAGGGGAGTGCGTACTGTGCGGATTTGGCGACGAACCGGGAAAGGGCGGTGAGCATTCCGTTCAATGATTGTATTGACTTCTTCGAGCCCGGAGTAGGGAGCTCGAAAAAGGCTCTACACTTGTCGGGGTTTGCCTCGATTCCTCGTTCTGTGAGGTAAAATCCGAGGAACTTTCCTGCCCGGACACCGAAGGTGCATTTGTCGGGATTAAACCTCATGCGGCATCTTCTCGCCGTATCGAACACCTTCTTGAGGTGCGCAGCATGGTCGACTTCTTCTACAGACTTGACGATCATGTCGTCCATGTAGACTTCGAGCATGTCGCCGATTTCAGTCCGAAAGACCTTGTTCATCATCCGCTGGTAGGTCGCACCGGCATTCTTCAGACCGAAGGGCATTACGTTGTAATAGTAGTTGCCCGACGCGGTCATGAAGGCCGTGTGTTGCTTGTCGACCTTGTCCATGGGAATTTGGTTGTATCCTGAATAGGCGTCCATGAAAGATAGTAGTTTGTAACCTGCAGAATTGTCGACCAATTGGTCGATGTTAGGCAAGGGATAACAGTCTTTCGGGCAAGCCCGATTGAGATCAGTATAATCAACGCACATTATCCATTTTCCATTATTTTTCTTAACAAGTACAACGTTGGACAGCCATGTCGTGTATTTGGCTTCCAAAATAAAATTTGCCTCTAGGAGGTCTTTTACAACTTTCTCAGCAGCCTCCGCTTTCTCGGGAGACTGCTTACGCCTACGTTGTGCTATGGCCCTAGCGGCCGGATCTACTGCGAGCTGATGGCAAGCCACCTCGGGGTCGAGGCCAGGCATCTCGGATGCGCTCCACGCGAAGAGGTCAGCGTTCTCCCTCAGACATGCTTTCAGCTGCTCTTTGGCTAGGTCGGGGATCTCGGTGCCGATCTTCACGTTGCGATCTGGGTCGTCTCCGAGGGCCACGAGCTCGAAATCTCCGTCTGGGATGGGGCGTGCTGGGTGGAGAGGCTGCCCGTTGTTTTTCGCCTGGTGTTCGTGGTCTTCGACTCTGTCTTCATCGGGCTCGCCGGAGAACCTGCTGTCGAGGTCGACCGCGTTGACGCGCGGGAGAGGTACCTGTCCGACGTCCTGGGGTGGTTTGGCCACAGCCTTAGGTTTGGGACCAATGGAACTTAGGCCCTTGACGGCGGCGTCGAAGCATCTCCTAGCCGCGTCGATGTCCCCGTGCATCGTCACTACCCGTCCCCTCCTCGTGTAGTACTTCATTTTGAGGTGGACCGTTGACGAGACCGCCGTGAGTTCAGCAAGGGTGGTCCTTCCGAGGATGCAGTTGTAAAGGGATGGGCATTCAACCACCAGGAAACGGATCTTCACCTGTTGGGCCGTGTCTTCAGCCCCGAACGTAACCATTAGCTCCACGTAACCCCATGGTCTGGTGGTGGTTCCATTGAACCCCTGTAGGTCTGACCCGACGTACGGGGTCAAATGCCTCTCGTCCAGCTGAAGGGTCCCGAACAGATGAGAATACATGATGTCGACCGAGCTCCCCTGGTCGACTAGGATTCTTCGGACGTCAAAGTTCGCCATTTGGGCCCTGGCCAGGAGGGGAATAGTGGCGTTTGGTGCTCCCCCGGGGAGTTCCTCGAGGTAGAAGGTGATGGGATTGGAGTTTCCCCGCACTTTCTCGAGGGTGGTCGCCTTCGACGATGTCGCGGATTCCAGCTCGTCAAACTTCCGTTTGATCGACCCAACCGATATTTTCCCGGGGTCGCCTCCGGAGATAACCATTGCTTTGGGGAAGCCTTCCCAGGTACTAAGGGCCGTGACGGGGCCCTCGTCGGGGAAAGTCGCCCACATGTTGCGGATTGCCTCTTCGCCCTCGATGATTGGGGGGACGAAGAAGTCCTCGGGTCGAGTGACGCTGAGGGCGACCTGAAGCTGGCTGTCGCCGGGAGGGGGTGTTGCCTCCTCGATGTTCTGTGATTCCTTTGAGCTAGGACGAGGAGGGTCATTCTGTTGGGCATACTTCTTCAAGTGCCCTTCTTTGATGAGAATCTCAATGGCATCTTTGAGGTGGATGCAATCTTCGGTCACGTGCCCGTGGCTTCTGTGGAACCTGCAGTACTTAGATTTGTCAACGTTTGGTTTGGGAGCCGCGGGCTTCGGGAAGCGAACTCCTCCTTTCACAAACTCGGAATTCTGGCAGTCTGAGAGGATCCGAGACCGGGAAGTGTTGAGCGGCGTGTACTCTGTGAATCGGCCAGCTGGCCCGGGCTATTCCCAGGGATCTCGATTGCGGTTTTCTTTCTTCTTTTCTCCTCCCCGTCGGGGAGAAGCGTCATCGTCTTTGTGGCCGCGGGGGCCTTCTCTGCGTCTTGTCTCAAGAGCGATCTGGGCTGCTTCCGTCTCTTCGAGCTCGATGTACTTCTGGGCTCGAGTGAGAAGGTCCTCGAGACGCCGGGGTCTTCGGAGGCCAATGGATTTGGCAAAGTCCGACCCGGCACGTAGTCCGTGAATAATTAAGTATTTCTTCATGTCGTCGGTCGTGTGGACCTCGACGGCTTCCTTGTTAAACCTCAATGTAATTTCGGAGGGATTCGTTCCTCCCTTGGAAGATCTTTTCTAGGGCAGCCTCTGTCTTCGGGTGTCGACGAGACGCGATGAAGTGTTTGGTGAAGCGTTGCTTCATTTGTTTCCATGACGTGATCGAACCAGGTTCCAGACCCTTGTACCATGTCATGGCTCTCTTCCGCAAGGTGCTGGGGAATAGCCTGCACCTGATGGCTCCCCTGACGTTTCGAAAGTCGAGCATCGCTTTGAAACTCTCCACGTGATCGTCGGGGTCGGTCAGCCCGTCGTAGGTCCCCAACGGTGGAGGTTTCTCCATGCCTTGAGGGATTGGGGCGTCCATGATTTCCCACGACAAGGGGGTCCTTTGGTCCTCGTCGTCGCTACCAGTCGGGGATCTCGAAGGTGACCGATGGTGCCGTGGAGGGGAGTTCCTCGAACGGTTCTTTGGTCTCTCTTCGGTCTGCTTGGACTTCTTGGAGATGGTGGAGGCCCCGAGTTCCTTCCGAGGCGGGGAACGAGGGCGTTTCTGGGTGATCGCCGGCTGAGGTCGCTCGAGACGAGGTCGTCGACCATGGCGTACGGGCGACGGAGTCCGGGAGTCCTCAAAAGGGGTCCTTCGCGGGGAAGGAGAGCGGCGAGGTGACGGGGGACGGCGATGTCTTCGCGGGGAAGATCGTTGTGCCCGTCCTTGCTCCAGGGCTTCGATTCTGGTGTTCTGCTGCGCGATCAGCTGATTGGTCTGGTTGATCAATGCAAACAGGGCCACGGTGCTTGGGTCCGTGTTGGACGGCGGAGCCACTGGCTGGAGAGGGGTTTGCTGGTCGTCCGTGCGGACGACGTTGATGGTCGCATCCTGGGAGTCCGGGGAGGCGGTCTGTCCGTCTCTTATGTCGCCTTCGTCGCCGTGGAGGATGATGGCGTCCTCACGGTGGTTCCCGTTCTCCAGTTGCGCGAGCACGGTGTCCAGAGCCTGGTTGACGGTCGGATTGGCCATGTTGGTGATGAATAGAGGAAGCTTTGGTTTATCGAGGAGAAAACGGGGAAGCTTATAGATTTCCCACAGACGGCGCCACTGATCGTACCTGGATCAGACAGTTACTGGTGGCCAACGACGTCCGTTGAGCTCCGGCTCCGGTGAGGTTGAAGGACGGCGGGGGGGGGGGGTGTACCTGCAAGGTACTCCGACGCTCAAGTTAGGGAGTGCACAGAGTAACAGCAAATACAAGAAGAGTGAGAAAAAAAATGACTTAACCTGACCCTCTCAAGTGAGAGGGTATTTATAGAGAACCCCCAGCGCGGGGCCAACGGTTACTTGCATTGGGCTGGATTGTCAGGCCCAATCCAAGTAACTGCCAGGGCTTACGTGGCGTAGTGAAGACCAGCACGTGGTCTTCGCCCTGGGGTAACTGCTCCTAGATTTCCGGGATTAGGGCAGACCGAATCCTTCGGGAGTGGGAGGTTACTTGGAACGTGTCCACGTGGTACGAACCGTTAGACACTCCTCGCGGGGGAGGAGCCTTCTGTGTCGAGGACCTATCAAGCCGTACGACGGACATGGCCTTGCGGGGAGGAGTCATGTCTGTCGAGGAGTGACGTGTGGCATTCTCGCGGGGAGAAGCTGGTATGTCGGGGAAGTACCTCTCCCCGGGGTGCGAGGTCCTCCTGCCCTGTTGGCCAAGTGCCCGACACTGAAGTGCTCGGGGGAAACGTTGGTATGCTTGCAGCAGTCAAGTGCCCCGCAGAGGGGTCTTATTGGGCCTCCCCATGCTATATGGGTTGGGCCTACTCGACTGTTGGGCAGCCTTGGCCCAGTCCAGAACACCATTCAATTATTATCAAAACTCTTGCTTCTTTATTATCAACACAATATCACTAATAACAACAAATCATCAACTACAATTTATCTTCAACAACTCGCAATAAAAAAAAAGGCAAAATACCTTTTTTGGTCCCTTACGTTTACCTCGGGGTTCATTCTGATCTCTTATCTTTAAAAAGTTTCAAAATGGTCCTTTAATTGTTCAAAAAGGTCCACGTTAGTCCTTTCCGTCCATTTTTTTCAAACGGCGTCAACTTTTGCTTGGGTGGCATCTGACGTGGCACTTGGTCGTACGCGTGGCATGTGAGGTCATTAAATACCCAAAAAATTTCTAAAAAAATTGTTTCAACTAAGATTCGAACACAGGTACAATTGGTTGCTAAACAACATATCAAACCACTACACCACCTCACACTTGTTTGTTAACATTCCTACAACAAACCAACAAACATTTAGTAAGTTTCTGTGAGAATTAAAGGAAATGCCAACTGTTACAAATAACAATAATCCATGATGGATGCACACCTTAGGGTTAATGATGAATGTTTTGCCCTTTGGAATTCCTATCTTACTGTAACTAAGTTCATCTGTGTCTTTATTGCCAAACCCCGCATAGAATGGAACTGGAATATGCATAAGAGAATGAAAAAAATCTAGAAAGAAGTTAGAGCATCTCTATGACCAAATTAGCTATCTTAGGGTACATTTGTTTCAATTCAATGGTAGTTCATATTATAGGGCTTCATTCAATCAATAAAAGAATATTGAATTTTTTTTAGCAATTTAGAACACTTTATAGTTTGAATCAGTCTCATAATAAAACTATAAGCAAAGATATTAATTCAATTTATCTACCCCAGAGTCATGCACAAATGAGAAGAATAATCCAGCCTAACCTAGAACATATGGTTTAAAAATTCACTAGCACTGTAAATGACTAAAGAAATTTTTTTTTGAGTTGTAATAATTAAAGAGTATTGTTGGATCTCTTCTTACAAGATGCAAAATAACAAAAATAAAATAAAATAATTTGAGATGCCAATAATTAAAGAGTATTGTTGGATCTCTCCTTACAAGATGCAAAATAACAAAATAAAAAAAAAACAACAAAATTTGAGATGCTAATAATTAATTAAAATGTGATAAGAAAAACATCTTGGGTGCAGTAGATGGAATGAATTGTGGCTTCTTTTTGATACTTTTATGTTTTCGATGCTTCGCCGCCACATTAACAGCATCAACAGCAATAGGATGAGAATCAGAATCAAAATTGACGACGACCTTGGACACAGATTTGGAATCGGAATTGGAATTGTGATCTGACGTAGCTGCAATTTCCTCAATCTCGGAAGAACAAGTTACAGATTGAGATGCATGTAACAGAGAAAACAAAATAAGAGTTTGTAATTTTGTTGGATTGTTGTGGGAATGTTAATAAACAAGTGTGAGGTGGTGTAGTGTTTTGATATGTTGTCTAGTAACCAATTGTACCTGTGTTCGAATCCTAGTTGAAACAAATTTTTTAGAAATTTTCTGGGTATTTAATGACCTCACATGCCACACGTACGACCAAGTGCCACGTCAGATGCCACCCAAGCAAAAGTTGACGCCGTTTGAAAAAAATGGACGGAAAAGACTAACGTGGATCTTTTTGAACAATTAAAGGACCACTTTGGAACTTTTTAAAGATAAGGGACCAGAATGAACCCCGAGGTAAACTTAAGGAACCAAAAAGGGTATTTTGCCTAAAAAAACATACACTTAGCAAACTTCATTCACCAAAACAAAACTTTCTCCGTCATCCATTATTCAAATCAACAACAACTTACACAACCATGAGGAATACCAACATCAAACCCATAATTGAAAATTGAAGCTAAACAAAAGAGAAGGGGAAGAAGAGGGAAACTGACGAACCGCACATACCCACCACCACACGACCTCTATCCTCAGCCGCATTTGGACTCTTTAATCTTGCGCAGATCCACCGCCGGATTCTGAAAAATATGCTGATCTAGCATAACTACAGCGACCATCTTTCAAATTTGAATCCAAAATCCTAATTTGTTTCTACATAGCTATTGAATCCAAAATCCAAACTGATATGTTGATCCTAATACCAAATTAAAAAAATAGAACAATAAGATAAGAAGAAGAAGAGATTAAAACAACAAGATTAGGTTACAGATCTGGAGATTAGTAGAAGATGAGAGAAAGAGTTATGGTTCTTCGTTTTGGGGAAGAACAATTTTTCTAGAAACAAGGACAACACGTTTTGGGAAAGAGTGGTAATGAATATCACATTGCAAATTAATTAGTATATATTACTGAATTATTTTTAGTTTATTATTATTATTATTATTATTATTATTATTATTATTATTATATATTAATGAAAGACTTTTAAATGAATTAACATTAAAAATTTAATAAATAATGACATAGAAAAATTAATTATAACTTGATATTGACACATCATCAAAATAAGTGCCACATCATAAAAAATTATTCCCAAATTGGTCAGGGGACTAAAATCCAAAACAAATCTTAAAAATTGGACCAAAAACATGATTTTTTAAATGAGGGCATCAAAACTAAAAAAAGAAAAAATAGAGGAATCAAAGTTGCAATTAAGCAAAAAAAAAATAATATACAAAAAAATTTAAAAAATCCACATGGATTTTAAATAATAAATAAAAAATTAAAAAAAGTCCATCTGGACTGCCACGTCACTAAGAAATGGAATTTGGGCTGAAATAGTGCGCATGGGGGCCTTACAGAGGGAATCTTGATATTACGAGGTGGGAATCACAAAAAAAAAAAATCTTAAATGAGGTGAAATCAAAACTCGCTATATTGGCAGGGGGTGACATATATTTAACCCTATTTATTTTTTAATTGTTGTTCGTGTTGTTTTTGTTGTTGTTGTCGTTGTGGTTGTTGTTCTTCCTTTTGTTGTTATTCTTGTTGTTTTTATTGTTGTTGTTGTTGTTGTTGTTGTTGTTGTTGTTTTTGTTGTTGTTCTTGTTGTTATTCTTATTTATGTTCTTGTTGTTGTTGTTCTTATTGTCCTTGTTATTGGTCTTATTGTTCTTGTAGTTCTTGTTATTATTGTTGCTATTGTTATTTCTTGTTGTTCTTGTTGTTATTTTTATTTTTGTTCTTGTTGTTATTATTGTTGTTATTGTTATTGTTCTTGTTGTTCTTGTTGTTATTTTTATTTTTGTTCTTGTTGTTGTTATTGTTCTTGTTATTCTTGTTGTTCTTGTCGTTCTTGTTGTTGTTTTTGTTGTTCTAGGTGTTCTTGTTACGATTGTTATTGTTGTTGTTCTTGTTCTTGTTGCTATTGTTATTGTTGTTGTTTTGTTCTTCTTGTTATTGTTCTTATTATTCTTGTTAATATTGTTATTCTCGATGTTGTTGTGTTAAAATATTTAATATTGTATATTATGATGAAAGTTGTAAATGTAGTAAGGCAAAACATGTGGCAAAAATTAAAAAAATGCTGACAGACCTTTCACAACGGGTATTTAAAACAATCGTGATTATAGGTAGTGCGCTTTTCAGTTTTCTACAACGATTATACAACCGTGATTGTAAGTAACGCATATACAACCACACGCTACGTAACAACGGCCGATCCTGCGTGATAATATATCTTTTTAATCGTTGTTGTATGTGTTTTTTTGTAGTAGTGATAGATCTTGAAAAAGCCTATGATCATGTTAATTGAGATTTCTTGGAATAGTGTTTGAAGTGAAACGAGTTTCCTCCCATTACTATAAAATTGATCATGCACCGTGTAACTAGCTCCTATATATCTATTCTTTGAAATGGGAGACGACTGCCAAATTTTATTCCGACTAGAGGATTAAGGAAAGGTGACCCCATTTCACCTTATCCCTTTGTTATCTGCATAGAATTATTATTGCAGACAATCATCAGGGCAGTCGATGAAGACCATTGGAAACCAGTCAGGTTATCTCGTAATGGACCCATTCTATCACATTTATTTTTTATTGATGATGTTCTTCTTTTTGTGAAGGTTTCTAACTCCCAAGAAGGGATCATTTCTGATGTCTTGAATTATTTTTCCATGTTTTATGCCTTAAAGTGAATGTTTCTAAATAAAAAATGTTCTTCTCCGCTAGCACTAAGAGGAGTAAAATGGATTTAATTTTCTCCAACACAGTTATCAAGCAAACTCTAACTCGTATTCAATGCAAGGACTTTGAGTTTCTAGAGGATAAAATCAATCAAAGGTTAGCATGTTAGCAACAAAAATTGTTAAAGAAGGCTAGTCGATTGACTCTGGTTAGGTCTATCTTGAACTTCATCCCAAATTATTATATGCAAGTGACTTAGCTACCTCATCCAACTTATGGTTTTATTGATAGGATGGCTAGGAGTTTTTTTGTGAAAAGGTAATTCGAATTCTAGTGTGCAACTCGTTGGCTAGAATAAAATCGTTAAGCCTAAAAAGTTAGGTGGTCTTGAAATTTGGAAAGCAAGAGAGGGCAATACTTCTATGTTGGATAAACTGGTTTGGGGTCTCCACTGGGATTGTGATTTTCTATGGGTCTAAGATTTGAAGCATAAGTACATCAGTGAGGAAACGTTCCTTAGTATGAAAAAGAAAATGGGATTAGTTACTTGGAATGCTATTATGAAAGCTATCTCTCCTCTTAAAGATGACTTTGAATTCAAATCGGGGGATGGAAACTCCTCTTTCTAGTTTTCCAATTGGTATGAGGTAGGGAAACTAGCGAAGCAGGTTCTCTATGTGGATATCCACTATCTAAAAATGCAAGTGAATGTAGTTTACTTGGATGAGAATTGGAACTTTAATTCATTATATACTAATATTCCTCTTATTATTTGCGACCGCCTAAAAACGCTTCCCATTTGTTTGAATTCTATGGTGCCTAATCGATTAACTTGAAAGGGTAATTTAGATGGTATCTATACTTCCCGGGATGGTTATAACTGGTTCAACAAACTTGAATTTGCTCAGAATATAACAAACAATAACTCTTGAAAGTAGGTGCGGCATATTCCTACTCTTGAGAATATGAAACTCTTTATTTGGATGACTTTACATAAGTCTCTTCCTACAAGATCGATGTTGTGTCATCTTAGTATGATATAGACGAATCTCTGCCCTAGATGCAATCAGGACATTGAGATGACTCTACACTGACTGAGAGACTGTGAATTTGCCACCCACTTTTGGAAATCTATTGGCTTCTTGGACCCACTATTCTTTTAGTGGGATAGTTTACATGATTGGATTAGACATGCATCGATGATGACTCTATCTTTTTTCCTGCTTACTGGTGGTTGTGGCACGCTAGGAACAAACTTTGTCTTTCGAATGAAGTGGTATCTTTCTATACTTTGAAACTCATCACAATTAATTATGTTAATCTGTTAGCTAAATATTTTCTCAAGCATAATCTATCTCATCCAACGAGAACGATCACATGAAATGCACACAAAGGTAGTAATATGATTTTGAATGTTGATGGCAATAGTCTCGGTAATCCCAACATCTTGGATTTTGGTGGATTGATTCGAAGTGCTTATTGTGCTTGGGTTCATGGTTTTGCAGGTAATGTTGGTTATTCCAACATCTTTCATGCTGAAGTGATGACGTTATATCATGGTTTGCGTGTGGCCTGAAAACTTGATATCAAAGACCTGATACGTTATTTTAACTCCAATTGTACTATTAAATTTATCTCAAAATCTGTTAATGTTTAACATCACTAGTAAAATGTTTATGCTGACTACTAGCAACACATGAAATTGGTAATGATGCGGTTTACTAATTTTTGTGCGGAACCTATGATAAGAATCATCACTCTTCTACTTACTAATGTTATTACGATATTATTTTCTTGATAATTTCTTGCTTTTCTTTTTCTTTATCTTTTCCCATAAAAAATATTACACTTGAGTCAATATCTTTTAGAAAAATAATCTTTCCACGTACCAAAACAAAAAGCAAAGAATTTGTTACCTAGTTTTTCTAACCGCCTATATTAGTTAAATTCCAGTTGTAATTTCCATTTTCTTCGTAAAAAATAACATATTAAAACAATTTCATAAACAAAAACTAGTTCCAATTTGGCAAAGAAGGGAAACAATAACCGTGTTGTTGCTGCGTTTGAGTTGAAATACCGTAACTATGTAAGAGATCTGGTTGCAATGTCAATTGCAACGTGGTAGGAAGAAGACAAGTGGCAGTACCGTGTTTAACAACTCCAAAGTTCTCCGAATTTTGTATTACGTTAACGTACCAAATTCCTTAAACACATTTCAGATCTACCTTCCCACACAAGTAAGTACCTCTTTCTTTTTTTCTCATGTTTTTTATATGTCATGTTATGTTAGCATAGGATCGTTTGTTTTTGTTTTTGTTTTTGTCTGTTTTCTGTTTTGATGTTTTTTTTCATTGATTGTACATGGAAGGTTTTTTTTTTATTGATTGTTTTTTCATAGATATCATGCTGCATTTCCAATAGGTGATGTGCTTGTGGAGATTAGATAGAAACACAATGGGTTCTGAAAATTGGATGAAAAGTGTACATGATCAAAAACAACCTCTCTTTTCGTTCGGATTGATATCCGATGTGCAATATGGCGATATTCCTGATGGTCATTCGTTCCTCGGCGTTCCTCGTTACTATAGGCATAGCATTCTTGTGTTACAAAGAGCAGTTCAGAGTTGGAATAATCATCATAGACATAAATTTGTGATAAACTGTGGAGATATTGTTGACGGGTTTTGTCCGAAAGATCAATCTTTTAATACTGTCAAGAAAATTGCGGACGAATTTGAGAAATTCGAAGGACAGGTACATCATTTAATTGGAAATCACTGTCTATACAATCTACCTCGCAACAAGTTACTTCCGTTGTTGAAGATTCGTAGTCTTGAAGGCCATGGTTACTACGATTTTTCGCCTGTGCCTGAGTATAGATTTGTTTTTCTCGACGGATATGATATAAGTGCCATCGGTTGGCCTCGTGATCATCCGAGAACATTGGAAGCTGTGAAGTTACTCAGAGAGAAGAATCCGAATGAAGATAAGAATAGTCCAACGGGATTAGTTGGACTTGAAAGAAGGTTTCTTATGTTCAACGGAGGCGTTGGAAAGGAACAAATGGAATGGTTGAATAATGTTCTTCAAGACGCAACAAAATCGAAACAAAAAGTTGTGGTTTGTTGTCATATGCCTCTAGATCCTGTCGCATCGTCTAAGGAAGCATTGTTGTGGAATTACGATGAAGTGATGAGTTTGATTCATAGATATAGTTGTGTGAAGGTTTGTTTTTCTGGTCATGATCATAAAGGTGGATACTCCATCGATTCGCACGGTATACATCATAGAATTCTTGAAGCTGCATTGGAATGTCCTCCTGGTAGAGATGCATTTGGATATGTTGAAGCTTATCATGACAGAATATCACTTTATGGTACTGATAGAATGCAGAGTACAGATATGTATTTTAATAATGCTTAGATGTGACCAAATGGTTGCTCATACTTATTATGTTTGTGTTGGTTCCGCGGTGACGAGAATTTTGATTTTGAGTGAATTGATTATGTAGAATTGTTTCTGCTTTATTTAATAAACATGGATAAAGAAACTTGCATTGAAAGTAAATACATGTATCTCATGATTTATTCATCATTCTGATATAAAAGCATAAACTTAGAACTATAAAGCATTATAAAACAATCTACTATGATGTTTCCTTCTTATGTTACTCAAGTTCACTCACTACTTCTGTGACTTTCCCTTCCTCTTCTCGATATAGAAGAACGCACCCAAGGACACAACCGAGAAAGCGCTGAAACAAATAGAGCAAATATCAAGCGTCGCATGGCGTCCACTGATCGCGTTGATTTCAAACAAGTTAGTGCTCTTATCAGCACTCGTGGTTTGTCCGTAACCAACTTCCACGTCGTTGGAGTCAAACGCGTAGGCGCGTACAAAGTATGTGGCCTGAGGGACGGCACGCTCGATTAACCAGTCGTAGGTTTGTACGGTTTTGTTGGAAGCGTCGTAGTGCATTGCTACCATTTTGTGTTGGCAAGTCTTGTCCCTTGAGAGATCGTCCACGGTCTTTCTCCATGCGCGGTCTTGTTGGCTTATGCGCGCGTAACATAACTTCAGTTTTATTGTTTTGTAAGAAGAGTCTGTTCCTGTTGGGAAGGTCTTGTTTAGAGACCATGTTCCACTGATTTTGTCCACTCCAGATGACAAAACTGCATAAAAATTTTCATAATAAAAATCAACTCAATTCATAAAATCAAGGACTGCATAAAGCTTGCCTAATTTTTTCTTGAGAAATGTTAAAAGCAGATTGCATGTTAAGAAACGTAGTTGGACCTAACCCATCTCTATAAAATCAGCTTGTAGGATGAGGATCACTTAGAAACATGTAAGAATATCTACCATATATTATCCGATGTGAGACACCTAACAGTATCTCTGAGATTATTCAAGTTCAAGAGAAAGGGTTCATCAAAAATTAAACATGATCTATGTGATTCATGATCTTATTGTAACTTACCTTGTCCTTGTTTGGGGGAAGCAGTGACAACAAGAGTTCTTTTCAAGGAAGAAAAGAGAACCTTTCCATAACAAATTTCAGCTAAACAGCAGAGAAAAAGTGATGCTACCACAAGCCTGTGTGCTGCCATTCTCCAACAACAAAAGCACTTTTGTGAAGCAAAGTCAACTTGAAAGAGGGAGAAGACTTGAGAGAGCACCTAATGAGTTGGAACTTGAATGATATGATGAGAAGAATCTGAATGGAGTCACTCATTCTAAACAGTTATATATATACAAAGCCCAATCCAAATAAAATAGTACAAATTGAGTTTTGACTTTGGGTTGTGACAGACATTATTAAAAGTCAGAAGGCCCAAATGCCATAAATATTGTCTAATAAATGTTTGAAAGGGAAAAGAAATTGTGGACGGAACAAGCAAGTTGTAGAGATAGCCTTTGAAGATATTGAAGGGACATCCTATTCAAAACCAAGGCTAGCTTGTTGGACTGATTGAAATAGAATAGTTTAGTTTAAGGGATTTTGGACAGGTTAGTTTGGAAAACAGTTTGTTTTAATATTCCTTTATGTATAACATTGAGGCTTGTATGCTAGTAATAAACAAAAACAGACTTAAGTTATTGATTTTGAAATTTTTATTGTGTTCACTTTATTATAATTGTGTTTCTATTTTCTAATTGTCGTCATTGGAAATTTTTATGGACAGACGACTATACATCATCCATTTAATTTTCAGTTTGTTAGGATTAGTTTTTTTGTGGTTATCTGTTTGCACAACAATCGGTGAACTATGCACTTCATACACTTTTAGAATTGATCGTGTTTGACATATGTAGAATCATGCAACAGTGTGACTCGAATCACAAGTTACACTTGATTTAAATCATACAAGTCATGTTAGGCACTCCCAAGTTTGATTCGAATCACACTTTCTACATAACTCGAATCACAAAGTTTTTCACTTTTTCTTGTTTGGCTCTGTCCAAATTGATTCGAATCAGACTTTGTACGTGACTCGAATCATGATCTTCATGACTTGAATCAGAGATACAACTTGACTCGAATCACAGAAAATGGGTAACTTCTTTTATGTTGATCTTGTTCCACTCAACTTTCTCATTTTACCCAAATCAACAAATGTTCTTAACTCGAAGCTAACAACCATTTTCACCTATTTTTGTGCATAATCTCCAACACATGTAAATTCTTTTTGTCATCTCATAACCAAGTGTATTTTTTAAATTTTCCAATCTTGTAAAAACAACAACCTCTATTTTTGAAAACTCAAAATCTCTTGCAGACATAATTTATTTCATCTTCAACCTCTAGTTTGAATTCAGATCTTGATGATGAAGATTTATAATTGTTGAGGGATACGTGTCTTGAAATTAACATTTCTTGAATGTTTGGTAAAGATTTTCAGGAGGCTTGAAAGATTGGGGTTGTTGTGCCTGGTGGTGACAAATTTCAGTGAAAGAAAGAGGTTATTTTCTCCAGGTTGACCTTGGTAGTGTTGTGTGGAAGCCTACAGACGAGGTAGAAGTTCTTCTCAATCTTCAGATAGTTCATGGCTTAAGAAATCAGTGGGATCAAGGGTGATTGCCACACACGAAGACTTGGAGAAGATTGGTGAAGCTGAAAGATTTAAGAAGTGATAATCGATTAAGATTTTGCATGGAGTTCAGCATTAAGGTTATATACAAGTCAAGGTCTAAATAGAAGGTTTATTTTTCTCAGCATTATTATGGATTAGTGATTATATTAACTCATGTAATATTTGTCAAAACGTCTTAGAAGATCTACTTGCAATGGGAAACCATTGGAAAGTTGAGTATGAAGGTGTGAAAAGTACACAAGAATAGGGGGTTGAATTGTGTTTTGTGTTTTCTTTTAATTAAACTTCTGATCAGAGTTTCAGAATCAGAACTGATGTTCAGATTCTGTTTTAATTCATTAGCAACGGATATAACAAAAGTAAATAAAATAACAGCAGAAGATACAAAAGATTTATCCTGGTTCCCCCCTAACTGAGAGTACTCCAGTCCACTTGCCTCACAAGAGATTTTCATTATAACCTCTTCATGATTACAATCACTTATGCTTCTGCTTAGAGCACATGTCCAAGACTTCCTTTGCTTAGAGCACATGTCTAAGACTTTCCATTGCATACACCTTCAGACCAAGCCACCTGCTCCAAGGTCTTCTGGTTGAGACTTTCTTTTGCTTAAAGCACATATCTAAGACTTCTCTTGCTCACACCTTCTGACCGAGCCACCTGCTCCAAGGTCTTCTGGTTGAGACTTCCCTTTTGCTTAGAGCACATGTCTAAGACTTTCCCTTGATCACGCCCCTCAGACGGAGACTTCCCCTCTGCTCAATCAGACTAGCTGAATAAGACTTTCACAGTTCAAGCACTTAAGCAAAGAGACTTACGTGGCTTAAGCATCTTAACTCAAGACTTGTTGCTTGAATCCCAATGAGACAAGACTTTTGCTCAAGCACATATCAAGAGACTTAATCTAAACTACTTGAGGCTCAACAGAATAGAGAGCAAGGTGTGTATGATGTAAGCATCAGAGGTACATGAAATCACCATAACAAAGACCTAAAGCTCTTAAGATTTCTAAGATATTTAATAATAAGAAATATTAAAGTTTTTACAATTACAACCTAAAATAGAAAATCAGCATATTACATTAGAGTTGACAATTGCTTGATCTTGCTACTACTTCATCAGAAGAATCCTTGTTAAGATTCAAACTTGAATCTTCAGCCATATATATAGCCTTTGTAGAAACTAACTGTTGAGGAAGTGACTTGATCAAGTTTCTTTGCCTTTACTCCATAGTACAAGAAACATTGAAGATAGATGCACAACAGATTATGAATCTAGTGCGTAACACGTTTAACCTTCGAGTCTTCAAGAGGTTTTGTACTGAAAGAGTCGTTAGGAGCAGACGTCTGTAGAACATGTCAACCTTTCTTGAGCCTTGCAATCTTGTAGACTCTAGCTGACAAGCTGATAAGACAATACAACTTGCTTTCTGCAGTACGGTTAATCCATAGCTTTATCACCAACTCTGAATGGTACCAGATGCTGATATACAATTACCAAGTGTAGTAAATCGTCTGAATGCTGAGGCCTTCAGTTCAGAGTCTGTGCCAAGCCACACTAGCAATTGTTCTTCATACTCTGCCACCAGAAGCTAGCAATGAAGTAACTCCCAAGTGTGTCTAATTAAAACATATTATGATTATTTGTGTACAAGAACCTGCATAAATAAAACACGTATCAAATAAACCATTATTATTTTAATATTGTTGTTATCATCAAAACTAAAAGAGAATATGTCAAGAACAAATCTTGTTCTAACAATATCTCTCTTTTTGATGGTGACAAACACAAATATTTAAGGGACAATATTGGGCATATAATTTTCTCTGCAACAACAGGGTATAAGGTATGTAAGCTCCCCTTGAGTTTGATAGTCCATAGCTGAGTTCTATATAATCTAACACCAAGAACTATTTTTCAAGAAAAAATAAATTAGTTTTCATAGTAACATCAGAGTGTGAGGTTTGCAAGCTCCCCCTGAGTCAAACAGTTCCAAGGTTGAGGTTTGTAAGCTCCCCCTTAGTTCCATATTTAAGAAAACCAAAATAACCACATTTTAACTTCCTTTGCCAACATCAGAATACGAGGTTTGTAAGCTCCTTCTGAGTCTAATAGGCTAAGTCGTAGATTTGTAAGCTCTTACTTAATACTATGTACAAGAGAGTTAAAATATGTTTCCCTTTTTAACTTTCTTTGGCAACACCAGAATATGAGGTTTGCAAGCTCCTTCTGGGTCTGATAGGCTAAGTCTGAGGTTTGTAAGCTTTTCCTTAGACCTATGTACAAAAAATTTAAAAATACGCCCTGGGCAAAGTAACCATAAAAACAGAAAATAAATGACCAATATGTACAGAACAGGTATTGGGTTCAGCTTTCACTTAAATACTTACTATTATTTCTCCCCCTTTTGTCACATAAAAAAGAATAAAAGGAAAAGAAAGGAAAGAGAAAAGAATATCACTAATAAATGTATCTCAAATCATCATTACTGGATCAGTTTCTAAAGAGGAAAAGTAATCAAGTAATAAGAGTCATTAAGGTTTGTAAAGTTCATGCTTTAAAGTCTTAGTGGTCGATATTATTCCAAGAATTAAACAAGGATTAACTTTAGACTCTTGGTATCCATAGAAGCCATTATAAAAGCATTCAGCTCCTAAGTCATTTTAATCAATCATCAACCAAAAGATATGGAGTCGTCAACTGAGAGTCATAATATATCTGTCCTAACAAATGCAATCGAGAGCTCTACTAATTTAGCAACCCAATCCCCTCAGAGGCGAGTTGCTTTTGAGTCCTCTACAAATGAGTCATTGCCCTCAGCATAACTTACTTCTGAAGTGGTAACTTCAGTAGTACCTGAACGACCTTCATAAGGAGGTTCAACAGTAGCTGCCTTTAAGCCAAGGAGAAAAAGTATGAAGAGGTCAAGGAAGAAAAGAATGGTCAACAAGCAATTCTACCGCTCTCTCCCAGTCATAGAAGAGGAAGAAGTGATTGATTCTGAAGACGTGGAGGTGGACTATAGCAACAGTGGACGCCTTTGGGCATGAGATGCTCTAGCAAGGGATCTCTTCTAGAATCATATAGTTCCCTTTTTAAAATTTTTTTGTTGTAATCCATCAGTTTAATGTTAATGAAATAGTTTATTTGAACAATAATTCTTTTCAGTATGCAAGTACATTCCAGTAATTTCTTTAAATTTTCTGAAAGTACATTAACAAAGTGAAACTGACACAGAAATATGAGTTAAAACAAATCAAACATAAACTCATAGTTATTCAGAGAATCTTAATAGATTAGACTTGCTAGATCACATTTCCAAGAGTCATTATTAGAGTACTGATAAAATTTAATCAGTACTTAAATAATATTAAACTCAAGACAATGTATGCAACACGTCTATAAAAAGGACTCTAGTAAGCTTTCTTCCATCATCATTTAATCCCTAAAACACCAAGATGTATAAGCAAAAGCAAATTTGGGTTCCAAAGAGAGATTTCAGGAAGGCAGCACTACTGAATGCAGCAACTCAAGTAAATCAAGGCAAGGCAGCACCTGAAGAATCTGTAAGCAAGCAGAAAGTCTCAGAAGGGTTCTCCACTTCAGCATCCTTTGTGAGGACTCACAGAAGAAGAAGATCTTTTGAATCCAGACGCAAAAACAAAATGAGAAAGAAGGCTTTGGAGTTTGCTAAGGAATAATGGCAAGATTTCTTAGATAATATAGACATGTCAGATGATCCTAGGGAATTCCTAAGGGCTCATCCATTAGACTAGAAAAATCAATTGTCTTGTAATAGCTTCCTTTTTGTTAATGAAATAAGTTGCCAACATTTGAGTTCTTTTAACTATTTCAGATTCTCATTGAACAACAAGAATAAATATTAACCAGTCATAACTGAACACAAGCATGAACAAACTCTGAATTTATTAATAAGATGCTCAATACAAAGATTTCAACAACATATAAAGCATAACTTATGCAGAAATCTAACATCAAAAACTTTCATAGATAGCTTCAAAATTGTCTCTCCAAATCTGGGAAGAACTAGCCTTAGAACTTATGTTAACCCCTTGCTGAACAATTATTTCAGAAATAACTCATCCATAAGGAATGGAGAAGGTCTTTCCTTTTAGAAAAGAAGAAAAAGACCTCTCCAGATGGTCAAACATAACTTGAGGAAGATCAACCTTCAAATCTAAATTAAGAAGTAGAAGCAGGTCTTTTTCAATAGGGTCCACTTGGTCTAAATCCTTATCCTTAGGAAGTAGGTCTGAAATCAGAAACTGATTCCAAACAACAGCATCAGGAAAAAGATTTGAAACCTCTGGTGTATTAGATGGGTCTACAAAGATACGCCGCGTAGGAAGACTGTGTTTCCAAACAAGAGTTTCTGGGATTTCACCAATCTCCTCACAATTGATCACATTTGCAATCGCTTTAGAGGTTACTGTAATAGAAACGACAGTTACTCTAGATAGAATAGCATACTCAGAATTTAGCTCAATAATGGAGGCATTGATACAAAACTCCTTGACAAGACTTCTATAAGTGAAACCACAGAGCATCTGAAAGTAGCCATTCCAACCTTGTTTAGACACAGTCTTCCAGAAGTTGAAACCAATCTTAAGCAACTCATCAAAATTCACAAACTTTTCATTGATGACAACCAGCTGATTCAAAGGAGAATTAACTGAAGAACTCATCTCAGGTTTGGTTTGATCAGTACACATACAAGAAGAAAAGAAGAAGGAGAGGAAGAAGAAGAACTGAACAAGAATCTTACAAGAATAAGAATCTTGTCAGAAAAAGGACACAATGATGTTTCACAAGACATGGAATAGTAACAACAAGTACCAAAAGAGAAAACATCATTACCCAATGGTTCTTTATCCAGTAAATATTTCAATTCCACTAGATGAGTTTCATCTTTATGAAAAGTTAAGTAATATAAAGTTTTTGAAATTTTTTTACTTAAACTGTTATGACAGTAAAAAATAATATTCTTCTGAATCTCAGAATCTGACAACTTTCAGAAGCTATAATCCATCAAAGTCTATTAGATCTAGACTTAGACAGAGATATCATTTGCCAGTCGCAAGTCTTTAAGATTCTATTCAAAACTAGCACTTTATCTTGAAACAAGAGTCATGAGTGATAGATGAATATTGAATTGTCTTCTTTAGACAACTAACAAGCAACAGTATCAACACAAAGAGTGAGAAGTTGTTTCCATAATTATGATCATGATTTGGCTTAATAAGACATTCAGTATAGACAAACAAAACAGAGTTTCCTCTTAAAGAATTCTGAAGTTCTTCCCTTTTTTTTAAAGAACTTCTCTAGAAGTCTAATAGAAACTTTGCATCTAAATCTATACAAATGTTTCATTGAATCAAAAGCTAAGCTAGAAAAGAACAAGCATAGCTCTATTTTTTGTTGGCCAGACTCGATTCAGTATTCAGACTTGACCAATAGAGTCTGAACACAGCTTTGAGTGGATTCTGATTCAATGACCGTCTAACCATTGATTCCACTACTCTCACCAAATTTAGTACCACCGGTACTTGAATCTTGGATGTTAGCTCTTCCTCCAATAAATGTTGTAAACAACCTTATGCAAGATGCCTCTGCTTCTTTCCTTGATATACGTAGCAGATACAATATGATACTCATATTTCTATAAGACCATACATGTAAATACAAACAGACTCGTCTTTGCCTTACATCTCAATCTAATAGCAAAATCATAAGTCACTCTAGATTATAAGTCTAGAATGAGATATGATAGGAACAAAATCTTGTTCTAAGCAATTTCACTAATCTCATTGTCTGGGATTAAATCTTTTGACTATGAAATTATTGACAAGCTCAGAACCAGATAATGTTAGATATCAGAAATTGACATAAAGAAAATCAAAGTACTGTCTTAGTATGACTGACAGAACTCAAAGAGAAGTTGAATATTTCTCATAGAACTGTCTGTTGAGACAACTTCCATGATGGTCCTCAAACAAGAAGCAATGGAGTTTTTTAAGATATCATCTTAAAGAACAAACTCCACACTATCAAATATTTTGAAGCAAGATAACTCTAACAACATCTCTTGCTCTTCAATACTTGATTTTTATTTTAGAACACATATGCTTCTTTTCACCTGCATCCTGCACTAATATCAGCTTCAAAAGATTAGACATTGAAGAGCATCTGATATCAGGTTCTGGTAGTGCTTCTTCTTGCATTTAGATCTGGGAGATCAGTTGAAATACAGGCATTTCATAAGCTTCAGAAATTACTCTTCTAACAACAGATATCACAATCCATTTAGTCGGTATGGAAGTTTTTCTGACAAAAAACCTAAGTATCTCATTATCGGTCATTCCAAGGAACTGAGCCAAATTAAGAAGGTGATTTGCTAAATAGTTTTTCATCATATAACTTCATTTCTTTCTTTTGAAGATTGCAAGACAAATCTTTAGAACACAGCAGATTCAAGATGTAAACATAAAAAAATTGTGACTTCAGAATTTTCTTGAAAAGATTAGATGAAGTGTAACTACTTTAAGCTACAAAAACTGATCCCCACAAATATGAGCACAAAAGTTCAAAGATAGTACTAGCATCAGACATATCAATGATGTTGATATACTTAGAAGTAAGATAGAGCATCTATCATAATGCAACTACCTCTGAAGATATTCAATATGCATCTTCTAAGTTGGTGAAAGAGATTTTCAAGACGATCATCATTACCAACATTAACTTCTATAGTAATAGCTCTTTCAAGGATATTCTATAGACTTTCAGCAACCATTTATCAAGTCCAATGAGTTAAAAATATGTTTAGCTTTTCCATCATTTAAATTTAGTGGAGTCATCCGTTTGAATATGGTAGGAAAATTCGTATGATATTTTTCATGTGGCACTTGATTCCTTCTTGAAGAAGAAATATACTTTTCTTATTGGATCATTATCTGCGCCACTGTTAAGTGTTAAGCACAGACCAGACTATGATACCAATTGAAGGTGTGAAAAGTACACAAGAAGGGGGGTTGAATTGTGTTTCACGTTTCCTTTTAATTTAACTTTTGATTAGAGTTTCAGAATCAGAAATGATGTTCAGATTCCGTTTTAATTCATTAGCAATGGATATAACAGAAGTAAATAAAATAACAGGAGTAGACACAAAAGATTTATCCTGGTGCCTCCCCTAACTGAGATTACTCCAGTCCCCTTGCCTCACAAGAGATTTTAATTATAAAATTTCATGATTACAATCGCTTATGCTTCTGCATAAGTCTTTTACAACCGCTCAGACCCACTGTCCGAGACTTCCTTTGCTTAGAGCACATGTCTAAGACTTTACCTTGTTCACACCTTCTGACCGTGCCACCTGCTCCAAGATCTTCTGGTTGAGACTTCCATTTGCTTAGAGCACATGTCTAAAACTTCTCTTGCTCACACCTTCTGACCGAGCCACCTGCTCCAAGGTCTTCTGGTTGAGACTTCCCTTTTGCTTAGAGCACATGTCTAAGACTTTCCCTTGCTCATGCCCCTCAGACGGATACTTCCCCTCTACTCAATCACACTAGCTGAATAAGACTTTCATAACTCAAGCACTTAAGCAATGAGACTTATGTGGCTTAAGCATCTTGGCTCAAGACTTGTTGCTTGAATCCCAATGAGACAAGACTTTTTCTCAAGCACATAGCAAGAGACTTAATTTAAACTACTGAAGGCTCAGCAGAATAGAGAACAAATGATGCAAGCATCATAGGTACAGGAAATCACCATAACAAATACCTAAAGCTCTTAAGATTTCTAAGATATTTAATGATAAGAAATATTAAGCCTTTTACAATTACAACCTAAAACAGAAAATCAGCATATTACATTAGAGTTGATAATTGCTTGATCTTGTTGCTCCTTCATCAGAAGAATCCTTGTTAAGATTCAAACTTGAATCTTCAGCCATATATATATAGCCTTTGTAGAAAATAGCCATTGAGGAAGTGACTTGATCAAGTGTTGTTGCCTTTACTCCATAGTACAAGAGACGTTGAAGATAGATGCACAACAAATTCTGAATCCAATGTGTAACACGTTTAAACTTTGAGTCTTCAAGTGGTTTTGTACTAAAATAGTTGTTGGGAGCAGACATCCGTAGAACATGTCAACCTTTCTTGAGCTTTGTAATCTTGTAGACTCTAGCTGACAAGCTGATAAGACAATACAAATTTCTTTCTGTGGTACGGATAATCCACAACTTTATCACCAACTGTGAATGGTACCAGATTCTGATAATCCACTACAATTACCAAGTGTAGTAACTCGTCTGAATGTTGAGGCCTTCAGTTCAAAGTCTGCGCCAAGCTACACTAGCAATTGTTCTTCAAACTATGCCACCAGAAGCTAACAATGAAGCAACTCCCAAGTGTATCTAAGTAAAATAGATTCTGATTATTTATGTACTAGAACAAGAACCTGCATAAATGAAACACACATCAAATAAACCATTGTTCTTTTAATACTATTGTTATCATCAAAACCAAAAGAGAATATGTCAAGAACAAATCTTGTTCTAATAGAGTAAGCTCTTGCAAAGAGAATAAAGTTGAACTACTATACATCTCAATGTACAGTCTCTCTATCTCTGTCTCTGTCTCTCTCTCTTTCTCTCTCTCTCTCTCTCTCTCTCTCTATATATATATATATATATATATATATATATCTATCTATCTATCTATCTCTCTCTCTCTCTCATTTTAATTTTCGTGGGTTATTGTATGTTTAGGTATTTGTTTCTTAGTGTAGTTAATCGTTAATTCCTGTTGGTAGAGATTTTGTTACACAAGTTTAGGTTTTGTTAGAATTGGAACCTATTTGTATTTTAGTGTTGATTACATTATGAAAACGGTGGTGTTAGAATCATGTAGCAATTATTATTTTGTAAAGAACACATCTCGTGTAATTTGCAAAGTGTCAATTCATTGTAGTTTGTAACTCTTTTGATATAATCTCTAATCAATCTGAGATATTTGTTAATTGTGTAATTGTATCCGTGTTTAATTTCAAATTCAATCATAAGGTCTCTATTTTTTCCTATAAGACTTCCTCATTGAAAAACTCTGATATTTCATTTTGAAAATTAGTCAAAATTTAAAAAGGATCTATTTGTAACACCCTAAAGCCCGAAACTTATACATTAAGCTTTACATGACAATCTAACGTGTCACCGATGATAAAACCTTTAACAAATAAAACATTTACCAAAAATGCAGGTGAAAATCATAATGTCATGCAACACCTGTCATCGTATGCTCACCTTCACTTAGGGTATCGTTGTGGCGGTATCGATATTATTTCAAATAATAAAACATTGCAACTTAGACTTTTAGTCTCAATTTTCAAATCATAACAACTTGTTTTTGTTAGATGTCAAACATGCTACATATTTGTATTCAATACTTGGCATTTTTCAATACTTTCTATGTTTAACTTGTTGATTTTAGTGGTGATTTGTTGTAGTTCTTCAAACATTGGAATATACTTGTGGTGCTTGTAATTTGTGTGCTAGTGTGCAGAAATAGGCATGAAATGATCAAGAAAGTAAGACACAAGGAGTTGGTGCAAGCTGCCATAGAATCAAGAAAGCAACAGCAGGGTTCGCTAGGCGAATCTTGGCGAAGTCACCAGCGAAGGTTCGCCTAGCAAACCGTAGCGAATCTTCCAGCGAGGAGGGCCAGAAAGAGTCAGTAGGAAAAAGGAGTAAAATTCGCGTAGTGATGTTCTAGCGAGTGTTCACTGCTTTGCTCGCTGGGAGAAGGTGCTGGAGAAGGACCCTTGGCTGAGCCAGAGGCGAAAGGACCCAAAATTCACTGGGGCGAAGGTTTTGGCGAATGACTCGCTTAGCGAATGATTTGTTCGCCTAGCGAACCCGCGATAACAATTGGGGCGGTTTAAGTTTCTGAGGCACTTAAAGTGCCATTTTTTGTTCCATTCGCTAGGCGAGTGATTTCTTCGCTAGGCGAGGTCTGCAGAATTTTAGTATCTTATAAATAGATTTTTACTTTTCCTTGAAAGAGGACTAGCTATTTTTCACACAAAAAACATAGTTTTCTGAACTTTGATCATCCAAGAGTGAAATTTCACATAGAGAAGCTGAAGTCACATCCAATCCCAATTATTCGACTCGGATGTTCTTTCATCTCCTCTTGAAACTTGTCATCCAAGCTACCATGAGAATGAGTAGCTAAACACTTTTGTGTTAAGGTTAGATGTAGTTGATCTTGATCTTATGTATTTCTTTTGATCTTTTGTATATGAACAAGGTTATTGATCAATATAGATGAAGTTATTTGTTCTTAATGATGTATGTGTGGGTTGTATCACTCTAGACATAGATTTTACAATTCATGGCCTAATATTTTCATCTCTTAAAAACCAAACTCTAGACATAGATTTGGGATTTGTTATTCGCTTTGTGTTGATCTTAACGGTGGTTGTTTCGATTGTTAGCGTGAGACATCATCTAACGGTCTAAACAACGACAGTCACGAATTTGCTTTAGACATAAACTTATTCGAGAGGATACGCGATTGTATTGGTCGGAAACTAAGTTCATATGCTTGATTAATCGGATACGTATGAAAACAATTAGCGAAACCTAATCTTGACATGCTTTTCTAAAACCTTACAAATTTACTCTTTGCTACAAATTTATGTTAAACAAAATCAAGAACCATTTGAAACTCTTTAACTTAAAACGTTGCGACTATTGAACGGAAAGCATCAAAATATCGCACAATCCCTGCGGATACGATAAAAACACCCCCCGAAATACTGTTTCAACAAAATGGCGCTGTTACCGGGGATTGTTGTTTGATATTGCAAGCATTGCAATAGTTGTTTTGTTTTAAGCCTATTAACTTTTTCTTGAGCTTGTTAATTTGTTTGGTTTAGTGTGCAGACTTTGTTTTATGCGAGGGAAGTTACCTGCAGACCAACTTCTGTTCGATCCTGAGATTGAAAGAACTGCTCGTAAAATCAATAGCAGAATAAGGCGGAGGAGGCAACTTGCCAAACAAAGACGAGAGCGAGACGGAAGTTCAACTTCGACGCAAACTCCACAGTTACTTCCAGCTATGGATCCACCACCACCACAACCACCTACTACCAGACCTTGTACAAACAGTCCAAGACATAATGCACAGTTTGCTCGCAATGCTCATAACGGTCGGCATTCAGAAATGAAGACTGGTATTCTCTCGTTTCTATATCAGAATCCTTTTACTGGTATGGATCATGAGGATCCTTATACACACTTGACGAAGTTCTATGAGATTACGGGAGCAACTGGTGCACATGAAGCTGAAGAAGAGTCACTATTTAAGAGATTATTCCCACATTCCCTCATTGGGAAGGCCAAGGAATGGTATCTTGAACAGTCGACGACAATAATGACGGATTGGAATGTACTTGAGGAAAAAATTTTGGAACAGTTCTTTCCACATAATCGTTTCATGGAGGCAAAGACCGCAATAGCAGTTTTCACGCAAGGTGCCAATGAATCTCTCAACAAAGCGTGGGAGAGATTCAAATCTATGTTGAGAAAATGCAAGGGGCGTGGCTTCGATGAGCTTTCTCAAATTCATATTTTTCGAAATGGTCTTCAATTAGTGCATAAAACCTTGTTGGACGCCACCGCGGGTGGATCCTTAATGAGCAAAACTGCCGAAGAAGCCACTGCTATAATTGATAAGATGGCTTTAAATGACCATTAGGGGAACCATAACCGTGGCCCTTCTCAAAGGACTCCGGGAGTTTTGGAATTAGGAACCAATGATGCTATACTTGCTCAAAACAAGTTATTATCCCAACAAGTCGAGTTGTTAATGAAACAAATGTCTAAACTTCCTCAACAACTCAAAGAGATTCATGAGTCTCCGAGCAACAGTGTACAAGTAGCTTGTTGTGAATTGTGTAGAGGAGATCATCCTACCGGATATTATCCTCTGGTTGTGGAGGAGATAAATTATGCTGGAAATCCAACTCAAGGTTATCAAGGAAGACCTCCTTACCAAAGTGCTCAACAACCGTACCAAAATCAACAAGGCTATCAACCACGAGGCAACTACCAAAATCAACAAGGATGGAGACAAAATCCTTACCAACCACCCCAAGATCAAAGTGGAAATTCAAGAATGGAGAAGACTTTCACCAAATTCATGCAATTATCAATGGCAAATCAAAAGAGTATGGAATCTTCGATTAAAAAACTTGAATCGCAAGTAGGGCAACTTGCCAAGCAATTTGCCGAAAACCAACCGGGGCCATCCTTCTCCGCGACCACTCAACCAAATCCCAAAGGGGAGTGTAAAGCCATCTTCACAAGAAGTGGGAGAGCAATTAGAGGAGATGTTGAACATGAGGTTGTAGTTGAAAAGGAAAATGATATTGTGTTGGAGGAAGACGAAAAAAATGATGAAAATGGATGAGTTTGTATTCGCGAAGTGTGTTTTTCTCGGTAGCCAATTCTTTAGCATTTGGTTTCGAGGCGTCTAGTCTCTGGACTGTCGAGCTTAGCCGACGTTAAACAAGCGCTTGTTGGGAGGCACCCCAACATTGTAAGTATTTACTGCTTTGTTTACTGTTTTTAAGTATAGGTTGAAGTTTTGAAGTGTTGAGAAAGGTGGTAAAGTGCAGAAAAATGTGAAAAAATTTTGTCATGTTCGCTGGCGTTCGCCTAGCGAGCCTGGGGCGAGCATTCGCTGGCTCCTTCACTTAGCGAACCCAGCGAGACAGGTCATTGTTGTTTTGCCGCATCAGAAAAAAAAAAGTTAAATTTTGGGTGGGCCAGCCATTTGGGCCCATGACCCAACTAGTTTCTGAGGGTTTTGAGTGGGAAACCCTAGTTTCCTTGTTCACTCTTTGCCTCTCCAACATTTTTCAAAAAAAATTTCTCTCCTCTCTAGAACACTTTGCACGAATTGTCTCTGCAATAGGTTAGGGAATGGATTGGATTTTAGATATAAATCACTTAGGTTTTCAAAGTGCATGTACCTCTGTTCATAATGTTTATGTGCTGCATGTTGTAAATTAATCAAGCATTATGAATCGGGTTCTGGTTTAAAAGTGAGATTGTTGTTGGACTGGTTGTTTGATATTGTTTTTCTGCATTTTCGTGGGTTCGCTGCCGTGTTCGCTTCGCCAGCATTCGCTTAGCGAACCTGGGGCGAATGTTCGCCAGCCTTCGCCTAGCGACCCCTGGAGCGAACAAATCTGAATTTAATTATTTTTTTTTATGAAGTTTGAATCTCTTGTTGTGTTGTTTTTTTTTCACTAATGTGTTGGTTTGCTGTTGTTGTGTTTTATTGGTTGTTTTGTGCATATGGCACCTAAGATGGCAACTATTCCTGCAAAGAAAAGGAAAGCCACAACTTCGCGGCAGGTACCAATTCGGTTAGATGACACTAGATTCAGAGGAGCCAAGCATGCTGCACGTTACGAGACCTTGGAAAGGAAACATATTTTGGCAGAGAAAAGGTTTAATCTAAGCGACTGTGGAAGTTATAGATCAGTGGATGTACTTTTGGCAGCAAAGAAGTGGGATCGCTTAATGACACCTCTTGATGGTTATAACGCGGAGATTGTCTGTGAATTTTATGCAAATGCACTTCCCGATGATGGGGAGCAGTTTAGTTGGACGTCTCTAGTGAGAGGAGTTGTGGTGAGGTTTGATAGGAGGACTATAAACACGGTTCTTGGTGATCCGTTGCCGTTGGTAGGTACTCAGTTGGATGCTTATCATAGAGATCTTCATCTTCATCTTGACACCGAAGAGTGGATATGCAACCCTTGGCCCAACTCATTTTACTTTTTGTGCTTACAAACATCAAGCCAAGGTCGCATCATAGCACCATCCCTATACAGTTGGCCCACCTTGTTCATAGCATTCTTACGTATGTGGAGATTGACGTGGCTCACATTATTGCTGATGAGATCAAGGCCATTGTTCTGAGTGGTCTTGGAGGTACTGCTGCTCGGGCGAATGCCCCGCTTGCTTTCCCGTGTCTCATAATGTCGTTGTGTGCTCATGCTGGGGTTGATATATCCACACACCGATGTCATACCCCAAATTTTGACCACTAAGATTTCCCATCATTGTGCAAATCATCATCATAATATGGATGAACCATCATACTTCATCAGTCTCCCCAAAGATGGGTGAGCATTCACTACTATCAAAATTAGGGTTTCAAGCCCTCTCTGAGTGCTTAGACAAAGGATCAATCAATAAATGACATGATCTTCAACTTGTCTAACCTCTAAAACATCCACAAAGGATCAAGAGGACTCCCACTTCAAGGATTAAGCACAAGGTTGCTCCCTTTTAGGTGGATCAAGCTTCAAGATCGCTAGTGTCACCAAATTAGGGTTTGGTCGACCAGGGCCTCTAGATGGAAATTTTCCTCTGGGCATGAGCCAATGCTTCAAAGCATATCCTAATATACTCCATGGAACCTCATGGACCCAATCATCAAGTCAATTTGGCCTCAAGGGATGCATACATCAAAAATCAAGAATTAGGGTTTCTAGACCTAATTCACCCATAAGTTGACTTTTGGGACAAATCATGAACCAAGACCTCAAGACATGATTTGAGAGTCTCCAACATACTACATTGATCCATTTGCAACAATGGATTAATCCAAGAAGCTTGAGCAACAAGTCTCAATTTCATCAGAGCCACAATTAGGGTTTCGCGAGAAAAGTCAACTGTAGCTTTGACTTTTGACCAGGACATGCTCCCAAGCCCTAGGACATTAATCAATATACCCTATAACACCCATGGAACATGTCCATCAAGTTTGATTTAGGTCAAGGACATGATTTCCTAAAGGATTACACAGTTTGGAATTCATCGGATAAAAAGTCAACTGTGCACAAAAGTCAACTTTGACTTTTTGAGATTTTTCACAAAAATGGATTTTTAACCCTAAAATGATGTTAATGTATGATTTGAATCATCATTCATCAAGAAAAATCAAAGAAAGTGGGATAACTTGTAAAAGGGGTAACCATAAAAACTTAGAAAATTTTCTAAGTTATGAAATAAAGTGACAAAGGTACCAACTTTGGAGGATCATAACTCCTAAACCACAAAGCCATTTTTTCCCATCCAAAGCTTTATTTATAGATCTCATTGCCCTCTACAAAAACTTCATACTGACCTATGTCCAAATTTCTCATGGATTTTGAGTTATGGAGTGATCAAAATCAAGAAAAGTCACTTTGTTCCAACACTTAGTGAAAATTTCATTAAGTCAGAATCTGCCTTACTTTTTTCCAAATGTAGGGGCATTTTTCACTTGGATACAAAAGGTATCAAAACTAAATATGATCAAACAGTTGTTGTATCATATAAGGGCTTTCCAAATGGCCAAGAACATCACCAAATTCAATTTGAGCTTTGAGATATGGTAGTGGCAAGATGCCTTGCTGAAATCTGCCAAGGCAAGGAAGAATTTTGTACTTTTGCTCGATTTGCCAAAATCAGCCAATTCCAAGCCTTGTCATCACTTTGGACACATCTTAGGATTGAATCTAAAGGGGACAATCACTGAGCCAAGCCTCTAAAGTCCTTGGAACAAGAAATAGCATGCTAAACCTAGAATTGCCCAAAATAGGGACAAGACTCCAATTTTGGATTGGAGCATTCAATGGAAGCACCAAGGTGGCATGGACTGAGCTATTAGCAACTGAATTCAGTCAAGACTTATCCAATACCAAGGGTACCAGTATCCTGTGCCCTAACCTCTAGTCAATGGCTAGAGGAGACTTGGATTTTCATTTGCCAACATTGCCCAAACCCTACTCGGCAGTTTCCATTCACTATTCCTTGCAAAACAAACTTGCTCTACTATAAATAGAGCTCAATTGTGATCAGTTTAAGTACACCAAAGGCCTACAACACCTGACTTTCTCAAAATCCACTTCTTACTCTCAAAAATGCCTTTCTTAGCAAGTCACTATCGGGTATTTCATTAGAGAGCAATTCCACTCAAACCAATCACAAACACACCTCATATACATCATATGTGAGCTGATCAAACACTTAAACAACAACTGTAACACTGATTTCTCAGAATCACTAGTCAATTGCTCAAGGTTTTAACCAAGTTGCAGTTGAGATGCCATGAAGTGATCCAGCCAATTTCCATCAAGTCCAAGCATTCAAACACACTCCATAGGGTGTAGGGAAGCTGTTCAGATCATCACAATTCATCTGTAACACCTCCAACTCAGAAATCAATTTGCTCTTGCTGTCACGACCTAGAGGTAAGCCTAAACTTGGTCATCTCTCAATCTATGCATATTTCCTCGCACAATACTTTTGCCAAATGTTCATAATCATGCATGGAATGTTTCCCCTCAAGTAATTGCTTTGTTTGAATCGTGTATCAAAAATCCCAGTCTTCATGCATAATTTAGGGTTCTTGAGGATTTATCGTGATTTCTTGTTTTATGCTCAATTTAAATGAAATTAATTGTCATAAACATGATCGTGAGGTGAAAACGAGCAGATTGATATGTGGATTGCATGATATAATCAAGTATTCAGTGAGATTGGATAGAAAACGCAAATCTGGGCAAGGCAGAAAACGCGCGTGTTCTTGGCCCATGTTCTTGGCGCCATTTTCACAAATTCAAATATTTGAATTTTTTTATTTTTGTTTAATTGATTCAAAAATTATTTTCTCTTTGAGTTTTAATGATTTTGAGTTTATTCTTTTTTTAATAATTCACAAAAATGTTAAAATATTTTATTTTCCCAAAAAATCCCAAAAATATTATTTATTTCATATAATTGATATTTTTGCAAAGAATTAATGTTTTAATTGTTTTTGACATTTAAAATATTTTTTCCTTATTGATTTTGTAGATTTTAATGATTTCTAATCATTTTGTAGGGCAAAATTTGATTTATGAAGCATTAATCCAAGATCATAATTTGTTTTCCACATGTTAAACAATTTTGATAATTTTAATTGAATATTTTATTCAATTAAAACTCATTTTGAAAACAAATTAGGGTTTTTGATTAATTCAACCCTCATAAATCATTTTCAAAACACTTTTGGGCCTCTAATAGAGTGTAAGACCCAATCCTTTGTAAATACAAACCTATTTTGGGCCTCACTTATTGTATAAGTCCCGTTGTATTTCAAAAAGTTCGACGCGATCATCGTCCGTTGAAAAACAAACCTTAGGCCTACCCTCGTGTTATAAGCCCCATTTCTTTTCTTTAAAAACCTTTTGGGTCTCTAATAGAGTGTAAGACCCAATCCCCTTTTAACCAAAACAACTTTTGGCCTCAGATATTGTATAAGCCCCTTTGCGTTAAAAGAAAATCTCGGCGCGATCGCCATTTTAAACGAAAAATCATCTGGGTCTACCCTCGTGTTATAAGCCCCCACTTTTTTTCTTTAAACCTTTTGGGCCTCTTGAGAGAGTGTAAGATACATCCCTTTGTACGCAAATAATTTTTGGGCCTCAGTCACTTGTATAAGTCCCTCTGTACAAATTCAATAGTGCGCTCACTGATAGAACCCTGAGCCTCTCCTTGAGCTGTAAGTCCCAAATCTTTCTTTTTTCAAAGCACTTTCTCCTTTGATTTTAAAATATACTGTTGTCTAACCAAACAACATGGAAACTCTACAACCGAGTAAGTGTTTATCCGCTTTCATTTACCGCTTTCATATACATATAACTGTATTGTGGGGCTGTTTCACTGTAAGTCTTCTTTCATAAACTCATATCAACTGTGTAATAATAGTATAGATATTTAGAGCTTCCCCGGCAACTACGTCTAGCATTAAGCCCGTTGATCACTCTTAAATAGTCAAAACTAGATCCCCATAGGATTACCAGACACAGTTTTCCCTCCTCTTGGGGTTAAACAATATGGAGATGTGAAAGGCAGATTCTTTTTGAACCCTTTCTCAGACTGTCACTCGTAGAAGTTGTCAAAGAAACTCTACTCCCCAGAGATGATCTTTTCTCCGTGAATGGCATCTCTTGAGTTTCTTCCAAATTCTTGAACTTTCCTGGCTTGATCTATTCTTCGTGAATAGCCTGTCTTGAACTTCTTGGGGTTTGGGGACCCACAGGCTTCTTAAAAGCAAAGAAACTCTATTCCCCGGAGATGATCTTTTCTCCGTGAATGGCATCTCTTGAGTTTCTTCTAAATTCTTGAACTTTCCCGGCTTGATCTATTCTTCGTGAATAGTCTGTCTTGAACTTCTCGGGGTTTGGGGACCCACAGGCTTCCTAAAAGCATCCCTGCCTCCTCTTGGGCGTCGTACAAGGACCCGTCGGCTTCTTAGAAGTATTCACAGCCTCCTCTTAGGCTTCGTATAAATGATTTCTTCCTCCGAGAATGATAGCCTCTCTCTTGGGCTTTATACAATGATTCTCCCCAGCAGAACCAAACATTTTTGGCCTTCATCTCGGGCTTTGTACGAGATACAAGACACTCTCTTGTTGAGTATAAAAGACTCTCTTATTGAGTCCCACCTTTAGCCTCCGTCTTTGGCTTCGTACAAGACACATATAAAAGATTCCCCTGTAGAGTCAAACTTTTTAGCCTCCGTCTCGGGCTTCGTACGAGACACATAAAAAACACCCTCTTGTTGGGCCACTAGCCTCCTCTTAGGCTTTGTATAAGAAAACCACTGGTTGATCCAATCAACCTTTTAGCATCAAAGTTGTGCCTTGTTCACAGTACACAAACATCAACAACTCTTTCCCTTTCATCTAATCGCTGTAAGCGGCAAGCCTCTGGATCATCTACATCCATGCCACTGTTCCTCTTTTAGCATAAGAAATTCCTAAGGAAAGATAACATTGCTCTACACTGAGTTAAAGTCTTCTCCTTCAGGTTGGAAATCCCCTATAAAGGAAATTATGGCATTGCCGGATTCACACATCCCGGTTAAAGTAATTCTCCTTTATAAACAGTTGTGACAGACAAACCCCTCTTTAGAGATGACAAATTCTCTCTAAAGACAACACCATTTAGCTTTACATCTTGGGCTTTGAACAAGATACAAATCACCTTTAGCTTCACGTCTTGGGCTTTGAACAAGACACCAAAACACCATTTTCTCCCGTAGAATAGGAGGAACTACGAACACTCTGATTTCTCTATTTCGGAAAAACGGGAATACGTAGGCATAAGATTGAAAGAAAAATCTTAGTGAGCACACTAATCCAAAACCCAAAATTCCATACCTTCACATCTCAATCGAAAAGCATCAGTCTTAATCTCCCACCAATCGACCGGACACTATTTTAACAAAATAACCTAAGAGAGACCCACAATCTTTGTAGCATCTGTAAACCAACAGTCACCTGTTCAAACTCAGTTTGTAAGCAGGGTTAATTGGAGACATCTATTTCCCTTCCTTCATCAGCTTTAATAGGATAAAAAATGAATCGAACTGTAGTAAACCCCAAAGAGCGGTAGTGCTTCGCAACCACGTCCAAAATCGCTCGCTACAGCCGATAAGTCACGAATCCTTCAGCTATAGATGATCGTTATATGGAAAAATTTTGTAAGCCCAGAGGGGAAATTGGTGAGACATCTGGTGTTGGTGCTGATGCTAGCACAGGGGGTGGTGAAGCTGCTGGTTCGGGGTCTCATGCTTTTTATCCTTTTCAGCAGGAAATCTGTCAGTACAACTGGGATTGGATGGCGGCTTCTCAGCGCGCCATGACTGACCTACATGATTCTGTGCAGGTTCTTCAGTTACAGATTCGCGATCCTGCCGATGAGCATTCTTTGATGTCTAGGGAGCAGTTCCTGACACATGCTGGTTGGCCTGAGGCCAGGCCAGTACTCGGAGGGGAGGAGGATGCAGTTGATGATGCTGTTGATGAGGCTGCTACTGATGATGTTGCTGAGGAGGCTGATGATGATGATGAGGCGACTGGTTCAACCCGTGGTTCTGAGGAGGAGGATATCGAGTTGTTCGAGGAGAACTGATTTTGGAGTTCAGATTTTGTACTTCCTTTGTGCTACAAAGTGAAATTTTATCATGTTTTATGTATTTTGTTTTATTTTAGTTTAGT
Source organism: Lathyrus tuberosus (assembly GCA_022829125.1). Lineage (NCBI taxonomy): Eukaryota > Viridiplantae > Streptophyta > Magnoliopsida > Fabales > Fabaceae > Lathyrus > Lathyrus tuberosus. The sequence continues at coordinate 9,668,919 of JALAZF010000123.1, read as the reverse complement.
ATTGATGTACTTTATCCACTGTGTTGGATTATTTTGGGTTGTATGATGTATTTGTACCCTTGGTGGTATTTTTCTTTGACTTTGTAGGTGTGTTTACACCATTACATTCCTATTATTATTAGTGTCGCACCTCGAAAAAATTGCTTAATCGAAGACACGACCCTTCGCGCGAAAGGCGCGGAACGGTTCGACATAGTCGCCACCGAACTTTATTTATCCCAAAAGAGGGAAAGGAAAATATCAAGAAAACCTTTAAGGGAGGATAAGAACATGGTCGTCGCAACCATATTCTGGGTTTGGGAGTCGGTTATGTGAAAGGAAGGTACGTGCACCCTCTCACGTCCGTTGTACTCAACGGGAACCTCTTAGTTCGAATTATGATGAACGTTAGCTAAGCTTGTTTGTTTTCTTCTCAACGATAAATGCGAAATGGTAAGATAAAAGGAAAAGATGCTAGGGGAAATAGGGTGGTTTTAGGATAGGGTGCTTGGCAAGATCATCGCAAGCTTGTGCCTACCTATGCTCATTCGGACGAGAATGAGGAATCAGAGCAATCGTAGTTCGACTACGGGAGAGGATAGGGGAAAACGGAAGATGGAAAGAAGGTAGCTCGCCAAGATCATCGTAATCTTGTGCCTACGTATCTTTACTCAGACAAGAGTAAAGAATCAGAGCAGCCGTAGTTCGTGGTACACCCACGAAATAAAGGGGAGTTGGTTTGTTTTAAAGAGGCGTCAATTGCTCACACACGAGTAAGAGAACTCGCACCCAAACAATCGAAGGAAGATCAAAGACTTGAACCCCCATTTTTCACCTTGAAAAAGAGTTTCGATAGTTGTTAGTCGTTTTGAGGTTTGATTATGAAAGTCCGCTTGACGTAGGATCAAGGGTTTATTGTATGCGCTTGGTTATTTTGAAAAGGATTTGATTCGTTAAAAGAAGAGGCGTCAATTGCTCACACACGAGTGTCATACCCCAAATTTGTCCTACCCTCTCGTTTTTCTTATACCAAGCATTTGTGTTGCTTCTTGACCTTTCTCAGGGTTATCATTTGGCCTTCGACCGTAATCCTCTATAGTTTAGGTAATAAAGGTTTTGTTTGTGCTCATTATGATTAGAGGCTCTTGCAAGTGTGTTTGATGTCAAGTGGAGATAAAAGAAGAGGTGCCCTCATTCTCATAGTCAAGACATGGTCCATTCGTTCTTAGGCCAATGGCTAGTTTCAAGATAAACATGTGGCAGGTTGTGGTTTAATTTGTTGGTTTCAAGTTGTGATAAAATTATCCAAGATATTAATTCAAGTTGTTCCAAGACAATGCAAGTGGTCTCAAGACGATTTTAAGGCGTATTCCAAAAGATTTTTTTTTTTTTGCCATTTTTTGAGTCATGTATGTGGATTATTTTGCAATTACGTGGGAGTTATTCTTAAGCCATGTTGGAAATACTTGAAGGCAAAATTGGAGGGTATTTCAAAGTACCATTGGAAGTTATGGTCAAAATTGGTTCAAGTGTCCAAGGGCTAGCTTTGGAAATTCAAATTATTAACATTCAAGGATAGCTCCAAATTCAATCCATGATGGATACATGTTGAGATTTCAAAATGAGAAGGGCCGTGTAATTTTTAAATGATCTTCAAGCTATTTTCAAGGAAAATTCAACTTTCACAAGAATGAGATTTTATTGGTTTCAAGGTTCTCAAGATCAAGAATAACCAATTTCCAATTGATTGGGTTCCAAAAAGTCAATTACAAGATTCAATTAAACTACAACATTCAATTACGTCACACATGATACTTGGTTACCAATTACACAAACTACAAATCATGGCGAATTACAAAAGTATCATTGGTACAAAAGAAAATTCAAATTCAAATGAACTTAAAGTCAATGAGTACAAAGAGTTGATTTAACACTAAGAGTGAAAAGATGCAATTGAGTTTCAAATACTTGAGCATATTTGTGGCATGAAACCAAGCCTAATTTCCATAAAGTTGCAAAGCATAGGCCTAAAGCAACTAAATGCCATGTTATTTCCTCTTTGAACCAAAACCTTGGTACAAGATCTCTTTCCAAGTCGCCACACTTCACGCCAAAAGCCAACAGCACATTGCTCACCATGACCCCCCATAGTACAACTTTTAGTCACTCTCCAAAAACCTACAACGGATAAAAAAAGCATCAACAATGTCTTGTACACAATTAAACCAATTTTCCTTATCAAACAAATTTCAAAATAAAAAAGTAATACAAAAGGTAATGCAAAAGGAAAGTAGGATAAAGGACTTGCTATTACAGTGAAACTAGCATGCGGCTGCTCCAAGACAAACACAAACTTGTGCCTTATACCTCCTGCTACGGTTATCTGCTGCAGAATAATAGTTCAAAACCATGTTAAAAAAAACTTCTCCACAAAGTCAAAGCTGACAACTGCACAAAGCCCATTGCAAAAGTGATTCAGAGCAGGAACAGGGTTTATAAATCATTAAAAAAATAAAAGAAAGTAAATAAGCAGGTCCCTGCACAAAAAGTAGTGACGCGAATAAGGGAAATATCAACAGCCTCGGAACAAAGGAATCAAAACAGTAGAGGCAATGGTGCAATTCCTAGCGCAGCAGAATTTATCAGAAAAAAGCTTCAATAACTAATTTGGAAAAAAACAATTGAGGATCACAGAGCACAACGGTCAAGGCGTTGATTCAAATTTGAACTTTGAGAAGTCTGAGCGATAAAAAACACGGACCTTGAAAAAAATCCTAACAAGAATCACTACTGCAAAGAAATTTCGTCTCTAACCATAATCCACCTAAAGTTCAATCCTAAGAACTACTATGAATTTCTCATTGAAATTCAGAGATAGTGTGAACTAAACCAAGCACAACAGCCATTCAACACGGTAGCAAACGTAGCAGAATAGTTCATAAAGAAGAAGAAGAAACTTAAGACGTGGAAGCAAGATTTGAATCTGAAATTACCTGAGTACGACCAAAGACTCGTGTTGAAGGAGCTCTTTGAGAGGTAATCCTTTTGAAACTCTGCTTCTCTTCAATCTAAGCTCCATTTCCTGATTTTTCCTTATTTGCTGCTCTGATTCGTGTATTTGTCATCTCGTGCCTTGATTTGCTTCAATCTACCTTGTTTTTGAGTTAGGGTTTTGTTTGGGAATGGGGCGATTTAAGGGTTTGTTTAGTTTTTTTGGAAAAATTTGAGTTTCAGATTCGGATAGAGTTTGAAAAGTTGAGGGGGGTTTGTGTTTATAGTTTGAAATTTGGTGGACGTGTCACCGGAGTAGACAGTGGCGGCCGCCGCGCACCGCCGCTTCTCCGGCGGGTTTCTTAGGGTTCCGGCGAGAGGAAGTGTGAGAGAGAGAAGCGTTGAGATAAAAAGAGCGAAGAGAGAGAACACTGAGTGCAAAATGAGACCATTTTCACCGTTCCCTTTGTTTTTATGCGATCGTGATGAGGTGTATTGATGGAGCCTTCCACCAGTGACAAGTGTCACCGGTCCCTGTGCACTCATTAATCCCACGCGCCCACTTGTTGCAGTCCCACCGTGTTCTTTACGTCTCAGACCCTTAGATATAGGTTTTTGATGACTCTGATTGATCGTACGCACCACATTTCACACTGTAGTCAACTGTTTGACTGAGGTCCATGGTGGACCCCTTTCCTGCGTGTGGGCTTACGTGATTTGGGCCTGGGGGTTTTCTGTTCGCACCCGCCTTTGTTCACTAACATCCTAGCCCATTTTTCTTTTTTTTTTTTTTTTACTAGATTTGTTTTTAATATTACTTTTTAATTAGAAATTCAGAAAAAAAACATTTTATCTTCTTTTAAAAAAAACAGAACTTATAAAATATGGTTAATAAATTAACTTAGTTAATTTTATTAAAATTTTTCATTTAATATTAATTAATCTTTTTATGATTAATCTTATTAAATATTGAATTTTAATTTAATTAATTATTAATTTGGTTTCAAATCTAAAAAAGTTCTAAAAAAAATACATTTATTTAATTAGTCATAAAATTCTTATTTAGTTAATTTTATTAAATTATTTTATTTAATACTAATTAATTTTTGATAATTAATCTTATTAAATATTTTGATTTAATCTAGTTAATTATTGGAACTTTAATCAAAGAAACCTAGAAATTAATTTGAGTTGAGAACTTCCCCTCCTTAGATTAACCTTAGGAATTTATGTTTCTAACCTAACTAATATGCTTGATTTTTTCTCTACTATTTTATTATGTGTGTACTTTATTCATGTGGATTTTATTTTATGCATTGATTATATTATGCTATGTCATTGCGTGTTCATTCAAATCAAAATATTTTTCAACTAATATTTGGACTTCGTGTCAATCATTTTCATACCTGATAAGTCGATCGTTTTCACGATCGCAACCGACCTCCCCTTTGCCTCCTCTTGGGCCTTATGCAACGATTACCCATTCTATTTTGATTTGTATGCATGTATGTGATTGGTATATTTTAATCATGGCTTAATTAATTCCATAAGATTAAAATCAACCCTTTTTATAAGAGTAAAACAAACTTGATCCAACGTCAAGTATTTTCCAAATAAATTCAATCAATTCAATCCTAAGCATTTTACTTGGTCCATATATCAAGTATTTCCAACCTTCACTTTAAACCATAAGACATCCTTATTTCTTAACCTTCTCATAAATCAAAACCTCGATCCAACGTCGAGTACTTTTCTCAAATCAAATCAACATACCTAATAATACTTAGACATTTTCATAAAGGTGAAAAAGAGGGGGACCAAGTCTTTGGTTTTTCTTTTCAATTGTTCGGGTGCGAGTTTCCTTACTCGTTTGTGGGCAATTGACACCTTTAAAACACATTTTATCCGATCACCTTCAAACTCATTTTCTTAATCAAACATTAAGATATGTAATCAATATTCAAATACATTTTTTATAAAGGTGAAAAAGAGGGGGACCAAGTCTCTGGTCTTTCTTTTCAATTGTCTGGGTGCGAGTTTCCTTACTCGTGTGTGGATAATTGACGCCTCTAAAACACACGAAACTCGACCACATTTAAACCATTTTTAAATCAAATTATCAAAACACTTAATCCTTACTTAAACATTTTTACCAAAGGTGAAGTGAGGGGGATCAAGTCTTTGGTCTTTCTCCTCAATTGTTTGGGTGGGAGTTCTCTTACTCGTGTGTGGACAATTGTCACCTCTAAAAACATCCAATACGATTCAAACTCTTTTCCTCGCCTACGTGCGACCGAAACATAAAACCATACGCAAAATCAAATCCTTTTCTCAATCAAACCTCTTAACATACTTAACCACATATTTTAACAACTTTCCTACAAGGTGTAAAAGAGGGGGGCCAAGTCTTTGGTTTTTCTTCCCAATTGCTTGGGTGCGAGTTTACTTACTCGTGTGTGGGCAATTGGCGCCTACATAAAAAATACAAACCAAATAATCATAGTCCCACTAACTACGAATGCTCTGACTTTCCCATTGCACGAGGGAATACGTAGGCACAAGGGTTCTGATCCTTGCCGAGCACCCTAATAATAAAAACCACCCCATTTCCCTTAGAAAATAATATTACCTTAGAAGATAACAAACAAACCTAGCTAACTTTCTCACGAATCAAATCAAGAGGTTCCCGTTGAGTACAATGGACGTAGAGGGTGCTAATACCTTCCCTCTTGCGTAACCGACTCCCGGACCCGAATTTGGTTGCGATGACCATGTTCTTATCTCCCTTTAAAGGTTTTATCGATATTTTCCTTTCCCTCTTTTGGGATGAATAAAGTTCGATGGCGACTCTGTTTCGAACAGTTTTTTCCGCGTCCATCGTGAGGATCATATTTTTCGAGGTACGACAGATGGCGACTCTGCTGGGGAAATCAACATTGCCCTATGCTAGAGAGAGTCAAGCCTAACTTGACTCGAACCGTGAGTGTTAGATCCGCTTATTTGTTTATCTTCTCTTATTTGTTTGCTTGCTTGTCTGATTATCTATTATCTACTTGCTTGCTTATTTTTATTATATCCTATTATTATCTCTTATGACACTGTGGTGGTTCTCTGATCATTGGTGCTCTATGAGATGGCTCTATACCCGAGTCTGAGTATAACCCTAGGATTAGGATGGTGGTTGTGTAGTGGAGGCTTGCGTTGTCTCTTCCGCGTGAGCCAAAGCAAAGACTCCGCTTGGAGTAGATTCCCTTGGAAATGTTATCGTTTTGACGTTACTTCGTCACAATGATAATGTTTTCGAGCCTGAATTGTCGATCCCAAGGACCATTAACCCGTTTATCCATGGTGGTTGGTAGTGTTAACTCTTTGTGGGTTAATGTGAACGCCATAATCAGATGAGATCCCTCGAACGTATTACTTCCTGACAGTAATATTTTCGACCTCGATCTAGGATTCTGAGAACCCTACTTAGAACCCGTGTGTCGATGGTTGTGTAGTGGGTGCCTCCGAGGAGTCTTTTTCGTGGGGAAGAAACGAAGACCTCACCTAGACGAGATCCTTTCAAGGATATTATCGTCTGATGTTCCTTCGTCATGACTATAATGTCTTTGAAAGACATCCATAACTCTAGGCACTTACTCGTTTAGAGCCTACCCATGGGGGGTCTGGTGATCAGAGATATCCTGTGTCTAGCTCCTTCCTCAGAATCAGATGTTGTTTTGATCCTGGAACCCTGCATTGCATACTCATGACATTAGCATATCATTGTCCAACCAACTCAACATCCCTGCTCACTCTCAGATGATGTCGATGTCTGATTCCATGGAGAAAAGGTTTTGTGCCCTTGAAGAGAAAGTTCAAGCTATGAAAGCGCGCGATACTTCTGGGCTTGATGCTGTTGATATGTGCCTAGTGCCAGGCTTGGTAATTCCTCTGAAGTTCGAAATACCCAACTTCGAGAAGTACGCTGGTCTTACTTGCCCAAGGCGTCATTTGGTGATGTTCTGCCGAAAGATGACTTCTCATGTCCACGACGACAAGTTGATGATTTACTGTTTTCAAGACAGTTTAAGTGGTGCATCTTTGAATTGGTACATGGATTTAGAAAGAAACCGTATCCAATCATGGAAAGACTTGTCCAATGCTTTCCTAAAGCAATATGAGTACAATTTGGACATGACCCCCAGTCGCACGCAGTTGCAAAGCCTATCTCAAATGAGCGGTGAATCCATTAGGGATTATGCACAGCGGTGGAGAGAGTTGGCAGCTAGGGTGCAACCACCACTCTTGGACAAAGAATTGATTGACATGTTCTTAGACAGTTTGCATGCCACCTACCTTGAAAGAATGATTGGCGGTTCATTCTCAAGCTTCTCTAACCTTATAATAGTAGGAGGACGCATTGAGATTTACCTCAAAGCTAAACAAGTCCAAGACGTCTTGAGTAATCAAGCTGGTGAGACTGAATCCTTCAGCAATCCCCAAGAGGAAGAGGATAATGAAATTGATGTAGTCATAGCAAATGTTGAGTATTATCAGGGTACACCAGCAAGACTTTATGGACCTTCAGCTTCTCGGCAGTTATTATTGTCAGCGCCATATCATCCTTATGGGCAACCTGTCAATCATAGGGCGTCATACCGGAAACCCGTGATTTCTCCTCGTGCGAATCAACGAGCTCGTGGTCAAGGATATCAGAATCATCGTCAGATTCAGCATAGGCCTCGAAACAACTTGGAAAGAAGGACTGCTCCTCTTCACCCAGTTCCTATGTCGTACAGTCAACTTTTGCCGCATCTGGTCTGAAACTCACTGGTAGAGCCCAAAGCTATCAAGCTGTTGCCAAGACCATACCCGCCTGGATACGACCCCAATGCGCATTGTGAATATCATGCCGGATCTATGGGGCATTCGACTGAAGATTGCAAAGCTTTTCAATTTGTTCCAAGACAATGCAAGTGGTCTCAAGACGATTTTAAGGCGTATTCCAAAAGATTTTTTTTTTTTGCCATTTTTTGAGTCATGTATGTGGATTATTTTGCAATTACGTGGGAGTTATTCTTAAGCCATGTTGGAAATACTTGAAGGCAAAATTGGAGGGTATTTCAAAGTACCATTGGAAGTTATGGTCAAAATTGGTTCAAGTGTCCAAGGGCTAGCTTTGGAAATTCAAATTATTAACATTCAAGGATAGCTCGAAATTCAATCCATGATGGATACATGTTGAGATTTCAAAATGAGAAGGGCCGTGTAATTTTTAAATGATCTTCAAGCTATTTTCAAGGAAAATTCAACTTTCACAAGAATGAGATTTTATTGGTTTCAAGGTTCTCAAGATCAAGAATAACCAATTTCCAATTGATTGGGTTCCAAAAAGTCAATTACAAGATTCAATTAAACTACAAGATTCAATTACATCACACATGATACTTGGTTACCAATTACACAAACTACAAATCATGGCGAATTACAAAAGTATCATTGGTACAAAAGAAAATTCAAATTCAAATGGACTTAAAGTCAATGAGTACAAAGAGTTTATTTAACACTAAGAGTGAAAAGATGCAATTGAGTTTCAAATACTTGAGCATATTTGTGGCATGAAACCAAGCCTAATTTCCATAAAGTTGCAAAGCATAGGCCTAAAGCAACTAAATGCCATGTTATTTCCTCTTTGAACCAAAACCTTGGTACAAGATCTCTTTCCAAGTCGCCATACTTCACGCCAAAAGCCAACAGCACATTGCTCACCATGACCCCCCATAGTACAACTTTTAGTCACTCTCCAAAAACCTACAACGGATAAAAAAGCATCAACAATGTCTTGTACACAACTAAACCAATTTTCCTTATCAAACCAATTTCAAAATAAAAAAGTAATACAAAAGGTAATGCAAAAGGAAAGTAGGATAAAGGACTTGCTAATACAGTGAAACTAGCATGCAGCTGCTCCAAGACAAACACAAACTTGTGCCTTATACCTCCTGCTACGGTTATCTGCTGCAGAATAATAGTTCAAAACCATGTTAAAAATAACTTCACCACAAATTCAAAGCTGACAACTGCACAAAGCCCATTGCAAAAGTGATTCAGAGCAGGAACAGGGTTTATAAATCATTAAAAAAATAAAAGAAAGTAAATAAGCAGGTCCCTGCACAAAAAGTAGTGACGCGAATAAGGGAAATATCAGCAGCCTCAAAACAAAGGAATCAAAATAGTAGAGGCAATGGTGTAATTCCTAGCGCAGCAGAATTTATCAGAAAAAAGCTTCAATAACTAATTTGGAAAAAAAAATTGAGGATCACAGAGCACAACAGTCAAGGCGTTGATTCAAATTTGAACTTTGAGAAGTCTGAGCGATAAAAAACACGGACCTTGAAAAAAAACCTAACAAGAATCACTACTGCAAAGAAATTTCGTCTCTAACCCTAATCCACCTAAAGTTCAATCCTAAGAACTACTCTGAATTTCTCATTGAAATTCAGAGATAGTGTGAACTAAACCAAGCACAACAGCCATTCAACACGGTAGCAAACGTAGCAGAATAGTTCATAAAGAAGAAGAAGAAACTTAAGACGTGGAAGCAAGATTTGAATCTGAAATTACCTGAGTACGACCAAAGACTCGTGTTGAAGGAGCTCTTTGAGAGGTAATCCTTTTGAAACTCTGCTTCTCTTCAATCTAAGCTCTATTTCCTGATTTTTCCTTATTTGCTGCTCTAATTCGTGTATTTGTCTTCTCGTGCCTTGATTTGCTTCAATCTACCTTGTTTTTGAGTTAGGGTTTTGTTTGGGAATGGGGCGATTTAAGGGTTTGTTTAGTTTTTTTGGAAAAATTTGAGTTTCAGATTCGGATAGAGTTTGAAAAGTTGAGGGGGTTTGTGTTTATAGTTTGAAATTTGGCGGAGGTGTCACCGGAGAAGAAAGTGGCGGCCGCCGCGCGCCGCCGCTTCTCCGGCGGGTTTCTTAGGGTTCCGGCGAGAGGAAGTGTGAGAGAGAGAGAAGCGTTGAGAGAAAAAGAGCGAAGAGAGAGAAGGCTGAGGGCAAAATGAGACCATTTTCACCGTTCCCTTTGTTTTTATGCGATCGTGATGAGGTGTATTGATGGAGCCTCCCACCGGTGACAAGTGTCACCGGTCCCTGTGCACTCATTAATCCCACGCGCCCACTTGTTGCAGTCCCACCGTGTTCTCTACGTCTCAGACCCTTAGATCTAGGTTTTTGATGACTCTGATTGATCGTACGCACCACATTTCACACTGTAGTCAACTGTTTGACTGAGGTCCATGGTGGACCCCTTTCCTGCGTGTGGGCTTACGTGATTTGGGCCTGGGGGTTTTCTGTTCGCACCCGCCTTTGTTCACTAACATCCTAGCCCATTTTTCTTTTTTTTTTATTTTACTAGATTTGTTTTTAATATTACTTTTTAATTAGAAATTCAGAAAAAAAACATTTTATCTTCTTTTAAAAAAAACAGAACTTATAAAATATGGTTAATAAATTAACTTAGTTAATTTTATTAAAATTTTTCATTTAATATTAATTAATCTTTTTATGATTAATCTTATTAAATATTGAATTTTAATTTAATTAATTATTAATTTGGTTTCAAATCTAAAAAAGTTCTAAAAAAAATACATTTATTTAATTAGTCCTAAAATTCTTATTTAGTTAATTTTATTAAATTATTTTATTTAATACTAATTAATTTTTGATAATTAATCTTATTAAATATTTTGATTTAATCTAGTTAATTATTGGAACTTTAATCTAAGAAACCTAGAAATTAATTTGAGTTGAGAACTTCCCCTCCTTAGATTAACCTTAGGAATTTAGGTTTCTAACCAAACTAATATGCTTGATTTTTACTCTACTATTTTATTATGTGTGTACTTTATTCATGTGGATTTTATTTTATGCATTGATTATATTATTCTATGTCATTGCGTGTTTATTCAAATCAAAATATTTTTCAACTAATATTTGGACTTCGTGTCAATCATTTTCATACCTGATAAGTCGATCGTTTTCACGATCGCAACCGACCTCCCCTTTGCCTCCTCTTGGGCCTTATGCAACGATTACCCATTCTATTTTGATTTGTATGCATGTATGTGATTGGTATATTTTAATCATGGCTTAATTAATTCCATAAGATTAAAATCAACCCTTTTTATAAGAGTAAAACAAACTTGATCCAACGTCAAGTATTTTCCAAATAAATTCAATCAATTCAATCCTAAGCATTTTACTTGGTCCATATATCAAGTATTTCCAACCTTCACTTTAAACCATAAGACATCCTTATTTCTTAACCTTCTCATAAATCAAAACCTCGATCCAACGTCGAGTACTTTTCTCAAATCAAATCAACATACCTAATAATACTTAGACATTTTCATAAAGGTGAAAAAGAGGGGGACCAAGTCTTTGGTTTTTCTTTTCAATTGTTCGGGTGCGAGTTTCCTTACTCGTGTGTGGGCAATTGACACCTTTAAAACACATTTTATCTGATCACCTTCAAACTCATTTTCTTAATCAAACATTAAGATATGTAATCAATATTCAAATACATTTTTTATAAAGGTGAAAAAGAGGGGGACCAAGTCTCTGGTCTTTCTTTTCAATTGTCTGGGTGCGAGTTTCCTTACTCGTGTGTGGATAATTGACGCCTCTAAAACACACGAAACTCGACCACATTTAAACCATTTTTAAATCAAATTATAAAAACACTTAATCCTTACTTAAACATTTTTACCAAAGGTGAAGTGAGGGGGATCAAGTCTTTGGTCTTTCTCCTCAATTTTTTGGGTGGGAGTTCTCTTACTCGTGTGTGGACAATTGTCACCTCTAAAAACATCCAATACGATTCAAACTCTTTTCCTCGCCTACGTGCGACCGAAACCTAAAACCATACGCAAAATCAAATCCTTTTCTCGATTAAACCTCTTAATATACTTAACCACATATTCTAATAACTTTCCTACAAGGTGTAAGAGAGGGGGGCCAAGTCTTTGGTTTTTCTTCCCAATTGCTTGGGTGCGAGTTTACTTACTCGTGTGTGGGCAATTGGCGCCTACATAAAAAATACAAACCAAATAATCGTAGTCCCACGAACTACGAATGCTCTGACTTTCCCATTGCACGAGGGAATACGTAGGCACAAGGGTTCTGATCCTTGCCGAGCACCCTAATAATAAAAACCACCCCATTTCCCTTAGAAAATAATATTACCTTAGAAGATAACAAACAAACCTAGCTAACTTTCTCACGAATCGAATCAAGAGGTTCCCGTTGAGTACAACGGACGTAGAGGGTGCTAATACCTTCCCTCTTGCGTAACCAACTCCCGGACCCGAATTTGGTTGCGATGACCATGTTCTTATCTCCCTTTAAAGGTTTTATCGATATTTTCCTTTCCCTCTTTTGGGATGAATAAAGTTTGATGGCGACTCTGTTTCGAACAGTTTTTTCCGCGTCCATCGTGAGGATCGTATTTTTTGAGGAATGACAGATGGCGACTCTGCTGGGGAAATCTACATTGCCCTATGCTAGAGAGAGTCAAGCCTAACTTGACTCGAACTGTGAGTGTTAGATCCACTTGTTTGTTTATCTTCTCCTGTTTGTTTGCTTGTTTGTCTGATTATCTATTATCTACTTGCTTGCTTATTTTCATTATATCCTATTATTATCTCTTATGACACTGTGGTGGTTCTCTGATCATTGGTGCTCTGTGAGATGGCTCTATACCCGAGTCCGAGTATAACCCTAGGATTAGGATGGTGGTTGTGTAGTGGAGGCTTGCGTGGTCTCTTTCGCGTGAGCCAAAGCAAAGACCCCGCTTGGAGTAGATTCCCTTGGAAATGTTATCGTTTTGACGTTACTTCGTCACAATGATAATGTTTTCGAGCCTGAATCGTCGATCCCAAGGACCATTAACCCGTTTATCCATGGTGGTTGGTAGTGTTAACTCTTTGTGGGTTAATGTGAACGCCATAATCAGATGAGATCCCTCGAACGTATTACTTCCTGACAGTAATATTTTCAACCTTGATCTAGGATTCTGAGAACCCTACTTAGAACCCGTGTGTCGATGGTTGTGTAGTGGGCTCCTCCGAGGAGTCTTTCTCGTGGGGAAGAAACGAAGACCTCACCTAGACGAGATCCTTTCAAGGATATTATCGTCTGATGTTCCTTCGTCATGACTATAATGTCTTTGAAAGACATCCATAACTCTAAGCACCTACTCGTTTAGTGCCTACCCATGGGGGGTCAGGTGATCAGAGATATCCTGTGTCTAGCTCCTTCCTCAGAATCAGATGTTGTTTTGATCCTGGAACCCTGCATTGCATACTCATGACATTAGCATATCATTGTCCAACCAACTCAACATCCCTGCTCACTCTCAGAAGATGTCAATGTCTGAGTCCATGGAGAAAAGGTTTTGTGCCCTTGAAGAGAAAGTTTAAGCTATGAAAGCGCGCGATACTTCTGGGCTTGATGCTGTTGATATGTGCCTAGTGCCAGACTTGGTAATTCCTCCGAAGTTCGAAATACCCAACTTCGAGAAATACGCTGGTCTTACTTGCCCAACGCGTCATTTGGTGATGTTCTGCCGAAAGATGACTTCTCATGTCCTCGACGACAAGTTGATGATTTACTGTTTTCAAGACAGTTTAAGTGGTGCATCTTTGAATTGGTACATGGATTTAGAAAGAAGCTGTATCCAATCATGGAAAGACTTGTCCAATGCTTTCCTAAAGCAATATGAGTACAATTTGGACATGGCCCCCAGTCGCACGCAGTTGCAAAGCCTATCTCAAAAGAGCGGTGAATCCATTAGGGATTATGCACAGCGGTGGAGAGAGTTGGCAGCTAGGGTGCAACCACCACTCTTGGACAAAGAATTGATTGACATGTTCTTGGACAGTTTGCATGCCACCTACCTTGAAAGAATGATTGGCGGTTCATTCTCAAGCTTCTCTAACCTTATAATAGTAGGAGGACGCATTGAGAGTTACCTCAAAGCTAAACAAGTCCAAGACATCTCAAGTAATCAAGCTGGTGAGACTGAATCCTTCAGCAATCCCCAAGAGGAAGAGGATAATGAAATTGATGTAGTCATAGCAAATGTTGAGTATTATCAGGGTACACCAGCAAGACTTTATGGACCTTCAGCTTCTCGGCAGTTATTATTGTCAGCGCCATATCATCCTTATGGGCAACCTGTCAATCATAGGGCGTCATACCGGAAACCCGTGATTTCTCCTCATGCGAATCAACGAGCTCGTGGTCAAGGATATCAGAATCATCTTCAGATTCAGCATAGGCCTCGAAACAACTTGGAAAGAAGGACTGCTCCTCTTCACCCAGTTCCTATGTCGTACAGTCAACTTTTGCCGCATCTGGTCCAAAACTCACTGGTAGAGCCCAAAGCTATCAAGCCGTTGCCAAGACCGTACCCGCCTGGATACGACCCCAATTCGTATTGTGAATATCATGTCGGATCCATAGGGCATTCGACTGAAGATTCCAAAGCTTTTCAAGCCAAGGTGCAACAGTTGATTGACAAGAAGTACATATCCTTCCAAGAAGGAGACTTGGTTGTGCACGACAGCTTCTCGCCCAAATAAGTTCCAGGACTTCAAGAGGCATCCTCTAAAGTCAGTGATTCAGACAGGAAGACTTCCTCAGATACTAGCAACCATTGGACATTTATCATTTGCATTTGTAATTTCGTTAGGTTAAATGCTACTTGTTTTTGAATATTGTTGTTTTGAATGGTAATATTAATGATGTGATCATGCATTTTCTGAATTAATCATGTCGCATTCGCTCATTTTTCTTTACTTATACATAAAAAATAAAAATACAAAAAACAAAAAAACAACAAAATTCTTCCATATACTTCTTGTCCACTCACTTTATCAAACTTTTGTTTAGTAAATATTTGAGGGAGGATGATGAAAACAAGGTATCCATAATTGCTGATGGTATGCTTTCGGATGGAATCCTGCCAAGGATGTACAGGCATTGTTTCAATCCCCCAAACACTGGAGAGATAAGGAGTTAGTCCCTAGTTAACCACTTCGAGCCTAGAAGTAGCAGTTTCCTTCGGATATTCAAACCCTTACACTCAACCTGGGGCAGGGTAGTGTTCAGTTAACCTGATTACGCACTCAGTTCACAGAAGCAAAATCCAAAAACATGATGGTTGTTCATCAATTACCCATGACTTGGCAGTCACAATCCTTCGACAAAAAAAAAAGAAAAGAGCTCGCTAAGTCAAACTCCTCAAAAAGGAGACTTAGGCAAAAATTAGGGCAATCCCGGTGGACTTGAAAAAAAACAAAACAAAATCAGTCCATGCAAAATTAGGGATCAAAAAAAAGAAAAGGACAAAAACAAAAAAGGTCCTTAAATCCTCAAGCGAAGCAAAATAAGATTCAGTGACCACCATATCAAAAACCAAAAGGTCACTGATGTCCATCAAAAACAAAGTAAGATGACTGCCATTTCAAGCGAATCTTGAACCTTCATCTTCACTCTTACACCGTTAAAATCTAAGCGCGTGTGTCGATTTAACTGAACGTAGGACTAGAGATCATCACGAAGAAGGGGTGGGTACTAATATAACTTTGAGCCTTATATCCCTTGTTTCTATAACCGTGAACTAGACCACGTTACAACCCTCAAAAGACCTAATTGAGGTGGGGTTTATTCTGAAAGCATACTACAACAAGGTTGCGTAAACTGACTCCTAGAGATTTGCTAATCTTCTGAATTGGTGTCATATTCTTGCTATATCTTTCACACTAGCTAAATCAGCACCACGTTTGGACTAATGGTCCATCCGTCACACACTGTCACATCATTCCAATAATGATTGATTTTTTTCAAAACTTGCATGAGCATCGCATTAAAATTACCATTTGTGAACGAACAATTTTGACTGCAAGTCAGTGCTTGACATCAAGGAAATTCTAACGAGGAGCAATCAAAGAGAGCTAGATCATTCAACAAAGTTGATTTGAACTAACAACACCTCATAACCCTATGGATCAGGGGCATTGACATCCGATGATTATGGAATCAGTCAGTATAGAGCAAGTCCCTGAGGCATTAGTTGATTATGGGGCAAATCATTCAAGAACAGGTTGATCAGGGTAAATCATCTCAAGACTCTACCAACCAGGGGCAAGCCACTCAGAGGTTCTTTTAATTAAAGGAAAACCCCTCCAATGTTCAATCAACACAAGTTAAGTCGCTCCAACGCTCATTCTGGGGAAAGCGACCTCAAGGGTGCTTCGAAGCCAAATACTCCAAAAGCCAGTCCTTTCAAGGACAAATCCTCTCATAACTTGGAAATTCTGGGGCAAGACATCTCGAGTTCATCTCATGGTACAATTGCTTCCAACTTCCTTTCAAGGACAAATCCTTTCACGACTTGGAAATTCTGGGGCAATCCATCTCGAGTTCATCTCATGGTACATCTGCTTCTGAATTTTCCGTTCAAGGACAATCCCTTTTACGACTTGGAATTCTGGGGCAAGCCATCTCGAGTTCATCTCATGGTACATCTGCTTCCAACTTCCTTTCAAAGACAAAGCCTTTCACGACTTGGAATTCTGGGGCAAGCCATCTCGAGTTCATCTCATGGTACATCCACTTCCAACTTCCTTTCAGGGACAAAGCCTCTCACGACTTGGAATTCTGGGGCAAGCCATCTCGAGATCATCTCATGGTACAGTTGTTTCCGATTTCCTGTCAAGGAAAAATTCTTCATAGACCCAGACTGGGGCAAGATGAGCTACACAGGGGTAAATCTCTCCGTTGCTTCTAATCTGCTCAAGAGAACACCGTCAAGTGACCTTTGAGTTCAAGACGAGTGTCGGGGAATCATGCTATCACCCCACCAAATAACCTTTCGCCCTCCTTCTGACAGAAACCTTGCTGCATAGGAACCTATCCATCTCTTATCCTTTACTGGGGCATCCTTGGAAACTTTCATATCATTGCATAAGTCACTCATATGCATTAGTCATGTCGCTTCGCTCACTGCATAGACATGTGTATCATACCTCAAGCCTAACCTTCCAACAAGATTTGACATCTCAAAGCCTGATACCGCAAGAATTGACACAAAAGTCCAACTTAGCTTGGCGACCCAAAAGTCCAACTTAACTTGGCAATCCAAAGCCCAGTTCTCGTATGGAAAATCATTTCAAGGCCCAATTATCGTTTGGCAAATCATTTTAAGGCCCAGTTCTTGTCTGGAAATCCATTTTAAGGCCCAGTTCTCGTCTGGCAATCCATTAAAAGGCCCAGTTCTCGTTTGGAAAAACATTTTCAAGGTCCAGTTCCCGTATGGCAAATCATTTTAAGGTCTAGTTCTCGTCTGACAAACCAATTCAAGGTCCAGTTCCCGTCTGGCAAACCATTTTGAGCCCAGTTCTCGTCTGGCGAGTATCCTTTTCACACCAGTTCTCGTCTGGTAATCTATCCTCCAATCCAGTTCTAGTATGGAAGATTAACCTAAAGTCCAATTTCATTTGTCGCATAACCAAAGTTCAATCCTTTATTGGCAACTACTCAAAAGTCCACACTCGTTGGCACCTTCGAATCTACCCTTTGAAGTCCAGTCTTCATTGGCAACCATTAAAAGTCCATCGTCGTTGGCATCCTCATAACACCTAAAGGTCCAATTTATTGGCAAACACAAAAAAAAAAACGAAGTCCAATTCCACTTGGCAACTACCAAATCCAATCCCTGGTGATACCCTCAACAAGGAAGCTTATCCCCAGCGCGCCCGATCATTTGTATAGCATGCTAGCATAACATTACATAATCACATCAAGCGTTATCATATCATATGTGCATTAGATTCCTCAGCAGTTGCATCTTAGTGTGCATGTCAGTACATTATGCAATGCATGACATTTCCATCCCCAACATCATATCATGGCAGGGTCCAGGATCAGTTCGCAAGCATCGTGGCCAGTCCTCCATCAAAGTCGGCAGTATTCTTCTAAAAAGAGTTTATACTCCGCACGTGCCCAAGGAATTCTATTCCCCAGCAAGTCATTCTTCAGCCATGCAGTTGATGTTGACAATCCCCACCAGCTATTGCTATTCTTACTCCCGAAGCAGAGGATATCCTAGAAAGCTTCTTGTGAGCTTTCCCCTGCAGAGCCAGCACATTTCCTCCGACAGGAATCTTGCTCAACTATCCCCCAACAAATTTACCACAGAGATACTGCTTTGGTATCATTGGGGAACCTTAATGGACAAGGGACTGCTTAGACGACCCAGAGAATCGTCTGCCTTCAGAGATACTGCTTTGGTATCATCGAGGAACCTTAATGGATAAGGGACTGCTTCGACGACCCAGAGAATCGTCTGCCCATAGAGATACTGCTTTGGTATCATCGGGGAACCTTAATGGACAAGGGACTGCTTCGACGACCCAGAGAATCATCTGCCTTCAGAGATACTGCTTTGGTATCATCGAGGAACCTTAATGGATAAGGGACTGCTTCGACGACCCAGAGAATCGTCTGCCTTTAGAGATACTGCTTTGGTATCATCGAGGAACCTTAATGGATAAGGGACTGCTTCGACGACCCAGAGAATCGTCTGCCTTCAGAGATACTGCTTTGGTATCATCGAGGAACCTTAATGGACAAGGGACTGCTTCGACGACCCAGAGAATCGTCTGCCTTCAGAGATACTGCTTTGGTATCATCGAGAAACCTTAATGGATAAGGGACTGCTTCGACGACACAGAGAATCATCTGCCTTTCAGAGATACTGCTTTGGTATCACCGAGGGACCTTAATGGATAAGGGACTGCTTCGACGACCCAGAGAATCATATGCCTTTCAGAGATACTGCTTTGGTATCACCGAGGGACCTTAATGGATAAGGGACTGCTTCGACGACCCAGAGAATCGTATGCCTTTCAGAGATACTGCTTTGGTATCACCGAGGGACCTTAATGGATAAGGGACTGCTTCGACAACCCAGAGAATCGTCTGCCTTCAGAGATACTGCTTTGGTATCATCGAGAAACCTTAATGGATAAGGGACTGCTTCGATGACTCAGAGAATCATCTGCCTTTCAGAGATACTGCTTTGGTATCATCGAGGAACCCTAACGGTTAAGGAACTGCTTCGACCACCCAGAGAATCGTCTGCATTCCGAGATACTGCTTTGGTATCATCGAGGAACCTTAATGGATAAGGGACTGCTTCGACGACCTAGAGAATCGTCTGCCTTCAGAGATATTGCTTTGGTATCATCGAGGAACCTTAATGGATAAGGGACTGTTTCGACGACCCAGAGAATCGTCTGTCTTTCAGAGATACTGCTTTGGTATCACCGAGGGACCTTAATGGATAAGGGACTGCTTCGACGACCCAGAGAATCGTCTGCCTTTCAGAGATACTGCTTTGGTATCATCGAGGAACCTTAACGGATAAGGCACTGCTTTGACCACCCAGAGAATCGTCTGCTTTCAGAGATACTGCTTTGGTATCATCAAGGAACCTTAATGGATAAGGGACTGCTTCGACGACCCAGAGAATCGTCTTCCTTTTAGAGATACTGCTTTGGTATCATCGAGGAACCTTAACGGATAAGGGACTGCTTCGACCACCCAGAGAATCGTCTGCCTTCAGAGATACTGCTTTGGTATCATCGAGGAACCTTAATGGATAAGGGACTACTTCGACAACCCTGAGAATCGTCTGCCTTTCAGAGATACTGCTTTGGTATCATCGAGGAACCTTAACGGATAAGGGACTGCTTCGACCACCCATAGAATCGTCTGCCTTCAGAGATATTGCTTTGGTATCATCGAGGAACCTTAATGGATAAGGGACTGCTTCGACATCCCAGAGAATCTTTGACCTTCAGAGATACTGCTTTGGTATCATTGAGGAACCTTAACGGATAAGGGACTGCTTCAATGTTCCAGAGAATCCTCTACCCCCCCCCCCCCCCTTCATAGATACAACTTTGGTATCGTCGAGGAACCTTAATGTGTAAGGGACTACTTCGATCACCCAAAGAACCTCAAGTTATTCTGTTAATTTTGTACTCCGCTACCTCATTCTGCTAGTTCTTACTCCATAAGTACATGTCCCTCTTGATAGACAAATTTTGGGGTCTTCTTATATCTAATTGACTTCTACCTTAAAAATGAACACCATGCAGTAGTTCATTCTCTCGGGTTCAAGGCAATTAGATAGGGGCATCTGTCATACCCCAAATTTGTCCTACCCTCTCATTTTTTTATACCAAGCATTTGTGTTGCTTCTTGACCTTTCTCAGGGTAATCATTTGGCCTTCGACCGTAATCCTCTATAGTTTAGGTAATAGAGGTTTTGTTTGTGCTCATTGTGATTAGAGGCTCTTGCAAGTGTGTTTGATGTCAAGTGGAGATAAAAGAAGAGGTGCCCTCATTCTCATAGTCAAGACATGGTCCATTCGTTCTTAGGCCAATGGCTAGTTTCAAGATAAACATGTGGCAAGCTGTGGTTTAATTTGTTGGTTTCAAGTTGTGATAAAATTATCCAAGATATTAATTCAAGTTGTTCCAAGATAATGCAAGTGGTCTCAAGACGATTTTAAGGCGTATTCCAAAAGATTTTTTTTTTGCCATTTTTTGAGTCATGTATGTGGATTATTTTGCAATTACGTGGGAGTTATTCTTAAGCCATGTTGGAAATACTTGAAGGCAAAATTGGAGGGTATTTCAAAGTACCATTGGAAGTTATGGTCAAAATTGGTTCAAGTGTCCAAGGGCTAGCTTTGGAAATTCAAATTATTAACATTCAAGGATAGCTCCAAATTCAATCCATGATGGATACATGTTGAGATTTCAAAATGAGAAGGGCCGTGTAATTTTTAAATGATCTTCAAGCTATTTTCAAGGAAAATTCAACTTTCACAAGAATGAGATTTTATTGGTTTCAAGGTTCTCAAGATCAAGAATAACCAATTTCCAATTGATTGGGTTCCAAAAAGTCAATTACAAGATTCAATTAAACTACAACATTCAATTACATCACACATGATACTTGGTTACCAATTACACAAACTACAAATCATGGCGAATTACAAAAGTATCATTGGTACAAAAGAAAATTCAAATTCAAATGAACTTAAAGTCAATGAGTACAAAGAGTTGATTTAACACTAAGAGTGAAAAGATGCAATTGAGTTTCAAATACTTGAGCATATTTGTGGCATGAAACCAAGCCTAATTTCCATAAAGTTGCAAACCATAGGCCTAAAGCAACTAAATGCCACGTTATTTCCTCTTTGAACCAAAACCTTGGTACAAGATCTCTTTCCAAGTCGCCACACTTCACGCCAAAAGCCAACAGCACATTGCTCACCATGACCCCCCATAGTACAACTTTTAGTCACTCTCCAAAAACCTACAACGGATAAAAAAGCATCAACAAAGTCTTGTACACAATTAAACTAATTTTCCTTATCAAACCAATTTCAAAATAAAAAAGTAATACAAAAGGTAATGCAAAAGGAAAGTAGGATAAAGGACTTGCTATTACGGTGAAACTAGCATGCGACTGCTCCAAGACAAACATAAACTTGTGCCTTATACCTCCTGCTACGGTTATCTGCTGCAGAATAATAGTTTAAAACCATGTTAAAAAAAACTTCACCACAAAGTCAAAGCTGACAACTGCACAAAGCCCATTGCAAAAGTGATTCAGAGCAGGAACAGGGTTTATAAATCAATAAAAAAATAAAAGAAAGTAAATAAGCAGGTCCCTGCACAAAAAGTAGTGACGCAAATAAGGGAAATATCAGCAGCCTCAGAACAAAGGAATCAAAACAGTAGAGGCAATGGTGCAATTCCTAGCGCAGCAGACTTTATCAGAAAAAAGCTTCAATAACTAATTTGGAAAAAAAAATTGAGGATCACAGAGCACAACAGTCAAGGCGTTGATTCAAATTTGAACTTTGAGAAGTCTGAGCGATAAAAAACACGGACCTTGAAAAAAAACCTAACAAGAATCACTACTGTAAAGAAATTTCGTCTCTAACCCTAATCCACCTAAAGTTCAATCCTAAGAACTACTCTGAATTTCTCATTGAAATTCAGAGATAGTGTGAACTAAACCAAGCACAACAGCCATTCAACACGGTAGCAAACGTAGCAGAATAGTTCATAAAGAAGAAGAAGAAACTTAAGACGTGGAAGCAAGATTTGAATCTGAAATTACCTGAGTACGACCAAAGACTCGTGTTGAAGGAGCTCTTTGAGAGGTAATCCTTTTGAAACTCTGCTTCTCTTCAATCTAAGCTCTATTTCCTGATTTTGCCTTATTTGCTGCTCTGATTCGTGTATTTGTCTTCTCGTGCCTTGATTTGCTTCAATCTACCTTGTTTTTGAGTTAGGGTTTTGTTTGGGAATGGGGCGATTTAAGGGTTTGTTTAGTTTTTATGGAAAAATTTGAGTTTCAGATTCGGATAGAGTTTGAAAAGTTGAGGGGGGTTTGTGTTTATAGTTTGAAATTTGGCGGAGGTGTCACCGGAGAAGACGGTGGTGGCCGCCGCGCGCCGCCGCTTCTCCAGCGGGTTTCTTAGGGTTCCGGCGAAAGGAAGTGTGAGAGAGAGAGAGAGAGAAGCGTTGAGAGAAAAAGAGCGAAGAGAGAGAAGGCTGAGAGCAAAATGAGACCATTTTCACCGTTCCCTTTGTTTTTATGCGATCGTGATGAGGTGTATTGATGGAGCCTCCCACCGGTGACAAGTGTCACCGGTCCCTGTGCACTCATTAATCCCACGCGCCCACTTGTTGCAGTCCCACCGTGTTCTCTACGTCTCAGACCCTTAGATCTAGGTTTTTGATGACTCTGATTGATCGTACGCACCACATTTCACACTGCAGTCAACTGTTTGACTGAGGTCCATGGTGGACCCCTTTCCTGCGTGTGGGCTTACGTGATTTGGGCCTGGGGGTTTTCTGTTCGCACCCGCCTTTGTTCACTAACATCCTGGCCCATTTTTCTTTTTTTTTTTATTTTACTAGATTTGTTTTTAATATTACTTTTTAATTAGAAATTCAGAAAAAAAAACATTTTATCTTCTTTTAAAAAAAACAGAACTTATAAAATATGGTTAATAAATTAACTTAGTTAATTTTATTAAAATTTTTCATTTAATATTAATTAATCTTTTTATGATTAATCTTATTAAATATTGAATTTTAATTTAATTAATTATTAATTTGGTTTCAAATCTAAAAAAGTTCTAAAAAAAATACTTTTATTTAATTAGTCCTAAAATTCTTATTTAATTAATTTTATTAAATTATTTTATTTAATACTAATTAATTTTTGATAATTAATCTTATTAAATATTTTCATTTAATCTAGTTAATTATTGGAACTTTAATCTAAGAAACCTAGAAATTAATTTGAGTTGAGAACTTCCCCTCCTTAGATTAACCTTAGGAATTTAGGTTTCTAACCTAACTAATATGCTTGATTTTTACTCTACTATTTTATTATGTGTGTACTTTATTCATGTGGATTTTATTTTATGCATTGATTATATTATGCTATGTCATTGCGTGTTTATTCAAATCAAAATATTTTTCAACTAATATTTGGACTTCGTGTCAATCATTTTCATACCTGATAAGTCGATCGTTTTCACGATCGCAACCGACCTCCCCTTTGCCTCCTCTTGGGCCTTATGCAACGATTACCCATTCTATTTTGATTTGTATGCATGTATGTGATTGGTATATTTTAATCATGGCTTAATTAATTCCATAAGATTAAAATCAACTCTTTTTATAAGAGTAAAACAGACTTGATCCAACGTCAAGTATTTTCCAAATAAATTCAATCAATTCAATCCTAAGCATTTTACTTGGTCCATATATCAAGTATTTCCAACCTTCACTTTAAACCATAAGACATCCTTATTTCTTAACCTTCTCATAAATCAAAACCTCGATCCAACGTCGAGTACTTTTCTCAAATCAAATCAACATACCTATTAATACTTAGACATTTT
Source organism: Lathyrus tuberosus (assembly GCA_022829125.1). Classification (NCBI taxonomy): domain Eukaryota; kingdom Viridiplantae; phylum Streptophyta; class Magnoliopsida; order Fabales; family Fabaceae; genus Lathyrus; species Lathyrus tuberosus. Next base: position 9,644,885 of record JALAZF010000123.1, on the reverse strand, counting down.
CATAAAGGTGAAAAAGAGGGGGACCAAGTCTTTGGTTTTTCTTTTCAATTGTTCGGGTGCGAGTTTCCTTACTCGTGTGTGGGCAATTGACACCTTTAAAACACATTTTATCCGATCACCTTCAAACTCATTTTCTTAATCAAACATTAAGATATGTAATCAATATTCAAATACATTTTTTATAAAGGTGAAAAAGAGGGGGACCAAGTCTCTGGTCTTTCTTTTCAATTGTCTGGGTGCGAGTTTCCTTACTCGTGTGTGGATAATTGACGCCTCTAAAACACACGAAACTCGACCATATTTAAACCATTTCTAAATCAAATTATCAAAACACTTAATCCTTACTTAAACATTTTTACCAAAGGTGAAGTGAGGGGGATCAAGTCTTTGGTCTTTCTCCTCAATTGTTTGGGTAGGAGTTCTCTTACTCGTGTGTAGACAATTGTCACCTCTAAAAACATCCAATACGATTCAAACTCTTTTCCTCGCGTACGTGCGACCGAAACCTAAAACCATACGCAAAATCAAATCCTTTTCTCAATCAAACATCTTAACATACTTAACCACATATTCTAACAACTTTCCTACAAGGTGTAAAAGAGGGGGGCCAAGTCTTTGGTTTTTCTTCCCAATTGCTTGGGTGCGAGTTTACTTACTCGTGTGTGGGTAATTGGCGCCTACATAAAAAATACAAACCAAATAACTGTAGTCCCACGAACTATGAATGCTCTGACTTTCCCATTGCACGAGGGAATACGTAGGCACAAGGGTTCTGATCCTTGCCGAGCACCCTAATAATAAAAACCACCCCATTTCCCTTAGAAAATAATATTACCTTAGAAGATAACAAACAAACCTAGCTAACTTTCTCACGAATCGAATCAAGAGGTTCCCGTTGAGTACAACGGACGCAGAGGGTGATAATACCTTCCCTCTTGCGTAACCGACTCCCGAACCCGAATTTGGTTGCGATGACCATGTTCTTATCTCCCTTTAAAGGTTTTATCTTTATTTTCCTTTCCCTCTTTTGGGATGAATAAAGTTCGGCGGCGACTTTGTTTCGAACTGTTTTTTTCGCGTCCATCGGAAGGATCATATTTTTCGAGGCACGACAACGAGTAAGAGAACTCGCACCCAAACAATCGAAGGAAGATCAAAGACTTGAACCCCCATTTTTCACCTTAAAAGAGTTGTGATAGTTGTTAGTTGTTTTTGAAGTTTGATTATGAAAATCCGCTTGACGTTGGATCAAGGGTTTATTTGTTATGAAAAGAGTTTGGTGTGAAAAAGGATTTGGTTAGAGGTTAATTTAAAAAATGGCTCGACGACGAATCGAGGGTTTGGTTGAAAAAAGGTTTGTTTGAAAATGGCTCGACGACGAATCGAGAGTTTGATTGAAAATGGGTGAGAATCGATCCTAGTCTCTAGTGGTGCTCCTAGTCACGAAACCACGATGAATTGTGAGAGTGCGCGTGTTAGGTTGGCGGCGAATGCTAAAGAGCAATCGACTTACGGGGGTATTTTGAAAATGGGCTCAATGACGAATCGAGAATTAGTTTGGAAATGGGTTGTCTATGCTAGTCCCTAGGGGTGCTCCCAGTAAACAAACCACAATCAAAGAAACAACGAATGCGTACATCGGAATGGGAGCGGGGTACATGTAAAGTACAGCGGATGACATGAAATAAAAGGTCTCATTGTAATTTAGCCCAAGAGGAAGCCGTGTGTGTGCAAGGTGTCCTAAACTAAGCCTTGAGCAAGAGTTGAACAAAAGCTCCAAGCAAAGGATAGTAACCAACAATCCAACAATTTATTGTTTTAGGGTTTCGATATTTATTAGTGTGTTTTGAATGGTGTATAGGCAAAGAAAATGGTTAAATGAACAAGTATGAATATGATATGAACAATGATAATAAGATAATATGAACAATAATATAATCAAGATAACATGAACAAGATATAATATTGACATAAAAGTAAATCAAGATAATATTGACGGAAATGTAAAGTTAGTGGTTAATCGGATTAATCGGGTCCAATGTAGCGCTAAGCCATCGGAGCACGATCTATGACGAATATCACACTATAGGAGGATGCGCAATTTGATCTTTGTGCTAAAACACGATGGAGAAATGATATTGAGGATCATTTTCCAACTGAATCGTACCACACGAAAAGAAAAGGTGAAGATCTCGTCTTAATCACAAACTTTCGTCAATTAGTCGAAGGTAACCTATCACGATCTCAAAGTATAGAAAGAGATCTCGATGATCACTCACTACAGATTTGAAATAATGAAGGTTAATCACTTCAACAATCAACATTCACGAATAGAAAGACCTCATCGATTGAAAATGAGAAAATAGAAGAAGATAGTAGAAAATGAAATGGAAATAGAAAATAAATCGAAGTGGTCTCGTCTTAATCAAGATTTAATCGAGAAATTGATAATCAACGATATTTGACTTTCATTGACCAAAAATGAAAAGAAAAGATAGAAATCGAAAATGAAAAGATATAATCGAAAATAAGATGGAAAAGGAAGAAAGGTCTCATCTTTACCAAGATTTTAAATCGATAAATCGATAATCTTTGGTTTTAGATTTTCATTGACCCAAAATGAATGGTAAAAACAAATAAATCGAAAAGAAAATAAATAGGCCTCATATTAACCAAGATTATAGATCTATTTGAAATAAATCAACAAATCATGATGTTTTTGATATCATTGGCCCATAAAAAGAAAAAGAAATTGAAATTAGAAATCGACATTAAAAGGAACATTAAAGGATAAATGTTAAAGAAATATTATTTTTCAAATTAAAACCAAGAGAAAGAAATAGTATATAAACAATTTTTATAAAAAAAAACTAACATGAAAAGGGGAGGGGAGGAACGCATAAGGTCATTAGTGTATGGTTAGAAAACAAACCAAGACTTCAGGGCCCATCTATCCCAAAAAAGAGACGGGCTCATTAAGGCCCGTTGACCTCAGCCCCACGAGTCAGAAACAAAGACCTTAAAAAAACCACATCAAGCTCAATGTAAACATAACCTCTGTTCAACTTTAAACGAAAAATGAAAAAACAAATAGAAGGGTCAACGAAACAGAGTCGCGGATGAAAACTCAGAAACAAGCAATTGTCACAAAATGGTTCCACCTTCTTCGCAAAAGTTTCGGTCTTTCTCTCTCGTGTCTGTCCTTCGTTTAATTCTCAGGTTTGTGTTTTGATTTCTCTCTTTCGATTTCAGATTGGGGTTTGAGATGAGTTCGTTTAATCTTTCTCTTCTTCTTCTTTTTCTGGGTGTTTTCGATTTGGGTTTGATTTGGATTTGTGGTCTGGATTTGATGATTTCGGATTTAAAGGTTTGAAGGTTATTGTTGTTGTTGTGATGGATTGTTAAGGGTGAGAAGAAGGTTTGCGCAGGGGTTTTGTGGCGGCTAGGGCCTTGTAAATGAGTGTGAATGGATCCTTATTTATAGCAGAAGTGAGGTTGTGTATCAATTGTCGTTTTTGAAATTCTCTCTGCGTTTCGTCTGTTTTCATTTTGTGACGTGTTCTTGTCATGTTGTGGAAAGTTTGGAAAGGAGGTGGGGTCAGCTGCAAGTTTTGTAATTGTTGTGTGCTGCTTGTATTTCCTCGCCGTGAAGGCTTAGTTGTTGTTGTGCGTATCAATTGGGCAAGGAGTTGTAGTGCTGCAGCATGGTGTATGGTGTGATGCTTGGCTGGTATGGTGCGTTGGATACTCATGTGGGCTTATGGCTTGTGGATGGTTGGGGCAGTATGTCATAGCTTGGCAATTGTATTATGTGGGTCATGGTTTTGTGAATGACACTGCTTGTTTTTGTTTGTACGGGTTTGTGAGTGTTATAGTGAATTTAATTTTGTATGATGTTGTTCATAAGTCAGTGTGGCTGGGAGGCTTTGGTAAATTGGTTTGGGGTCAGATTTGCAGGGACAGCGGTGGCCAATGTTGCAGAATGTTGGAGTGGTATTCTTGTGGCTCACAAAAGAATCATGGTTGGTGCTAGATCGTATGCTGCACGTTGTTTTGTGATATGCATTGGCCTTATGATATGGTACATTGAGGGTTTGGTGTGTCCTGGAAGTTGCTTTTTCCAATTCAACTTTTTGCTTTTTTTTTGTTGTAATCACAAAGATAGAATATGGTATTAATGGCAAGTGGGTCACGCCATATAGCTGATGGTTTATTGTCTCTTATTTTTCTTTTTTTCTTTATTGGACCCTTTTGTAATTAAAGAAAAAAAGTGTATATATTATTTTTTAGAGTTAGCTTTTTGTAAGATGAACTTTGACTCTTGTAATCTTCTTGTGATGAGTTTGGACTTGAGAAACAAAATAGACTACGGGCCTTGTAATGATTATTTACACCTCCACCTTGATTTGGATCATATTTACAATCATAATTCCTTGAATCATAACTAAACATGATTGAAACCATGAATGGATTTTCCATAAGAATAGAACCGTTGAAATCGATCTTGAACACCTTTGAATTCTCCATTAAACAATCATGAATGAATTAAAGCCTCGGATCAAAAGTGAATCAATCTCGAATTTGCAACGAATCACCTTGAGTTTTCTTTGAATGCTAAGTAACAAAGGACAACACAAGACCTTGAAGAATGAATATCTTGCATTAACTTTAAACCACGAGGCCAAACGCATCAACTTGTATATTTTGTAATTTAACTCCACCACAAAATTCTTTGATAGCCATGAAACACTTGATTTGTCACACCCTGATAACACAGACCTTGCACCAACTTCCTTGAATAACTTGAATAAGAAGAAATGAAGGCAACAACCCATTTTTGAATTTTTGAATAATGGTTAGTGGGTGGATACACATATGAGAGTTATATACAGGTAGGACAAATTTGGGGTATGACAATTAGTATTATGTTTGAATTAAATGTTGTTTTATGTTAACTTTAGTTTATTTTTTTTAGTAGTGGTTGAATGGTGCATGTGAATATTTAATGTTTCCTTCTTTTGTTGATGAAACTTGGGGAATTTTAGGTTGGTGATTCTTGATCTTAAAAGAAGATTCTTCCAAGTTGGATGGCGATGATATTAATATAAGCATGATATTGTCGGCAAGGTACATAGTTACCTAGTTCTAGAATTTTGAATGTGTTAGAATTTGTGTCTTTGTACAAATGAAAATTGTGTTTCTTGTTACAACTTTATTGATTGCTTATGTCATATAGGTCCAAAAATCACAAAAGTGAGAAACCTCCAAGTTACTATATGCTTTGGATTGATGATAGATTTTGTTTTATACTTTTAATTCATGCTTTATCTTGTGATTCTTGTGATTTTGTGGAAGTATTAGAAAGGATTAAGGCACTTGTTAATATTGAGCACAACCATTTCCAAACAGTAATTTACCCGTGAGTAGCGAGAATTTGTTAGCCCCTTTGTGCCTAAATTGTTTAGATCTCTTTTAGTGATGAACTTTGTGTTGTACATATTTTGAAAATCAAGTTTATCATTGAATTTTTGTGAGCTTCTAAAAAATTTTCTTCTTGAACCTTGAAACTTTTATTTTAATTGACTTCCTTGCCTTAAAGGCAAGGAACATTCACGTAAGGTTGAGTCAAAAATAAGTTGGGGAGAATGAAAAAGAAGATGGGTGAATTACTTTAATTGTGAAAACATTTAAGCAAGCATGAAAAGAAAAGAGTATGTGAATATTTGTGTACAAAAGAGAAAAAGAATGCTTGCTTGAATGTGAAAAATAGATTCAATAATTGTGCAAGAAAGTTTGAGAAGGTGTGATAAAGGAAAAAAAAAGTGGTGAATGAAGTTGAGGTGTTGTGAATACCTTGTAATATGAATGTTCTTTTGCATCGGCAATTTCGATTCAATGGCTGTTAGAAATGTCCCTTTATTGTTAACCCGACCAAGCTACAACCTTGAAGCCCTTTATGATCTTTTGCTTCCATGATTTCTTTTGCGATCATTTAGATATTGTATGAATTGCTTAGTATTTACATCATTTGTCATTTGAGTGAAATTTTCCTGTGCTTGTATGTGCGTTTTCCTTCAATCCTTTGTCGAAGTGGAGTGTTAGAATGACATGTGCATGATGATTTAGTTGTCTCTTGAAACATCGTTTGAAAGTTATTTAAGAGTCAAGTTCTTTTACATAGTCAATTCTAGGATTGTGTGATTGTTGCCTTGTTGTAATTGTTGTTTATTTGAGTCGTTTATCTTGTCTTGGTGGAATTTCATACTCGAGCAAATCCTTTTGTTTTCAACGAGAGGCATACTTTGCTTGAGGATAAACAAAGAGTTAGTTGGGGAGAGTTTGTTAAATGTCAAACATGCTACATATTTGTATTCAATACTTGGCAATTTTCAATACTTTCTATGTTTAACTTGTTGATTTTATTAGTGATTTGTTGTAGTTCTTCAAACATTGGAATATACTTGTGGTGCTTGTAATTTGTGTGCTAGTGTGCAGAAATAGGCATGAAATGATCAAGAAAGTAAGACACAAGGAGTTGGTGCAAGCTGCCATAGAATCAAGAAAGAAACAGCAGGGTTTGCTAGGCGAATCCTGGCGAAGTCACCAGTGAAGGTTCGCCTAGCGAACGGTAGCGAATCTTCCAGCGAGGAGGCCCAGAAAGAGTCAGTAGGAAAAGGGAGTAAAATTCGCGTAGCGAAGTGCCAGCGAGTGTTCGCTGCTTTGCTCGCTGGGCAAAGGTGCTGGCGAAGGACCCTTGGCTGAGGCAGAGGCGAAAGGACCCAAAATTTGCTGGGGAGAAGGTTTTGGCGAATGGCTCGCTTAGCGAATGATTTGTTCTCCTAGCGAACCCGCGATAACAATTGGGGCGGTTTAAGTTTCTGAGGCACTTAAAGTGCCATTTTTTGTTCCATTCACTAGGCGAGTGATTCCTTTGCTAGGCGAGGTCTGCAGAATTTTAGTATCTTATAAATAGATTTTTACTTTTCCTTGAAGAGGACTTGCTATTTTTCACACAAAAAACTTAGTTTTCTGAACTTTGATCATCCAAGAGTGAAATTTCACATAGAGAAGCTGAAGTCACATCCAATCCCAATTATTCGACTCGGATGTTCTTTCATCTCCTCTTGAAACTTGTCATCCAAGCTACCATGAGAATGAGTAGCTAAACACTTTTGTGTTAAGGTTAGATGTAGTTGATCTTGATCTTATGTATTTCTTTTGATCTTTTGTATATGAACAAGGTTATTGATCAATATAGATGAAGTTATTTGTTCTTAATGATGTATGTGTGGGTTGTATCACTCTAGACATAGATTTTACAATTCATGACCTAATATTTTCATCTCTTAAAAACCAAACTCTAGACATAGATTTGGGATTTGTTATTCACTTTGTGTTGATCTTAACGGTGGTTGTTTCGATTGTTAGCGTGAGACATCATCTAACGGTCTAAGCAACGACAGTCATGAATTTGCTTTAGACATAAACTTATTCGAGAGGATACGCGATTGTATTGGTCGGAAACTAAGTTCATATGCTTGATTAATCGGATATGTATGAAAAGGATTAGCGAAACCTAATCTTGACATGCTTTTCTAAAACCTTACAAATTTACTCTTTTCTACAAATTTACTCTTTGCTACAAATTTATGTTAAACAAAACCAAGAACCATTTGAAACTCTTTAACTTAAAACGTTGCGACTATTGAACGGCAAACATCAAAATATCGCACAATCCCTGCGGATACGATAAAAACACCCCCCGAAATATTGTTTCAATAGTTTTCAAAATAAAGAGCTATCATATTCAACTCTTTAACAACTTTAACATAAACTGAATAAAATGAATAAACTCTAACAAAACATAATAAACAACCAAACGTTCCCAGCCCCAATGTGATAGGATCAAAGCAAGACTTTTAAAACAATAGTGAAACTAAATGAAGTAACTCCAAGAGCTAACTTCTACTTACAACAGCAAACTCTACTTCTGAATATCTGCAAGATGCCCATGGTGGACAACATGAAAGCATACGGGGTGAGAAACAACATACCAACATAAATTGTGTAAGGAATGCTAAGGTAGAGAGCATATAAGAAGCACACATTCAATTACACAATCAACAACCATATAGTCTCACATCATTCACAACAACGTGTCCATATTCACAACCAATTAACAACATCATGAACAATCAACTACATATGCAATCATGTATGCAAATGTACTCCACAACAGACTCATTTTGGATGTGGTACCATTCATGAACATTCATATTCATCTTGCTCCTGATCCCCACCAATAGGATCAGAGCACACCAAATCGTTGCCATCGACATAGGTAACGCTTCACTAGGCCCCACCTGGAATCGCTACTCGCTCCCGATCCCCACCATAGGCCCATAGCACACCAAAGTTCCATACCATCACCATAGGCAACACTTCACTAGTTCCTCACTAGATCTAGCTACTTGCCCCCGATCCATACCACCGGACCAGAGCACACCAAAACTGGACCGAGTCCGTACACCTTGATGCACTCTCAATAATATGTATTTTCACCAAAATGTTCACCAAAAGAATCACCATGCACATCTCACCATTTATACACAATATCATTCATCATACGCAACAACTAATCAATGTCACAACATCAATAAACAACAACAAGCAACACCAACTCAACAAATGTAACTTCATAAGCATTCATTCATGTTACTTCACCAAAACAACAACACATCATCGTATAAACATAACGATTCGCTAATCGATCATACAAGTCATCACAAACATCCCTACAGTACGTAAATGACTACAACCCAAACATTTCACCAAGTATTACCATGAGGTAGCTTTGCGCGTTAGCTTTCTAACGCTTCGAACGAAGTCTCATTTGGACTTAGAAATGAAAGTTACGGCCAAAATCATTGGACAACGCAATAAAAACAAAAGCAGAAATTTTCACCATTTGGCCTATGACAATTTATTGTAATAGGGTGACAATTGATTTTCAGCAAACACATTTTTCTACTGACTTAAAAAAAACTACTTTTCTAGGATATGAAATCGATTGTAGCAATGGTGCATTCGATTGCATTGTTATTTTTTTTCAAAATTTCAACTGGTGCAATCGATTGTCATCTGGTGACAATTGATTGTCACTGTAGTTTTTTTTTTCAAAAATCTAGGTTTTCATCGTACGATCCTCATTCCTCTCATCCCTAAACCTTCATACACGCGTCCAACTATTTTTTCCCAAAATCCTTCTATTCAAAAATGAATTTAACAGTGATTTATGTTAGCATAATCATTAACATAAATAACACTTATTTAATCACAATCCATAGCAATTTTATCAATAATTTTTAACAGCAAATTCATCATCAATCATGAATAAACTCAAGTTTTCAAATCCTCATCCATGGCAGAACCTCATACATACATAATCATGATCATTCAAACATGGATTCTATCATAACAATACACATGAACACAAGATCAACCAACCAATTTCCAGGATTTCATCATATAACAAATCATCACTAGAAAACCTAGAATCCTAATGAGATTAAGGACTTCTCATCTCTACCCCATCATGCAATACATCTATATTGAATGCTCTTTCTCCCCTATTTCCTTATACTTCCAACAATGATGATGAATCAAGTAACTTTTATGGCTCCCCTCTTCAAAACCCTAGCTTTTTCTCTTATCCCTTCAAAAGCTCTTTCTCTCTTTTTGCCTCTTTTCCAATTACCTCATTAACCCTCAATTTCCTTAATTCACACTATTGCCTCAACTCCCTAACTCCTTGCACCCCTATATTTCTCCTAATTCTCCATATTGGCCCAATTATCTCATTTTACTGTTTCATTTAACTAAGTCAAATAAAATATTATTTATTCTAATAATTAATTAAAATTCTAACTAACTCTAAGCATCTATACCAAACTCTTACTCCCACCACCACACAACAAGAAACTAAATCACACAAAAAGGCATAATTAAATTAAACAAAATTATCTAACGAAAATGAGGTGTTACAATATTCATCCCTTCTATACCATTCATATACTCCATATTCATACCTAACACTTAGGGCACCTACTTGTAGTGAGTTTGTGGTTCTATGATGCAATGGACATAAGTGAAACGAAACTTTTGAAAAATCATTTAGGTACCACTAGGATGAAAAATATTGTACTTATGATTGGGATTGTTTATTTATATGTTATGCGCACACTGCCATCACAAATAATAAAAGAAATCACATTATTACTTGAATACATTATTGTAGAGCACAATGTAGTGGAGCTAGACAATGTAAGAGATTCTTACCAAGGGTCATTTGAGGTTGCTTTTGAGATAGGTTCGCCTTTATTGAATGAAGTTAACTGTGAGAGAGATACCACTATTTTGGAAAAGGACAAAAAAGAGAGATGGGCCATTTTTTTGAAAAAAAAGATAAATGTGAGGGAGAGACAACTTTTTTGGACAAAGACAAAGTAGGGACAATTAATGGAAGTGAACCCACAGTTGTAGTAGAAGAGGGACTATATTGTAGTCCCAAAATATATATGAGACTAGATTGTAATGTTAATATATATGAGGGACAAGAATTTAATGCTGAAATAGATTATGCAAGTGAAGACAACTCTCTGGAAGTTCACTTTGAAGACCCATTGAATGGGTTTGGTATTGATGACAACTTTGGAGAACAAGCATAACATGATACTTTAGAAACTGACATAGATAAGTAAATAGTGATACATAAGAAACTAAGGGAATGAAAAGGGAAATAAAAATTAAAAGGTAAAGGAAAAAAGGAAAGGAAAGGGGAAATGGAAAGGGAAAAAGTGAAGACCATATAAAAACCCAAGCCTTGCTGAATGTAGTACAAAAAGAAATAAAATGGAGTTGATGATGCAAGTCGTGAGACAAAGCTAAATTATAGATGTTCGATTAATAGTGAGGGGTACAACAATGATGAACTAACTAGTGGATATGATAGTAAAGATGGATAAAATACTCCTAAGCCCAATTTACAAACCGTAAAGCTTCTTAAAAGAATTGAGGATTACAAGTGGAAAGTTGAGAAATATTTTATTTCAAAACAAATAATTTGAAGAGGGGTGAGGAATTATGCAACACATTATGGTAGGAATTTGAAGCTTAAGAAAAATGATAACAAGAAGATGAGAATAATATGCAAAGAAGGATGTCCATGAGAGGCTTATTGTGCAAAGATACCATAATTAGAGACATAGAAATAGATAAAAATAATTGATAATCATACATGCAATAGGTAGTATAAAGTTAGGTGAATAATATTAGACATGTGACTTCACACACAAGAGCGAGGTGAATTGTGTGTTTCATAAAAACTTGGTTTTGAAAAACTTTTAGGATTAAAATCAGAGTTAGAAAATATTTTGAAAATTGTTTTAAGATTAAGCAGTGGAAAATAAAAATGCAAAATGTAAAGTGTGGAAATTAAAGAGTTTAAGGGAAAATAAAAGATACAATAAATTATAGAGATTAAGTCAAACAAAGAAAAAGATTTACTCCTCTCCCCAAGAATTAATATTGAGAGTATTCAATAAACTTAAGAGCGTTTAGTAGGTTAAACTCTCAAACCCCCTTATACAAGGAAAAATAAAGTCTATAGTTAACTTTCAACTAAACATCAAACTATTGAGTGAAGCTGTGAGTCTTCCTTCCAAATGGCGGATCGAAGAAGTTAGTCTCCTTTCCACAAGAATCTTGGAGTGCCTAGTCTTTAAGCTTCTAAATAAACCTTGGGATCTTTTAACATCTGGATTATCCCTCGAACCTAAACTTTGGTTTTATACCGGGATAACAATTAACCAATGAGATTTTAGCATTGGACTGCTCTGAAATCGAAGCAAGCTTTTCGTATTGAGATAAGATTTAACCTAATCTTGGTTTTACAACGACCTAATCTCAAACCTAAACAAGAGACTTGATCACACAAATCCCAAACCTAAGCTTTTTACGGGTTTAACTTCGAACCCAAACAAAAAATTCCTAATTTAACAAAATGTTCAACCAAGGTAAAAACAAAAGTCCATGGTGAACTTACAAATCTACCATTCTAGAATCACTGCTTCCTCATTTGCCAAAATAATTTCTCGAAAAGCATTTCGGCTAAGTTCTTAGTGAGAGAAAGTAAAAAAATAAAAGTTTAGAGAGAGATTGAGAAGTCTAAAATTAAACACGATTCTGGATGCTTTGAAATAAGGGAAATGACCTCTATTTATTGGCTAGATGTTGGCTAAAAAAGGAAATCATTTTAAGGCCAATTTATGACTTGCTAATCGATTGACACCATATACCAATTAATTGGTTGCTTTAAATCAATCAATTACTTGGCTCAAAAAGGAAAGGAAAGATATTTAGTCATTGTACCTTATTAAGATGTTATCCTAATCGCTTGAGACACATTTTTGAATTGTTCCAATCGATTGGTAGAGACAAAAAATCCTCCCAGAGCTTTTATGATAGCTCTTAACTCATTTGGTATGGCTTGAGAAATTTTTGAAAAAAAATTTCTTAAGAAAATTAGGTTTGAAAAAAAATTATGTGTGTGTATTTGTGTGATTTAGCCATGTACTTTTATGAGAATGCCCTTATGCTTTACAATATGTTTAGTGAGTCGTGTCAAGGCAGACTTTCAAAAATTCCATATACTTCGAGACTTATCAGATATTCCTTTCTTGTAGAAACTTGCTTGAGTTTACTTAAGATAAGGCTTGAGTTAGTTTCCACTTGGTTGACATCATCAGAGAGCCAAGTACATCAAACCCTAATAGTTTGGTTTACATCTTTAACCACTTTTACCGCTTATACTTGACTTGTCATCATTAAACATTCATTTGTGATCATTAGTTGTCATCATCAAAATTTGTTGTCTTTATTAAAGGCGTGTCACTTAGAAATAACTTTCAAAACAAGATTCCACATTCTCCCCCTTTTTTATGATGACAACACAACTCTTATAAGTGTGGTAAAAGAAACAAATAAAAGTGTTTGGATTAATCCACTCCCTCTTAATTAAGTAAAGAGTATACACTACTCCTATGAGAGTATACTTCTCCCCTATGTCGGAATAAAAAAGTCAGGTAAAGATGCATTAAGAGAGATTTAAATATGCAAACATAGATAGATAAACATTAAAGAATGGGGAAAAGATCTTTTTATTATTTAAGAGAAATTACTTGGAATTCAAAGTAAAATAATGAAAATTACTAAATTAAAAAATTGAAAAAAGCGTGAAATGAATTTAAACACATATGTGAGACTATTTTGTTCCCTAAGCATCATCATTCCTTTGAGATCATTTTCTTTATTTCCTTTATGTCCCTGTTACCTCGAATTTTCGACACAAACCTTGAGGGTAGATTTAATAATATTGAAGAAATTTTTATGACCTAGGTTTTTTACTTACGTCGAAATGGTTATTTGAACGTGAAATCAGGATAAGCATTTTTCGACCAGGCGATTCCATCGAATGATATGGATGACCATGGTCGAATTTCCAATTAATTAGTTAAATATCAGGGATTTGTTAGTTTCTTTGGACTTAGTGAATTTGGAGTTTCCAAAGTGATCATTCCACGCGGCCGAATGAGGCACAAATAGATAAAATCAGACAGTCATTTGAGAACAAGTGGAAGCTTATCGAGAACGAAGATTGCATGGAGACGAAGACATGGCGAAATTTGCTGAGTCGATTGTTGCAGCCGATTATGTTAGGACTAGTATATAAGTAGTGTTCCCTTGTAGTTTTAGGGGTCCACAATTTTACACAAATTCTATATAATCGAAGTATCCAAGCGTTTAGTGAGAAAAGAGTGATATGAGAATGTATGTATTTGCATTCCACTTTATGAATTGAATTTTTTACTTTAAAGTCATTTACTGCATTGAATGTTCTTTTAAGTTTCTTTTATTTTTAACTTTGATGTCAAACATGTTTCAAACATATAAGTTTTACACAATTTATCCTGGGATCTTTTCGAGTTTAATCCCTTAAGTGAAGTCAAACTTGTTCTGTTTACCAAATTTCATAGTAAACAACACTTTCTATGTTTTGACAAATTTCCCAAATTTGGTTGATATCTATGTCTTTTGGTTATTCTTCCTTAACTATCTTACTGTCGTTTAATTCTCCATATTTATATCAGTCTTCATGTCTCTGAGGCATATGTAGTCAATCCTATTGTTGGATGAGATCACTTTTTCCCCTGAGTATCAATGTTGAAGGTACTTAGGATTCTTGTGATCATTGCTCCATATGGGAATTTTACTGAGGTTTTTTCTTTGGAGTAAGACATGAGGTGAAATATCCCATCCACCTAGTTTGTTGGAATGTTTTGGGTAAGATGCCAGAGAAGGATGATATCATCTTTGATAACCTAGTTATTGTTGATGTTTCCTGGAAGTAGGATTCTTGTTATAAGGTAGTGAATGATTCAAACTTTTTGATTCATGAGGGTTTACCTAAATGGGAATCTTCTTTTCTCCATAGGTTTGTTGAACGCCCAGTTAAATCAACTGACAACTACCCTGCCCCTGGGTTAAATGTGAGGGTTTTTTCAAAATAAAAAGAAACTCCTACTTCAAGGCTCAACAGGGTTGACAAGGGTCTACCTCCCTTATATCTCCGGTGTTTGGGGATTTGAAGCAATGCCTGTACATCATCAACATGGTTTTATCCAAAAGCACACAACCAAAGATTTTGCGTTTTCACTTCACCATCCTCCCTCAAGAGTTTAAGGCAAGAAAGTTGGTATTGCAGTGCATATAAACATGATATGAGTGCATAAAAGTAAAGTACTTCAAGAACAATACATTCATTGCATTAAAATCATCATTCAAAACACAGACACGTTTTTTCATGCAAACACTGTACTAACAAACAATGAAAAATTACACATGAAAATGCAGTAAAGAAGCCGAAGATTGCCATTGTTGAGGAGGCTTGACTCCATCTGGACTTATTGCTTCTGATGACGCTCTTGCGATCCGGTGCTTACTCTGACAAGGAAGCTTCAGCCCATGAGGGTACCATATGGGGTGATGACCTTTGAGTCGATCAAATCTTGGACTTGGTACTGGAAGGCCCTACATTTCTCCACAGTATGCCCCGGCGCACCAGAGTGGAAATCACAATGGGCTCTTGCATCGTAACCTGGTGGAGGAGTACCAATAAGCGGAGCCAGCGTCCGAAGTTCAACCAATTGAAGTTGGAGAAGATGCCTCAACATCTGATCATAAGGCATAGGAAGTGGATTAAAGATCCTCACAGGCTTCTTCGGCCTTGCTGGGTACTTCTTAACCTTGGGCTTCTCTTGGGAGACAAAACCTGGCTGCTGTCGGGAAAGTTCTGGAACCTTGGGTTGTGGAGGGGATTCATGAAGCAATCCATGATCTGGAGAAGACCCCAAAGAAATGGGAGGAGTAAGGACTTCTATTGCGGAAGCGAGCACAGTATTGTTTTCCTTCTTTAATACCATATTCAAGATTTCCATGACCAGGCCCATCTGAGTCTTCATCTAGTTGACTTCCTCTCTTAGCAGTTTCTGACCTTGAGACATGGCCTGCATATCCTCCCCGAACTGCCTCATCTGAATCTTCAATTCAGTCACTTCTGCACGGAGTTGTTCCATGGCTATCCTCTGATTATCACAGGTTGAGTGGTGGTGGCAACTCTGAAGATAATACCAAGTCAGAATGAGAAATTCGCTCATGAACACCTGTTATGCATATGAGTATGGAAATGCAATGCAAAATGCCATGTTCGAATATTTCCAAGGAACCATTCTGCTTTGAATCAAGTTTTTTGTTCACATACAAACCACGAGAAATAGATGGAAATGCTCAATAGCTAGTCTCAAAGTTAAGATCCTTGGAAATACGAGAACATGTATGTCTTAATGTAAAATGATGATGCAGATGCACACATGGGATCAAGGTGCCACATAAACTGGACAACTACTGCGCTGAACTGACTGAATAAGTTCAAAGGTCTGCTCTAAAGAGAACACCGGAATACTAGAATATCAGAATAACCAGAATACCAGAATACCAGGCTGATAAGTCCATATTGACTAGAAAACCAGAAAACCAGGTAGGTTGAAGGTCACGGTTGTAACGCCCCAGTTTTTGTTAGATTTATTTAATTGAGTCGATTTAATTATTTTTGGTCTTTATATTATTTTATTCTTGACTTTTATTCGACAATATATTATTTTTCATTGTTGTTATGTTTTATCGCGTTTTGAGAGCGTTTGCGAGATATTTGTGTAGGGTATTTTGGTCTTTTGATGGGTAGATATTATGTTTTTCATTTAAAATAGAACTTAGAAGTTAGAAAGAGAGAAAAATAGAGAGAAAGAAAAAGAGAAGAAGGAAAAGAGAAAGAAAAGAAGAAAAAGGGAGAAAACTTGGAGAGAAAGAAATTGATCCAACCGACTTTTCAAACACGATTAAATCGGGTAAGGGTGTGAAACTCGATTATCTTATGCTTGTGTATGAATATGTATGTGTGTGGTTGAATATTCTCTTGCCTTTCCATAGTTTCACTTCTAGGTTGAAAATAAGAAAATGATTAGGAATCGATGTTTTCACGATCGGAAATCGATATAAATTGCGTTGTATGATCACACTGTGTTTATGAGCAATTGCTGATATTTGTTTTGCTGTTGGAATTGATTTGGGATGAAAAATGGGATTTTTGGGGGTTTTGGAACCATGTAACCCGCAGCAGAAAATTCTGGTTTTGGTGCGATTCGCCAGGCAAATTAGGTCTCGCCACTAGTTCGCCAGGCGAAGTGCTGGCGAAGGGGGTTCGCCAGGCGAAATCGTAAGTCGCCAGGAGAAATCGAAAAGATAGAAATGGGTTAGATTATGTAACTCTTGGGGTTTTTCTAAATTTATGGTTCGCCACTAGTTCGCCAGGTGAAGTGCTGGCGAAGGGGGATCCGCCAGGCGAAATCCTAAGTCGCCAGGCGAATCTGGTTGTTTCTCAATAAATTCTTTTCTTTGAAAATTTATAACTTTTGATCCGTAACTCGGATCGAGGCGTTCTTGGTACCGTTAGAAAGCTAATAAAATGTTCTTTCTTATTAAAAGGGTTTTGAGATTGGTGGCCGATTTAATTATGTCGGGAATTTGGAAATGTGTCGTTTTATCGACTTTTACCGTTTTAATTGCGTGTAATTGATGTGTTATCATGCAATGTGCTTTTGATACATACCGTATGACTTGTGTGTTGTTGTATGAGATAAATGCATGTGATGAAATGTTGTGATGATGGTTTGTGGCCTAAGGGAAATAAAATGCATTGTGTTGTATTTGATGGTATATGCATGATTATGGATGTGTATATGTGTGAATTTGAATGTCATGAGTCATTGTATGCCAAGCATCATGATATGCATTCTTGTGATGTCGTGTGCCCTAGTGGGTGTGAGAGACGAAACGGTTCCAGAGGGAATCCGCTATAACGTCATGAGCCTTATACCGAGAGGACCTAAAGCAATGATTATAGACGATCGTGAGCCTTATACAAAGAAGACCTAAAGCGATCGGATCATGAGCCTTATACCGAGAGGACCTAAAGCGATCCATAAACGTCGTGAGCCTTATACCAAGAGGACCTAAAGCGACGGGGAACATCGTTTGCCCGACGGGGAGTTACACTAAGTATCAAGCGATGATTCCAATAGTTCCTGAGTGAACTAATGATGAGAATGATGGATGGAACGGTACCGCATTGTATTGCATAGAGTCGTTGTGTCGATCTCTGTGTATTTGCATAAATCATGAATGGAATTAATGATTTGAGATATATATATATATATATATATATATATATATATATATATATATATATATATATATATATATATATATGTTGGTAATAATTGTATTGTGCATGATTGATATGCCTTGGTGATGGATATATGAGATATGCATTGTGTTGTTTTGTATTTGAATTCTGGTGTAAGTTGTGGCGAGAATATTTTGCATGTGTATTTTTGTGTTATTATATAATTGTATGCAATTATATTATGATTGTGTTTCTCACCCTTCTGCTGTTTTGAATGCTCTACGAGGCATTGCAGATTAGATGCTGGAGGTCTTTTTGTGAAGCTTAGATCTTCATTCTTTTGTCGGTCGGCTCTGATATGTAGCACCGGGTAGTCGGGGAGATCGTTTATGATTATATGTATATGTATATATTCTTTTTGGATTGTACATGTATGACTCTGTATATGACAAACAAACTTTTATGTTATATATATATGAGATTCAGTTGCAGATTTTCCGTTTTTATTCTGTATCTGAATTGTGGGTGTTAGGAACTGAGTTCCTCTGTTATGTGCTACCTGATTGTTGCATATCTTTATGAGCAGGTTGTTGTATTTTGTCTCAATTGATGTGACGCCCCCGTCTATGCCATGAATGTTTTAATTATACTCTGATTATTTATCATCACTTTAATTAATTGGGGGGATAGATTAGGGGTGTTACATCAAGTGGTATCAGAGCCAGTTTTGTCAGTCCGTGTTAGTTCGTGCCAGTTCGTTTCGGTCTTTGTGTTTGGGTGAGCTGTTTGTTTAACCATAGTTGCTGTTATTGGAAATGAACAGAATATGGTTGGTAGGAATGACGCTGCTTTAGCTGCTGCTATGCAAGCTATGGCTCAGGCGGTGCGGGGTGCACCTAATGCTGGTGGGAATGATGAGTTCGGGAAGAACAAACCGCCTGTCTTCAAAGGGAGACATGATCCTAATGGTGCTCAGATTTGGATTAAGGAGATTGAAAGAATCTTTTGAGTGATGGACTGTGCTGAGGAACATAAGGTGAGACTGGGTACTCACATGTTGCAGTAGGAGGCTGATGATTGGTGGGTTAGTGCGCGTCATGTGTGGGAAGCTACAGGTGAAGAGGTCACTTGGACTTTGTTTAGCAGGGAATTTTTTAGGAAGTATTTTCCTGAAGATGTTAGAGGAAAGAAAGAGATAGAGTTCTTGGAGTTGAAACAAGGTAACATGTCTGTTGTGGATTACACTGCTAGGTTTATGGAGCTTGTTCAGTTTTATCCATATTATGCTGAAGCAACTGCGGAGTTTTCCAAGTGTGTGAAGTTTGAGAACGGATTGCGTCCTAAGATCAAGCAGACAATTGGTTATCAAAGGATTAGAAGGTTTTCAGATTTGGTGGATTGTTGTAGAATTTTTGAGGAGGATAGCAAAGCTCGTTCTACTCACTATAAGAGTGTGAACGAAAGGAAAGGGAAGCAATCGTTTCGTGGTGGTCCTTATGTGTCACCAGCTGACAAGGGTAAGCAAAGGGGTAATTTTGAGAAAAGGCCAAGTGGGGGAGGTATGTCTAATCCTCTAAGATATTTTAGGTGTGGTGACTTAGGACATCGTCAGTTTGAATGCAGAAATGATATAAGGAAGTGTTCCATTTGTGGAGGTTTAGGACATGTCGCGGCTGATTGTAAGAAGAATGTGGTGAAGTGTTTCAACTATGGTGAACCTGGTCATATTAGTACGAAGTGTTCGAAACCAAAGCAAGTTCCAACTGGAGGGAGAGTATTTGCATTGGCAGGAACTCAGACTACTAGTGCAGATCGTCTGATCAGAGGTACTTGTTTTATTAATAGTATGCCTTTAGTTGCTATTATTGATACCGGAGCGACTCATTCGTTTATTTCGTCTGAGTGCGTGAAGCGTTTGAATCTTTTGTTGTCTTCGATGGGTGGAGATATGGTTATTGATACTCCAGCAATGGGGTCAGTAACTACTTCTTTGGTTTGTTTAAGTTGTCCTTTGACCATTTTTGGTAAAGATTTTGAGATGGATTTGGTGTGTCTGCCGTTGGAGGGTTTAGATGTGGTTATGGGAATGAATTGGTTGCAGTTCAATCGGGTTCATATTGACTGTTATCATAAGTTGGTAAGATTTCCTTCTCTTAAGGAAGACGAGGAATCGAGTTTCTTATCTACCAAAGAGTTGAAGAAGCTTTTGGGCGGATGAAGCTCAGTTGTTCGGGTTATTTGCATCGTTGACTGTGGATAGTCAAGTTGCACTTGATGTGTTTCCAGTTGTGTGTGAATTTCCAGAGGTGTTTCTAGAGGATATTTCGGATGTGCCGCCAGAGAGAGAGGTGGAGTTTTCTATAGATCTAGTTCCTGGTACTAGACCTGTATCTATGGCACCATATCGTATGTCGGCATCTGAGTTGGTTGAGTTGAAGAAGCACTTGAATGAATTGTTAGAAATGAGGTTTGTGAGGCCTAGTGTATCTCCTTGGGGTGCTCCAGTTTTATTGGTGAAAAAGAAAGATGGAAGTATGCGATTGTGTATTGATTATCGCCAGCTGAATAAGGTGACGATTAAGAATAAGTATCCTCTTCCGAGAATTGATGATTTGATGGACCAGTTGGTAGGTGCGTCTGTGTTTAGTAAAATTGATTTGAGATCGGGTTATCATCATATTAGAGTGAAAGAGGAAGATATTCAGAAGACGGCTTTTAGGGCATGCTACGGACATTACGAATATTCTGTGATGTCGTTCGGGGTTTCTAATGCGTCGGGTGTGTTTATGGAGTATATGAATCGTATTTTCCATGAGCATTTGGATCGATTTATTGTTGTGCTTATTGATGAAGTCTTGATTTATTCTAAGTCCCGAGAGGAGCATGCGGAACATTTGCGTGTTGTGTTGCAAATTTTGAAGGAAAGGAGACTTTTTTCCAAGTTGTCCAAGTGTGAGTTCTGGTTGTCAAAAGTGAGTTTTCTTGGGCATGTGATTTCAGGTAATGGTATTGTTGTGGATCCATCTAAAGTAGATGCAGTTCTACAATGGGAGGCTCCTAGATCAGTTACTGAAATTAGAAGCTTTTTGGGTTTAGCTGGATATTATCGAAGGTTCATTGAAGGCTTTTCCAAGTTAACACTTCCTTTGACCCAACTGACTTGTAAAGGTAAAGCATTCATTTGGGATATTCAGTGTGAGGAAAGTTTTAGTGAGCTGAAGAGAAGATTGACTACAGCTCCGATTTTGGTCTTACCAAATCCTAGTGAACCGTTTGTGGTGTATTGCGATGCGTCTTTGATTGGTTTAGGTGGAGTGTTGATGCAAGAATGTAAGGTTGTGGCTTATGCTTCGAGGAAATTGAGGATTCATGAGAAGAATTACCCTACTCATGATTTGGAATTAGCGGCAGTGGTTTTTGTATTGAAAATTTGGAGGCATTATCTCTACGGTGCAAGATTCGAAGTCTTTAGTGATCATAAGAGTTTGAAATACTTATTTGATCAGAAAGAGTTTAATATGAGGCAACGGAGATGGTTGGAATTTTTGAAGGACTACGATTTTGGCTTGAATTACCATCCTGGTAAAGCTAATGTGGTAGCCGATGCGTTGAGCCGGAAATCTTTGCATATGTCCGCTTTGATGGTTAAAGAGTGGGAACTTTTGGAAGCATTTAGGGATTTGAGTTTGGTGTGTGAATTGACATCTGATGGCGTGAGGCTTGGTATGTTAAAGGTCACTAATGATTTTCTGTTAACCGTTGCGAGAAACAAAAGTTGGATGTGAAATTTGTTGATTTGATGACGGTTGGAGATCAAAGTGTGAATGATGACTTTAAAGTGGATGATAAGGGTTTTTTGAGATTTCGTGGTAGAATTTGTATTCCTGATGATTTGGACTTGAAAAAGATGATTTTAGAGGAAGGACATCAGAGTAGTTTGAGTATACATCCAGGAGCTAATAAGATGTATCAAGATTTGAAGAAGATCTTTTGGTGGTCCGGATTGAAGAGGGATGTGGCTCAGTTTGTTTATGCGTGTTTGACGTGTCAGAAGTCAAAGGTAGAACATCAGAAGCCTAGTGGATTGTTGCAACCGTTGGATATTCCCGAGTGGAAATGGGACAACATTTCTATGGATTTTGTGACAGGGTTACCTAATACACAGAGGGGACATAATTCCATTTGGGTGATTGTGGATAGGCTGACTAAATCGGCGCATTTCATTCCGATTGACATCAGTTTTTCTTTGGAGAGGTTGGTTGAGATTTATATCCGTGTGATTGTGAAGCTACATCGTGTTCTGTTGTGTATTGTTTCAAATCGAGATCCAAGGTTTACTTCCAGATTTTGGGAAAGTTTGCAAAAGGCGTTAGGTTCCAAGTTGAGATTGAGTTCTGCTTATCATCCTCAGACGGATGGTCAGACGGAGAGAACTATTCAGTCGTTGGAAGATTTGCTGAGAGCTTGTGTTCTTGAGCAAGGTGGTACTTGGGATAGTTATCTTGCGTTGGTGGAATTCACATATAACAACAGTTTCCATTCGAGTATTGGAATGGCACCTTTTGAAGCATTGTATGGAAGGAGATGTCGAACACCTTTGTGTTGGCATGAATCTGGTGAGAGTTCGGTGGTTGGACCGGAGTTAGTGCAACAGACTACGGACAAGGTAAAACTTATTCGTGAGAAAATGAAGGCTTCTCAGAGTAGGCAGAAGAGTTATCATGATCGAAGGAGGAAAGATCTTGAGTTTCAAGAAGGTGATCATGTATTCTTGAAAGTTACACCGGTGACGGGCGTTGGTCGTGCATTGAAGTCGAAGAAGCTTACTTCTCGGTTTCTTGGTCCTTACCAGATATCCGCGAGAGTGGGTGTTGTGGCTTATCGGGTGGCGTTGCCGCCGAGTTTTTCGAATTTGCACGATGTGTTCCATGTTTCACAGCTTCGGAAGTATGTTCCGGATCCGTCGCATGTGATTCTGATGGATGAGGTTGAGGCAAGGGAGAACCTTACGGTTGAGGCATTACCAGTGAGAATTTTGGATCGCGAGTTGAAGCAGTTAAGAGGCAAGGATATTGCGCTTGTGAAAGTAGTGTGGGGAGGCGCTGCTGAGGGCAATTTGACTTGGGAGTTGGAGAGTCGGATGCGGGAGTCGTATCCGGAGTTGTTCGTCTCAGGTAATATTTTCGAGGACGGAAATCTCTAAGTGGGGGAGAGTTGTAACGCCCCAGTTTTTGTTAAATTTATTTAATTGAGTCGATTTAATTATTTTTGGTCTTTATATTATTTTATTCTTGACTTTTATTCGGCAATATATTATTTTTCATTGTTGTTATGTTTTATCGCGTTTTGAGAGCGTTTACGAGATATTTGAGTGTAGGGGTATTTTGGTCTTTTGATGGGTAGATATTATGTTTTTCATTTAAAATAGAACTTAGAAGTTAGAAAGAGAGAAAAATAGAGAGAAAGAAAAAGAGAAGAAGGAAAAGAGAAAGAAAAGAAGAAAAAGGGAGAAAACTTAGAGAGAAAGAAATTGATCCAACCGACTTTTCAAACACGATTAAATTGGGTAAGGGTGTGAAACTCGATTATCTTATGCTTGTGTATGAACATGTATGTGTGTGGTTGAATATTCTCTTGCCTTTCCATAGTTTCACTTCTAGGTTGAAAATGAGAAAATGATTAGGAATCGATGTTTTCGCGGTCGGAAATCGATATAAATTGCGTTGTATGATCACACTGTGTTTATGAGCAATTGCTTATATTTGTTTTGCTGTTGGAATTGATTTGGGATGAAAAATGGGATTTTTGGGGGTTTTGGAACCATGTAACCCGCAGCAGAAAATTCTGGTTCTGGTGCGATTCGCCAGGCGAATTAGGTCTCGCCACTAGTTCGCCAGGCGAAGTGCTGGCGAAGGGGGTTCGCCAGGCGAAATCGTAAGTCGCCAGGCGAAATTGGAAAGACAGAAATGGGTTAGCTTCTGTAACTCTTGGGGTTTTTCTAAATTTTTGGTTCGCCACTAGTTCGCCAGGCGAAGTGCTGGCGAAGGGGGATCCGCCAGGCGAATTCCTAAGTCGCCAGGCGAATCTGGCTGTTTCTCAATAAATTCTTTTCTTTGAAAATTCATAACTTTTGATTCGTAACTCGGATCGAGGCGTTCTTGGTACCGTTAGAAAGCTAATAAAATGTTCTTTCTTATTAAAAGGGTTTTGAGATTGGTGGCCGATTTAATTATGTCGGGAATTTGTAAATGTGTCGTTTTGTCGACTTTTATCGTTTTAATTGCGTGTAATTGATGTGTTATCATGCAATGTGCTTTTGATACATACCGTATGACTTGTGTGTTGTTGTATGAGATAAATGCATGTGATGAAATGTTGTGATAATGGTTTGTGGCCTAAGGGAAAGAAAATGCATTGTGTTGTATTTGATGGTATATGCATGATTATGGATGTGTATATGTGTGCATTTGAATGTCATGAGTCATTGTATGCCAAGCATCATGATATGCGTTCTTGTGATGTCGTGTTCCCTAGTGGGTGTGAGCGACGAAACGGTTCCAGAGGGAATCCGCTATAACATCGTGAGCCTTATACCGAGGGGACCTAAAGCGATGATTATAGACGATCGTGAACCTTATACAAAGAGGAACTAAAGCGATCGGATCGTGAGCCTTATACCGAGAGGACCTAAAGCGATCCATAAATGTCGTGAGCCTTATACCAAGAGGACCTAAAGCGACGGGGAACATCGTTTGGCCGACGGGGAGTTACACTAAGTAACAAGCGATGATTCCAATAGTTCCTGAGTGAACTAATGATGAGAATGATGGATGGAACGGTACCGCATTGCATTGCATAGAGTCGTTGTGTCGGTCTCTGTGCATTTGCATAAATCATGAATGGATTGATTTTGTGTGGAATTGTGAATGGAATTGATGAGTTGAGATATATATATATATGTTGGTAATAATTGTATTATGCGTGATTGATATGCCTTGGTGATGGATATATGAGATATGCATTGTGTTGTTTTGTATTTGAATTCTGGTGTAAGTTGTGGTGAGAATATTTTGCATGTGTACTTTTGTGTTATTATATAATTGTATGCAATTATATTATGATTGTGTTTCTCACCCTTCTGCTGTTTTGAATGCTCTATGAGGCATTGCAGATTAGATGCTGGAGGTCTTTTTGTGAAGCTTAGGTCTTCATTCTTTTGTTGGTCGGCTTTGATATGTAGCACCGGGTCGTCGGGGAGATCGTTTATGATTATATGTATATGTATATGTTCTTTTTGGATTGTACATGTATGACTTTGTATATGACAGACAAACTTTTATGTTATATATATATATATGAGATTCAGTTGCAGATTTTCCGCTTTTATTCTGTATCTGAATTGTGGGTGTTAGGAACTGAGTTCCTCTGTTATGTGCTACCTGATTGTTGCATATCTTTATGAGCAGGTTGTTGTATTTTGTCTCAATTGATGTGACGCCTCTGTCTTTGCCATGAATGTTTTAATTATACTTTGATTATTTGTTATCGCTTTAATTAATTGGGGGGATAGATTGGGGGTGTTACAATGGTTACCTGCAAACCTGTAAACACCCAGCCCCTCTCACATGTAGGTTCTAAAAAAACCGAGGATCCTCAGCTTCACGGGCTCTCAGGTCGAGAAATGATGATACGGTCACCATTTCTAGTTTAGCATCATCATCAATCGAGGAGGCCTCAACTGATTCCCCTAAAAAAGGTCACCCTATAATAAGTTCCCAGCTTTGGGTCCTCGGGTCAAGAAGTATAATGGGTTTGCCATTTTTGGTCTGCCATTACTACTTCTTGGGAGGAGTACCTCAACTAAGTCCTCGGGGAATGGTCGCCAAAGTCGACAACTTCCAAGGTTAACACCCCGAAATGTACAAGACGCACAAATCAGAATATCTCCCAAGAAAACCTCGTCTGGATGTGTATTTCATGTAAACCAAACGTACCAAGACGCTACGTAGGCCACACTACTTTCCACTCTAGTCCTATGTTTACACTCAAGCCTGGGTAATGGGCTTATCTCTCAGATCACCCATCCCACTAAAAAACAACAGTCCAACACAGTCCAAAATATATGGCAACAGTAAATGTAAAGCAAGCAAATGCAATGGAAGCGATAAACATGCAACAATGCCATAAATAAAGCAGCAAAACATATAGATAGACACCCAATAACCAAAAGCACACAAGCGCTAGGATTGACTCGCTTAGGGAACCAGTTGTCCCCAGCAGAGTCACCAGCTGTCGCAACTGCGAAAAAACAACCGGCGGAAACAGAACAGAAGAGTCGCCACCGAACGTTATTTATCCCGACGCAGGGAAAGGAAACGATCGAAGAAAACCTCAACAAAGGGAAAGGAATGGTCATCGCAACCATAGTCTGGGTTAGGGAGTCAGTTACGCGAGGGGAAGGTATTAGTACCCCCACGCGTCCATCGTACTCGATAGGATCCACGCTTGTTGTCTAATCAAAGGGTGAGTCATCTAAAGCCTACTGCTAAACAGAAATGCAACGGGGGAAAGAAAAGAAAAAAGTGACTTGGTAGGACATCGCCGTCCTAGGCCTTCGTATTCCCTTGTGCAATGGAAAAGTCAGAGTCAACGTAGTTCGACGGACTACACGCTAATGGGGGGAGGTTGCTCGCCAAGACATCACCGTCTTGTGCCTACGTATCCTCAATCTAACCAGAGAGAGGAAATCAGAGCGTCCATAGTTCGTGGTAATGAACACACAATGGCTAAGTGTTTTTTATGAGCGACGTTAGGTTCACGTCCGACAGTTAGGGTCGATGCCTGTTTGCGACAAAAAGGAAGTAACATGCTCTTTTCTGAAAATGATTTGAAACCCAATAATCCCGAAGGATGAAAAAGATTTGAATTTGTATTGTGTTTTTTAGACAGAAGTGATTTGAAGTTAGTTTGAAACTCACATTGCACTAAAGTCTATGACATAGGAGCGAATGCGTCGCAAATCGCCCCAAGACGGGACGCCCGCTAAACACTCTAGAAAAATGAAGGGAAACCCCACATTCCTCATTTCCCATGTACTTAAGGCTCATGGCGCACAATGCTTGTTGCCTTTATTAAGTGTTTTAGATTTGTTAGGAGATGAGAAGAGAAGACTCAAAGAACGAAAAGAAAATACTAAGGGAATTTTATCCTAATGTTATCATGCAAAAGTGGCCCTAAGGTTGAGGTAAGAAAGGAAGATTTTACCTAATGTTAGCATACACAGATATCAAACCTAAGGAAAGCTACCTAGAATCCTAGGGTCTAGCAAACCTATGGGGAGCATGCAATCTTAAGCAAGCAAGTAATCACAAAAAGCTCTAGGAGTATCCACATCGCTCGAGTAGCACGCATCTACCAAGGAATCATGCCACCAAGGTAGTAAACAGGGGACCTAACCACGATATCAAGTTATCGGGCAGGAAAAGGGGACACCTAACCATGATATCAAGTCATCAAGGTAGGATAGGGGAAAGCTATAGCCAAGGGGTCATATCAACCGAGGTAAACGAGCTATCTGTAGGAAATGAAGTGTCTGTACCATGGTATCATATTACCAGGCAAGAACGGAAATGCGGGGGATATAGTAAATGGTGCGTTTGTGCACAAAGCATCAACGTCGGACAACGCGAGCTAGACAAATTGCGGGGGTCCGACTGCAAGACCTCTTCCCGCTTGTAACTCGATAATAAGAGCGGGGTAACATGTCCAATGCATCAACACGTAGTGCGAGCGAGTGAACGACTCAACTGAAAGTGCGGGGATCGATTGCATGTCCCATTTCGCTTGCCTTCTCTGAGGACTTATCAGGGGGAATCGGAGATGGGATGCCTCTTTTGAGGCCTTTGGCACAAAAGTAAACAATCAGAAACATGGCCTCCTTTGAGGACTTCCAGAAAAATGCCCGCCAAAAAGAAACGGTCGGGACTTAGTCCTACTTCTCATGGCATCGAAAGCAGTAAAGGGCAGAATGAGATAAAAGGGGAAATAAGCTATACCAAACAGATAACAATCCGTAGCAAAAGCAAACAAAGTAAGAAACCCGGAATACTTCGAGCAAGCTAGCATCAACAAACAAAGCAAGTCAAAAATCGTATATCTGACATAAGCGTCAAAGCATGGTCGGTGTGAAAATAAATCACAACCGACATGTGGTGTGTATCAGACACAACCACACAATCAAATAGTACACCTGCAAGAAACGCAATCCAGACAATACGCAAGCAAGTATATACATCTCACAAAGTGAGAGACAAGATAAGTCACATCGGAAGTGAAGCGGTATCCCACAAATAAAGTGGAATACCAAGCGGATAAGAATCATCGGAAACTTCTTGCAAATCTTTGCACAAGCTTAAAAAACACGTTATAAACAACAAGGAAATGCAACCAGAATTTTCACATTCAATTCACAACTCAAAAACAAGTAGCAACATGATAATATGCAATCCGATCTAACATCGGAACCAATACTTTGAAACCCGGGTAGCGGTGACGCAATTGTTTGAAACGCATACAAAACCAATCCGGAAACAAACAAACTCAAGCGTAATAGTCCGTAAATGACCAAAAAGACTCAAACATTTATCATACAAAAGTCGAAGCTCAATGTACACATCAAATGGAGTCGAATAGCATTAAATTCAAAAATAGCCGCACAAAATCATCAGAACGGAATCGCATAAAAATCACACGATAGCCTACAAACATGCCAACAGACTCAAAAAACTATATGGCTCGAATTAAATCAAAGCGGAAGTACGACTTCCGTGCACGGGGCAGTAGCAAAACGCGGAAAAAAGTTGTCTCAGAATCGCATAAAAATCACATGAAAGCTTGCAATCGTGCCAACGGACTCAAAAATGAACTCGGTTCGTCCAAATTCCATGTGGAAGTATGATTTTCGAAACTGGACAGTAGCTAAATTCGTAAAAAAAAATGTCCGGAATCAAATAAAAACTATACCAATGGCTCCGGAAGCATTAAACGGATCAAGTTACATTATTCATAAAGGCAAAAACATACTACAGTTTGAAAGTTAGCACACAAATGAGTTAGCATCAAGTATTAAAAAAAAACTCAAAAGTTAATACAATCTTATTTGACTCAAGTATTTTTAGTGTAAAAAAAACAAGTTATGTCATACTTTGAGTCAAATGGAAATTGTCTTAATCCATGAATTGCCAAAAACTAGCAAGCGGACATAAGAATCAACACTAACCACAAAATATCACAAACATACCGAAAAAGAGAATATGCAACAAGAATTGAGTTTCAACATCAAGAGTTAACCGAAAATTGGTAAGAACATAAGAAATGAGCAAAAATATGCATCAAAGTGAATTTGGCATAAAGTTCAACACAATACAAGCCAACAATATCAAATCGAATTCTCAAGAATTAAGCACAAGCATTATGTCGGAACCAACAATTTGACACAAAGTTAGTAATCCGGAATTTTTCAAGTTTATGTCCAATCTCAAGAATCATATTAATTCTCTACAAATCTAACCAATTCCAGTTTTAATCAACATCACAATGTGAATTCAAGAATTAAATCAATTCAAACAATATCAATTCACATCATCAAAGTCTCTTAGGAATTTTCACAAACACCTAGACTACAACAATTCCCCAATTCAATTCCAAATCAAATCACATGTTAATTCTAGCAACAATTCCTACTAAATCACATAGATCAAGGATTAGAGTCAAGAATTATTACCAAATCACCAATCGAAGAAGAGAAATGCGAAGAGGAGGCCGGAAAATCCCGCACGGAGGGAGAGAGACCGACGGGAGGCGTGGCGACGGCGGCGGTGAGGCCGTGTGGTGGCCGGCGAATCCGAGGGAGAGAGAAAGGGTGAAATCGCGGGAGAGAGAGGCTAGAGAGAAAAACTTGTGATTTTTTGCCTTTGAATATTGATGATCTTGATGAAGGTGATGATGAACTTGATGAAGTTATTGAGAGAATGGAAACCCTTGGGGTGTTTGATCTTTTTTAGAGTTGAGAGAAATGATTTTGGGAGTTTTTTGGTGAATGGTGAGTTATGAGATCCTCTAAGAGAGGGAAACTGAAATTTGAATATATAGCGCGATGAAAAATGAAGTGAAACGGTAAAATTCCGGCTTATCGGCAGCTTAAGTGAAAATAACACCTTGCTCGGTACAAAATTTTGACTCTGAGCCTCTTACGAAATTGTCCGCGTTTGAGTAACGGACGCAACGCAAAAAGAACGGACGTCATACGATTAAAATCGAATGAGTTCGATACGTTTAAGCGGAAAGACGTCACTGTCAAAAGTCGTTTTTTTCAGCTTATTTAGCGTCCGCTACTCGGAAAAGTGACAAGCTCATGCCTTTCGGAGCAGAATTTCGACTCGGCTTTGTCAACAAAATTGTAGATCTATGAGTCGGTGACGTCGTATTAAAAGATGAGCGTGATCGGATAAAAACGAGTGAGATATGAATTTTACGGTGGAGCAACGTTCAGCCTTTTTCTTCAGTTCAGCATTCCGTTTTGCGAAATAAATCAAAACGGAAATCTTCGGAGCACCGTCCGAACCCGGGCTTGTCTATGAACTTGAAGATAATAAAATTTATGATTTTGCGCTTCGAGAACAGACGCGATACGATAAAAATCGACCGAGTTATAATTTTTGCAAAACCGGACAGACAGTGAATTGCATCAGAGAATTCCTCAGGTGATTCGCACTTTTGGAGTCCTTATACTCATAATCGGTTCTCGTTGAAAACATACGGCATGAAGATAACATCAAGACGGAAATAATGCCGAAAGAACGGGTCAAAACCGATGAATGAGCTGAAAATTATGAATTTTTTAAGATCCGAAATACACTGGTTCAGCACTGATTTTCACTGTTTTTCCACTGCATCGACTCAGAGAATTCGCGTGTTCGGAGATCTTCTTCAAAGAATTAGCCTTCGGCCAAAACACGAAAGTTGGAGAAGATATCAAGCCGGAACTTTCAGCGCAAGAACCACTCAGAGATGTTGATCCAATCAGAAGTTGTGAATTTTGAACACCATCGGCACAGTTAACCAGCGAAACCGAAATTCCAAAAACAATTAATTCCCGTCACTTCCCTTGATGAATTGGCTTCCGAGCCAAACATAAAAGTTGTAGAAAATACCAAGACGGTTCTAACTGTTGAATATCAAAGAACCTTGATCCCATAACCATAGAACCAAATGATATGCATGAACTAGCTAAAATGCAAATGAATGAAGCATAAGTCAGTTGGGTAAGGAACATGAAGGCAAATTTTGGGGTGCTACACTACCACAACGGCCAATACATGCAACCGTAGTGATATTTTACTTTTATGGTGAAATTTCATAAAAAAGCGCCAGAGTATTAACAATTAAAAATTTTAAATAAAAAATAAAATATATCACAATAGTTGTAAGCATCAACCGTAGTCATAAACTTTAAAGTTTTTTATTTAAAAATAATTAAAAATGAATAGGCACGACTTAACAACGGTTGGCTCTTCAACCGTCGTCTTAAACTTTTAATTTTTTTTATTTAAAAATAAATAAAAATGAAAAGACGCAACTTAACAATGGTGGAACTCTTGAACCGTCGTCGTAAAATTTTAAGTTTATTATTTAAAAATAATTAAAAATGAAAAGGCGCCACTTAACATTAAAGGAATAACATGTATGAGGGCCTTGAGGTTCGAACCCATGAAAGTTTGAGGTTATCACGACGGTTGGCTCCTTAACCGTTGTTATATACAAATAATTTTTAATCAAAAAACAATAATATTATGATAGCGCCTTAGGTAAGAGATGTCACAACGGTGTATGGAATAAGTGTGGTGACCATGGCGTTGTTGTTTACGCGTTTTGTAGTAGTGAGCCATGTTGAGTAACATATTTGACAACATTAAGACATTCACAATCTAATGTCATAACATTCAGCTTGACATTATATTCCTCCATCATCTGCTTCATCCACACTAGTTGAGAGCAACCCCTTTCTTGTCTTACCATAGTTAGTTTCAACAGTGTTCCCAAAAACACATCCATCCACATTGTAGGATTCTTTCATTAAGAATTCAGTGTTGTGAGAGTAGAATACACCATAGACACTTGTTTCAATGATGTAATTCAAGAGCTTCTTTTCTTGAATGATAGAACTCATCCTTGGTTCCAGCTTAAGGTCAAGACAAGAGTCTGATATTTTCTCTGTATATTCATAAGGGTGTCTTACAATGAGTTCTTTGGATAGCTCTGCCTAAACTTTAACAGAGAGACCTGAAGTGAATTGAGGATCATCTGTCACAATGTTAGAAAGATTGCATATTTCTTCTTTTCTAGTCTGCACAGAGAATGTTCCAACATCATTCTCAGCATCTATCATTTGTTTAGTAATTGAATCATCAATTATCACACTGATAGATTCCTCAATCATTTTAATTCTAGAGTTAAAGACTCTATAGGCTCTGTTGCTTGAAGAGTACCCCAAAAATACCCCTTCATCACTTATAGGAGTTGTCTTACCATTTTGATCTTTTTCAGTTAATACAAAGCATTTACTTCCAAACGTATTCAAGTGTTTGATTGTAGGTTTCCTCCCTTTCCATAGCTCATAGATAGTGGTTAAAGTACCACCTCTTAATGTGACCCTGTTATGAATGTAGGACGCAATATTCATAGCTTCAGTGCAAAATTCCAATGACAATTGCTTGGCATGAAGCATAACTCTAGCATATTCTTGTATACATTTGGTATTCTGTTCAACAATTCCACCCAGCTGAGAAATGATAGAAGAAAAGAATTCAAGACTAATATTTTAAGAATCACAAAACTCTGAGAATTATGCATTCTTAAATTCCTTGTCATGATCACTTCTAATCTTGATAATCACACTGTTCTATTCCCTTTGAATACTTTTACACAGTTCTTTAAAGGCTTCAAACAAGTCTGATCTTTCCCTAATAAACTTCATCCACGTGAACCCAGAAAAATCGTATATAATCACATGAACATACCTTTTTCCATCTAAGCTTTCTATCTTCATTGGTCCCATCAAATGCATATGAAGCAGTTCCAGCACTCTGGATGTAGTCTGATGTTGCAACATTGTGTGAGGCATCATACCCTGCTTTCTAATTTCACACACTCCACAGATTTTCCCTTGTTTAATCTGAAGATCTGGAATTCCTCTAATGGCTCCTACAGTAATTATTACCTTCATTCTTTTGGGATGAAGATGTCCAAGAATCTGATGCCATAACTTTATTTCATCCTCATTGGTTATAGAACATTTGGAGGAATAGGCAGTTATTTGAAGGTCCCATAGATAACAGTTATCTTAGGACCTTATACCTCTCATTAGAACAACATATTTCTCATCTTTGACTATGCATTCTGATTTTGAAAAATTTACCAACAAACCTTGATCACAAAGCTGACTAATGTTAATAAGGTTAGCAGTTAATCCTTTCACTAGAAGAACATCTTCTAAATTAGGAGATCCTGTACACATCAATCTTCCCGCTCCTTTAATTTCTCCTTTAAATCCATTACCAAATTTGACAGACCCTAAGGGTTGAGACTTAATATCCACCAACAGCCTCTGAATCCCCGTCATGTGTCTAGAGCATCCACTGTCAAAGTACCAGTCTTCTCTAGTTGAAGCTCTCAAGGAGATGTGAGCCATAAGATTCACATTCCTGTTGATAGACCTTATTTTCTTACTTACTTGATTGGCTTTGGCACGAGCTAAAGATTGTTGCACTCCATATAGCTTATAACAGAAGGGCTTAATGTGACCATACTCCCCACAGTAATGACACTTCCAAGTTGAGGCTTTAGAGTTTGTTAAAGACACACCATGTCTACCAGGATGTTGTAACATGTGGTTGGACATCGTGACCAATTTCTTTTTTTCAGAAGGAGGGAACTCTTCTACAGACTTATTGATTTGTTGATCATTAGAAGGATAATCACCTCCTGCATTTATATACTCTTTCACCACGTCATATTTGTTACTCATTCTTCTTAATGAGTTTGTCATGTTATTAGGCTTGGATTTTAGGAAGGTTACCTCATCCTGAAGATGATAAACCTTACATAGAAGTTCTTTCTTCTCATTCTCCAATACAACTATGATCTTCCTCTGATTCTCCTCTGTCTTAATATGTTCTTCACACTTGTTACAAGTTTCCTTGTAATACATATCCAGATCTTCATAAAGGAAATTTTCTTCACACGATTCTTCCTCATCATCCCATCTACTAGAGAGAGCAGTTAGAATGTTGACAATATCATAATTAGATTCATCTTCTGACTCATCATCATCAGACCATGATACAGACAACCATTTCTTTTATTTCTTACGAAAAGTAGGACATTCTGACTTGATGTGACCAAAACCCTCACACTTATAGCATTGTATTCCTTTGCCTTAATTTGACTTCTCTTCAAACATGGCATTCTTTTGAGAGTCATTGTTGTTTCTGATGTCAGATGAGATGTTCTTGACACCTGATCTTCCTTTTCTGTCCACCCTTTTAAGAACCTTGTTAAATTGCCTCCCAAGAAGCACAATAGCATTAAATATATCTTCATCTGTATCTAAGTCACATTTATCCTCTGAGTCTTTAGCATTTGACACAAAATCTATGCTCTTCTTCTTTTCAGTCTTTTCACTGATCCCTAATTCAAAAGTTTGAAGAGATCTCATAAGCTTATCAACCTTCATGTTGTTTATGTCTTGGGCTTCTTCAATGGCAGTTACCTTCATGTCAAATCTCTTTGGAAGAGATCTGAGAATCTTTCTGACCAACTTAGCTTCTGAAATCTTCTCCTCCAAGGCACTTGAGGCATTGGCTATCTCAATAATATTCATATGAAAATCACGAATGCTCTCATCATCCTTCATTTTTAAGTTCTCAAACTTGGTGGTAAGAAGTTGTAATCTTGACATCTTCACCTTAGAAGTTCCTTCATGGACAGTCTTCAAAATCTCCCAAGCATCTTTATCAAAGGTACAATTATTTATCAACCTGAAGATGTTCTTGTCCACTCCATTAAACAGGGCATTCAGTGCTTTGGAGTTTCCTGAGCTAGCTTGTCATCTTCATCATCCCAGTCTTCCTCAACCTTCATCACATCAGTATTATTATCATCCCTATTTCTAACCATTGGAGGATCCCATCCCTTGACCACAGACTTCCAAGCCTTGTTGTCTATAGACTTCAGAAAGGCCACCATGCGTGCCTTCCAATAATCATAATTACTTCCATCAAGGATGGGTGGTCTGTTCACATAACCTCCTTCCTAGTCCATTGGACCAGAAAGTATCTTCCCTAGAACTCACCCAGATATAGAGTAGGATGCCTTCTCTGATACCAATTGAAATTCTAGTATGCAGATATTAGATGTCCTAAGAGATGTCGAGACACTGATATCTATTTAACACACAAGGACTAAGGTACACAAAGTTAAAAGTACAGAAATAACAAAACACAAAGAGTTGTTAACCCAGTTCAGTTGATAACAACACCTACGTCTAAGGGCTACCAAGCCAGGAAGGAAATCCACTATTAGTAGTATCAATTCAAAGCTAAACAACCCAGTTTACAACTTCTCACTTAATACCTACCTAGTGCAATTTCTACCTAAGACTCGCCTAGGTATGAGACCCCTCTCACTTCCTACCAGTCACCAATAATAGTGATATGCATATAACTCTTTCAATGTTTTTAGAAAATACACTTCAAAAGACACACAATCACTTAATGCTTAAAATCTTAGGGGTGATTGACAGAACTTACAACTCAATAGAGACATTCCTACTCTTATATCAAGATGATATTAGAGAGGCTCACAAACAGTCCACCTCAATGTATCAGAAGACACATGAGTGACATAATACAACAGTACACTAAAAGAAAACTCAAACCCTAAACCTTTATTTGCATACACGGTTTCTTCAATAATAATTCCACGTCTATTTTAGGTTTAGTAAGTCTCCTTTTATAGCCTCGTGCAGAATGGGCTTGGACTCTTCCCATTTTGTCAGTTTTAAACCATCCGCAGAAACTTCTCCATAATAGCAGGAACAAATCTCCAAAGTTTCCTAAAATGTCTCATCATCCAAATTCGGCATTTTGTGTACAGCTAGAGATACAGAATCTTGTTCCTGATAGCATCTTCTTGACCTGCGTAAACTACTGAGATATATTCAAAAGAAATATCACAGAATTAAAACAAACCAAATCTGTCAAGATTTAAAACACTCAGAATACATGTTCTGGTAGAACATGTTCCAACATCTGTTAGGACATCTGCTCTCAAGGTGAGTTGAGCAACATGTCACAACATCACACACGACATCCTGTAGTGAACCATGTTTTAGCAAAATTGATGTCAATCTATAACCCATGGAACCTTCAAAATTGAAATTGGGTATGGTTCTCTCTTCTTCTCTCAACTTTGATTCTCTCTGAAGTTGTTGTTGAGGTTATTGTGGTTGTTAATTTGTGAAGGTTGTTTGTGTGATTTGAAGGTTGTTTGAAGTTTGGAGGAATTTAGATAGAGCTTCTTTGGCAACTAAGAGCTTGAGTTTATGAGTGAAAATTGGTTGTTATTTATAGCTGAGGGTGGGTGAGTTTCAGATTGAAATTCATTGTCATTTTGTGTCTTCTTTTTTGGTTTTTCTACGCTATGTATTTCGTTTTGCAATTTTTTGCGTGACGTGTATTTTTGTGACGTAGCAGGACGTTTGGAAATGTTTGTGTGAGTTCGACTTCATGAGTTTTAAGGCTTGCACTGAAGATGGTTTATGGCTGGGAATTTTTTGTTTCATGTGTGTGTTTACGTTGGCTTGGAAGTTTCGTAGCCACTGGCTTGTGTTGTGGATTGTTGTCTTATTAGCTTGGTAGTGAGGCTTGCTTATGAAGAAGGCTTAGGCTAAGTTTTAGTTTAGGATGATTTGGCTTGTTGAAAGGTTGAAGCTTTGTTTTCCCGTGTATGGCTGAGTAGCATATGCGTGTGGCTTGCGTATTTTCTTGGCTGATCCTTTATTGCAATTAGCCTCTTTTTTTTGTTACAACTTTGAAAAGTAATGGGATTGTGTAATGACAAATGATATGGGCTTTTGTAATGGTTTTGGTAATGACATGGGTTCCTCATGTAACTTCCATGAATTTTATTTTCATCTCCCTTGTTTTGTCCAAATTTTGCAAAGTGTGATGGGCCTTCCTATTCGTGAGTTTGTTTTCCTCATTTTTGTACATTTGATCCAATATATTTTTTTTTGTATGAGTGTGGACTTTGGACTTGTAATTTTGAATGGTCTTGAATCATTATTTACTTTGCACCCTCCATACTCATTTGGACCATGCTTAATTCCATAAATTTTTGAACTTGAATAAAAATGATAACATTCTTGAATGAACTTTTCATGTGGATGTCAAATCCAAAAATTCACTTGAAACCACTTTTAACAACTTTGAATTCTTCTTGAATAAACTAAACTATGGGAATAAATTAAATCCTTGAGTCAAAATGAATCCACCACTAAACCAATCCTTAAACTTTGCCACTTGTATCTTGATAAACCAAAACTTTCACCTTAAACCTTTTTTTAGCAAGAACACCTTGAAATCAGAGCATTATGACTTGATATGTGAACTGCACTGCAACTATACCAAAACCTTAATTGAAAGTGAACTGGATTTTGATGACTATCAACCATGAAACAACTTGATTTTGCCACAACCTCGGTAACTTTGTAATGAAGCAAACCACTTGCTTGACTAAGGTTATGTCAAACTTCCATTGAATTCCAACCAATACTACACACATGCTTGGGACAAGAAAAAGAAAAGGGTAGGACAAATTTGGAGTATGACAATCCTCACCTCATTACGAATATAGTTTGTAGTTGCTGAGAAAAAATCATTAGAGACCTATTGCATGAGACATGAATCAAGATGATAATCATGAATAAAGTTGAAACAGTAGGAACTTGTGCTATGTTGTTGCTTGTTGCGCTCTTCTAAATAAGCATGGCTCATACTATATAGTCTTCATGAATACTTGCAAGATCAAAATCTATTCCTTACACGCTAGTCACATCAGCATTATTTTTATGAGAATCTTCCATCGTAGCATTGGTAAATGAAGTTTCACCATGAGAATAATTAACATTAATAAAGTTAAAAAGATCATTCTACAATCAGTAGGAACAATTTGAAGTTTTTGTTTGAGATGTGTTTTTGAGTTGAGCAAAATATGACATGATTTATGGCTATCACGATGAGTGATTCTTTCGTGATTTTTGCAGGTCTGAATGCAAATTTTTGTGGGTCTCAAAGCAAGAAGGATATAGAAGTAATCATCAAAACTTGCAATTAGATGACAATGATGTTAAATAAATGCAAAACCCATACATGTATAAGAAAAATAGAAAGAAAATTAACACCTTTCTTATATTAAAAATGGACTGCAGTGCAAGATTTTGTTGGTTTTGTTTCTCATAAGTCACACATCGATTACCTTTAATTTAAGTGTTTATAAAGTATACACTAGCTTATTTTAGTGTAAACTTATGGATTGCTTAAATGTTGCAAAGATATGGACTTGGACTCAACAACATTTATTTTAAAATTAGTAATTTATTAATTGAAATAACACTAATAAATTAATTATCCTAGTCAATATTACCAACTTATTAAAAAAAAATTTCATAATCATCATTGTCATATCTACAAAATGGAGGCGGGCTAACTAAATTTCAAGTGATGTAAAATTTAGGGACTAAAAAATGGTTTTAAAAATTTAAGACTTAAAATTAAAAATCATCAAACTAGGAAGGCCAAAAGTGTATTTACGTTTAATAAAAAATATACTTTATTTTAATATACTTAAAAATATCTAAAAACTAAAAACTAAAATTAATAGATTTCATGCACGACATCAAAAGTGTCACACATTACAAAAAACTTACACTTCAACATTTTTTTTTTGATTAAAATTAAATATGGGGAATTAAAACCGTTTAAAAACAAAATAAAGGAACTTATTTTGTGAGTAAGAAATAATATTAAAATCAAAATTGTAATTTAACAAAATAACAAATATAAAATTAGTTTTTTTTAACTATTCTTAAAATAATAATTGTAAAGAATTCAGAGATTTATACTTACTCTTGTGACCATTTAAAAATGATTTTAATTTTGTATTTGAAAAATGAGTTGAGAAGAATAGTAATTTTGATTATCTACGAGTACTAACTCCCATAACAGCAACAACAAAAAGTTGTTTAATGTGACTTGTATAAGTGTCCACAATAATTAAAAACTCACTATCATTCATTACATCTTATTTAAGTTAAAGCATCCTCGCCTGAATTGCTTCACCATAAGAAGGACACACTTTTATTTCTCAATCTAATTGTAGAAGCCTCGGGATACGTGTATCAATCAAACTCCATTCCATTGCACAACTAATCTCTTATTTTGTTCATTAAATGAACAAAATATTGTGTTATTTTGTTATTTTTTAAAATTTTTTGTTATGTATTAATAAGTGTGAGTATTGTGGATAATAGTCTCATATTGGATATAAATGTAGTGATTTGAGCATTTATAAGTGGGAGAACCCACACACATATCACCTTAAGATTTTTGGTGAGTATGTGGTGTGTATCTCACAAATGTGTTGCTCTAGAAAAAAAAAAATACCACAATGTTCAATGCTCCCTAATAGAAATCTTTCCCTAATAGTGGTATCATGAGCCTTTGGTTCGAGTAAAGGACCGACTTACTTGTATCGAAAGTACTCCCCACAGGTAGTGGTTAGGAGGTGTCCCGTTGAAGAGTGTCAACAGCGGTACAAGGGTGCAATTGAACAGTTGAAGCTTCCGCTTAAGGGGGAACATTGTGGATAGACTCACACTTGAGGGGGAGTGTTAAGTATTAACAAGTGTGAATATTGTGGATAATAGTCTCACAATGGATAGGAATGTGGTGACTTGAGCATTTATAAGTGGGAGAACCCACACACCTATCACCTTAAGATTTTGGGTGAGTATGTGGTGTGTCTCTCACAAATGTGTTGCTCTAAAAAGAAAAGTTCCGCAATGTTCAATGTTCCCTAGTAGAAAATTTCCCCTAACAATTTTGCATTTTCTTTGCCTTAAAAAAAATCTTGTTTTATTCAAAATATTCACCATAACCTTTGAATCAACACAGATCTTCATTGTGTTATAACCTCTGATATGTGTTAGTTGCAATCCTTTTAACACGCCCCATAACTCAGCAATAAATAAAGGGGTTATAATTAACAATCTCTTTAAAGAAACCACATAATCAATTATTATAGTGATCGCAAATTAAATTTCAACAATCAGTTCATTGTTTTTACTAACACGATCAATATTCAACTTTGAGGGTATTGGTTGTAAATGAATTGTTGGATTATGCCAAGAGGTTTAAGAAGAGTTGTATGATGGTGAAGGTAGATTTTGAGAAGACATATGATTGTGTGTCGTGGGATTTTCTTAGATACTTGTTGAGGCGAATAGGGTTTGGTGTGAAGTGGAGAAGTTGGATTAAGGCTCTTGTTTTTAATAGTTCAATGTCGATCCTAGTGAATAGTAGTCCGACTCGGAATTTTTCGGTTTCTAGAGGTTTAAGACAAGGGGATCCGCTTTCTCCCTTTCTATTCTTATTGGTTGCGGAAGGTTTATCGGGTGTGGTTAATGTGGCTTCTTCTTTAGGAGATTTCAAGGGTTTTCATATGGATTATCAAACCCATTTTTAAATTCTCCAATTTGCTGATGACACTATCCTGATTGGGGAAGATTCTTGGAACAATCTTTGGGCGATTAAGGCTATCGTTCGGGGTTTTGAGTTGGCTTCCGGATTGCGTGTTAACTTGAATAAGAGTACGCTTCTTAGTGTAAATTTGGATCAGAAGTTTATTCAAGCGGCTTCCTCTTTTCTCAATTGTGAGATTGGTACTTCATCCTTTTCTTTCTTGGGTATTCCAGTTGGTACCAATCTGAGGAGATGTGATGTGTGGAGACCGATTGTGTCGAGGCTTAGAAGAAGACTTAGAGGTGGAAAAATATGCATCTTTTTATTGGTGGAAGAATGGTTCTTTTGAACTCAATTTAGTCAAGTATTCTGATTTATTTCTTCTCTTTCTATAAGGAACCTAAGGCCATTATTAAAGAGATTATTATGCTTCAAAGAAATTTTCTTTGGGGGGTGACGAAGAGAGAAGGAAGATTAGTTGGATTTGTTGGGATAAGGTTTGTCTCCCAAAAAAGGAAGGGGGGCTTGGGGTAAAACATTATGGGAAGTTTAATTTGACTCTTCTTATCAAATGGAAGTGGCAGATTTTGAATGAGGAGAATTCTTTATGGTCTAACTTTCTTTCTTGTAGGTATGGAAACATTAAAATAGCAATGCTTGACGTTTCTTCTTTCAATACAAAGAGTAAATCTTCTCTTTGGTGGAGGGATCTTTGTGCGGTTGGTTGTTCGGATTCGAATCAAAATGGAAATTGGTTCACTTCTTCTATTTCTCGCAAACTTGGATAGGGCTCTTTTTTGTTGTTTTGGCATGATCGTTGGATGAGCACAACTCCGATAAATATTCTATACCTGGATCTTTTCCTTTTGGCGGATAATAGTCTTTCAAAGGTTGCAGAAATGGGACGTTGGTGTGGGGATATTTGGCGTTGGAATTTTCATTTTAGGCTGTAAGTAGAGGACGGGGCGGAAACCGACCATTGGCGTGATCTGTTGTTGTCCTTGCAGTCTACTCAGTCTTTTCGCTCGACGAATGACTGGTTTGTGTGGTGGAGAAATCCAAATGGTTTTACAGTTAGTAATGCCTATGCGACACTCGGTTGTGATGATCTTTCGAGATCGGCTATGGATGATAAGATTTCCTTAGCTTTATCTCGTTTATGGAATACCAAAATGCCTAGTAGAATTCTTATTTTTGGTTGGAGATTGATTTGGAATAGACTTCTCACGAAGAAAGAGTTGTCAAAGCGAGGTATTTTATCGAGACCTCGTTCCTTGGTTTGTCCCTTGTGTAACGGGGTCGAGGAGGATTCATATCACTTGTTTTTTGGTTGTCCAATTTCCAAAAAGTGGTGGATGGATATTTGTCTTTGGCTTCAGGTGGAAGACTCCTTCTTGAATTGTTCGATTTTGGAGCATCTTCTTTGGTTGGATTCATCTTGTAAGTCCGCTTTTCTCTTGGATTTGGGTTGGTTTTTTGGTTTGACAATTTGTTAGGTTATTTGGAAGTGTAGGAATGATATTCTTTTTAAAGTTAGTTTTTTTGTCTAATTTTGATGGTGTGAGGTTGATTAAGCTCCTTTCGTGGGAATGGTTTGTTGTGTTCTTTAGACTTGTATCTAATTTATCTTAGTCGGAGTGGAAAAATGATCCGACTATTTTCTTTAGATAAGATCGGGTTTGGGGTTAGTTGTTTTTTGGTGGGTTTTGGTCATTCCTTGTCTCTTTGTTGTAATTTTGGGTTAAGCACCCCAAGTGCTTTTTAATTAATCTCCCTTTGCTTATAAAAAAAATCAACTTTATCCAATCTAAAGAAAAAGTCTGTCAACTAATAAGAGATTGAATCTTAAGATTTCTAAATGTATCTCAAATTAGTTATGGATTAATCATAATTTCTCACTTGCATAGTACTCGCAAGAAGAAGACAGACTAAAATCATAAAAAAAAAATTATGTCTTCCTTCTAAACGTAATTCTTCCTTCTAGAGCTCTTGAAACGGGTTAGGTAATATGGATCGGTCCACCAAACTCCGATAAATTATAGGGTTTGGACTTTAAAATTAAGGCTCATATTTTTTTAGAATTTTGTAAATTATATGGTTTGAACTTTAAAACTAGAGCTCATATTTTTTCAGGTTTTTGTAACCCTATCCTAAAAAACGCGTTGCCCATTTAGAGCATCCTGTATGAGTCGTGGATAACCTGTTAAACCTGCATAACTATACATTTTACAAAATTACATTAATACTTATATTGTCTCACTTCAAAACAATACATTGATTTTTTTCACCTCATTAAATTCTATCTTAATTCTATTTCATCTTTTTCTTTTAAATATTATATAATAATTTAATCAAATTAATTTTTATTAATTTTTATTTTACTTCACAATTTTCTCGTATCTATTAGTTTCTCTTATGTTAAATATTTAAATATTATTTTTTACAATTTAAACATGAATTATTTCAAAACATATTATAGTATTTATAAAAAAATATACGATAATTTTTTATTATATTTATAATAAATATTATGATATTTTAATTTTAATTTTTATATGAAAAATAGTTCATTTAGGATCGGATAAAAACTTGTATAGAATTGGATTTGTGTGATAATTTTTTAATTTATACTAGAATCTGACTTTATAAACCCGCCTCTAAAAAGTTTAAGACTCATAAAAACAGACTCATTTAAAAAACTGAATAGTTCATTTTAACAACTCTTCTAGGTTTAAACTGATTAACATTTTGTAAAAAATTGTAATATTAAAGTTTGAACAAAAGATCATCATTTTACCCAACCTTAAACTATTATGCTTCTGAGTCATCTAAATAGTAACATGTAATATATAAAAATTAAAAAAATCTAAATAGTAACATGTAATATATAAAAATTAAAAAAAAAACATATGGTATAGTTGTAACTTTTAAGCCTAAAATGTTATCTATCTACATATAATTTTACATTGTTCACTTCATGTTTTTTTTTTTTTTTGCCTTTCCCCTTCTTTTTTATCATAGGATGATCACTTTTACATCAAGAGCGTGAAAAACATCACTATATACTAAAATAATGAAACAAATGTGATTGAAAATGTAGCATGGGTTCGAAGATTAGTTAATTATTTATTGAAGAATTTAAAATACGATAATTTAAGATATATATAAAAATATTAAAATCAAACATTATTTAAATTATTTTCTAACAAAGACTAATTAAATTTGCAAATTTTAATAATAATTTATAAAGGAAGTATGAGAAAAAGAAAAAATAATTAAAGTTAAGAAAAAATAATTAAATAAAAAGTTTGATGTCATATAAAAATGAAAGTGATAAAGTAATTAAAAAAATGAAGGAATAGTGCCATAATTCTTATATGGAAACAGCCACAGAACAGAGGTAGGACAAGAAGCTCCATTAACTCATGTGGATGAGAAGGGCAAGAATTGAATTGGAGAAAAGGGGGCGCCAACCAAACTCAAATGAGGTTGAAAATAGTAGGTCTTAACTATGTATAGCTTTAGTGGGCTTGGAGTTGCAACCCGGGACAAAGGTCCAGTTTTCCTTAGACCAATTATCCATTAAGTTTAGTTTTCTTTAAATAGTGGTAATTATAACAACAAACCACAATAGAGCTTTATTGAGTTCTAAGTCTCTTTGTTCTGAGATGACATTATTCTCAACTAATTTCAAGGGGGAACAACTTCTCTACCCACCACAAAAAGTTGGGTAGT
The DNA here is from genome assembly GCA_022829125.1 of Lathyrus tuberosus. Taxonomy (NCBI): domain Eukaryota; kingdom Viridiplantae; phylum Streptophyta; class Magnoliopsida; order Fabales; family Fabaceae; genus Lathyrus; species Lathyrus tuberosus. The sequence continues at coordinate 9,600,434 of JALAZF010000123.1, read as the reverse complement.
GTACCTTCAACCAATTAATCAATGCCATATCATTTTATTATATTTAATTATTTATTTAATAGTTTAAATTTTGTACATTTCCAATGCAATTTACTTTAATTTACTCAATGGGCAACTCTACCCAACTTTTTGAAGTGGGTAGATAAGAATTCACCATCTCAAGGTCCTTGTCATTCATCATGACACTATTCTTCTTAATGAAATTCAAGAAATGTGTGATAGATATCATTATCTAGTAACCAAATGCACTTCAGCTTCTTATGCTTTTCATCTTCTCGCGGAAAGATATGGTTATTTTGATATGGTGTTAATTGACGTTTGTATGCCAAACATGGATTCCTATCACTTTATTCAATATGTAACCCTACAACACAAAATCCCTGTCATTGGTAACTACTTTAACGCTACCGTAAAATTGTTCATTCATATTATCTATAGACACTTCACTGTAACTAACATCATTATTATTTATGTCTGTAGTGATTTCTTCTGATGCCACAAGAAGTTCTGTCATAAAGTCTATCATTCACGGCGCATGTGATTATTGGATTCAACCTTCGCATGAAAAATAATTCAAGACTATGTGGCAACATGTTGCAAGAAAAACTTTGATGGAGAATAAAGAACATCAAGATCTTGGATTCTTGAAGGTTCAAACTGATAAAGAACCTGAAGTTCTTGGAATCTTGGAAACTCAAAGTCATCAAGAAAATGAAATTCTTGAAATTTTGGAGGCTCCTAGGCATGCAAAAAAGAGCCGGTTATCTTGGACGCGGCAATTGCATCAACAGTTTGCAAATGCTGTGAACCAACTGGGCTTAGATGGAATGGTTATTTTATATTTCTTTCCTTTTCTTTGTATGTATTTTTTAACAACTCAACTTATGTGAATATTGTTGTTTATTTTCAGAGGCAAAACCTAGAAAGATTCTCAAAATTATGGATGTTTCTGATTTAACAACAGCACAGGTTGCTAGTCATTTGCAGAAGTATAGGAATTATATGAAGAGCCCGTCTTGTGGAAAAAAGTCAAAGAAAAGTCCAAGAATTGAGACTCCAACTGAGTGTATTAATAAAACATCTGAAGATGCTCCCTCAATGATAGAACAAGACCAAAGTTTTCAACTGAATTCAACTCTTCAAAGTGATAATAATATCTCTGAAACACAACAACACTCAAATGATATTACTGTCATACCCCAAATTTGTCCTACCCTCTCACGATCTAAATTTCAAGACAAGATTGACTGCCCAAGTTACATCACTAGTTCACTTTAGGGCAGGGTCATTTGGTTTCAGGTGGTTTTAGGTTATACTTCAAAGATAAGTCCAAATCTTGTTTCAACCATGTCTTTTCAAGTTGTGATTCAAGGTGATTCGAGGCCATGTTTAGAGTTCATTTAAGTCATGACCATTACACTTTAAAGTTACATTCCAAAATGGATTCTAAGTGTTGTTTCTAAGGATGAGTGATTTAATTAAGACATGAGATTGGAAATAGTTGGAGTCCATTTGTAAGCCATGAGGGAGAATTATTTTGAATAACTTCAAATTGGCTTCCAACTTTGATTGGTAAAGTTATAGTTCACATGGTTCAAATTGGGTCTCATTTTCTTAATGGATCAGGAAAATTAAATTGGCAAGAGGAATCATTTCTCTAAGGCATAAGTAATCATCATATCCTCACGCCATGACCAAACCATTTTACAGGTGGTGTCTTGGTCTCCCTTGAACCAAGCCTTGGTGGAGCGACAGGTACAGTTATTTAAAGATGAAGACAAGTTTGAGGAAAAGGGGCTACTCATGTTATAAATTGCAAGATTGATTCAAATAGGTTACAAAATAGTTGAAGCACAAAAGGTCTAAACGATGAGAGAAGCTTGCTATGCATACTTGGAAGTTCACAACTTCATTTGGATTTATGCAAGTCATGGAGATATTATTTTCAGGTCAAGTATGTGCATTATTTCTTTTGGTCACGTGGGTCTACGGATTTGTTGTGCTATCACGAGCCATTCGTAAGTCATTATCCTAGGCCTGGAAAATGTTAATACCATTTTGAGTCAAGCATATTAAAATATAACAAACCGTGGAGGCCATCAAAATAAGTTCGTTACACAAACTGCAATAACAGTATCAAAAAATGTTCACATACAATTTGTAGTAGTATCATTTAAGGATTTCTAAGTGTTGATTCAAGCAATACTACTTGTGCAAAACACAACCATTTACAAGGAGAATGTACACAACTGTAGGCAATTATACAGGATTACAAGTTTGCAAAAGTTACAAAGTTCAAGTTATTTATGTGTGATAAAAAAACAAACAAGAAGAATGGGGAATTCAAAAGTAAATTTCAAAGTTGATCAAGTGCATAATTCAAGCTGTTCTTGAAGCGTTTTGATTTTAAGTCTACAATGCCTAAAGTCTAATGCAACAGTTTTGAGTTTCTTCTCCGCTTGTGTCAAATCTTCGCACCATCCAACTCTAAAACACAACACATCCGCGACAAACCTGCATAAATTCAACCATTACAGCCTTTAACAACTCGTAACAATTCTTACCATTCCACAATTTTGATACTTGCACAAAAACAATAAAAAATACACATGAATTATGCACAACTGTAAGTAGCAAGTGAAATAAAGTGGACATACCTAATGGAGCCCATCCGCAGGTAAGCTGCCCTGCAGTGAGCTATGTGTAACATCATGTTTCCTTGCAAAAGCAGCCAGTGAGTTCTTCCAATGGAAAACTCCTTAGTACCTTCAAGCAACAAACAATGCATCAATACCAAGACTCTTAACAAGGATGAACAAGACAAGGATGGAAGGTTCTGCATAATAAATTCATAGCCCATCAGAAAAATTAAAAAAAAAACAAGCAAAGGTCAGCACAATATTTTGAGTCAAAAGAAGACTTCCACATCAGCAATAAAATCAAGAGTGGTAAAGGTTTCAAAATCATATTTACAAGCAGTAAAAGCCACGTTTCCACAGTGAAAAATCAGATGAAAATCATATCTTCTAGAATCACATAACAGACAAAAATGGTACAATCACAATCCGATGAAATCAACGTTCATTCCCACTACCTCTAACGGTCTGATTTTGCAAGAAGGACACCTCACATATTCACACGATTTTCCTCTGAGCTCTACCCTAATTCACACGTATGAGGACCCTATATTAACTACACTGTTCATTCATTCAAGGGAAGGACCTGAGAAAAGCATAGAGCAAAAACCCAAAAATTTGTTCTACAATTCCTCACCCTTTCAGAAAAGCTCATTTTCCATATAAAAGCCTAATCAGAGTTTCACATTGAAACTCTGATAGAGGTGAGCTCAACCCCACAACACCGCAAGTGACGACGACATTTTCAGATAGAAGAAAAAGAGTAGAAGGGTAGAAAGCAGAAGGAGGAAGAGGAGAATTTTAGAGATCGCACCTTCACCGGAAATTTGAGATCGGAACTACTCCGATGTAGGTATGATTCACCTCTTTCGTGTGTTCTGAGCCTTTATTCATGTTCACCTTGTGTTGTTGTTTCATAGCCCTCTCTGATTTTGCTTGATTACGCCTTGGTTTGGTAGATTTAGTTTTTTAGGGTTTCTGATTTCGAAAGCTAGAGTAAGGGTTTGTGAAATCTGAGTTCGGATTTGAACTCAGAGGCTTTGATTTGGTAGGGTTTGTGTTCGTGGTTTAAGGTTTGGTAGAGGTTTATCGCCGGAGAAGACGGTGGCGGCCACCGCGTGCCGCCGCTTCTCCGGACGTTCTAAATTTTCGACGAGGAACGTTTGAGAGAGAATAAAGTAAGAATGAGAGAGAGAGGTCTGAGCAGATGCAATTTTATTTTTAGTTGATATTACATGACCTTTCCCCTTTATTTTTTTACCTGTGTGTAGATTTGGGACGGTGACATGTGTCACCGTCAGATATATTCATCATGCATCATCATCCTTCTCCCTCGTTAATCCTGCGTGTGGCATCCCGTCAACGTTACCGTGCACGCGCGTCTCTGCCCCTTTGATTGAGAGTCAGTTGTTGGACTCATGAGGGATTGATGGCTCAGATCTTGGTATTAGGTCAAGAGTTGACCGAGGGAACATCGTAGACTCCCTCCCTGCGTGGGCCTCATGGAAGGTGGGCTTGAGTTGGATTTCTAAATGCACCCCCATATTAACGCTTCTGGCCCATCTGTTTTCTTTTTAGAACTTTTTCTTTTTTTCTTTTAATTATCGAAAATCAAAATACTAATTTTCCTTTTAAAAAAAAAATTAGAGATTTGTTTACTAATTAATTAAACTAAAATTATTTATTTAATATTAACTAATTATTTTAATAATTAGTTTTATTAAATATTTGATTTTAATTTAATTAATTATATTAATTCAATTTCTTTAATTTCTAAAATTCTTTTCCATAAGTCAATTTCCAATTAATTCTATTAAACCACTTTATTTAATATTAATTAACTTTAATAGTTCATTTTATTAAATATTTTAGTTTAATTTGATTAATTATTTCATTTTCACCATTTTCTCTAAAAAATTTAAAAAACTAATTAACTTGAGTTAGAATTTCTCTTCTTTAGATTAACCTTAGAATTAGGTTGCTAACTTCACTAACATGTTTGATTATATTTCTCCCCCCATTTTTATTTGTGATCTTTATGTGATGTTTATACTTTTTTCTTATGGATTAATTTCATGCCTTGATTATATATATGTTATTCATAGTATGCTTGTCCAAACCAAACTCTTTTCAAACTAATACCTTGACTTAATGTCAAGCCCTGTTAATACCTTATAAGTCGATTGTTTTCACGACCACAATCAACCTCACATAGCCTCCTCTTGGGCTTTATACAACAATACTTGTTGCACATTTCACAATCTTGTTTGCATGCATATGTGTGAGTGACTCCCTTTAATTGTGGCTTGATTATTCTCCCTTTGAGTAAATGTATCATTCCCCCATAAGATTAAAATCAACCTTTTCAAAAGAATAAATAAGCTTGATCTATCATCAAGCATTTTCAAAACAAACTCAATTAATCACTAATTCATCTCCAAGCGCACTTGATCCATATATCAAGTCCCCTTATCCAACTTGTAAGTCGAGCGTTTTTGTCTCCCCATCAACCTTACCTTGAACCACTAGGACCTCCTTTCCCTTAGTTCAATTCTTTAACCATTCCGTACGCACATTCAAACCTCGATCAACATCGAGCATTTTTCAAATCAAATCAATACATTTAACCATACTTAAACATCATTTCTTAAAAGGTAAAAAGGAGGGGGGTAGAGTCTTCGATCTTTCTCCTCAATTATTTGGGTGCGAGTTCTCTTACTCGTGTATGGACAATTGACGCCTCTAAAACACTTGTAACTCGACAACATTCAAACTTCTTTCTAAGCACTCATTAAAACACGTAATCCATATCCAAACACATTTCTATTAAAGGTGAAGTGAGGGTGGTCGAGTCTTTGGCCCTTCTCCTCAATTGTTTGGGTGCGAGTTCTCTTACTCGTGTGTGAACAATTGTCACCTCTAAAACATCTACAACTCTCCTTTCTCGCCTTGTACGATCAAAGCCCTAAAACACATTCAAATCAAATCCTCTTTTCTTAATCAAACTCTTTAACACACTTAATCGTATATTCAAACACAACTTCCTAAAAGGTGATGTGTGGGGGGCCAAGTCTTCGATCTTTCTCCTCAATTATTTGGGTGCGAGTTCTCTTACTCGTGTATGGACAATTGGCGCCTATAAAAAAACACAAACCAAACAACCATAGTCCCACGAACTACGAATGCTCTGACTTTCCCATTGCACGAGGGAATACGTAGGCACAAGGGTTCTCAATCCTTGCCGAGCACCATAATAAAAAACCACCCATTTTCCCCTTTAGAAAATAATAATCCTTTAGAAGATAACAAACAAACCTAATTAACTTTCTCACGAATTGAATCAAGAGGTTCCCGTTGAGTACAACGGACGAAGAGGGTGCTAATACCTTCCCTCTTGCGTAACCGACTCCCGAACCCGAATTTGGTTGCGATGACCATTTTCTTATCCCTTAAAGGTTTTCTCGATATTTTCCTTTCCCTCTTTTGGGATAAATAAAGTTCGGTGGCGACTCTGTTTCGAACGGTTTTTTCCGCGTCCATCGCGAGGATCGTATTTTTCGAGGTACGACAGATGGCGACTCTGTTGGGGACGTCTGCATTGCCCTATGCTAGAGAGAGTCAAGCCTAACTTGACTCGATTCGTGAGTGTTAGATCCGCTTGTTTGTTTATCTTCTCTTGCTTGTTTGCTTGCTTGTCTGATTATCTGTTATCTACTTGCTTGCTTATTTTTATTATATCCTATTATTATCTCTTGTGACACTATGGGGGTTCTCCGATCATTGGTGCTTTGTGAGATGACTCTACACCCGAGTCTGAGTATAACCCTAGGATTATGATGGTGGTTGTGTAGTGTAGGCTTGCGTGGTCTCTTCCGCGTGAGTTGAAGCGAAAACCCCGCTTGGAGTAGATTCCCTTGGAGATATTATTGTTGTGGTGAATCTTTGCCATGGCAGTAATATTTTTGAGGTGAGTCGTTGATCCCAAGGACCATTAACCCATTTATCCCTGGTGGTTGGTAGTGTTAACTCTTTGTGAGTTAATGCGAACACCACAATCAGATGAGATCCCTCGAACGTATTACTTCCTGACAGTAATATTTTCGACCTCGATCTAGGATTCTGAGAACCCTACTTAGAACCCGTGTGTCGATGGTTGTGTAGTGAGCGCCTCCGAGGAGTCTTTCTCGTGGGGAAGAAACGAAGACCTCACCTAGACGAGATCCTTTCAAGGATATTATCGTCTGATATTCCTTCGTCATGGCTATAATGTCTTTGAAAGATATCCATAACTCTAGGCACCTACCCGTTTAGAACCTACCTGTGGGGGGTCTTGTAATTATAGATACCCTGTGTCTAACTCCTTCCTCATAATCATATGATGTTTTGATCCTGGAACCCTGCATTGCATACTCATGACATTAGCATATCATTTTCCAACAAACTCATCCGATCCTCTGTCCATTTCCTGCCAACTGATTTCCCGACGCTCATACTGAACCTGTGGTAACCGCAAAACATTTAAAGCAAGTTCAAGCGGAGATCAGAGGAGCATAGACAATTTGAAAGTTGTGATGGCTATGTCAGAGAATAGATTTCAACATGACTAACCCACTGTATGATCGTCTACCTGGTGATCATTCTCCACGAGTGAACATCCCTGCTCTGTCTCAGATGATGTCGCTGACTGATTCCATGGAGAAAAGGTTTTGTGCCCTCGAAGGGAAAGTTCAAGCCATGAAAGCGCCTGATACTTCTGGACTCGATGCTGTTGATATGTGCCTGGTGCCAGACTTGGTAATTCCTCCAAAATTCAAAGTACCCAACTTCGAGAAGTACGCTGGTCTCAGTTGCCCAAAGCGTCATTTGGTGATGTTCTGCTGAAGGATGACTTCTCATGTCCGCGACAACAAGTTGATGATTTACTGTTTCCAAGACAGTTTAAGTGGTGCATCTTTGAATTGGTACATGGATTTAGAAAGAAGCTGTATCCAATCATGGAAAGACTTGTCCAAAGCAATATGAGTACAATTTGGACATGGCTCCCAGTCGCACGCAGTTGCAAAGCCTATCTCAGAAGAGCGGTGAATCCATTAAGGATTATGCACAACGATGGAGAGAGTTAGCAGCCAGGGTGCAACCACCACTCTTGGATAAAGAATTGATTGACATGTTCTTGGAAAGTCTGCATGCCACCTATCTTGAAAGGATGGCTGGCAATTCATTCTCAAGCTTCTCTGACCTTATAATAGTGGGAGAACGCATCGAGAGTTACCTCAAAGCTAAACAAGTCCAAGACGTCTCGAGCAACCAAGATGGCGAGACTGAATCCTTCAGCAACCCCCAAGAAGAAAAGGATAATGAAACTAATGTGGTAATAGCAAATGTTGAGTATTCTCAGGGTACACCAGCAAGACTTTATGGCCCTTCAGCTTCTAGGCAGTTATCATTGTCAGCGCCATATCATCCTCATGGGCAACCTGTCAATCCTAGGGCGTCATACCAGAAACCCATGATTTCTCCTCGTGCAAATAAACGAGTCCCTGGTCGAGGATATCAGAATCAGCATAGGCCTCGAAACAACTTGGAAAGAAGGACTGCTCCTCTTCACCCAGTTCCTATGTCGTACAGTCAACTTTTCCCGCATCTGGTCTGAAACTCACTGGTAGAGCCCAAAGCTATCAAGCCTTTGCCAAAACCATACCCGCCTGGGTACGATCCCAATGCTCATTATGAATATTATGATGGATCCATGGGGCATTCAACTGAAGATTGCAAAGCTTTTCAAGCCAAGGTGCAACCGTTGATTGGCAAAAAACACATATCTTTTCCAGAAGGAAACTTGGTTGTGCACGTCAGCTTCTCGCCCAAATGAGTTCCAAGACTTCAAGAGGCATCCCCTAAAGCCAGTGGTTTCAGACAGGAAGACTTCCTCAGATACTGGCAACCATTGGACATTTATCATTTGCATTTGTAATTTCGTTATGTTAAATGCTACTTGTTTTTTAATATTGTTATTTTGAATGGTAATATTAATGATGTGATCATGCATTTTCTGGATTAATCATGTCGCATTCGCTCATTTTTATTTACTTATATATAAAAAAATAAAAATACAAAAAAAACAAAAACAAAAGATTCTTCCATATACTTCTTGTCCACTCTCTTTATCAAACTTTTGTTTAGCGAAGATTGGAGGGAGGATGATGAAAACAAGGTACCCATAATTGCTTACAGTATGCTTTCGGATGGAATCCTGCCAAAGATGTACAGGCATTGTTTCAAATCCCCAAACACTGGAGAGATAAGGAGTTAGTCCCTAGTTAACGACTTCGAGCCTAGAAGTAGAAGTTTCCTTCGGATTTAAAAACCCTTATGCTTAACCTGGGGCATGGGTAGTTGTTCAGTCAATCCGACGACGCATTCACATTACAAGATGAAATATCCCATCTAAGGATCAATCATATGCCACTTTTCACACACATCCTGAAGTATCAAATGAACCATGCAAAATTCAAAAGTTATGGTAGTTGTCCTTAAATGGTCAATGACTTGGAAGTCACAGTCATTCAACAAAAGAAAAAATTGAAAAGAAAAGAAAAAGCTCGCTAAGTCAAACACTCAAAGAAGTGACTTAGGCAAAAATTAGGGCAATCCCGGTGGACTTGAAATAACAAAATCAGTCTAGGCAAAAGTTAGGGATCAAAATAAAAATCAAAAAGGCAAAAGAGGTCTTCAAATCCTCAGGCGAAGCAAAATAAGATTCAGTGAGCACCATATCAAGAATCAAAAGGGTCGCTGACATCATGACAAAAGCAAAATAATGTGACTGCCATTTTGAGCAAACCTCGAATCATCACGCTTACACCGTCAACCCTTTTGGAAAACAAACAGGTGCAGAATTAACTGAACGTAGGACTGGAGAACGTCACGAAGAAAGGGTGGGTACAAAACAGATCTTGGGCCTTGTATCCTTTGTTTCTATAACCGTGAACCAGACCACGTTATAACCCTTAAAAGACCTAATTGAGGCGGGGTTTACTCTGAAAGCATACTACAACAAGGTTGCGTAAACTGACTCCTACAAATTTGCTAATCACTTGTTTTGGTGTCATATTCTTGCTATATCTTTCGTACATCAGCTAAATCAACATTGTCACAGCATTCCAATAATGATTGATTTTTTTGTCAAAACTTGCATGAGCATCGCATTAAAATTACCATTTGTGAACGAACAGTTTTAACTGCAAGTCAGTGTTTGACATCAAGGAAATTCCAACAAGGAGCAATCAAAGGGGGCTGGGTCATTCAACAAAGTTGACTTAAGCCAAGATCATCTCAGGGGCATTGACATCCAATGATTATGGAATCAGTCAGTTTAAACCAAGTCCCTGAAGCATTAGTTGATTATGGGGCAAATCATTCAAGAACAGGTTGATCAGAGTGAATCATCTCAAGACTCTACCAACTAGGGGCAAGCCACCCAGAGGTTCTTTTGATTAAAGGAAAACCCCTCAAATGTTCAATCAACACAAGTTAAGTCGCTCCAACGCTCATTCTGGGGCAAGCTACCTCAAGGGTACTTCGAAGCCAAATACTCCAAGAGCCAGTCCTTTTAAGGACAAATCCTTTCACGACTTGGAATTCTGGGGCAAGCCATCTCGATATCACCTCATGGTACATTTGCTTCCAACTTCCTTTCAAGGACAAATCCTTTCACGACTTAGAATTCTGGGGCAAGCCATCTCGAGATCATCTCATGGTACAATTGCTTCCAATTTCCTGTCAAGGAAAAATTCATCACAGGCCCAGACTGGGGCAAAATGAGCTACACAGGGTCAGGTCTTCCCCATGCTTTTAATCTGCTCAAGCGAACTCCGTCAAGTGACCTTTGAGTTCAAGACGAGTGTCGGGGAATCATGCTATCACCCCACAAATAACCTTTTACCTTCCTTCTGACAAGAAACCTTGCTGCATAGGAACCTATTCATCTCTACTGGGGGCATCTTTGGAAACTTTCATATCATTGCATAAATCACTCATATGCATTAGTCAATGTCGCTTCGCTCATTGCATAGACATGTGTATCATACCTCAAGCCTAACCTTCCAACAAGATTTGACATCTTAAAGCCTGGTATCGCAAAGCTTGACCCAAAAGTCCAACTTAGCTTGGCAACCAAAAGTCCAACTTAGCTTGGCAAATCATTTTAAGGTCCAGTTCTCGTCTGGCAAAACATTATTAAGGTCCAGTTCCCGTCTGGAAAATCATTTTAAGGTCTAGTTCCCATCTAGCAAAACATTTTAAAGTCCAGTTCTCGTCTGGAAAATCTTTTAAAGCCCAGTTCTCGTCTGGCAAATTACTTTAAGGCCCAGTTCTCGTCTGGCAAGCCAATTCAAGGTCCAGTTCTCGTCTGGCAAATCTTTTAAGGCCCAGTTCTCGTCTGGCGAATACCCTTTTCTCACCAATTCTCGTTTGGTAGGCTATCCAAAAGTCAGTTCTCGTCTGACAAATAAAATTTTAAACACCAGTTCTTGTCTGGTAATCTATCCTCCAATCCAGTTTTAGTCTGGAAGTTTGACCCGAAGTCCAGTCTTCATTGGCAACCAGTAAAAGTCCACCATCGTTGGCATCCTCATAACACCAAAATAACCAAAGTCCAATTTCATTTGGCAATTACCAAAATCCAATCCCTGGTGATACCCTCGACAAGGAAACCTATCCCCAGCGCGCCCGATCATTTGCATCGTCATGTGCATAACATCATATCAAGCACTATCATATCATACGTGCATTAGATTCCTCAGTAGTTGCATCTTAGCATCTGTTTCAGTGCATCGTGCAATGCATGGCATATCCATCCCCATCAACATAGCATAATAGGATCCAGGATCAATTCTCAAGCATCTTGGCCAGTCCTCCTTCAAAGTCGGCAGTACTCTTCTAAAAGGTACCCCGCACGTGCTCAAGGAATTCAGTTCCCCAGCAAGTCATTCTTCAGCCATGCAGTTGATATTGACAATCCCCAGCAGCTGTTACTATTTTTGTTCCCCAAGCATAGGATATCCTAGAAAGTTTCTTATGAGCTTCCCCCTGCAGAGCCAGCGCATTTCCTTCGACAGGAATCTTACTCAACTACCTCCTAGCAAAGTTGTCGCTCAAGATACTGCTTTGGTTTCATCGGAGAACCTTAATGGATAAGGGACTCCTTCGACGACCCAGAGAATCGTCTGCCTTCAGAGATACTGCTTTGGTATCATTGGGGAACCTTAATGGATAAAGGACTGCTTTGACAACCCAGAGAATCATCTGCCTTCAGAGATACTGCTTTGGTATCATCGAGGAACCTTAATGGATAAGGGACTGCTTCGACGACCCAGAGAATCATCTGCCTTTAGAAATACTACTTTGGTATCATCGAAGAACCTTAATGGATAAGGGACTGCTTCGACCACCCGAAGAATCTCATTTGCTTAAAATACTACTTTGGTATTATCGAAGAACCTTAATGGACAAGGTGCTGCTTCGACCACCCAAAGAACCTCAAGTTATTCTGTTTACTTTGTACTCTGCTACCTCATTCTACCAGTTCTTGCTCCATAGTACATTACCTTTTAAGACAAATTTTGGGGTCTTCTTGTATCTAATTGCCTTCTACCCTAAAAATAAACTCCATACAACAGTTCATTCTCTAGGTTCAAGCCAATTAGCTAGGGGCATCTGTCATACCCCAAATTTGTCCTACCTGTATATAATTTTCATCTGTCACACCCTCATGTTCACCCTAACCCTAACCTCACATTTCATACATCATTATCATCATACCATGATGCATGTCAGGCATTTGAATGGGAGGAGATGAGGATTATTTCAAGGCAACTATTTGGATTTGGTTCATTATTTCTTCAAGCAACTTGGTATGAGGAGGTTTGATTTAGTCTTAGGCAAATCAGGGAAAATGCAACACCCACCTATTACATGGGTTTGGTGTGATGCTAGGGGAGGCCTCTTAATGTTCTATTTGTTCAGGTTTAAAATTTAATGGGTTGAGAATGCTCAATAACCATACTCTTGAGTCTTGGTGCCTATGGGAAAGAAAGTTTGTGTTTTGACTCTAGGGTACGGAATGGAACTTAATCCCTGTGTTGGGAATTTGATTTAATCCAGTTCAAAACCCCAAGTATTCCAAGCTCATAACTAAAAGTTCAGTTTTATGCTGAGATAATAAAGCTTTGAATTTTAAGCTTCAAATTCATTTCAGAGAGTCAAAGTCAAAGTTAAGCGATAATGGACAAGACATGAAATAGTAACCATTTTAAAAGCAAGAAAGATTGAAGGATGTGTGTTATTGTGGTGTTTTACTTGAATTTGAGAGGTTGAACATCCATTAGTTAAACGTACACAAGAGACTATGGGTGATAGGAATTGAAGTGCATGCTAATAGAATTAATGGTGTTGGATGTGTACGATTCATTGTCAAGGCCTAATCAGAAGCTTGCATGGTGCAAACAACTTTATATTACCTTTTTGAAGCTGCATATCCAGCGATTTCAATTAATTCCAGCAAAAAAAATTGAATAAATTTTCAGTTGGGTTTTTTTTAGATCTCTTATTATCAGTTCAAATACATAGAAACTAAAGTGCAAGTATTACAAAAAAAGGGTAATTGTTTTGTCTTTGACAAGTGGGAAACATCAACTATCATTAGGAGCAGATACAAGCATGATATGGCAGAACTTCCTTTCCTAAAATATTCACAAGAATTTGTTTCTCAACAAGAGTATAATACTGTTGGAGAGCAATTTATGAAAAGCTTGTTTGCAGATTTTTCTTCCTAGTCTTGATGTCCCCAATTGGTTGCATCATGAACTAGCATTAGAGTTCCCGGATGAATTCTCAATGGCTTGATTCTCACACCTCAAATCTTTCATCCTCAACTGAAGCCTTCTAATAGTTTCCTCCCTTTATCATGTTTCTGGACCAAATCTTCTAAGTAGTGCAGGGTGTCATTCACGAAGCTTCGACATCCGATACTTCAATGCGCGCCACATAGCTTCAAAATGAAAAAAACACACGCGCATCAATATCAAGGTCATGTCCTAATTCAAGTCATACCAAAAACAGTTCCAAAAATAAAAAGCTAACCAATTCAATCATGTCAACTCCCGTTCATGTCATGCTACAACAAGGATCCTAAGCTAGTCTAATCCAAATCATCAAATCCAAGTGTTATCATAGAGAGTGGCAGGGAGTTCAATTCAACAATAATGGGAGGGCATACAAGTTCAACACATCAAGTCCTTTCACAAATACCACAGGTCAAGAAATAATGTAAGCATAGGTTTAATGCAAAGAAAACCAAAGGCAAGACTAAAGTTATTCTTAATGTACATTAGCAGTAGAACATCCAAACACGGCAGTTAGCCAATTTTGGCACACGTGAAATGGAAGGGTACCCTGTAGTAATCATTTAACAATAAGTATGAGCACAAGCAAAATAGAATGCAAAAGTGAAGAGTGCAATTTCATGATAAAAGTATTACAAAGAGTAGTGGCAAGTCTTGAGTTTCTAAAAACATCTCCAACCAGAATCTAATGCCCGTCAGTAATAGAAATGGTTTTCACAACATGTCATTCATGAAGCATAATACCAACTATGATCAAAGAATATCATCAAAAGTTCAGACAATATGGATCCTAATACTACCAAGATTGTTATACTCATACCGTGCTCAAAATAACTCCACTCCAAGCACCTCATACTGCTCCAAAATGGCCTCATCTTCATGTCAAGCCAATGTCAATCTCCTTTCCAAATGGACTGCATAGGCATTTTCCAGCCAGTACAACAAGAAAAAACGGAACAAGAAAGTCAGTACAGATTGAGCAGAAATCTTGGAATACAAAGAAATTTCATGAACAATGTCAGTGGAGCCACAAAAGCAAGAAATTCAGAAAGGACAAAATAAGCAAAAGCAGTAAGAGGAATTGATTCACACACAGCAAAAGTGGAATTTCATTCTCACAAAAATCCCACGAAATCAGGGTACACTCCTCACCACCTCTAACGGTTTTATTCCCTCAGAGTCACACCTCATCATTCCTCACACGATTTTCATTTTTCTCACACGTATGAGAATACCCTATATATTACCTACTATTCATTCATTCAAGGAGGAGAAAAAACCCTAGACGGCTGCGCAAGAGAATCACAAACCCTAATCACTAAAGCTCTAAAAATAAAAATAAAATTATTCAGAGTTTCACATTGAAACTCTGAGCTAATTTGAGCTAGACCTCACACTCACTCATAACAGCAACGCATACAGAGAGATCAAAGAAGTAGAAGGAAAAGAGGGAACAAGCGTAAAGAAGAAGGAAGCGGAAGTACCTGAAACATTGCATAGGTTGGTCTTCAAGAGGTAGATCCTTGCTTCTCTGGATTGTGCCTTTATTTGCGTTTGTATCACCGTCTGTTGATCTCTACTTGATTACTTGCTTGATATTGTTGATTTTATATGCTTTTGAATTTGTTTTAGAACTAGGGTTTATTTTGGGGGTGGTTTCGATTTGGTTTATTAGTGAGGTTTTAGAAAAATCTGAGTTTAGATTTGGATAGAGGGAGAGAAATAACGTAGGGTTCGTGTTGGGCGTTTAAAGTTTTGTGGTGGTGTCGTCGGAGAATACGGTGGCAGCCGCCGCGCGCCGCCGCTTCTCCGGCCATTTCTTGGTTTCCGGCGACCTGGTTTGTAGAGAGAAAAAGAGAAATTTGAGAGCGTTGAAGATGAGAGAGAGAACTGAATGTGGAAATGAGGTTTCTTCACCGTTCCTTTTCTTTTGTTAAGTGTTGTTGAGTTGGCACAGTGAGCCTCTACACCGGTGACAAGTGTCATTTGTATTAATCCCACGTGCTTCTCTCTACGCATGCCCACCATGTGCTTGCATTGTAGACCCTCAGATCAAGAGTCTTGGGTTGACTCTGTTCTGATCAGCGCTCCAGATCTTAGGATCTTCTCAAAGTTGACCAAGGGAGCTCCATGGACCCCCCTCCTTGCGTTGGGCTTTCAGTTTTGGGCCTGAGGTGAGTTTTCCTAAACGCACACTCCCTTTTTGCTGACAGTTCTGGCCCTTTTCTTTTTAGTTTTAATTTTTAATATCACCTTTTAATTTATAAAAAAAATCCAAAAAAAACCATTTATTTATTTTCTTAAAAAAAAAAACCTAGAGATTTGTTTCCTAATTAATTAATTTTATTAAAATTATTTATTTAATACTAACTAATTATTTTCATAATTAATTTTATTAAATATTTGATTTTAACTTAATTAATTGTGTTTGTCCTATTTCTCTAACCCTAAAAATCCAAAACCTTGCTAATAAGTTAAATTGATGATTAATTGTATTAAACCATTTTATTTAATACTAATTAACTTTAATAGTTAATTTTATTAAATATTTTAGTTTAATTTGATTAATTATTTGATTTTCACCATTTTCTCTAAAAAATCTAAAAAACATATTAATTTGAGTTGAGAATTTCTCCTTTAAGCTAACCTTAGGAATTTAAGATTTTAGTTATACTAACATGTTTGATTTTATTTCTCCCTCATTTTATTTGATTTATAATCTTTGTGTGGCATAACTTTCTCATATGGATTATCATGTCTTGATTATATCTATGTCATTCATCATATGCTTAACCTAACTCTTTTCAAACTAATACCTTGACTCAATGTCAAGCCCTTTTCAAACACCTTGTAAGCCGATTGTTTTCACGATCGCAATCAACCTCACATAGCATCCTCTTGGGCTTTATACAACGATACTTGTTGCACATTTCACAATCTTGTTTGCATGCATATGTGTGATTGTCTTACTTTAATTGTGGCTTGATTATTCTCCCCTTGAGTAATTGTATCCCTCTCCCATAAGATTAAAATCAACCATTTTCAAAAAAACAAACAAGCTTGATCCAACGTCAAGCATTTTACGAATCAAATTCAATTAATCACCAATTAATCTCCAAGCATTCACTTGATCCACATATCAAATCCCTTACCTAATCTGTAAGTCGAGCATTTTTGCCCCGCAATCGACCTTACCTTGAACCATTAGGACCTCCTTTCCATTAGTCCTCAACCCATTTCGCACGCACATTCAAACCTCGATCAACATCGAGCATTTTTTAAATCAAATCAATACATTTAAACCATACTTAAACATCATTTCTTAAAAGGTGAAAAGAAAGGGGACCAAGTCTTTGGTATTTCTCCTCAATTGTTTGGATGCGAGTTCTTTTACTCGTGTGTGGACAATTGACGCCTCTAAAACACTTGTAACTCGACAACATTCAAACTTCTTTCCAAGCAATCATTAAAACATTTAATCCCTATCTAAACACATTTCTACAAAAGGTGAAGTGAGGGTGGTCGAGTCTTCGATCCTTCTCCTCAATTGTTTGGGTGCGAGTTCTCTTACTCGTGTGTGAATAATTGTCATCTCTAAAACATCCAATACGAATAAAACTCCTTTTCTCGCCCCCGTGCGATCGAAACCCTAAAACACATACAAATCAAATTCTCTTTTCTTAATCAAACTCTTTAATACACTTAATCGTATATTCTAACACAACTTCTTAAAAGGTGATGTGAGAGGGGCCAAGTCTTTGACCTTTCTCCTCAATTGTTTGGGTGCGAGTTCTCTTACTCGTGTGTGGACAATTGGCGCCTATAAAAAACACAAACCAACCAACCATAGTCCCACGAACTACGAATGCTCTGACTTTCCCATTGCACGAGGGAATACGTAGGCACAAGGGTTTTAATCCTTGCCGATCACCCTAATAAAGACCACCCATTTTCCCTTAGAAAGCAATATTACCTTAGAAGATAACAAACAAACATAGCTAACTTTCTCACGAATCGAATCAAGAGGTTCCCGTTGAGTACAACGGACGTAGAGGGTGCTAATACCTTCCCTCTTGCATAACCGACTCCCGAACCTGAATTTGGTTGCGATGACCATTTTCTTATCCTTTAAAGGTTTTATCGATATTTTCCTATTCCTTCCTTGGAATGAATAAAGTTCGGTGGTGACTCTGTTTCGAACAGTTTTTTCCGCGTCCATCGCGAGGATCGTATTTTTCGAGGTACGACAGTTACTGATTATCATGTTTCCGACATTGGCTACAATTATGAAACACAATAGCATTCAACAGATATCGGCGATTATAGAGTCTCCGACATTATGAACAACGATTTTACTGATCCATCTGAATTGCTCTTTGATTTAGATGATGAGTTAATATCATTAATATTTTGAAAGCATCTGAATGAGATGTACAATTAGGTGGTGACTGTCGCTCCCGGGATTTTCATCCAAGTACAAACGCGAAAGTGGCACCGAAACAGAGTCGCCAGCAATGTGTATTTATCCCAAGAGAGGGAAAGGAAACACTGCGTAAACCTGAGAGGAAGGATAGAGCATGGTCTTGCGACCAAGAGAACTAGGTTCGGGAGTCGGTTACGCGTGAGGAAGGTATTAGCACCCCCACGCGTCCATCGTACCCGATGGGATCCACGCTTGCTGCTTCAATCAAAGGGTGTAAGGAAAGGATACTGGAAAATGAACTGCTAACTGGAGAACTGGAAAAGGAAAGGAGCGAGAAAGAGAAACAAATGTAGGGAAAATAAAAGAAGTGCTCGAATAGGCCCTACCCCACTGCCTACGTATCTCATCGGGAACATGAGAATCAGAGCGACGTAGTTCCCCTCGGCTAAGGAAAATTTGTTTGTGTTTTTTAGTGGAATACGTCAATGTTCGCGTCCTAGCAGTTTAGGTGTTGCAGCTCGCTGTATGGAGACTTAGGCGTTACCTGTTTGCGGTAGAACTGACGTATCCTTAAGGAAGGAGTGAATGAGATGAGGAGAGAATTCCCGAAGGAAAGACGTTATTGTTTGTTTTTGTCTTTTAAAAAAGAAGTGTTTTGATTATTTGGTGTTTTGCAACACATATTGGATTTAAGTCCCTCATGTAAGATCGAATGCGTCTCATATCGACCCAAGACGGGACGTACGCTAAACATTCTAAGAAAGTGAGAGAAGACCCCTCCCTATCTCATTCTCACATGAAAGGCTCAAATATAATATTGGTTATGCCTTTATTAAGTGTTTTTTTATTTTTGTTTTGAGATGAGAAGAAGAGACTCAAATGGAAGCAAAAGGTGAAAACTAAAGGGAGACTAAGACTCACCCTGGTGTTATCATACATGGATGTACCTATGGTCAATGTGGTTTAAGAAACCTAATCCTAAGAGAAAGGAGACGAGTGAATTAAACAACTCAGTTCCAAAGTAGAAGATGAGTTGCAACTCAAAAGGGGGAGGAAAAAAGTTATTCAAGGAAAGCATATAAATGCTTATCACAATCACAAGTTGAATTATTAAAAGAGATAATAGAAAATGAAAGAAAGAAGTGTATGTGGAAGCCTATCCACACCTTTAATTACCATTTGCACCTACATGAAAACGTTAGTTCAAAAACTATTTACAAGTAGTGAAATAAGGAAATAATACCAAACAATGATCAAGCTAATTAAGAACCAATGAATAAAGATCCTAAGAGTTAAAACTCAATCAAAGTCAGAACCTATATCTAAAGGTGTTCTCTAATGTTAAGACACCTAATACACACCATCTATGCACAAGTAATGTCTTAAACATCAAATAATTGCACCATGGAAGTAAAAGATGAAGAATGAGTGGAAATGCAAAGTGATCATGTGTTAATGCTTCACAAAAGCACAAAGTCAGAACCATATACCATTTAAAAATTTCTTCTAATACTCATGAGTCATCATACAAATCAAGAATAAAAGAGTACAACTAGAAGAAATAAGATGAAGGAGAAGTGAGCATAAGAGAAACATGTTTCATGAGGTGCACAAAGTGACATATTAGAAATGCATAACATGTGAAGTGATTAGTGAGTGCATAGGGGAAGTAGCATACTATTGATGAGATGCAAATGGAATGAGAGAAATGTCATATAAAATGCACACATGACACATGTAGAGCATATGAGGAGAAGATGCAAGAATTCATGTCAAACTTTCAAATTAGAATGCATAAACTCATATCAAATGTAAACACAAGTAAAAGTGACCTATAATGAAACAAAGATGACCTATAATATCATACAAATGACATATAAAAGATGCACAAACAAGTCCTAATAGGATGGCATAAATGCCTACCCAAAACTAGGGTTTAGATGTTAACAAAACTTCACAAAAGGTCTCCTAATCTAACATGCATAAACAAATAGCAAATGATTTTGTAAAATTAGGAAAATAGAACACAAATCAACTAAGTCAGAATGGAATCACATATCAAAAGTATAGCATAAAATTCAACAAGAACCATGCTCAATTAAGTTCACAAATTCACCTTGAAACACCTCATAAGAAAGCTCAAATAAGAACATCAAAACACATGATGAAATGGCTTTAAAATTCAAATGAAAATTGTATTACATGCTTCAATGTGTTATATAACAAATTCAAAAAGAATTGATTAAAAATATGGTGTGAGATGGGAGAAATAAAATGCACAAGTTTGAGTGTCAATGAAGAACATTATTCAAAAAGGAATTAAAAGAAAATTATGCAATCATGTTAAAAAAAACATGGAATCAGAATTAAAAATAAAAGAAAATTATTCTAATGAGTAAAGATGTCACATGAATTTATTTAGGATTTTTAGAGATTATCTGCTATTTTAAAAAATAAGAAAACCAAAACAATATGGAAAAGAAATTAAAATATAAAAATAAAATGGAGAGGGGGTGCAGCGCAAGTAATTTTCATGTTGAAAAACATTTGGGCCTAACAGAGGGGTGTGCAAATATCAATTATAAACCCAGTCCATATGCATGTGATAGTGTGTGATATGGTGTACAATCAGTTAACACGTGATTCAATCATAGCCACACAATTGATCAAACAACATAATCCAATGCAACACATAGCACGCACACCACAGTTAACATGCACTCACACACACGTGAACAACTGAAACCAAAAATGAAACACGTGAGACTCACATGCTTTTTTTTATGCGCTGGAAACATCATAGGCGTTGGATCAAAGTTAATGCAAGATCATCACATATCAAGCCACTCAGAGCTAAGGTCTACCACAGATAGCATGCACACACACACACGCAAGCAACTAAAACCAAAAAAGAAGCACGTGAGAGAGAAGAGGTGTCATTAATGTGTTGTCACTTTGTGGATCGTTGGATGAGAAAGATCAGACGGTCATGATTTAAACTGGACAAAACCCTAGCATTAAACCTCACCGGCAGGAGAAGGACCTCCGGTCATCTTCTCCGGCCACTCTCCGCCACCTACAAATTTCACAATCTCCAGAAATCTATGAAACCTATACCATTCGAAAGAGGAACTCATGCACATCACAAATCCACAAGTATTTTTCATAAACAACACACCATCACAGAGAATCAATGAGATGAAATTTGCCCTAGGTTTGGATCTATACCTCTAAGAGGTCTATCAACTAGCCAGAAATGTTACATTGCTTCTAGTAAGCTTAAATCAACTAGTAACAAGCCATAATCAGTGATGTAATGCAAGAAAAGGTTGAGAAATGTTGAACTTGAACTTTGAAGAACTTTGGATCTTCAGAAATCCAGAGGTGCAAACTCCTTTATGCTTGCGAAAATTGACCAAATAAAGGTGTATGTGAGTTGTTCTAGCAGTGAATATGATGAAGAAACTCAATGAAGTAGAAGAAGAAATCAAACTTCCATGCTTTGTGTTTCTTGAGATTGATGATTGGTGAAGTTTGAATCAGAGGGAGAAGTTCAGAAAGCACCAATGCGTGAGAGAAATTCAAAGAGAGAGCTTGAGAATTTGAGAGGAAAAAGTGAGAATGAAGTGGAGTCCTCTTTTTTCTGAGTGATTTTGAATTATATATGTGGAGTTAAATGGTAACTAATGGTGGTTAATTGAGTTCTGAGTTAGTTAAGTGAGTTGCCTCTAACTAACTGAGTCAAGTTAGTTAGTGGCGAGTGAGTGAGGGTTTGATATGGTGAGGTGAAGCTCATGGTGTGTATGGTGAGGTTGATGAAAAAGGAAGTGATGATGTGTGATCAATGGTAGCAGCAGAAACTTGTTGAGCAAGCTTTATTCCTTTCCTTTTTGTGTATGGTGAATGGTACGTAGCATCATGTGTAAGGGAAAGTGTTTGGCTAAAAGAAGAAGGTGGCTGGTGTAAGAGTGTATGCGTGAAAAACCAAATGAGCAACAACCACCATGACCTAAAATTATGACCTTGGCAGCCACAACTAATCAATGGAAATGTGCAAGTTTAAGGAGGAATTTCTTTGGGTTCATGGCATGAGATCATGAATTCTTGGTGCCATTAGAAAGAGTAGACATAAGAGAACAATATTGGTATGAATTTTGGATTGAATAGATGTTTGTAGGATGGTGTAAAATGGTTTGAAACATCAAGAATGTGAGACTGGTTTAAGGGCATGCATGACCTGCATGATATGCATAGCTATGGCTTGTGATTTTCAGCATGATCACATCAACTTTGAACCCTTATAACTCCATTATAACTTGCTCAAATGGAAAAATGTCCAACATAAAAGTTGAAGAGGACATTGAGATGAACAACTTTGATGTTCAACATTTTTTCATTTGAAGATTCCTTCAATGAGAAAAATAGCTTGACATTATGCCCACCATGTGTTTGACAAAATTATGGCGCATGGGCCTGGTCTTGCTTGGTCATGACTTGGTTTGTGACCTAGTTTTGTCAAACTTTGATTGATCATAACTCTCTCAATTTTGATCCAATGGAAGAGTTCTTTATATGGATTTGAAGCTTAGAGTATGAAATTTAATTAGATCAACTTGGGCCTGAAGTTTGGAGCTTTTATCATGGAGAAAGAAAGCCTCAAAGTGTGGTGCAAAATGGTCCAAACTTGCCATTTTTGGAAACCCTAAATTTCCAAAAATGAAAACTTTGTGCATTTCTTGATTTTTCATGATTCTTCCATCATTTCTTGATCAAATCTTGTCCAATGAACATATATAACTTGAATTTCATAAATTTGACCTTAAAAAGTCAAGAGTTGACTTTTTTCACTGCACAGTTGACTTTTTCCCCAATTTCTTGATTCTCAAGCAACTGACCAATTGAACCTCTTCTGAAATGAACCAATGGTCAATCTTTCATCCTTAGATACTTGACATCATGTATAAAACATTGAGATCAAGTTTGGATCAAAATTTCATCAGGAGACTGCTTGAATCCCAAACCCTAGTTTGGACTGTTTTGTTAGGAGATAATGCACTGCCCAATCTTCTTGATGAATTCCCATCTCCTCATGCCTTGTGGGATCAAATGGGATGATATATGATATAGGGGACCTTTGAGGCTTGTTTGAATACCCTTGACTCTTATTCTCTTGTTTTGAATGACCAACACTCTGAAGACTACTGATTACATGCCCTTATGCAATATGTATGCTATGTGAGATGAAAATAAAATCTAAATGCAATGCAATGAAACATAAGCCAGTAAAAGCTAAAAGCAAGAGGGCATATTTTGAGGTGTTACAGTGACTGATTCATATGAAGGCATATATGAAGAATGGGATGAAAGACATATTCATTTTATTTGTTAATGTAATTAACTATTCTAACATTTTCTGTTTTTTTTAGCTTTCACATTCATGACTCAATTTTGAACTCTTAAAGATGCAATGGTTTTTGTAATGTTAATATGATGAATTAGTTGATTATATGGTAAATCATATGAAGGCATAGAAAATAATCTGATGTTAGCATGCATTCTGGTATAGATACTAAAGAGATGTATTAATAGCATGCATTCTGGTATAGATACTAAAGAGATGTAATAATATATTATGTTTAATTACTACTTTTAGTAGACACAACAATTATCCTTGTCGAATTAATATATTTTTACAATTATAATTAAATCTTATTTAGTTGCATAGTTATTGAAATTTGAGCCTTTTTTATATGGCTTATGTTTACCCAGCCTTTTAAATTATATTGTCATACATATATATACTTAACATATATATTTAACTAGCTTGTAACTTCCATCTAAGGATGACAACAGGTCGGGTCGGGTGCGGGTTTCACACTAGCCAAACCCGCACCCGAAATCACCACCCGAACCCGAACCCAAAAATTATTCGGGTGGCAAAATAACACCCACGCCCACATCCGTTGGATTCGGGTTTTTCCACCCAAACCGAACCCGTAGCGGGTGTGGTTTCGGGCGTGGGTTTCACACTACCCAAACCCGCACCCGAAATATCAGGTGGCACACCCGAACCCGAACCCAATCAAGTCGGATTTTCACCCTTGACTCGGGTTTGGGTGCGGGTGGGCCCCGCGGGTTTGGGTCTGCCTGCCATCCATACTTCCATCGTATCTTAGTTTGCGATATGTAATTAATATTTTAAATATAATTTAAAGTGATATTCAAAATGGTTTATTAAAAAGATTTAATTAGATCTTTCCTTAAACATAAAGATTTATTTTAAAGTGATTTTAGTAAGACTTTCAAAATAGAAATTAGAAAACCCTAATATTTAACCGACGCTTTGTGTTTTCTTCATATATATATATATATATATATATATATATATATATATATATATATATGTGTGTGTGTGTGTGTGTGTGTGTGTGTGAGAGAGATTTGGGTCGAACTCATGCTGTGTCGAAGGAGAGCTTTCATGTGGCTCGACAGGAGGCAAGCATGCAGTCGAAGCTTGTTCACATGCTAATGCCTGATTGTTACATATTGTAGTCGAAGTCTGGTATAATATGTACTGTCGAATTACTCTGTCGAATTGGGCCTTGTGTGAAGGATCCAATTGTTTAGGTTTCTTGGGCTGCAAGTTATCTAGTTAGTCTATAAATAGGCTAGTACACTCAGTTTGTTGAGTGTGGCAAATTGTGATATTCACTTGTAATCATTTATGACTTTAATGAGAAAGTGAATAGTAAACATAACTTATATTTGCCCAATCCTTGTCGTTTCTTCTTCTTCTTGTGTTTTCTTTCTTGGTTTTCCGTTAACCCTTGTTTGGTTCTTGATCATCAAGAAACTGTTTTATACTTTGCTTAAAGATATCGTTTTTCACAATAAATTGGTGCGGTGAGCGTGGAGAAGATGTCTTCAACAAAGTATGAGATTAAAAAGTTCACCGGAGTAAACGATTTCGGTCTGTGGCGTTTGAAGATGAAAGCCCTACTGGTGCAGCAGGGTTGTTTGGAAGCGTTGAAGGGACAGGCAGCCATGGATGTTGCATTGACGGAAAGAGAAAAGATGACAATGATCGAGAAAGCACACAGCGCAATATTGTTGAGCCTTGGTGATGAGGTTCTCCGGCAGGTATCAAAAGAGACGACGACGTCAGGATTATGGGTAAACCTTGAAAGCTTCTATATGACCAAATCGTTGGTAAATCGTTTGTACATGAAGCAAGCTTTGTATTCATTCAAGATGAGTGAAGACAAAGCTTTGGCTGAGCAGTTGGATATGTTCAACAAGCTGATTCTTGATCTTGATAATATTGATGTGAAGATCGATGATGAAGATCAAGCATTGTTGTTGTTATGTGTTTTGCCCAGATCACATGATCACTTCAAAGAAACACACTTGTATGGAAGAGAGTCTCTGACCTTTGAAGAAGTTCAAGCAGCCTTGTATTCGAAGGATTTGAACGAAAGAAAGGAGCAGAAACCATCATCAGTTGGCGAAGGGTTGTCCGTGAAAGGAAGATCGTCAAAGAAAGATGGTAGGTTTGACAAGAAGAAAGGTAAGGTTCAGCAGAAGTCTTATGGTGGTGATATGTCTAGTATCAAATGTTATCATTGTAAGAAGGAGGGTCACACAAGAAAGGTGTGCCCTGAGCGCCTGAATAATCATGGAGGTAAGGACAATGGAAATGCAGTTATAGTTCAAGATGATTATGAATCATCTGATATCCTTGTGGTGTCGAGCAGCAACTCTTGCGAAGAGTGGATTATGGATTCTGGATGTACTTGGCATATGACTCCAAACAAGAATGTGTTTGAAGATTTGTGTGATCAAGATGGTGGATCAGTGCTGCTGTGGAACAATAAAGCTTGCAAGATTGCAGGTATTGGATCGATCTGTTAGATTCAAGCTCCATGATAAGTCAATAAAGCTATTGACTGGGGTTAGGTATGTACCTGATCTTAAGAGGAATTTAATTTCTCTTGGTGAATTCGACAGAAAAGGATATATTTTCAAAGGAGATCAAGGTATCCTGAAAGTCATGAAAGGGTCGAAGGAAGTCTTGAGAGGCGTGAAAAACCAAGGCTTGTATACCCTTAGGCCGAGGTTGTAAGTGGTTCGACAAATGTTGTATCCACGAAACCTGTGTCGAAGTCAGAATTATGGCACATGAGATTGGGCCATGTCAGCGAAAGAGGCCTGGTCGAATTGGGGAAGCAGAACCTGCTAGGAGGTGACAAAGTCGAAAAGCTGGAGTTTTGTGAATCTTGTGTATTTGGTAAATCCTATAGGACGAATTTTAACAAAGGCAAGCAAAGAACACATGGATCCCTTGATTACATTCATGCTGATCTTTGGGGGCCTGCAAGGAATCCTTCACACTCAGGTTCAAGGTATTTTTTATCCATCATTGAAGACTATTCCAGAAAGCTATGGGTATTCATTCAGAAGACGAAGGATGAAACTTTTGAGAATTTCAAAAGTTGGAAGGTTCTGGTCGAAACTCAAACTGGCAGAAAGGTTAAGAGGTTGAGAACCGACATTCTGCAACAAAGCGTTCGACAGTTACTGTGTTGAGTCTGGGATTGCAAGGCATAAGACTGTAGCAGGTACTCCTCAACAAAATGGCTTAACTGAGAGATTCAATCGAACAATCCTTGAAAGGGTTAGATGCATGTTGGTTAGTGTTGGATTGAAGAAGGTGTTTTGGGTTGAAGCTATTTCGACAGCTGCATATCTGATAAACAGATGTCCTTCAACTGCGTTAGATATGAAAACACCTGAAGAAGTCTGGTCGGGACATCCCCCTAGTCTCGACAGACTGAGAGTATTTGAATGCGTGGCCTATGCTCACATTAGGCAAGACAAGGTCGAACTTAGAGCTCTGAAGTGCATGTTTATGGGATACCCTGAAAGAGTCAAAGCTTATAGGCTATGGTGCCTAGAGCCAGGTCATAGGAGGTGTATCACCAGTCAAGATGTAGTTTTCAATGAAGCTGAGATGGCTTTCAAGAAAACTGGCAATGCTAACGAAGAGATGGAACATGGAGAAATTCCTGTTGAGATGGAGCATGTTGATGCTGAATTGCGTATCCCAGATGAAGTCGAAGAAGAAGCAGAAGGTGCTGTCGAAGATGAGGAGACTGATAATGACTACCTGCTAGCAAGAGACAGGTCGAGGAGAGTCATCAAGCCACCTCAGAGACTTGGGTATGCAGATCTTATAGCTTATGCCTTAATCTCTGCAAGTGAGGTTTTCGACGAAGAACCTAGAGACTATAAGGAAGTTATGAGGAGTCGAAAGAAGACTGAATGGCGAAAAGCCATGGATGACGAGATGAAATCTCTTCATGACAGCAACACCTGGGAGCTGATCAAGAAACCTGCTGGAGCCAGGTTAGTCAGCTGTAAGTGGATTTTAAGGTACATAAATGGGTCTCTGAATAGAGTCCTAACTTATAGTGGAGCCTTGGTGAAGATAGTAGAGCAGCGATCGAAGGATATGTCGACTCTGATTATGTAGGTTGTATGGATTCCAGAAAATCTATTTCTGGATATGTTTTCACAATGTTTGGCACAACAATCAGTTGGAAAGTGACGCTTCAGAAGGTTGTTGCCTTATCAACCACTGAAGCTGAATATATTGCCCTCACTGAAGCTGTGAAGGAAGCATTGTGGCTTGAAGGTTTGCAAAGGAGCTGAAACTTCAAGGTCGAAGTATCACTGTTAAATGTGATAGTCAAAGTGCAATACACCTGTCGAAGAATTCATCCTATCATGAGCGAACTAAGCATATCGATGTGAGGCTGCACTTCGTCAGAGAGATAATCGAGCGTGGTGAAGTCCAGGTGCTGAAGGTTTCGACTGAAGACAATGCTGCTGATATGATCACCAAGACGTTGTCAAGTTGCAAGTTCTTCCACTGTATGCAGTTGATAAAGCTGCATGATGAAAGCTAGTTGATTCCCTTGTTGCTGAGTTAGATCAAAGGTGGAGATTTGTGAGATTTGGGTCGAACTCATGCTGTATCGAATGAGAGCTTTCATGTGGTTCGACAGGAGGCAAGCATACAGTCGAAGCTTGTTCACATGTTGATGCCTGATTGTTACATATTGTAGTCGAAGTCTGGTCTAATATGTACTGTTGAATTACTCAGTCGAATTGGGCCTTGTATGAAGGATCCAATTGTTTAGGTTTCTTGGGCTGTAAGTTACCTAGTTAGTCTATAAATAGGCTAGTACACTCAGTTTGTTGAGTGTGGCAAATTGTGATAT
This sequence comes from Lathyrus tuberosus, assembly GCA_022829125.1. Lineage (NCBI taxonomy): Eukaryota > Viridiplantae > Streptophyta > Magnoliopsida > Fabales > Fabaceae > Lathyrus > Lathyrus tuberosus. The sequence continues at coordinate 9,572,188 of JALAZF010000123.1, read as the reverse complement.
TCACTTGTAATCATTTGTGACTTTAATGAGAAAGTGAATAGTAAACAAAATTTATATTTGCCCAATCCTTGTTGTTTCTTCTTCTTCTTGTGTTTTCTTTCTTGGTTTTCCGTTAACCCTTGTTTGGTTCTTGATCATCAAGAAACTGTTTTATACTTTGCTTAAAGATATCGTTTTTCACAATAATATATATATATATATATATATATATATATATATATATATATATATATATATATATATATAAGTCTTCACTATCTCTCATTCTCCACCGCTTGCACTCATAATTACTCATGAATTATGCTACTTAACTTTTTAATTTTTTAAGATCAGGTTAATTTTATATTTGCTGGTTTTTCTTTTTTCATGAAATTTGTTGAGTTTTTTCTCAATAAATATAATACTAAAGATTTTGTATGTGAAATGTGAAATTAGAGTTCTTTTGGATAACTAATATAGATTTGGCATGTGATATGTGAAATTAGAGGTCTTTTGGATAACTAATACGTGAATATGAGATTTTGAATATAAATGATAATATAAAAAATTCATTTGAGGACTAATCTTGTGTTATTTGAGGGTCTATAATTTTCATTATTTTATTAATTTAACGGTGAATAAAAGTTCCAGTAAATACTGTCAGTATTATATATATATATATATATATATATATATATATATATATATATATATATATAGACTTTAATTGGTATGCACTGGTGTAAAATAATTTTATATTATCAACAAATTACCTTTAGATATCCCGCGATATTAGATTGTAAATTTTAAATTAATAGTATGACATGACAAATTCATAAATTTTTATTGGATGACTGTCAGTTCATACTAATTAAACTCATATATCTACGTGTATTGGATACTACTCTATAAATTTTAGAGTATCAGTTGATGATTTCAATCTAATTCGTAAAAAAATCAGCAAACTTCATTCCACTCTCAATATTACTACAATTCATGAAAATATTTGTTCACAATATAAACTAAAATAAAGTATACTTAATAGTCCTTAATTAGCATTCAAATTAAGTTAGATAGAAAGACAAACACATCTATAATAAGACAGATGCCGGCAAAATTCCTTCAGACATAGTCATACTGATATCTTCAATGTAATCAATCTTCTACCAATCTTACATTTTAATAACTCAAAACCCATCTCTTTTATCCTCCTCAAACATTCTTAGAGACAAAGAAATCACTAACAGTGTGTGTCTCACCTCATCCCAATGGAGCGAAGGTATATCAGAGAGACCAAAGGGCCACTAACCCTACAAAAAAAGATGGCAGAGACACTCCGACGGGAAGAACCTCCACCCGACTTAACCGATTTCATGAACGACATGTTTTTCGGGACAGCAGACACTCACCAGAAAACCTACGACCTTACTGGAGGAGTTGGTGTGAGTATGAATAATGAGGATGATGAAGATGATGGGTTTGATGACAGTACTAGAAGTAACAGTGCGAGGTTGACGCAAGAATGGTTGCAAGAAGCACGACGCGTTGTTGCTTCTTCTCCTTCACGTAGTGAATCTCCTGGACGTCTTTTGGGCTCCCCTCGCTTTGCGTCGCCTTCAAAATCATTGCTTCCGTCTTCTGATCGGACAGATGCTCTTTCTAGGACTAGGTCCGCCAGAAGGTAACATCTTTTATTTCACTCAAACAATAGGATATACGTAAAGAAGCAAAAATTTATTTAGTAGTACTAGTAAATTTTTCTTTGCATGAATAAAGAAAACTCATATAAATAGTTAGATTGGACACACAAATTTGTCTTCTTTTTAAAAAAGGTAAGTAGTACTAGTAACATATTTTTCTTTTCAATGAAATTTGTGGTTTTATAATATTACTAATAGTAGATTTTTGTATTTTAACTTTGGTGTAAAAGTAACATGAAAAGTGAAAAAGCCTTAACCAAGGGCACCATTGTATAATGTGAAGCAGATACAGAACAGTGGAAGGGATCAGTGATGAGATACTCTCCAAGACAGCAAAACACACCCGCAACAAATCCGACACATTTTCTTCTCAACCTTCAACACACGGGGATGAATCCCCTGCAACGGCAGTACACAAATGGTTTTCCAACATCCTCAAACCCAACAACAACAACAACAATAGCAATAGCAACAGTAATAGCAACACGCCACCACCTTCTCCTGATTCTCTCCCTCCACGTCAGCCACTTTCTCGAAAGTCCCGCTTCAAAACCGAACCCTCCGCTGCACCTCACCCACAGGGGATCCAACCTCCTAATTATAATTCCAGAAGAACATTCAAGACTTCTGCACCTTCGCCGGAGAATCCAAACCGGCGAACTTCGACGTCCGATTCTCTACCACTCTCACCACCGAGGAACCTCGTGGAGTCAGCTTACCGGAGAACGATATCGTCTTCGACTTGCTCGTCGGAGAAGATAGCTCCGGTGAAGCATTTCGCGAAGGAAGAAGAAGGAGCGACTGAAGATTATAGCCTCAACGGGTTTTTGAAAGAGCAGAGGAATCTGTTTCAGAGATTCTCTAAGGGGGAGCTTCGTGCAAATGTCAAAATCAAAATTGTGCTTTCTGGAGCTTCAAATAGTAAGTGAAATGGTGAAATTTGTTTTGTTGATTTGATTGTGAGAGTCTTGGAATATGATGATTTTTGTGTTTGTGTGTGGTTTAGGTACGGCGTCGATGGTGGCGGCTATTTGCCATGCATGGCTATTGGGTTATAGACAAAGAGAGAATGATGACAGTGGAAAAGAACACGTTGTGGTGGTGCCTGTGATGAATGTGAAGCGAGGTGCTATGTGTAACCTCAAGCAAGCTGCATGGCTCTTTCATCATGCTGCTCTTGATGCAACCTCTTTGCTTTTCATTGATGAGGTCACATTTCTTCTTTTTTGTAGACATTTGTTTTTATAGTCAAATGTTTATGCTAAGTATGTTAACACATTGTTTGTCTGTTTCTTTTGCGGCGTCAAATTTTGATTTTGTAAAGTTGATTAATGTGAAGTGGTTTACGTTTGGATTTATTTAATCTCGAGTTGAATAACAAATTTAAGTGTCAAAATCCACTAATCATTATTTCTAGTTAGAATCAATTCTATAGACAAAATTAATTCTAGTTGACATCGCCCGAACATGTCAATGACTGAAAATCAATTTTATGTCCATAATCACTTGAGTTTTTACTTTGTTTGCTGATATAGTACTGAAGTTTGTTTACAGGTGGACATGGAAAACCTTTTAGTGACTGGTAAACTGAGCGTCCTTGTGGTTGGAAAAGATATCTTAAACGCAACTAACGAGGTTGGTTCGCTTGAAAATTAATTTAAAAAACAAGCTTTGTGCCAAATCAATGTGCAATATGAGTTAGAATTGATTTTATATTTCTTTTTATGTTCTGCAGGTTGGATCTCAATGCACCGTTTTAACAGATAATTACTGTGAGGATGCATATGATCTGCTTCAAAACTCTGTGTTGAAGAAACTATTGGTAAATTCATTCTGAATCTCTGGTTAATTCCTAGATAAGCACTTATGCTTATATATTATTTTCAGCTTGCTGGTATTCTGCTAGACACGCAAAATCTAAAAGCTTCAACATCAGTATCAATGACAAGAGATGCCGAGGCAGTCCAGCTGCTATTGGTTGGCTCGGCTCCGAACTACAGATACGCTTTATTTGATCAGTGTAAGTTTTATGTTTGACTGCACATTTAAATTGAGAATTTTGTGATAATCAAGTTTAGTGTATATTAAGTTGTTTTTATTCTTTGAAGTGATGCAAGACCAACAATCTTCTTCTTTTGTGGAAGCTTTGAACCATAACTATTGGAAGCTCCCTGATGAAAGTAAGTATCTATGTCTATTAGCTGCAAGATCATATGTCAAATCCCAAATAATGTCAAATCCAGTCAAGCTAATTTTTTCTTGAGTATGCTGGGATTAAAGTCAGAGATTCATTCAATTGAAGGATTTTATATGGAACGTTTTAAAAGATGAAAGTATTCTAATTAATCTTCTAAAATTTTCGTGCCAAATAGGTGAGAGAGTCACTTGACTTATAAGCTTCGCCTTTTAGGTGAGACAACTCAATATGGAGCTCCCGAACAATGCACCATTGTTCGGGAGCTAACATTTTCTACAACTATCAGTCCACGGCACTTCACTCAAAGAACCCTTTGGCTTATAACCATCGCCTTAAGGTGATAAGGTGAACTTCTCCAATGTAGGACTCCGAAAAATGAACAATCGTTTGAGACCAACATACTCATCGGTTTTCATTTCACAGCGCATCACTCAACTTTATCCAGTCAAACTTTCTCAATGAAAGCACCAAATGTTAAATGCGTAAGACCAAAGATAGAACCCAACCCAAAAGTCCAAACTATTAGAGGGAGCACCCCTTGGCTTGTCTCACAAAAGAGTTCTGCGGGGCGGTTTGCCTGTTTGTTTGTAAAAGGTGATTTAAGGATATGGTTAAGCAAGCCAGTTGGTTCAAAACTTATACATTAAATGCTGTAGTGTGTCACTTATGCACGCCTATGGTGGGTGTTGGGATCGACACGAATCCTTACCGCATCCGATATCCCCAACAAGGCTCAAGAGACCTCGAGTAATACGGAACTTCCAAAGAAGATTATTTCGTCGTCATGACATCCGGGCGACACTGACACTGAGAGACGAAAGCTAAGAGAGAGCCAATGGGATTAGACACCCCTGTAGTCCTAGCCGTAAACGATGGATACTAAGCAGCCGTGCATATCGACCCGTGCAACGCTGTAGCTAACGTGTTTATGTATCCCTCCTGGGGAGTACGTTCGTCCTGACCCAAGGTAAGTAGTTCGGCTAAACCGGAAGAAGGAAATGTGAGAGTTTAGCCTATTAATTCACTTGATTTTAGGGAAGTCGGTTAAATGCTTTGCTTTATGAGGGAAAAGCGGGCACAACTCATGCATGGCACCGGTTAAATGCTCTGCATTGTGAGGGAATAGTGGGCACAACTCATGCATGGCACAACAAGCATTGACGGCTTTTACTCCATGATACTTTATTCAACTTTGTCTGGTTAAAATCCTCCACTGATCCGAACATTTAGTGGGTATCCTTTTTGGGAAATTGATTCTCTTAGGCCCTTTCTTTTCCTTTTCTAAGTCATTTTTATGCGAGCCTCCTAATAATGCAACACTTATTGAGTGCCGGGGTCCTTAGGAAGTTTTCACTCCGCGACACCTAACTTAGCGACACTTCACTAAGTCAGTCTGATAAGAAGCCCCCACTAATCAGAAACCTTCGTGAGTTGCCCTTTTTGAGAAGATTTCTTCCAATGAAAGTACTAAATGTTAGGAGCATAAGCCAAAAATTAGGGGTGGAAATAGGCTAGGCTTTATAAGGTCTGGGTCTGGCCTACGATAAACTTAAAAGGCTTGAGTCTGGCCTATGGCCTATTATAGGCTCTCTTTTTTGGTCTGGCCTGGCCTTTTTAAAAGTCTGGTCTGACCTGAAAGCCTATTTACAACCCTTATTCTCATTACGGTTTTTAATTATTCAATATTATTTAAAAAGCTTTATTGGCTGACCTATATATACATATATAGGCCGACCTATTTTGCCTTTGTTCTAATATATATGCATATATAGGTCAATATAGGTATCCTTTTTTCTAATATATATGCATATATTGGACAACCTATTTAGCATATTTTTAATATATATGAAAATATAGGTCAGTCTATAAGACTTCATAGGCTTTTTTAATAGCTTAAGTCTGGCCTATTTAATTAAATATGCTTTTAAAAAAGCCTAAATTTGACCTTTTTATTAAAAAAATCTGGTCTGGCCTGGCCTTAAGTAGGCTAAGCTATAGGCCCATGTAGGCCGGCCTGGCCTATTCCCACCCCTACGAAAAATGATAGCTCAGCTTAGCCCAAAAAAAACTAATCAGTTAGATTGGAAAATCCCTTGACTTATAAGCCACCTTTTTTTATGAGACTCTCCAATGTAAATCCTCTAAAAACCTTCTACTTTTCAATTGCCAAAAGATTAAATTGAACAGATCATGTCATCATTACCATGAATCTTGAACTTTATTCTGTTAAAGGAACCACAAACCTTATAAAAGCATTAAGGATATAACCGAATAATTAGCATATATTATTTATATAGCAATTATATATAGTTTAGAACATTTTAATATGGTTGCAATTACTTTCCTTTGTTATTCTTTGTAATAGGTGACCAAAATAGTGAAGGAAACATGGAGCATAAAGTTCGCGAGAGAAAATCAAGCTCTACATCCGACCGTGAAACTACCATGCCAAGTTCAAGAACAAATTCCACTGACACAAAAGGTATATTATTATTTTGAACTGATGATACGATAAACAAAAATGCATTTAAAATTATTCTTAGTAAGTCAAGTTTACATTGTTGCAACTATAAATAAATGCGGTAACAACATTTCTCCTTGCAGTCAAACTTGCAACGCCAGTTTTGCAATCTCCTAGCCCAGCAACATCGTCAAATGCAGACAAGGAAGCCGCTAGAGGGAAAAACAAATTCTTCTTGGCAAGGTGGTTTGGATTTGGTTCAAAATGAACTACACCACCATCCATGCAAATGGAAACTTATTTTTGCAAAATTCAAATCAAAATAAAAAATAATAATTCAAATCAGAATCCCATATGGGTCACACCAGGATTATGTGATGTAGTTATTGATTTTGACCGTTCGATACTTATTGTATATGTAAACTTACATCGCCATCGTCGCTTTTCACGTTAATTATTAAATTGAATTATTATTAGTATGACATTTGTGATGAAGAAGAATACATATTGTCCTATCAATTTCACATGTGAATCTATGAAGCTGTCTGGTTATTATTGTTTTTGACATTGGTAATACCATTCACAATAATACTACTAATCTATTGTCTATATTTCAGTGATACAAAATTCAGTTTGAAATACTAACATTTATAGCTCAATTACCAAGATTAGATCAACAAAGAACATTTTCCAATTTTTGCAAAATATAGGTGTAGATGTAGATATCTCAATATGGAGAATTATTGAGCATGTGATACAATCTATCTTGTTCTACAATTAAACTTATTTGCTTCAATACCAGCTGTAACTAACTCCCAAACTCATTTTGGTCCCACTAGCTTTTTTTCATTTTGCAATGCTTCCTCACTCACCATTCCATTATTTGGTGACCCATTCACTAGTACTTCATTTTCGATGACTATGACTATGACCCTTTTCATTCAACTTTCCAAGCATAAAGAAACAAAGAAAACTCTGATGAACCACTTACACTAAACCCTTCCACAGATTCAACACTCCTAGCTTGAATTGATAGTGGAGAAGATGAACAAGATGAAATAGTAGATGATAAAATTGGCTTAAAAATAAACAAAGCATGTTTTAAACCAGGACTAAATAACCAATCATGAACATCCCAATAAACTTCGATTCGCATTTTACTAAGATGAACTGATTCATTACCTCTAAACTTCCACTGCAAATGCTTCACATGAATCACCAAATGTCCATCGATTCTTATCTCCATCTCTGGCTGCACCGATCCAACAACAGAATCTCCATTTCCATTTCCTCGGTTCTTGCATTCAATTGAAATCTCATGCCACTTACCCTTCTCATGAAACTTAGCTCTAGTCGAGAATCTCTTCTTTCCGAAAATATGTTCTTTTTTCGAAACCAATATAGGATCAATAAGTGCTGGTCTACACCCAGTTCTTCTATAAGCATCTTTTTTAAGATCACCAAGAAGAAGAACAACCTCTTCATCACAAACAACAGCTACATAGTATTCCGAAGTTGGTTCTGTTTCGCCGTTGAATTTAGCAGCTTTAAGGTCCCAGAAAATATCAACAGCTTTATTACCATCTACTATAAACCTTTTTGAACCTTGTTTTCTCCAAAAATACCACGGCTTTAGTTCAACCTTGCAGGAATATTGAGCTTCTCCTTCTGGACCTTCCACCGATATCGAAAGCCCGTGAAGTAACAGATTCTTGCACCATGTGATGGTTATCAAACGGCAGTGATCAGCTACCTTTGTTCTGTATACTGACATGTAAACACTCTGACCAGAACGCGTCACGCCTGCGCTATGATCATCGCCTAGCTTCTCCGCTGTGGAAAAGCAAGCAGGAACACCAATTGAGTCTTGCATCGTCATGATCTTCGATATAGAAGAGAATTGCGATCACTAGCAACTCAAAAACTTTGATATATTGTAGAGAATCGCGGCGGTCAAGTGTGGTTGATATCTTAGTTAGTCCTGAGATATCAAAATCCTTGACGTCACGACTCAGGTAACAAAAGAACCTATAGATGAGAAGTGGAATATGAGATTGGTGAATGGATTTGTTGGGAATTTTAAAAGTACTTGTGAGTGAGAGGGTGAGAGATCTTAGTCACAAGGTGAATGAATGAATGATAGATGGTGCCAGAGGTGATTTTGGAAGCATTATTAATTGAAATTAAAAACAAGTATTTTCCAAACTGGCACATGAGTGAGTGAAAGAGCAACTCTTTTTATATTATGCATTATCTCTCATTTAGTTGAGACCTCTATTTTTTATTGGAGGGTTAAAATTTACCTTTTTTAAGTTCAAACTTTAATTTTTAGAATCCAAGGTTGCTTTATTTATAGTACTAAATTCAAAAGTGGTTACTTCCAGGCATAGTTTGATGCAGAAGTCATTTTTTTTCATCAGATTTGGTGTATAGATTTTCACAAACTTGGAAATCATTTTAGTATTCAGAATATCACATGATATGGTCAAAAATAACTGGTCAAAACTGTTATGGAAAAAAAAGATCAATTATAGTTATGAGGGTTAGCTTTTCGATGCAAGTTGTCATCATATTTTCTTCCTTGTTTGAAGTATATCTCCTTAATACCATTGCATTGCATGTGACTTTGAATTAAAGATAGCTTTTAAGTAGTCCTTAAGAGTTTTTAATTTTAAAAATTGTGTCCTAAAAGAGTTTCATGGATAAATTTAATTGATTGTTGGTACAATGGTGAAGACTTGGGTCTTGAGAATGGACACATCTTAATATTCTGAGTTCGAATCCTGTTAAATGTAAATAATTCTTGTGTTGAGTCAGGTCAGTTCATACAGAGTAATTGTTCACGTGTGATATCACACGCTGCGTGGACAGTTATTTGATTGGATTAGACGGTAATTGGTGCATTGAAGTGCATAATCGGCTTGCTTCGCACTTAGCGAAAATCTAATTGTTTTGTTCGTTTTCATCACATAATACATGTTTATTTAAATATGTAGGTGTTATACAAGACTTTGATGGTTTTTAACTAAACCATCAAACTTTAGAGGCTGAAATTGCGAGATTAATGCAAGAGAAGAGAAAGTTAAAGATGAAATAGGTAATCAAAATTCTTATCATAATTGCATTGACCTTTGTGATGATAGAAGTATTAGGAAATTTAGTTACCTGAATTGGCCACATACTTTGTCTCAAAAAAGAAAAAGTGTCCACATACAATTGGATAACGTTCCAACTGTTTCGCACCTAAGCCTCACACTCGATTCTCATTCAAAATAAAAAAAAAAATAAAAAAAAAAATACATCACATTATGGTTTTGACAGAAAAAAATAATATAACGTTATTCAAACGAGAAAAAAAATAGAATAGTGCTACATGGATTCGATGTAGTTGTGTCAGGAAAAATTATATAACTTATATTAATGTTTTTCTTACATTAAAAGTTTGAAAATGTTTTTATTTGACGATATCAAGGAGAGGAAATGAAAATGAAAAAGAAAAGTAATAGGATGCGAATCACGTGAAGCATAAAACGTGGTCTATGAATAGAGCTTAGAACAGCATATTTCATGTGAATAAAAATATGATAAATTTGGGATGAAAGAAATGATGACAAATGTGTTTACCACAAACCGTTGTATTATATTTTGTCAAAAAAAGGAGAAAAAGTTAGGAATAATTAAGATTCCTGTTTGTCCTTATCTTTCTAGTGTTATGTTAGTATTAATAGTGCTTACCTGTATTATTAAGGGTGATTTGCTAGTTTTACCTTCTAGCATGAGTTATTTTTATCTTTTATTTTACAAAACAGATAGGTTAATTTATAAGGCTATAAGAGAATTAACTTGCATGATTTGTTTCATCCCAAATTTCCGCGTGAAACATATTGTTAGGATGGTTACTAGCAAAATTAAGTTGAATCTAGACACTTCAAAAATCATATGCACAATTCATTATACTTTTTTGTTCTCAAGTGGAATAAAAAATATGTAGGGATGAATTTATAAACTCTTTTGATATGGTGACGAGAGCTACTGAAATAATGGAATAGAGAGAATTTGCTAGATTAGTACTTAAACATCTAAATCAGTTAGAGATATGTAGTTTTAAGGTAAGAGTGAGATGTAGTTGAAAATGCGTGCTGTTGGATTTTGATCGTGAAGGCTGGATCAGATCCTGTAGAAGTGAACCACCAAGTACGTCTGAGATGCTGGTCGTATGAAGAGGAGGAGGGGGTGTACCTGCAAGGCACTCCGACGCTCAAGTAAGAAAGGGACAGAAAAAAGGGACAAGTACAAAGTATTAGTTCGTAGGGTGAATATTGGATACCTGACCCTCTCGCTTGAGAGGGTTTATATAGAGCCCCCAGCGCGTGGCCAACGGTCCTATTTTCGAGGCAAAATAACTGTTTTTCCGAAGAATAGGTAACTACCCAAACTAGCCGTTATGTCGGGCAAGATGCCCGAAACTAGCCGTTATGTCGGGCATAAGCGTAGTTTCGGGCACATGCCCTCAACTGTTCGGGGAGTGGATAAGCCGTGCGTAACGGGCAGCATTTCCAGGGAGGAGCGATGCAGTCACTGCCCGGTTGGAGGGGCAGAAAGGTAACTCTTGCCCCTTTGTGGATTGGACTTAGGCAATTTGGGCCGTTCTGGAGCAGAAGTGGATTGAGCCATGTCTAGCCATTGGTCCAGTCCAGAACAGGAGCCCTCCAAGTCGTTGCTCCCGAGCATGGGAGTGATGACTTAAGGACAGCTCGTTGCTCCGGGGAGCTAGCGTGAAGTCGTCGTTTGGTGACGGGGACGGTCGCATCGGGGTGCCCGTGACTGGTGGTGTTCGTGACCCCCATGCTCGAGTCTAGTCTGTCCGTTGCACGGGTAGACTGACAGTTGGTTGGAATTGGAAACGTTGGGGCGCCACGTGTGCCTAGAGCCCTGTGCGGTAGTTACTAGGAATGATGGCTAGTTAGTAGCCATCATGACCTACGAGCGCGTGCCACTGCACGTGCCTCTTCGTATAAAAGGGGAAAGTCCGTCTCATTTTGGACTTTTCACTCTCGCTTCTCTTCGTCATCTTCAGAGCGTTTGCCTGTCACCGTCGTCTGTTATTCCGGCCACCGCACCAAGCTTCGAGCGACCACTTTTTAGCTTCCTAAACCAAGTAAGTTTCCGATTTTGTGCTTGTTTTCGCTCTTTTCGGTGGTCAATGGTAGATTGCATGCGGTTAAGGCTAGGTTTAGAGGATGATTAACTTCGTTTTTGGCGGTTGTTAGTGGTGGACGGTGGTTATGCCACTCTCCACCTATGATGTGTCGTCGGGCTGCTTTTAGTGAGGGGGCGGTTCACGACGTTGTTGCGACGGCGACGCATGTGTAACTGTCACGGTCTTTCATCTACTGGGTTGGTGATGAATTATCCGGTGGAATACTCCCAGATTCCGGTGAAGCTTTGCGGTTTTCGATGAAGCTTCAAATGGAATCTGGGTATGAGCCCGGGGAAGCTCCTCGCCTGGGGATAATTTGTCTCGAGCGTCTCCTCGCGGGGAGGTTCCAATTTTTCTTTTGATGTTAGGGCTTAGGCCGGGGACGTTGTCCTCAGCCCTTTGCGCGCCCATTCACTTGACTAGCGGTGGAAGGGTGGATTTGATTTATTGTCGAATTCACTTTTTTCTCTGCTTTTCAGGTGATCGATATGGCGACGGGGCCAGATGGAGAGATTATCCTGGATTCGTCCGAGGAAGAAACAAGTTCCTCGGATAGTAGTAGTTCGACGGCTTCGAGTACCCCCAGTGAGGTCGGGGAGGAAGAGGAGTTGGAAGATATGGACGAGGATGTCGTCGAGGGTTCCGTGGAGGAGTGGGAGGTGGCCGAACCTGCCGAACATGTGTCTACTTTTGCGAAGTACTTAGGGGATGTCTTTACAGAAGTCGGGCCAGAGGGAGAGTGGAAGGTGCACTTTCCCTCTGAGGATAACAGGGTCTGCACGAATTACGGGGACCGCTTTGCTATGTATGAGTATGCCTTCAAGGAGCTGGGTCTGAGGTTGCCGTTCACCGATTTTCAGCAGTCGGTGTTCGTGCACTTGAAGTTGGCCCCTACGCAGCTGCATCCTAACTCGTTGGCCTTCATCCGGGCGTTCGAGCTGGTGTGCGAGTATCTCACCATAGGGGCTACTCTTCCTCTATTTTTCACCGTCTTCCATCTTCAAAGGCAGCTGTCGGGGAGGCAGTGTGGTTGGGTCTCTTTGAAGCAGCCTCGCAAATTGTTTAAACCTTTCTCGAAGTCGATACGGACGTTTAAGGAGCGGTACTATGTTATCGAGCCCGTGTCCTAAGCTGCCCAGGATAGCACATACATCTGGGAGATCGAGGTTGATGAGGAGGGAAATGACTTGCGTGACGAGACGGGGAAGTTCGTCGGCGAGAGAATATATAAGTTCCCTATTCACTGGGGACCCGACCATTTCACCAGGAAGCCCGGTGACTACGTTCTCCAACCGCACGAGCTACACGGGCAGGATGCCGTGGCGTACGAGGCGTTGGCGAAGTACGTTAACTCCTTCCGGCTCGCTGAATGCCAGACGAATAAGGGTGACCCGATCTTCGAGGAGGACGGTAGTCAGAGGGTTGAATACCTCTTTATTAACACCAAGGCACTCCTGGAGTGCAAGACTCCTGCGGAAGTCGAGAAGCTGCTTGGTAGTCTTAGTTATTTAGACTTGTTCGCATTATTTCTTTTCCTCATATCTAACGTGTTCGACTTTTGTTTGTGCAGGTGAGATGCCTCAGGCCCATGGAAAGGTTGTGAAGAATGCTCTTGCGAGGAACAAGGCCGGAGCGGCCCCCCTCAAGTCTCGATTCGCTGGTGCGCGTGCTCCCACTCCGGTTCAGTCTGCTGCGGGGACCTCTTCTCCCACTCCCGCTCCCCGGGGATCTCCCCTGCCTTTGACCGGACGATCCAAGCGGCCAGGGGTCACTGATGTAACGCCCCAGTTTTTTTGTTAGATTTATTTAATCGAGTCGATTTAATTATTTTTGGTCTTTATATTATTTTATTCTTGGTTATTATATTTTATCGCGTTTTGGGAACGTTTGCGAGGAAATTGAGTGTAGGGGTATTTTGGTCTTTTTGGCTTGGGTAGATATTGTTTTTCTTTTATAATAGAACATAGAGAGAAAATAGAAAGAAAAAGAAGAGAAAAGAAAAGGAGAGTGAGAAGAAGAAAAAGAGGAAAAACTTGGAGTTTAAGTAATCAATTCAACCGACACTTTGAAGCGCGATTAATCGGGTAAGGGTGCGAAACTCGGTTATGCTATGTTTGTGTATGATTATGTGTGTGTTTGTTGGTTTTTCCTAGCTTTTCAATTCTAGGTCGATTGAGAGGAAACGAGAAAAATCGATGTTTTTGCGGTTGGAATGCGATGTAAATGCGGTAGAATACTTGTTGTTATGATTGGGATATGTTCTGATTGTTATGTTTTGGTTTGGATGTGTTTTGGGGGGGGGGGGGGGGGAATGGTGGTTTAGGATGAGTAACAGCGCTGCTGCGAATCCCAAAATTCGCAGGTTCGTAGTGCGAACAAGCAGCGAAGAGGAAAGTGAAGGCTCGCCAGGGCTTCGCAGTGCGAATGGGAAGGCGAATGTTCGCCAGAAGTTTACAAAGCGAACTTTATCCTGTTTTTTCTCTGCCACAGTTCGCTGGAGCTTCTCACGGCGAATGAGGAAAGCGAATGCTCGCTAGGAGCTTCGCATTGCGAACATGACAGGTTGTTCCATTTTATTTCCTTCATAACTTTTGATCCGTAACTCGGATTGAGGCGTGGTTGGATGCGTTGGAAAGCTAATGAGAGGTTCTTTCTTATAGGAATGGTTTTGAGATTGGTGGCCGATGTAATTGTGTCGAGAATTTGGAAATGTGTCGTTTTGTCGACTTTTACCTTCATAATTGTGTGTAATTGATGTGTTAACCTGCGATACGCTTTTGATATATAACGTATAGCTGGTGTGCTGTTATATGATGTGAGTGCATGTGATGAAATGTGGTGATGATGGTTTGTGGCCTAAGGGCAAGTAAATGCATTGTGTTATATTTGATTGTATATGCATGATTATGGATGTTGGAATGGTTTACATGGTTGTATATGTGTATGCATTTGATTGTCATGAGTCATTGTATGCCAAGCATCATGATATGCATTCTTGTGATGTCGTGTGCCCTAGTGGGTGTGAGCAATGAAACGATTCTCGAGGGGATCTGCTGTAACGGTCGTGTACCTTATACAAAGAGGACCGAAAGCGACGTTATGGACGATCGTGTGCCTTATACAAAGAGGACCGAAAGCGATCCATAAACGTCGTGTGTCTTATACAAAGAGGACCGAAAGCGACAGGGAACATCGTTTGCCCGACGGGGAGTTACACTAAGTAACAAACGATGATTCCAATAATTCCCGAGTGAATTAATGATGAGATGATGGATGGAACGGTACCGCATTGCATTGCATAGAGTCGTTGTGTCGGTCTCTGTGCATTTTCATAAATCATGAATGGATTGATTATGTGTGGAATTTGTGAATGGAATTGATGAGTTGATATATACACATGTTGGTGATAAATGTATTGAGCATGATTGATATGCTTTTGTGATGCATGTATGAGATAAGAATCGTGTTGTTTGTGTTTGAATTATGTTATATGTTGTGGTGAGAATGTTGTTGTGTGTGTATTTCCTGTTATTACATAATTGTATGCAACTATAGTATAATTGTGTTTCTCACCCTTCTGCTGTTTTGAATGCTCTATGAGGCATTGCAGATTAGATGTTGGAGGTCTTTTTGTGAAGATTCTGTCTTCATTCTTTTGTCGGTCGGCTCTGATATGTAGCACCGGGTAGTCGGGGAGATCGTTATGTGACATTATGTATATATATCTTTTTTTTTTGGATTTGACATGTATGAATCTGTATAAGACAGAAAAACTTTTATGTTTATATATATATATGAGATTTCAGTTGCAGATTTTCCGCTTTTATTCTGTATCTGAATTGTGGGTGTTAGGAACCGAGTTCTTCTGTATAGGTTGCTACCTGATTGTTGCATATCTATTTGAGCAGGTTATTTTATTTCATCATTTTGATGTGACGCTCCCGTCTATGTCATGAATGTTTTAATTATACTCTGATTATCTGTTATCGCTTTAATTAATTGGGGGTATAGATTAGGGGTGTTACAACTAACGCTGTGGATCTCATCCGGGTCCCAAAGAAAGGGAAATTCGAGCTTCCTCCTTGCATACTTGATAGGAGATTCTTTGAGGGGAACTCCTTGGTCGTGCCTCGGGCCGAATCTCTTCGTTTGGAAAGCATGGACCGCCCGAGCAAGAGGGCGTTGGTGGCTCAAGATGCTTCTGCTTTGGTCAGGATGTTGGAGATGGCAGTCGTTTATGCTGAAGGGGACTCTGCAACTGAATCCGAACTTAATGATGCCCGGGCTACCATGGCGTCCCTCAAAGAAGAGGTCAAGAGGGCAGACGATGCTCGGAAGAAGGCTGAAGAGGAGGTGGCCAGGTTGAAGAAGAAGAATTCTACGCTGGCTGCGGAGAAGAAGGCGGCTGAGGAGCTGGTCCAGCAGCTGAGGGCGGTCAATGCCCCGGGCGAAGATGAACCTGAAGATGTGAAGGAATTAAAGACAAGGTCCGAGCTAGTCGCCCGTATGATGATGGCCGAGGATGACAGTATTGCCATCGCGGATGAATCCTTCAGAAACGCCGTGTCTCAATTGCGGGTGGTGAACCCCGAGCTTGACTTTTCTGTCGAGGGTACCCATTATCTGGCGCATGTTGAGGATGGCCGGATCGTTATGCCTGCCGCCCTCCTTGAAGAGAATGTCGAGGACCAGCCCGCGGATAACCAGGATCTTCAGCCCGATCCCGCCGCCCAGATGGATGAGTGAGGGGTTTTCTTTATGTTGTTGTAATTTGTCTGGCCTGCGTGCCGTGTAATTGTTGTAACTTATTTTGGGGGCATGGCCCCCGGTTTATGTAATCCATCAGAATCATGGTCCTAGTGGCCACTTATTATATTTAAATTATATGCCCGGTCTTGGTGGCCGGTTCTGTTATTTGCATGGTTTTACTTGCTTTTATTTTTTGCTAAGTGTTGTACTCATGTTTGTTGTGAATGTATGTCTGCCCGTGATAGGGAGTATTTGACTTATGTGAAGTTTCAGGGGATTGCTCGTTGTAGATGTGTTCGGCAGTGAGGGGTACTTGTCGAACAGCCGAGGAATATCCTGGCGGGGGTAGGGAGCTCAGGTCGCGTTTGAGGCCTGAGTTTGCGGCGTGAACGTCCCATCGCGAGCTGGGGTTCTGCCAGTCATGATACTTTGACGACGGAGATGCTCGATCAAGGACTGCTATCGAGCAGTTACTCGACTCGTTACTGAGCGGGGTTCTGCTTTATTGTTATGCGACGCTTGTACCTAGGCGTGCATAGTGGTCGACAGCTGACGTTCGTCGTCGTGACGAGTCGAACCGAGAATTAGCTATAGTATTGTTTTAGTTTTTCGGCGTTCCATGGTCGAGCAAGTTCTTCCCCGTTGAGATGTTCTAGGTAATAGGCCCCATTCTCCGTTTTCGCTCGGACACGATATGGTCCTTCCCAGTTTGAGGCTAGTTTGCCCTCGCGAGAGTCTTTGTGGTTTCTCCTTAGAACAAGGCTTCCCACGTCGAACTCTCATCCTATCACCTTGGCGTTGTGCCTGATGGTAATTTTTTGTTTTAGTGAGGCTTCGCGGAGGGCTGCCCCAGTTTGGATTTCCTTGACGAGGTCGAGTTCTTCTCTTAATGATTCGCCGTTCATCTCCTCGTCTAGGGGTGACTTTGTCCGCTGGAGGGTACGTGAACCTCGAAGGGGATTACAGCCTCGGTCCCGTACGCTAGACAGAAAGGTGTTTCCCCGGTTGTAGAGCGTGTAGTTGTACGGTAAGCCCATAACACACTGTGCAGCTCCTCGACCCAAGCCTTCTTTGTTTCATCCAGCCTTCGTTTGAGGCCTCGAAGGATGACCCGGTTCGCTGCTTCGGCTTGCCCGTTTGTCTGGGGATGTTTGACGGATGCGAAGTGTTGCTTCGTACCTAGCTGGGCGAGGAAGTCTTGGAACTTCCTGTACATGAATTGTGTCCCATTCTCCGTGACTATCGCCTGGGGGATGCCAAAACGTGCAAGGATGTTTCATTTGTAGAAACGCAGTATTTAAGGGCAGTTATTTTGGCTAAAGCCTCCGCTTCTATCCATTTTGTGAAGTAGTCTACGCCCACTATTAGGTATTTGTTCTGATTTGATCCTACTACGAAGGGTCCTAGGATGTCTAGGCCCCACCAGGAAAATGGCCATGGGGAGGGCATTTCCTTGAGCTCGTTAGGTGGAGCCAGGTGCATGTCCCCATTTCGTTGGCATTTATAGTATTTCTTCACATGTTCTTTAGCGTCGTGCTACATGGTCGGCCAGTAATATCTTGCACGGAGGGCCTTTCGGGCAAGGGACCTTCCACCGAGATGTTGGGCGTTGATTCCCTCGTGGATTTCGCGCAAGATGTGTGAGACCATTTCTTCCTCGACACACTTGAGCAGCGGAATAGAGAATCCTCGCCTGTAGAGTTTGTCTTCGACCAGGACGTAGGAGCAAGCTCTTCGCCTAACTATACTGACCTCTTTTGGGTCGGATGGAAGTTCGTCTTTAGCGAAATAGTTGTAAATAGGGGTCATCCAGCAGTTGTTGTCGCCGATCACCTGTACGTCGAGGGTCGGGGAGGCCTTCTCGATACTGGGTCAAGGAAGTACCTCCTGTATGACGGACTTGTTTCCGCCTTTCTTTTTTGTGCTGGCTAGTTTGGATAGAATGTCTGCCCGGACATTGTGTTCGCGGGGAACATGTTTTACTTCTACTGTTGCGAACTTCGCCATTTCCTTTTTGACCAGGGCTAAGTATTCAGTCAGGTTGTCATTTTTGGCTTGATATTCCCCTCGGACCTGAAGGGCCACGAGTTGTGAGTCTGTGCAAATGACGACTTCTTCCGCGCCTAGGTCCTCGGCTAGGCGCAATCCAGCGAGGAAGGTTTCGTACTCAGCTTGGTTGGTAGAGGTTGGGAAGGACAGGGTGAGTGATACTTCAACGATGATTCCTTCGTTGCTTTCCAGTATAATGCCCGCGCCACTCCCTGCCGAGGTTGAGGCACTGTCCACAAAAATGGTCCATTTGCGCGCTTCGCTTGCGGGGGAGTCTGCGAATGTCATTTCTGCGACGAAGTCGGCCAGAGCCTGGGCTTTGAGGGCTTTCCTACCTTCGTACTGGATGTCAAATTCAGATAGTTCAAGCGACCATTTGAGCATTCGACCAGCCATGTCAGGTCGTCCCAGCAGCTGTTTTATGGGTTGATCTGTTCGAACCATGATTGTGTGGGCCAGGAAGTAGTGCCTTAATCTTCTGGTTGCGTTGATGAGGGCCAGAGCCACTTTCTCTATCTGTTGGTATCTTAACTCTAGTCCTTGCAGTGCTTTGCTCGTGAAATATATAGGCTTCTGTCCGTCAAGAGTCTCGCGGATGAGAGCGGCACTCACTGCTTCGGTTGCTACGGCGAGGTACATGTACAAAGTTTCGCCATTGTCTAGGCGAGAGATGACTGGTGGCTCTGAGAGTGCCCGTTTCAGATGTAGAAGAGCCTTGTCACATTCCTCGGTCCATTCGAATGTTGCCTCCTTGCGGAGGAGTTTGAAGAATGGTAGGGAGTGCTGGGCAGATTTGGCCATGAAACGAGATAGTGACGCGAGCATCCTGTTGAGGGACTGGATGGATTTCTTTGACTTGGGCGTTGGAAACTCAGAGAATGCTCAGCATTTATCGGGATTGGCCTCGATTCCCTACTCTGTTAAATAGAAGCTGAGGAACTTTCCTGCCCGGACACCGAACGTGCACTTCTCCGGGTTGAAACGCATTTTGTATTTTCTGGCCTGTTCGAAAACCTTCCTTAAATGGGCAATGTGATCGGTTTCCTCATGGGATTTTACGATCATGTCGTCCATGTAGACTTCGAGCATGTCTCCTATCTCTCCCCGGAAGAGTTTATTCATCATTCTTTGATAGGTCGCTTCGGTGTTCTTCAGGCTGAAAGGCATTACATTGTAGTAATAATTGCCTGATTCGGTCATGAAGGCCGTGTATTTTTTGTCGGCCATCGCCATTGGAATTTGATTATAGCCTGAGTAGGCGTCCATGAACGATAAAAGTTTAAAACCGGCAGAATTATCAACAAGTTTATCAATATTGGGGAGGGGATAGGCATCCTTCGGGCATGCCTTGTTAAGATCGGTGTAATCAATGAACATTCGCCATTTGCCATTAGATTTTTTCACAAGTACAACATTGGACAGCCAAGTGGTGTACTTGGCCTCCGAAATAAATTTGGCCTCGAGGAGGTCCTTTACAGCTTTTTCTGCAGCCTCCGTTTTCTCCAGAGACTGCTTTCTCCTACGTTGTGCTACGGCCTTGACGGCCGGGTCAATTGTCAGTTGGTGGCAGGCGACGGACGGGTCCAAGCCGGGCATCTCAGAGGCGCTTCAGGCGAAGAGGTCGGCGTTCTCACGGAGGCATGCCTTGAGGTGCTTCCTCATGATGTCGGGCAGGTCTGCTCTAATCTTCACTCCCCGCTGAGGGTCGTCGCCGAACAGAACGAGCTCGAAGTTGCCATCCGGGATTGGGCGCATCGGATGGGAGCTGCTACTAGATGAGTCGGTTGAAGCTGCCCGGTCCTCCTCGGTGAAGCGGCTGTCGAGGTCGATGGAGTCGACCTGAGGTAGAGGCTTGGCTTCCTCGGAGCTGCTGGGCAAGGCTGGCTTGCTTGATACCTTTGGCTTGGATGCAATGGCGTTGAGCCCCTTTGTGGCTGCTTCGAAACACCGTCGTGCAACTTCGATGTCGCCGTGGAGGGTGGCGACCATCCGTTTAGAAGTGTAATACTTCATCTTGAGGTGGACTATTGAAGGCACAACTACCAACTCGGCCAGAGTTGGTCTTCCGAATATGCACTGGTAAAGCGACGGGCAGTCGATTACCAAAAATTGTACCTTGACGGATCTGGCAATCTCAGTTGATCCGAAGGTTACGATCAGTTCGACGTATCCCCATGGCTTGGTCACTGATCTATTGAATCCCTGTAAATCGGACCTGAAATTCTGGCCTGTATATCAGATGTCCTATCGAGATGTCGAGACACTGATATACAACAACAATGAACAAGCTCAATACAAAAGTGTGCATAAAATGTAAAGAACACCAGAAATTGTTAACCCAGTTCGGATCTAACTATCCTACATCTGGGGGCTACCAAGCCAGGGATGAAATCAATATTCGATAGTATCAATTCACTGATAACCACACCCTGTTCAATCAGCTCACTTAATCACTACCCTTCCTATGACTTCTACCTAAGACTCCCCTAGGTATGAGGCCCTCCTCAAATCCCTCTTCAATCACAACCTGTGACTGGTTCCTTACAAGATAAATAACAATGGTCGAAACACAAATTCTCAATACTTCACAGCTTATGAGAATTAACACACAGCTACTCAATGCTTAAAAGCTTATGAGCAACCTTACACAACTTACACTACAGTCCTTATACTACTATCATAAGATACCAGTTAGGCTCACAAAACACAAGCACACAACCCTAAAAATACATGTAAGTTCGACACCTAAAACTAGGTTTACATCAGTCTATTTATAGCTTGAAATCTGGACTGAATTTGGGCTTCAAAGACGCAGCAATTAGACTGCTCACAAATCTGCAAAAATAACTCCAATAAAATAGGTCTTCACTCCAAAGTTTCCTATTATGTCTCCATAATTAGAAACAGCAGCAAATCCGAAAACCAACAAATAACCCTAATCCAAAAAAGCTTTGGATGCCACATAGGATAACCAATTATTCACAGAATATTCAGTTACAAATCATTGTAACAGAATCTGCAATAAAACCTGACTTCACAGCGCGATGTCCTATGAGCAGTCATGGAACATCTTCATTCGACATGTTGAACAGAGAGTAATCTTCATTCAACATCTGCTGCTACATGAGTTTTAGCAAAATAATGCCAACCATAAAACCAAGGAAATAACAATCTCCCCCTTTGGCTTATTTTTGGCTAAAACTCCACACACAAAAACACCATCAGTATCAGCAGCGGAAGAAAACACCATTAATAGCAGCAAAAAAAAAACTCCCCCTCAGCTGCACACACAAAAATAACTCCCCCTCAGCTGCATTCCCCCTCAGCTGCATACACACACAGTCCAGCAAACATCTCATCATAGCAACTCCCCCTCAACAGCAGCAACCTCAGCTGCATCTGTAGCACACACACTCCCCACACAAGCAATCGCACAACATACACAACATACTACTCCCCCTTTTAGCCATAAATATGACAAAGGCTAGTAGAACAAGTCCAGAGTAAACTGCATCAGAAAGTAGATGCACACCACATTACATGACCAAATGTCATGCACAGACTTCAGCATTTTCCCTTCATTCACACACTGCACTACCAGAACCTCCTTTAGTCTTTTCAGTCTGGCAGCCAGAAAGCACATTGATTGCTATAGGTCTTCATGAATGCACACCCCAAGTATGCTCCTCAGGTTTTCAAACTGAACTGCATCCAGAGCCTTGGTAAATATGTCAGCAAGCTGATTTTCTGTGCTCACATGCTCAAGAGTTATGACTTTGTCCTCCACAAGTTCTCTGATGAAGTGATGCCTGATGTCAATGTGTTTTGTCCTGCTATGTTGAATGGGATTTTTGGAAATATTAATAGCACTCAGGTTGTCACAAAATAGTGTCATGACATCCTGTGTGACATTATACTCTGACAGCATCTGCTTCATCCATACCAGTTGCGCACAACTACTACCAGCTGCTATGTACTCAACTTCAGCAGTAGAAAGGGATACTGAATTCTGCTTCTTGCTAAACCATGAAATAAGATTATTTCCTAGAAAGAAGCATCCACCAGAGGTACTCTTCCTATCGTCAGCACTTCCAGCCCAATCAGCATCACAATATCCTAATAAAATGGGACTTGAGTCATGGGAGTAAAGCAACCCATAATCACATGTACCACTCACATACTTTAGAATTCTTTTCACTTGATTGATGTGACTGACCTTGGGTTCTGCTTGATATCTTGCACACACACCAATAGCAAAAGTGATGTCTGGCCTACTTGCTGTAAGATACAGCAGACTGCCAATCATACTTCTATACAGACTTTGTTCAACGTCCACTCCCTTTTCATCTTTGGATAACTTTAAGTGAGTAGGAGCTGGAGTCCTCTTATGCTTGGCATTATCCAGCCCAAACTTTTTCACAATGTTCCTCGCATATTTGCTCTGACAGATAAAAATGGAGTCTTCCATCTGCTTGACTTGTAATCCAAGGAAGTAGGTCAATTCACCCACTAAGCTCATCTCAAATTCAGACTGCATTTGAGTGACAAAATGTTGGACCATTTCATCCGACATCCCGCCAAACACAATATCATCTACATAAATCTGAGCAATCATTAGTTTCCCATCCTTCTCCTTGACAAAAAGAGTTTTATCAATACCACCCTTCCTGTACCCATTGTTAACTAAGAACTCAGTCAGTCTTTCATACCAAGCTCGTGGAGCTTGTTTCAGCCCATATAGAGCCTTCTTCAGCTTGTAAACATGATCAGGAAAGTTTGGATCCACAAACCCTTTTGGCTGCTCAACATAGACTTCCTCGTTAAGATACCCATTTAGAAAAGCACTCTTAACATCCATTTGAAATAGTCTGAATTTCAACAAACATGCCACTCCTAGCAACAATCTGATGGATTCCAACCGAGCCACAGGCTCAAATGTTTCATCGAAGTCTACTCCTTCAATCTGTGTGTATCCTTGAGCTACTAATCTGGCTTTGTTCCTGGTGACAACTCCTTACTCATCATACTTATTCTTATACACCCATTTTGTTCCAATCACATTTGTTCCTGCTGGTCGTGGTACCAGTTCCCAAACTTCATTCCTCTTGAACTGACACAGTTCATCTTGCATGGCACTTATCCAGAACTCATCTGTCAATGCTTCTTTGACATTCTTTGGTTCGATCTTTGACACAAAGCAAGCATTTGACACAGTCTCCCTTCTTCTGGTTCTTACACCTTCATTCAGATCTCCAATAATTAATTCCCTAGGGTGATCCTTCTGAATCCTTATAGAGGGTCCCCTGTTAGCATCCTCTACCTCTTCATTCTCAGGTCTGGTGTTGATTTCTTGAGCAGACTCAATGTCTGAAGAGTTTTCATTGTTCATGGGCAGACATGCTCCAACATCATCTGGGACATCTTCATCGTTGCCAGAATCATCAACCACCACATTTATGGATTCCATCATCACCTGAGTTCTGGAATGGAATACCCTATATGATTTACTGTTTGTAGAGTAACCTAAAAATATTCCTTCCTCACTCTTAGGATCCATCTTTCGCCTTTGCTCACGATCCGCTAAGATGTAGCACTTACTACCAAACACATGGAAATACTTCACATTTGGCTTTCTACCTTTCCATAGCTCATAAAGAGTGACAGAGGTACCTGATCTGATAGTCACCCTATTGTGTATATAGCAAGCAGTATTCATGGCTTCAGCCCAAAAATGATATGGAAGCTTTTTGGCATGAATCATGACTCTTGCACATTCTTGTATGGTCCTGTTCTTGCGTTCCACCACACCATTCTGCTGAGGAGTGATTGGTGATGAGAATTAATGAATGATTCCCTCAGATAAGCAGAACTCTTCAAATCTACTATTTTCGAATTCTTTCCCATGGTCACTTCTGATTCGAACAACACCACAATCCTTTTCCCGTTGAATTCTTTGACACAATTCTTTAAAAGCTGCAAACACTTCAGACTTTTCTCTGATAAAACTTATCCAAGTGAATCTAGAGTAGTCATCTACGACAACATAGGCATACTTCTTCCCACCAAGACTTTCAACCTGCATAGGTCCCATTAGGTCCATGTGAAGAAGTTCTAGAACTCTAGAAGTTGTGGCAAGATGTTGAAGCTTCTTGTGTGACACCCTTGTTTGCTTCCCAACTTGGCATTCACCACATATTTTGTCCTCATCAATCTTCAGCTTGGGAATACCTCAAACAGCTTCACTTGACATAACCTTCTTCATCCCTTTCAGGTGTAAGTGACCCAATTTCTGATGCCACAGTTTGGTTTCATCTTCCTTTGACATCAAACAAGTAGACAGATCTTGAGGATTCCACAAATAGCAGTTATCCTTAGACCTGGTCCCCTTCATAACAACTTCATCTTTCACATTGGTTACTAGACATTCAGATTTGGTGAAATTTACCTTGAACCCTACATCACACAATTGGCTTATACTGATTAAGTTTGCGGCCAGTCCTTTGACATAGAGAACTCGATCCAGATTTGGTTGTCCTGTGTAGTCCAGCTTTCCGACACCTTTTATCTCACCCTTTGATCCATCCCCAAAGGTGACATAATTGGTGGAGTGAGGCTTAATGTCTGACAAGAACTTCTTCACACCAGTCATGTGTCTTGAACAACCACTGTCAAAGTACCAATCTTCTCTTGCAGATGCTCTAAGAGAAGTATGTGCTATGAGGCCAGCCATTATTTGTCTAGGAATCCATCTTCTCTTCACTTTACCCCAACTCTGTTCTTTATTTTGTTGCTGAAAAGTTTTGGGATAGCCGTGCAGTTTGTAGCAAAATAACTTTAAGTGACCAATCTTGCCACAGTAATGGCATCTCCATGGTTTATACTTTGATCTACAAACTCTTTTCTTCTGATGTTGAAACATGTGATTTGACATCTCCACTTCTTGCTTTATTTTCTGAGGAACAAACTTCAATACAGTTTTCTTGGAAGTCTCTGCTTGATTGTTAAAACCAAGGCCTTGCACATTTCCAGCTTCTTTCCCATTCTAAAGGATCTCATCCAGCTGCGTGGTACCATTGTTCAGCATTCTTATAGATTTGGTCATATTGTCAAGTTTTAACTTTTGCCATTCAACCTCCTCCTTCAGATCAGCAATGGTTGATAGATGCTCTTCCTTCTCAGCTTCCAGTTGAGCTATCAAGATCTTCTGCTCCAATATAATCTGGCACCTTTCTTCATTCTTGATACACAGTTCTGAAAACCCTGAGAATACTTCTTCCTTAGTAAGTTCTCCAACATAAGATTCTTTGTCAGAGTCAGATTCACAAGAAGTTTTTTCATCAGCCTTACATACTCCAGTCAAAGCTGTCACCAATTTTGCTGATTCTTCTTCAATATCACTCTCAGACTCTTCTTCTGACCAAGACACGGATAGGCCCTTCTTCTGCCTTTTGAGATACGTGGGACACTCAGTATTTATGTGCCCGTATCCCTCACATTCATAGCATTGAACTCTCTTCCCTTGATTAGAGTCTTCTTCAGTTCTGCCTCCATCCTGATTCTTTCTGATGTCGAGTGACTTGTTCTGAGCATTAGCTCTCGACTTCCAGTCAATCCTCTTCAACACTTTGTTAAATTGTTTACCAAGTAATACCAGATCTTTAGACACATCTTCATCTTTGACTAGTTTTCCTTCATCATCTGAGTCATCAGCACTTGACACAAATGCTATACTCTTCTTCTTTTTAGCTTTTTCACCGAGTCCTAACTCAAAAGTTTGGAGTGATCCCATAAGCTCATCCACCTTCATCTTGTCAATGTCCTGAGCTTCCTCTATATCAGTAACCTTCATATCAAATCTCTTAGGAAGAGACCTGAGAATCTTCCTGACCAGCTTGCTGTCAGACATCTTTTCTCCTAAGGCACTAGAGGCATTAGCTATCTCAATAATGTTCATATGAAAATCATGAATGCTCTCATCCTCTTTCATCTTCAAACTCTCAAACTTGCTAGTGAGAAGCTGAAGCTTTGACATTTTCACCTTTGTGGTCCCTTCATGAACAACTTTCAGGACCTGCCAAGCCTCTTTGGCAATAGTACAATGCTTAATCAGCCTGAAGATATTTCTGTTGACACCATTGAACAATGCATTCACGGCTTTAGAATTTCCAACATATCCTTTGTAGTCAGCATCATCCCAGTCCTCTTCTTCCTTCATAACATCAGTAAGATTTCCTTCTCCATCTCTTACCTTTGGAGGCTCCCAACCTTTGATAACCGCTTTCCATGCTTGATCATCCATGGACTTGATGAAGGCTATCATCCTAGGTTTCCAATACTCATAGTTAGAGCCATCCAGCAAAGGTGGTTTATTCAGAGCTCCTCCATCCTTGTCCATTGTACCAGAAAGTACCTTCCCTGAATCTCACCCAGAAACAACAAAGGGTGCAAGCTCTTGATGCCAATTGAAATTCTGGCCTGTATATCAGATGTCCTATCGAGATGTCAAGACACTGATATACAACAACAATGAACAAGCTCAATACAAAAGTGTGCATAAAATGTAAAGAACACCAGAAATTGTTAACCCAGTTCGGATCTAACTATCCTACATCTGGGGGCTACCAACCCAGGGATGAAATCAATATTCGATAGTATTAATTCACTGATAACCACACCCGGTTCAATCAGCTCACTTAATCACTACCCTTCCTATGACTTCTACCTAAGACTCCCCTAGGTATGAGGCCCTCCTCAAATCCCTCTTCAATCACAACCCGTGACTGGTTCCTTACAAGATAAATAACAATGGTCGAAACACAAATTCTCAATACTTCACAGCTTATGAGAATTAACACACAGCTACTCAATGCTTAAAAACTTATGAGCAACCTTACACAACTACACTACAGTCCTTATACTGTTATCATAAGATACCAGTTAGGCTCACAAAACACAAGCACACAACCCTAAAAATACATGTAAGTTCGACACCTAAAACTAGGTTTACATCAGTCTATTTATAGCTTGAAATCTGGACTGAATTTGGGCTTCAAAGACGCAGCAATTAGACTGCTCACAAATCTGCAAAAATAACTCCAATAAAATAGGTCTTCACTCCAAAGTTTCCTATTATGTCTCCATAATTAGAAACAACAGCAAATCCGAAAACCAACAAATAACCCTAATCCAAAAAAGCTTTGGATGCCACATAGGATAACCAATTATTCACAGAATATTCAGTTACAAATCATTGTAACAGAATCTGCAATAAAACCTGACTTCACAGCGCGATGTCCTATGAGCAGTCATGGAACATCTTCCTTCGACATGTTGAACAGAGAGTAATCTTCATTCAACATCTGTTGCTACATGAGTTTTAGCAAAATAATGCCAACCATAAAACCAAGGAAATAACAAGACCCCACATAGGGGGTAAGGTGTGATTCGTCCAGCTGAAGCGTTGAAAACAACTGGGAGTACATGATGTCGACCGAGCTGCCCTGGTCGACGAGGATTCTGCGAACGTCGAAGTTTGCCATTCAGGCTCTGACGAGCAAAGGTATGCTCGAGTTTGGAGACCTCCTGAGGAGCTCTTCCTGATAGAAGGAGATGGGGATAGAGCCCCCCTGGGCCTGATCGAGCGTGGTCACCTTATTAGAGCTTACGTTGATCAAATGCTCGAATTTTTGTTTCACGAAGCCCACCACGACTTTATTGAAGCCCCCACCAGAGATAACCATGGTGGAGGGAAACGTCTCCCATGGGCTGTGGGCCGCGAAATAAGCAGGGGCGCTGAGCTCGTCCGGGACGTATAAGTCCTCTGGTCGCGATATGGACATAGCGACCTGGATGTTGGCTTCTTCCGAGGAGGGTACTTCTTCCTCTATCTTCTTGGACTCTTGGGCGTCCTGTCGAGGAGTGTCCTTCTTCTTTGTGAACTATTTCAGGTGGTCGTCCCTGATCAATATTTTAATAGCATCCTTCAGATGGATGCAGTCTTCAGTAGTGTGGTAGTGACTCTTGTGGAAACGGCAGTACTTCGATTTTTCCGCATTGGGTTTGGCCGACAGTTGTTTGGGGAAGCGGACCCCTGCCTGTTTGAATTCTGAATTCGCACACTCGGACAGTATCTTCTCCCTGGAGACGGTCAGGGGGTATAGTCGCGGAATCACCCGCAGGGCCCCTTGTTGTCGCGGGAGTCCCGAGGACGGTCCTCGCGCCTCATTTTGCCTCGACGAGATGTCGAGGCTTCCTCTCCTCTGGAGGCCCGAGCGTTCTCCTGATGGCGTGATGCTCAGACGTTGCTGGCCGCAACCTTCTCTTCGTACTGAATGTGCGATTGGGCTTTGAGGAGGAGGGCATCTAGGTTCCTCGGCGGTGCGAGACCGAAGACTTTAGAGAACTCAGAGCCCGGGCAGAGTCCTTGCTCGAGCAGAAACTTTTTCATTTCGTCCGTTGTAGGGACCTGTACTGCTTCTTTGTTGAACCTCTCGATATATGCGCGAAGAGGTTCATCCTTCCCTTGGATTATGGCTCCAAGGGAGGCCTCAGTCTTGGGGTGACGGCGATAAGCTGTGAAATGCCGCGAGAACATTCTGCCCAGTTGCCTCCATGAGGTAATGGACTCTTCGGGAAACTGCTTGTACCATATCATCGCCCCTTTTCGGAGCGTGGTCAGAAATAGCCGACACTTGATGGCGCCCCGTACGCCATGGTAGTCCAATAGTGCATCGATGTTCTCGATGTGTTCGTCGGGGTCAATAGTCCCGTCGTACGTGCCCAGTAACGGGGGCTTCTCCAGGCCCTTAGGGAGACGGATAGCCAAGATCTCCTGGGACAATGGGCCGCGAGGCTCATCATCGCTGCTGGAACTGGTGAATGACGAGGACCAAAGGGCACGCTCGCGGCGGCGGTTCCTTCGGGGAGAAGGTGAGCGGTTCCTTCGGGGAGAAGGCGATCGGGCCCGGCCTTTGGACTTGACCGGGGGTGACTGCTCGTTCCTTCAGGTCCTCTTGTGGTCGGGAGAGTTCTGGTTGCGCAGGGAAACCTGGTCACGTTTCCGGACGGCGTGAGGGTGTTTGCTTGGAAAATTCGCAAACAACCGCTGATCTCCTAATCTATGAAAGATTGGTTTACTTACAGGACCGATCAAACAAATCCTAGGACAATGTGCTTTAACAATTTTGGCAATTTTTGTTAGAAAACCTTTTGTTTATTGAATTCATCATGGTTTTTATCAATTTTGTATTGTTTTGACAAAAGTAACAACACTTTGCTCCTTAAAATAAATGGCGAAATGTAAATGACTTGCGAATAAGAAAATGACAAAAATGTAAAGGGAACTGTAAAAGAAAAACTTTAAACTTTTATTGAAATGCAAGGAATGAAAAACTAGTGTCTCTTAACGTACATTTTCTCAGTAAGTACTCTTTTCTCTCACGGTTACTTTGAGTATTTCTTGAGTGATTTGTACAAATTCTGAACACACCGGAAATCTAACACTAAGACTCCCTATTTATATACAAACGAAATAACCACCAATAATAGCTATTTCTCCTAATGGCGACAAATGGCATTCTGCATACATTCGTCGACTAGATGCGTTCCACGCGTCCAATTTCAAAAGCGAAACTCCCTCTTGAATTTTGAATTTCAAACATCCGTCGAATGAGGCATATTTCTCTTTTTTTGAAACATTCCTCATACTTAGAAAGATCTGCCAATGCTTTTCCTAAGTACCATTTGTCTTCGACTTGCTTTTCCCATCAAAAAACCTTCTGGTCGAAATGTCTTGGCGAATTTTCAACTTTGCTCTTGAACAATTATCTTGGCGTCGAATTTAGCAACCTACAAATTGCCCCCCAGAAAATGCATTTTCGATAAAGGGAGAAAAGCATTTTTTGCCAATGCAATTCGATGCCACCAATAATTTGACCAGTGACTGTTCACATGACTAGACGTTGGAAATGTCAGAAACATCATTGCGCTTTTCTCAAACGTCTTTTCATCCCACATTTTTAAGATCTTCCATCATCCCTACCCTAGCCCCTAGTAGATCATGGGTCAAATCGTAACTGCCACCGTCTGAAATCATCCACTTCGTAACCTCCACGTGTCCCACAATCTTTTCATTACTTTTCCATTAAAATTTCAGAATTCTAACCGCTTCCATCTTTCTTCCTATATATAAGTTAAAAAACTTCATTTTGCACTTTTTACGTTTCCTCTCTCTAAAACAAGAATTTTCTTCAAACTTCATCTTCTGCATTTCTTCTGGAATCAACAATGGTGTCTTCCACTGCTCCCCAAATCGCAAGTAAAGATTCCAAAAAATCTAAAAGCTTACCACCTGTTGACAAGATCCTTGGGCCAAAGGTGGTGGGGAACCAACAGTATGTTCTGGAGCCTCCAAATGAGGAGGAAAAATGCAGCATCTATCAGTCTCAGGTACTAATCCCTATCTTAATTTCTGGTAAATCCCATGCAATGCTAGGACCCTTACCTGATTTAAAATTAGACCCGGTGAAAGTAAAAGAGTTTTTTCCAGCCTATCACCGTTACAAACCCATAGCCAATGGGGTTAGGACTAGAACTGAAAAAGAAAAAGCCAGAGACGAGAAATCCACTGTTGATGGTCAAGGTTCACCTTCTAAAGAAACCATAAGTTTAGAATACCTGAATCATGCTAGAATTTTTAGATCTTGTCCCCTGTCGAAGGATCCTTCTGACTATTTAGCTTGGCTGGCGAAGATTGAACACGTTAAAGCTGGTTTTTGGAAAGAGATAGGTATATTCGACTTAATTCAACTGTCGAAAGTAGGACCAGGTTATTGTCCCAATATGCTCCTGGCTTCCCTCTACTTCTGGAACAACACTTATAACAACTTCCAACTTCCTTGTGGGATGGTTACTCCTACCCTTTTCGACATAGCTGCCATTACTGGCCTCAGCCCTTTAGGAGTAGATTATGACCCCAACGTATTGTCTAAAGATTTTATAGGATTCGACACAAACAAAGCAACCTTCACAGCTTACATTGCCAACTATCATGATCAAGAGACTCAAGAAGTTTCCGACCAAGAGCATGTAGCTTTCCTGGCCCTCTGGCTGTCGAGGTGTGTCTTTTGTTCTAGGTCGCTCCAAGTAGCCAAACGCTATGTCACTATAGCTAATCAGCTTCATGCAGGATGTCGATTGTGCCTGAGCGAGATGATCTTAGCCAATCTCTACGAGTCCCTGGGCGAAGGTGTTACTTTCCTGAAGACTACCAAGAATAAAGGCGACCTTCTTTTGTCAGGACCGTTTTGGCTTCTGCAATTAGGGCTAAATGCCACATTTAAAACCTCTCTCCCTATCAAAAATGCTATGAAGGAGGATCCTTTGAGGGACAGGAGGGTTGAAGGGACTAGATTGGTGCAATTAACTCCTACTAACAAAGGGTTAAGCCTCCAACAAGCCTTTACCAGCTATGTCATGATGTTCGCCAAGCGCTACAACTTTACTCCCAGTATGGCCCCTTTCGCCAACAGGGTGATTGGACCAGAATGGTTCACCAAAAAACTGCCTGTGGAGTCGAAGACTGAAGAAGATGACTTCCTCAATGTCTGGGAATCCTTTCTGACACCTAGACTTCTGGCTTCCAGGATTAGTCCTGGGAAATCAAAGATTTCGTTGCTTGCTTATCAGCCCAACTGTGTCTCTCGATAGTTTGGGTTGATTCAGATACGCCCTAAACCCCTCTTTTCCAAAAAAGGGTCTCTCATCCACTACAACATGTTTCACAATGAAGACAAATGCTCAAAATTACTGGAGAAGTACTCTAACCTAGTTGAGATTCAACCAGTGGTCTTTCGACCATCATTCCTTTGCACTCAGGAATTCGACGACTGGTGGAAAGACTATTACACCACCCAGTTTTTCGACGTGCTTTCCTTCAACACCCTTCTAACTAAAGCTTTTACACTTGTGCATGACAGGACCAAAAAAGGCACTTCGACGCATGTCAAAGAAATCCAAGCATTCCAAAGATACTTTGAAACTGCCTATAGGCCTAATGAACTTAGTCGAACCATAAGCGAAACAACAGTTACTTTGAAACACAAATTTACCAGCAAGCTGGATGAGTTAAAACTACCTACGTATGTTCGACCAGAACAATGTTATGAGGTAGCTTTTAAACTCTATCGCCCAAAATTTCCCCCTCTACCATCTACTGAATTTGGCGTGGCTTTTAGCCCTCCATTTCCAGATTGGTTCACTTGTGGGGACTCTATGAAACTTCTTCGCCAAGAATACCAGAAACGTGTTAAGCGAGTGGTTCCGACTAAGTACACCTTGGACAATTTCAAAGGCCACCTTCATATTGGCATAGAACACGTTCGCGTGGAAACTCCTATATATGAAGGTGTGGAATGGGAAGATGTTCGACCTCGCTTTTCATTTACCTACACATGTATATGTTATTTTACGCTTGACCCTTTTCCTCTTTTCTTTTCTAGCCATCAAGATTACGACCAAGAAGTCAGCTACTGGCAAAACGTCAACTGTCGAAGATGCAGAAACCCAAAAAGATACTACCAAAACACCTTTGGCGAAGGTATTACTTTACTTCTCTTTTTGGTCAACACATATTTTCTTATTTTCTAGCATACTAATAAAAGCTCTTTTGTTCCACAGGGAATTCGAAGACCTCCATCGACGCCAAAGAAAAGAAAAGAAAAAGAACCTGAAGTCAAAGTTGTCGACACCGATGATGGCGACGAATCACCAGACCAAGTGAAGCCTTCAAAGAAGAAAAAGAAAACAAATAAACCTCAACCACAAAAACATCCTGCTTCCAGAATATTGGAAAAAACTCCCCTTAAAAATCCTGGCGAGAAAGTTACCCCTGCTCCAGCAGAAAGCGAAAGTTCTAGTCTTAGGACTAAGATTCCCAAGGCATAGTTTTTTCTCTTCATTTTTTTTAATTCAATGCTGAAAGGCAGTTTTACTCATGTTACCTCTCTTAATTCATTTATTTTCCAGGTCCTTGTCGATACTCACGGGCATCCTATGGTCCAAGTTCTCCCAAAGACTAGTAGTGATCCTACTTACAAACCAACCAGCGTCTCCAAACCTTCTCCTAAGGATTCGACCAAGGAATCAGCCACTGAAGTGAATCAGCCCACTGCTGTCTCTAAACAAATTCCAGATGTAGTGGAAGAAGAAACTGGTCCTGAGGCTGACAACTTAGTCGACATTGGTGGGGACACTATGATGCGTACTGCAGCGCTTACCACAGATAATGATCCTGAAGACCATTCTCCCCTTAAATTACAAGTTGCTGACGAAGGAAAGGATGAGGAGGCTGAAACTGATGGCGAAGAGGAGGAAGAGAAAGTAGACGAAGAGCCAACAACTCCCCCAGCTGCTACGGACGAAGAAGGAGAAAGCGACAAAGAGGACCATGGTGAACCAAACAAAACTGCTTCGACGGCTACAACTTAGACCCAACTCTCTCAAGAGGAGCTTGATAATCTGAAGGTGCAAAGACCCTTTGAGTACCTAAAGGCCATGCTTAGTTACCGCTATAATTTTGCTGATACTACCATCAGTAGTTCGACCACCTCAGGAACTACTTCTGACGCCAAATCCATGGATGAGACGCTGACCCATATTCGACAAAAAATCCTCAACATTGACTTATTTCAACTTTTGGAGAATGACTCATCTGCTCATCTTGACCTAAAAAAGATCTTAAAGCAAATTAATGTTCTGGAGGCTCCTCCTGAAGTTACTGATGTAGTGCTGGACCTAACTACTCTAATAGATCTTGTAGTGACAGACTTTAATCGGCTTCGAGATTACTCCAAGAAGCTCGAAAATAAGACAGAAACCCAACTTGCTGAGTGGGATACTGCTTCAAGTTCGTCCACCAAAGTAACTGAACTAGAAAGAGCGTCTGAGCAAAACAAGAAAGAAGCCGCTTTGTGTGGTGAAAACATCCTCAAGTGGAAGAAACAAATTATTGTTCTTCAAAACAAAATTTCTCAGGCGGAGAAGCATCAAGAAGAACTGCAACAAATCGATCAAGAGGAAATAACTAAAGAGCTCGAAGTTGGGGTACACCATGTTGATAGGGCTCAAAAACTTGGTGAGGAAATCGAGGAGCTCTCGAAGGGCAAGGCACTTTGTGAGCGTCGTCTTCAAATTCAGAAATCCAAATTTGAAAAGCTGAAAGAATCTTTCCCCACTTAAATATTTGTAATTAAGTTTTTTTTTGTTTGGCCTTTTAAGGCCTTTTTGTAATGACATTGGAGCTATTTTATTTGGCGAAAAGATTTTCAATCCACCATGTTGCTTATTTTTCTGCATGACTATTCGACTGCTATTTTTACTTCTTGTAATGTGGGCTTGTATTTTTTAAATATTTTCCGTTTATTTTTAATATTCGCTTATCTTTATCCAATTCTTCGACTTCATAAGCGCCATTGGAAAATACTCGTATGATCTGAAAAGGTCCTTCCCAGTTAGGGGACCATTTTCCCATAAGTCTATCTTTTCGATCCATGGGGAGAATCACTTTCCACACAAGGTCACCGATCGAAAAGGCTTTATTTTTTACTTTTTTATTGTAGAATTTCTCCACTCTTTCTTTTTTCCTTTTCAATAAGTCTAACGCTTTTAATCTTTCTTCGTCTAAATCCACTAATTCATCTATCATCATATTCCAATATGCATCTGATGGAATTTCATGATGTCTTTGAATCCTTATTGACTGCAAGTATATTTTGACTGGTAAAACCGCATCATGGCCATACGTTAATCGAAAAGGTGTAGCATTTGTAGCTTCCTTAGGAGAGGTTCGATAAGCCCATAGAATTTGGTCCAACGTTTTGTGCCAACTCTTTGGTTTTCTTCCCACGTGCTTCTTTATTAAACCAATTATGACCTTATTTGCAGCTTCGACCTGACCATTGGCTTGAGCGTAGTAAGGCGTTGATGTGAGGAGTTTGAAACCCATTTCCTTCGCGAATGCTTGCATATTTTTCCCAGTGAAAACAGATCCTTGATACGTTGTTATTGTCTCTGGGATACCAAACCTGTGAATGATGTGCTTTCGAATGAATTCGATTACTTCTTCTTGATCCACATTTACTAAGGGTATGGCTTTGATCCATTTCGTAAAATAATCTATCCCCACCAAAATAAACTTCTGGCTTTTTGAAGAGGCCGATCGAATTTCTCCAATCAGATCCAAAGCCCAACCTCTAAAAGGCCAAGGCTTTATTATCGAAGGTAATTCACTTGCAGGAACATGTGGTATCCCTGCGTGTATCTGGCACTCTTGACATCCCTTAGCGTATTCGATGCAATCTTTTAACATAGTTGGCCAATACATTCCCTGTCGGAATAATAACCACTTCATCTTATGGCCTGCCTGGTGTGCACCACATGCCCCGCTGTGTACATTCGACAGAGCTATGTATGCCTCAGATTCGCCTAAACACTTCAATAGTATTCCTTCCAGAGTTTTCTTAAATAGTTCGTTTCCCAAAATCACATAACTCAAAGCTCGATACCTGATTTTTCTTTCGACTGGTCCTGTTGGGTTTTGCAAGTACTCTATTATAGGCTTTCTCCAATCTCCAGTCATTGAATCGTCTATGTTAAAAATTTCAAAAATTTCTTCGTCAGCGTATCCAAGCTTTATCGTTTCCAAATCTGACGGGGATCTAGCTGACACCACTCTTCCTCTAACTTCAATAGCTTTCTGTAACTTTTGCTTCGACACTTTGTACCCTGAAGCTATCTGCGCTAAATCATTTGCTTCCTGATTTTCTATTCGCGGGACATGTCGAATCGTAACCATATCAAACTTTTTTAAGATTCGATTAGCTATTACAAAGTACATGATTAAATTTTCCTTAACACATTTGTATTCCATTGTTATCTGCTTTATGACTAACTCAAAGTCACCCATTATTTCGACCCGAGTTGCCCCCAATTCCAACAAGATTTCAAGTCCTGCTATCAAAGCCTCATATTCTGCCTCATTATTTGAGCAGAGGCCTTCGACTCTGTACTTGAATTTTGTTGGAATTTTGTTAGGAGAAATAACAAGAACCCTTATTCCAGTTCCATTTTTATGACTAAAACCGTCGAAGTACAACTTCCATGGCTCCATTTCAATATAGTCCAAAGACTTTTCGTTTATAGCGTGGTCGACTATGAAATCAGCCACTACTTGTCCTTTGACAGCCTTTAAAGGCAAGTATGTCAAAGAATACTCAGTCAATGCTAATGCCCATTTTCCAATTCGACTGTGCAAGATTGGTTTAGATAACATGTATTTTATAACATCGAAATGCGAAGAGACGTAAACATCAACTGGCTTTATATAGTGCTTCAATTTCATACAAGAAAAGTATACACATAAACACAACTTTTCAATCACAATATACCTAGTTTCCACATCGTTCAAGACCCTACTGAGGTAATAGATGGCTCTTTCGACACCATTTTCATCCTCCTGAGCCAACATGCTCCCTAATGTCTTGTCCGACGCGGATATGTACAACCTCATACTTCTACTTATATAAGGTGACACTAAAATTGGAGGATGCGTCAGGTACTCCTGATCTTGTCAAAGGCATCCTGTTGCAGTTGCCCCCATTCGAAGTCTTCCTTCTTCAGTCGAAGTAGAGGGGAAAAGGCTTGCGTCTTTCCACTAAGGTTGGAGATGAACCTTCTGAGAAAGTTGATCTTGCCAAGTAAAGACTGCAACTCCTTCTTTGTAGATAGCGCTTTCGCCTCCATTATTGCTTTGGCCTTGTTTTGATTGATTTCGATCCCTTTCTTGTGGACCACAAAGCCTAGGAAGTCTCCCGCCTGCACACAAAACGCACATTTGAGAGGATTCATCTTCAGACCAAACTTGCTCATCCTTTCAAAGGATTGTCGAAGAGGGTCTATATGACTTTTCCCTGAAACGGACTTTACAAGAATATCGTCAATGTAAATCTGCATAAAATCCTCAATAAAATCATGAAAAATTGAATTCATTGCTCGCTGATATGTTGCCCCGACATTTTTTAAACCAAAAGGCATTACCACCCATTTGTAAGTGCCTAAGGCTCCAGGGTATCGAAATACCATTTTTGGAACATCTTCCTCAGCAATAAAAATTTGATTATAACCAGAGTACCCATCAAGCATACTAAGGTACTCATGTCCCGCGGCAGAATCGATAAACATCTCCGCCACTGGCATAGGATATTCATCCTTTGGGGTAGCCGAATTCAAATCTCAAAAATCAATGCATACCCTCAACTTGCCATTTTTCTTTATTACAGGAACTATGTTAGCAATCTATTCGACATACCTGGTTGGACGGATGAACTTGCACCTGAGGAGTCTTTCGACTTCTTCTTTAATCTTCGAGAGGATTTCTGGGGCAAATCTCCTTGGAGTTTCCTTAACAGGCTTCCTCTCAGGTTTTATTGGCAACCTTAATTCGACCAGGCTCCTATCCAGCCCGAGCATTTCGTCGTAGTCCCATGTGAAACAATCTTTAAATTCTTTCTGCAATTGGACTATTTCGACCTTGAGTTGGGGGCTCACTTTCGCGCTGATATAAGTTGGTCGTTTCTCTGCCCCTGATCCCAAGTCGATTTCTTCGAGTGGATCTTGTGCCATCATCTTGGTATTTGCTGCTAAAGGATCCTTTTCGAAACCCAACGGCTCGTTGTCATAAATCGCGTCAAGCCTCTGGTTCTGCAAATCTCATAGATCTTTATCTGGAGGATCCCTATCCGAATCCTTTTCGAGACCTTGGTGATCCGCTTCAATTTGGTTGGCTTCGACAGCCATATACTTTACTTCGGCCTCCAAGGCCGCTTTGAGTTTATTCTCGGCTATATAAGCCGTGATCTTTTCAAGAACTAGTGACTCACTCATTGCCACTGAATTCGCTACCCCAGCCAGTTGGCCAGATGTGTGAGGTTCCAAAGATGTAGTCTTCTTCGCCAACTACCTCTCTATCCCACTGAAACCCGTGGGTAGGATGAAGGTATAATGAGCAAAAAGCATTATCCGTTGGCGTCATGTCGAAAGTGGCTGGGCTACATGGAGCTATGTGAGCCAGATTCCTGTCGAAACTCCTCCTATCCACCTGGTTCACTTCAGCCAAATAATAACTCTGGTCAGCCTCTATATTTTCGACAATGCCGTCTGCGCGCCATATTGTTATTCGCTGGTGCATTGACGAAGGGACGACCCCAATACCGTGTATCCACTCCCTACCCAAGAGAAGGTTGTAATTTGCTTTCGACGCAATCACCATAAACATAGTTGGCCTCGTGATGGTTCCAACAGTTAAATCTACTTGTATCACACCCATAGTAGTTCCTACTTTCCCTTCATAATTCGACAATACCATGTTGTGAGGTTTGGTGTCGGAGTCATCTTTTCCAATTTTCTTGAGTAGAAAATGCGGCATCAAGGTGACAGCCACTCCTCCATCGACCATAATCTTATTCACCCCTACGTTACCCACTTTTCCTTTTATAAATAGGGGTTTCAGGTGGTTCCTCATTGAGTCATCTGGCCTTTCAAAAAATGCGTTATGTTCTTCAACGCATCCATTGTTCATGATATAGTAGCAAACGGGCATGTGTCTGGCCGTTTCGACCTCCAAAGCTTCCTCTTCCTCTTCGACTTCCATAATTTGATCATACT
This sequence comes from Lathyrus tuberosus, assembly GCA_022829125.1. Lineage (NCBI taxonomy): Eukaryota > Viridiplantae > Streptophyta > Magnoliopsida > Fabales > Fabaceae > Lathyrus > Lathyrus tuberosus. The sequence continues at coordinate 9,533,135 of JALAZF010000123.1, read as the reverse complement.
CCCTAGGGAGCACTGATACGACATTACATGTTACATTGAATGATGCTTCTGACTCTGATTTAAAATCGTCTGTCATTTCATCATCCTTGGTTACTTCCTCCTTTGACGCTTCTTGCACTGGAGCAGCAGGTGGCTTATCAGACTTCACTTCTTCCATCTGAGTCGAAATTTGAACGTTGCTGCTAGTTTCTGGCTTGTCTTTTCCTACAGCCTCCTTCTCAGCCTTCTTTCGACGTTGGCATCTCCTCTATTGTGACTTCGTCATAGGATTCTTGCCCTTATAATTTTCAGAAGGGTAAGTCACCCTTTTGGACTTCTGGAATTCTTTTCTGTATGATACAGACGATCCCCTCTGTACTTTGAAGTCCTTCCATTTTCCTTGCCCCTGGGCTTGTCAGATTGGATTAACCCACCTATCATCTGGAGCTTTGGTTATTGGTTTGAATGTGTTAGGGCGTCTTTCGCCTAACCTCTCCCTGTTTTAGTCCCCTCTCCTGGGGTCGAATCTTTCTCCAGAAGGCCTCCAATTTCCTCTTTTCCTTGCCCTCTCCATTCCCTCTAAGTTTTGTGCGGCCTTTTTGTCGAAGATGGCACTACAGCGAGGGTAAAACATCACCTCAGACCTTTTCCTCTGGCATCTATGAATAAAATCTATCAGGTTTTCTTCCTCCCTAGGGTAAGCCACTTTCTGGTACTCTTCCCGTCGACGTTCTTCGTCAACTTGTATTGACGCATTCTGAGTTACTTCGACCATGTTTATATTGGCAGGTGACTCTGCATCCATGCTCAACTTATTCAGTTTCAAGCTGAGGCCCTCATTGACTTCATGCTCCTTCTTCTTTCAATTGAAGTCCTTAGAGATTTTCTTTGCTAGAATCTTTGAGAGTGGACTCCTGGCAACTTGTGGGCTGACGAATCCAACAGTTTTTTCCTTTGGGTCCTCCATGGTTCTTCGGAGAATACCAACAGCAGCTTGTTTGTAAGAACCTTCAGCAGTTCCTTTATTGATTTTGGTGAAACCCTCAGTGGTTTAGTTGTTGACTTTGTCGAAACCCTTAGTAGTTTCGTTGTTGACTTTGTCGAAACCCTCATTAGTTTCGTTGTTGATGCCCTCAGTGGCTTCAGTAATGTAGTTCTCGATGATCTTCGCGCCAAGGTCTTTAGTACCCTTGACCATCATTGACTGGTCCACGCAATCAGTCGTGACTTTGACCATGTCACCTTTGTCAGCGGGGTCTTCAACAACCTCCACCATATTCACGTTGTGGTTGAAACCATCAGCAGCCTTCATCATATCCATGCTATTGTCGAAGCCCTCGGCAACTTCAACCATATTTACTACGGATGGCTCAGCATAATGGGCCTCCACCACCTGTAAGGAATTTGAATCCACTTTCGCCTGGGATTTCGACTTGTCACCAAATTTGAGCCATCCATCTCTTATTGCATTCTGCACTAGGTCCCTGAAAAGGAAACATTGAGACGTTTTATGACCCAAAAAATTGTGATATTTGCAAAAACCTCTCTTTTTCTGTTGTTCTAAAGGAGGCACCTTAGTACCAGGAGGTACTATCATTTGGCCATCCTTGACCAATAAATCAAATATTTCATCATATTTTGTAACGTCGAACGTATAAGTTCTCTTAGGGAACTTGTCGTTCTTCTCCGATTCGACTGGATTTTTTCCATTCGACGGAGCCAAGACTTTGCAGGCATACGGTGGACCTTGTTTTAACTCTGCCAAATCTACTTCTTGTTCGTCGAAACTTGACGATTCCTCTTCGTCATCATCCTCACACACTCCGACAAAAGCTACCCTTTCTTTCCTATTTTTATTAACCCTAGCTTTTTCGGCTTTTAGTCGTTCGACCTGTCTAACCCTATCAGCTAATTGGGCCATGTCTCTTAAATATTGGGTGTCTAATTTCTTTCTGATGGAATAGTCAAGGCCACCAGCGGCCATTTCGACTAACTCGTGCTCTGGCACTTGTGTGAAACACCTTGCCTTGAGCAATCTAAACCTACTCAGATAATCATCAATTGGTTATGAGAACTTTCTCTTTACGCTAGCCAATTCTTTCAGGCTTATCTTCGTCTGCCCCATGTAAAATTGTTCATGGAACAATCTCTCCAACTGGGTCCATGTATGGACCGAACCTGCAGGCAAAGACGTGAACCAAGTAAAATCATTTTTCGTCAGAGAGCTCGGAAAATATTTTATCTTCAAGTTCTCATTGTGCGCTATTTCGCCTGCTTCGATCAAGTAACGGGCCACGTGTTCGACTGTCGATTCACTCGTGTCTCCCGAAAACTTAGTGAATTTGGGGACTTTCCACCTTGGGGGTAAATCTTCCTACAATATATATTCAGATAATGGTGATGTGTAACTAGGCCTCTGCAGTCCTATGTTTACCCCATTTTGAGCCATTATTCTTTCGACCATGGCTGCTAAATTGTTTTCTGCTGGCATGTTATTACAACGTATTTGTTGCATAATATCATCAGCATCTTGACCCCTATTTACTATCACCCTCGCAGGTTCTTGCTGAACATGCATTTCGACACGAGGTGGTTTGACCACTGCTCCTTGGTCTCGAAGGTTCGCCTGAGGAACATTTATTGGTCTTTGGTTTATAATAGGTTCTTCTTCGACCGCTACCCTTGGGATCTGAACTTCCTGTTCCCTTGGGGGAGGTTGGGGGACACCGAAGAAATCAGCAATGCGCGTCATCTGTGCTGCCAATTGTTGATTTATTTGTGTCGTGTTTTGGATCAAAGGATTGAATATAACCCTCATTTGTTGGGCTAACATCTGGACCATATCATGGTTACTTTCATCCATTTGTTGCCTGATCACTTGCGCAGAGTTATTGGTAATGTTTGGCATGTAAGTTTGATACCCTGTTCCTAAAGGCTAGCTAATTCGACCCATATGGTTCACACCCGAACCAGACCCTTGCAAGGGCGAAGTTATGTTCACTGTTGGATCCGTAAATGCTGATGGAGCGTTATGCAAACTTGCCATTACTGAAGTTGGTATTCCATATGGTTGTTCCTAATTTAGTGGCATCGAAAACCCAGATATAAAGGGTTTGTACATACTACCTGAAGGGGGTGGAGTCATTTGAGGCATTTGGGGTCCCATAGTTGAAAAACTAGGCGCATTTTGGGGAATCGAAAGCGCAGGCGTCGAACCCGCTGTTGATGGCATAGACTCCGATACTGATACTGAGGCCGTATTGCCCCCAGTCGAAGGATTAGGGGGTGGTATTTCATTATTCGTAGGATTCTGATTGTTAGGCGGATTTGGATTCGCCATTCTGCGTACTCGTCTTCTTCTGGGTCTTTCTTCGTTATTTATGGCTATTTTACCACTTCTTAGTCTCATACAACAAAACGAAAAAAAATTTCTTACGAGTAAAGTGTAAAATGAAGGTTTTCAAATGTTAATAGCATAATGTCCCACGGGGCGTGCCAATTTGTTTTCTTGGAAAATTCGCAAACAACCGCTGATCTCCTAATCTATGAAAGATTGGTTTACTTACAGGACCGGTCAAACAAATCCTAGGACAATATGTTTTAACAATTTTGGCAATTTTTGTTAGAAAACCTTTTGTTTATTGAATTCATCATGGTTTTTATCAATTTTGTATTGTTTTGACAAAAGTAACAACACTTTGCTCCTTAAAATAAATGGCGAAATATAAATGACTTGCGAATAAGAAAATGACAGAAATGTAAAGGGAACTATAAAAGAAAAACTTTAAACTTTTATTGAAATGCAAGGAATGAAAAACTGGTGTCTCTCAATGTACATTTTCTCAGTAAGTACTCTTTTCTCTCACGGTTACTTTGAGTATTTCTTGAGTGATTTGTACAAATTCTGAACACACCGGAAATCTAACACTAAGACTCCCTATTTATATACAAACGAAATAACCACCAATAACAGCTATTTCTCCTAATGGCGACAAATGGCATTCTGCATGCATTCGTCGACTAGATGTGTTCCACGCGTCCAATTTCAAAAGCGAAACTCCCTCTTGAATTTTGAATTTCAAACATTCGTCGAATGAGGCATATTTCTCTTTTGTCGAAACATTCCTCATACTTAGAAAGATCTGCCAATGCTTTCCCTAAGTACCATTTGTCTTCGACTTGCTTTTCCCATCAAAAAACCTTCTGGTCGAAATGTCCTGGCGAATTTTCAACTTTGCTCTTGAACAATTATCTTGGCGTCGAATTTAGCAACCTACAGAGGGTTAGACTCTTGGCGCTGTCTTCGGTCGATATCTCTCTGGGGCTGCGGGATCCTTGATCGTCGCTGGTTCCTCTGCGGAGGAGGGGATCTTGGACGGTTGGACTCTTCTAACGCCCCCATCCTTTCGTTCTGCTGCAGGATCAGGGTGTTGGTTTTGATGATCGCCTCCAAGAGGGCCGCCACGGCCGGGTCGACATTGGGCAGAACAGGAATGGGCTGGATGTCCAGCGAAGAATGATCGTTGTTGCGGTCAGCAGGGGTGGGGGAAGGAGAATTTGTGGCCCCGTCCCTCAAAAAATGGGCATCTCGGAGAAGAGATGATGGGCCGTCAACGTCAGTCTTGTTGACGGGGAGGACAGCGGGTTGGAGAACACCTTTGGTGTGATCTTGAGAGACCATAATGATGATCTTGAAAATTTGCTTTGATCTTTAGTTTCCGGGGAAAGAAAGATGGGGAGAAAAATGATTCCCACAGACGGTGCCACTGATCATGAAGGCTAGATCAGATCCTGTAGAAGTGGGCCACCAAGTACGTCTGAGATGCTGGTTGTATGAAGAGGAGGAGGGGGTGTACCTGCAAGGCACTCCGACGCTCAATTAAGAAAGGGTCAGAGAAAAGGGGCAAGTACAAAGCATTAGTTCGTAGGGTGAATATTGGATACATGACCCTCTCAAGCGAGAGGGTTTATATAGAGCCCCCAGCGCGTGGCCAACAGTCCTATTTTCGGGGCAAAATAACTGTTTTCCCGAAGAATAGGTAACTACCCAAACTAGCCGTTATGTCGGGCAAGGTGCCCGAAACTAGCCGTTATGTCGGGCATAAGCGTAGTTTCGGGCACATGCCCTAAACTGTTCGGGAAGTGGATAAGCCGTGCGTAACGGCCAGCATTTTCGGGGAGGAGCGATGCAGTCCCTGCCCGGTTGGAGGGGCAGAAAGGTAACTCTTGCCCCTTTGTGGATTGGACTTAGGCAATTTGGGCCGTTCTGGAGCAGAAGTGGATTAGGCCATGTCTAGCCATTGGTCCAGTCCAGAACAGATTTATATACAATGAGTGGTTGAAACTACCTCAATCAATCTCGCGTGTGATGTAGGGGGCATCCGATCAAAACTAAGGACACATAATATTTTGGCGAGTAGGATTGGGTGCTTAACTTTCTGGCAAAGTTATATATGATCATCTGTCCTATTTAGTGGAGTTCTAGATCAGGCCTTCATAATTGGACCTTTGACCAACTGTTTGCGATGGAATTTCGCAAACAAATATAGGTTTATATTAATACTTAAGGGATCAAACTCGAAAATCTCCTGGACATATTTGTGTGTTGCTTTTCGTTAAAAATAAGGGTGGTCGTTGAAATTAATGCAAACTTCTAAGAAGACGTTGTGATTTCTCGAGAATAAAGAAACGTAACGGAAATACAAGGCAAAATCCAAATAAAATGCAAGGTAAGATAAAGTAAAAGGCTTGAAGTTAAAATGCAGAAGAAGTAAAGTTTACTGAAAAGATAAAGGCAGTCGAAATAAAGTGCAAGTAAACGTAAAGACAGTCGAAATAATGAAGGGTTTAAATGCATCAAAAGAAATACTTTTTAAGATAAAAATGCTGGAATGTATTAAATTTGTGGAACGCATACGTACATTTTCCTCACTCGTTTCTCACAACGCGAGTACTTTAAGTGTAGAGGAAATGTGTACAATTTGCGGACCCCTTACAAAATAAACCTAAGTTTCTATATATACAAGTCTAAAATAACTGTACAAGACTACTAAACTATCTCCATGATGACACATCTTTAGATCATGTATCAGTTTTCTCCCCGAGGTGCCCCACGTTCTAAGTAACCGTCGATGCTGATGTAATAGTTCCAACCTTGTTCCTTCTTTTGAATATTTCAACTGCTTTGTTGGCGCCAAGAACTAAAGACCCCCGTCGAAACCTTCGACGTCGACCATATTAAGGTAATATGTCTCGACGTATCGTCCATTGTAGCGATGAACTCTTTGCTAATGTGACATATTATTCTGTTTCACTACGTTGCTAGTATAGCATAGTACTCAATTTCACTAAGTCCCCATGCTTTTTTTGTTCTTAAACTATACCACCTTCGACCAGCATCACCTTGGGTGATATTCGACCTTGAGTCATGTTGACTCGTTCTATTTTTATCTCCCATGTGGCATATTTATGGCTAGCCTCTTGAACACTTGCTATTTATAATTAAGTCAAAAAATCAAATGTAACAAATTGTCCCCCTCCCCAAAAGGCCATGTTTTGATTTGCATCAAACAAGAGAGGCGTGCCCTTTTTATCACAATTTTTTGACGGCGTTTCATTTTTGCTGACGTCGTCGTCATCATTACACTTTTCAGCACATTGTCACTTCTAAGAGATTTGCTTAAAATCTCATCATTGCTTCTATTTCCTAGGAAGGCGTGGATTTTCACGTTTGCAGTAACTGCTCCGACTCACCATTAACGCTTGCATCGAAAACCCCCGCAAACTCTTTAGTTGCTCCCACGCCGGTGTCAGGTGTCGGATTTCATGCATGCATTGAAGTCTATAAATAGCTTCTCTCAGCTCTTTTCTTTATTTTCTTTCACTTCGTCTTTTTGTATTCTCCTTCTTCTTCGCAAAAAACACGTCAAACCCTTTTTCGCCACTTTCGTTTCAGAAAACCCCTTTTCACCATGACCAAAAGCAAGTTTACTAAAAAGATAAAGGCAGTTGAAATAAAGTGCAAGGAAACGTAAAGACAGTTGAAATAAAGAAGTGTTTAAATGCATAAAAAGAAATACTTTTAAAGATAAAAATGCTGGAATGTTTTAAATTGGTGGAACGCATACGTACATTTTCCTCACTCGTTTCTCACAGCGTGAGTACTTTGAGTGTATAGGAAATGTGTACAATTTGCGGACCCCTTATAAAATAAACCTAAGTTGCTATATATACAAGTCTAAAACAACTATACAAGACTACTAAACTATCTCCATGATGACACGTCTTTAGATCATGTAGCGGTTTTCTCCCCGAGGTGCCCCACGTTCTAAGTAACCGTCGACGCTGATGTAATAGTTCTAACCTTGTTCTTTCTTTTGAATATTTCAACTGCTTTGTTGGCACCAAGAACTAAAGACCCTCGTCGAAACCTTTGACGTCGACCACATTAAGGTAACATGTCTTGATGTATCGTCCATTGTAGTGATGAACTCTTTGCTAATGTGACATATTATTTAGTTTTACTACGTTGCTAGTATATCATAGTACTCAATTTCACTAAGTCCCCTTGCTTTTTATGTTCTTAAACCATACCACCTTCGACCAGCATCACCTTGGGTGATATCCGACCTTGAGTCATGTTGACTCGTTCTATTTTTGTCTCCCATGTGGCATATTTATGGCTAGCCTCTTGAATACTTGATATTTATAGTTAAGTCAAAAAATCAAATGTAACAAATTGTCCCCCCCCCCCAAAAGGTCGTGTTTCGATTTGCATCAAACAAGAGAGGCGTGGCCTTTTTTATCATAATTTTTTGACGCTGTTTCATTTTTACTGACGTCATCGTCATCATTACACTTTTCGGCGCATTGTCACTTCTAAGAGATTTGCTCAGAATCTCATCATTGCTTCTACTTCTTAGGAAGGCGTGGAATTTCACGTTTGCAGTAACTGCTCTGACTCACCATTAATGCTTGCATCAAAAACCCCTGCAAACTCTTTAGTTGCTCCCACGCCGGTGTCAGGTGTCGGATTTCATGCATGCATTGAAGTCTCTAAAAAGCTTCTCTAATCTCTTTTCTTAATTTTCTTTCACTTTGTCTTTTTGCATTCTCCTTCTTCTTCGCAAAAAACACGTCAAACCCTTTTTCGCCACTTTGGTTTCAGAAAATACATTTTCACCATAACCAAAAGCAAGTTTACTGAAAAGATAAAGGTAGTCGAAATAAAGTGCAAGGAAACGTAAAGACAGTCGAAATAAAGAATGATTTAAATGCATAAAAAGAAATACTTTTTAAGATAAAAATCCTGGAATGTATTAAATTGGTGGAACGCATACGTACATTTTCTTCACTCGTTTCTCACAGTGCGAGTACTTTGAGTGTAGAGGAAATGTGTACAATTTGCGGACCCCTTACAAAATAAACCTAAGTTGCTATATATACAAGTCTAAAATATCTGTACAAGACTACTAAACTATCTCCATGATGACACGTTTTTAGATCATGTAGCGGTTTTCTCCCCGAGGTGCCCCACGTTCTAAGTAACCGTCGACGCTGATGTAATAGTTCCAACCTTGTTCCTTCTTTTGAATATTCCAACTGCTTTGTTAGCGCCAAGAACTAAGGACCCTCGTCGAAACCTTCGACGTCGACCACATTAAGGTAGCATGTCTCGACGTATCGTCCATTGTAGTGATGAACTCTTTGCTAATGTGACATATTATTCAGTTTCACTACGTTGCTAGTATAGCATAGTACTCAATTACACTAAGTCCCCATGCTTTTTATGTTCTTAAACCATACCACCTTCGACCAGCATCACCTTGGGTGATATCCGACCTTGAGTCATGTTGACTCGTTCTATTTTCATCTCCCACGTGGCATATTTATGGCTAGCATCTTGAACACTTGCTATTTATAGTTAAGTCAAAAAATCAAATGTAACAAATTGTCCCCTTCCCCAAATGGCCATGTTTCAATTTGCATCAAACAAGAGAGGCGTGGCCTTTTCTATCACAGTTTTTGACGCCGTTTGATTTTTGCTGACGTCGTCGCCATCATTACACTTTTGGGCACATTGTCACTTCTAAGAGATTTGCTCAAAATTTCATCATTGCTTCAGTTTCCTAGGAAGGCGTGGATTTTCACGTTTGGAGTAACTGCTCCGACTCACCATTAATGCTTGCATCGAAAACCCCCGCAAACTCTTTAGGTGCTTCCACGCTGGTGTCAAGTGTCGGATTTCATGGATGCATTAAAGTCTATAAATAGCTTCTCTCAGCTTTTTTCTTTATTTTCTTTCACTTCGTCTTTTTGCCTCTCCTTCTTCTTCGCAAAAAACACGTCAAACCCTTTTTCGCCACTTTCATTTCAGAAAACCCCTTTTCACCATGACCAAAAGCAAGTTTACTGAAAAGACAAAGGTAGTCGAAATAAAGTGCAAGGAAACGTAAAGACAGTCAAAATAAAGAAGGGTTTAAATGCATAAAAAGAAATACTGTTTAAGATAAAAATGCTGGAATGTATTAAATTGGTGGAACTCAAACGTACATTTTCCTCACTCGTTTCTCACAGCGCGAGTACTTTGAGTGTAGAGGAAACGTGTACAATTTGCGGAACCCTTACAAAATAAACCTAAGTTGCTATATATACAAGTCTAAAACAACTGTACAAGACTACTAAACTATCTCCATGATGACACGTCTTTAGATCATGTAGTGGTTTTCTCCCCGAGGTGCCCCACGTTCTAAGTAACCGTCGACGTTGATGTAATAGTTCCAACCTTGTTCCTTCTTTTGAATATTTCAACTGCTTTGTTGGCGCCAAGAACTAAAGACCCTCGTCGAAACCTTCGACGTCGACCACATTAAGGTAACATGTCTCGACGTATCGTCCATTGTAGTGATGAACTCTTTGCTAATGTGACATATTATTCAGTTTCACTATGTTGCTAGTATAGCATAGTACTCAATTTCACTCAGTCCCCATGCTTTTTATGTTCTTAAACCATACCACCTTCGACCAGCATCACCTTGGGTGATATCCGACCTTGAGTCATGTTGACTCCTTCTATTTTTATCTCCCACGTGGCATATTTATGGCTAGCCTCTTTAACACTTGCTATTTATAGTTAAGTCAAAAAAATCAAATGTAACAAATTGTCCCCCCCTAAAAGGCCATGTTTCGATTTGCATAAAACAAGAGAGGCGTGGTCTTTTTTATCACAATTTTTTGACGCCGTTTCATTTTTACTGACGTCATCGTCATCGTTACACTTTTTGGCGCATTGTCACTTCTAAGAGATTTGCTCAGAATCTCATCATTGCTTCTACTTCCTAGGAAGGCGTGGATTTTCACGTTTGCAGTAACTGCTCCGACTCAACATAAATGCTTGCATCGAAAACCCCCGCAAACTCTTTAGTTGCTCCCACGCTGGTGTCAGGTGTCGGATTTCATGCATGCATTGAAGTCTATAAATAGCTTCTCTCATCTCTTTTCTTTATTTTCTTTCACTTCGTCTTTTTGCATTCTCCTACTTCTTCGCAAAAAACACGTCAAACCCTTTTTCGCCACTTTTGTTTCAGAAAACCCCTTTTCACCATGACCAAAAGCAAGGTTTATTTCAGACTCACCACTGGTAACAATTCGTTGGCCTTTGAGATTCTTCCTTCTAAAGACGAAGAGGTTAAGGATATCATTCCTGAGCCTTCTTCTAATAGCATCAAGATTTCCATCTGGCGAAAACAAATGTTGATTCCTTACTCCATGGATAATCTACTCTACGTCTTTGTTGGGCCGTATCCCTCAAAGGGTCACAACACTAGGAGCAAATAGGCATCTATGGCATGGTCAACCTGTCTAAAATTGGCCCCAGGTACAACCCGTGCATGCTGCTGGTGTCGATCTTCTTTTGGGAAGGTTCGACAAACATTTTCCAGTTGCCTTATGGCATGCTGATGCCAACCTTGTTCGACGTTGCTTCCACCAATCTCAAAATGCTTACACATATTGATGGCACGTGGAACAACATGTTTGCAGCCCTGAAATTGGACCCTCAGAACAATTTTCTTAGTGGTTTTAGCCTTATTGTGGAAGACAGGTTTAGCCTGATCACCACAAACAAACCATTTTCGGACGCTTCCCTTAAACGACGGTTACCTTGTGGGGTGTGTGCTTTTTGCACTCCTTGTTTTTTTCAGTAGTCATTTTTCCTGCTATCTTCTTTCTTCACTTAGGAAAATCTGGACACAACCAATGATCAAGATATAACCATTAATCAAAGGGCTACTCCGAATCAAGAGGTAACCCCTACAAGTATCCTCCAATCCGCATCTCTTAAGGGGGTCGAATGTGTTGATCCTGTACCCAACTTCGGACTTGAGCTGACTCTTTTGGAAGGACTTAATGATCGTCTTCGTACCAGGCTCGACCTCTCCAAGGCCAAACTAGAAGAATCTGAGTCGCAATTTCCTGCCTGATCAACATCTTTGTTAATCTTTTTATTTTGTAGTGGCTATGACCACCTTATGTAATGACTCAGCCATCTTTGGTGTTTTAACATCTTGTAACGACTTTGCCATTTTGGCATTTTTTAATACCATGGCGGAAACTTTGCTTTGTTAGCGCATTACTCTCGATTAATTCGAATCTCTTGTAGCATATGCCTATACCGTTTTAGGTACTTACCATTTAATCTAAGAATTCGTTTGTCCGCAGACAGTTCTTCGATTTCGTTGTTTGAAAACACTTAAAGAATTCGAAACGGTCCTTCCCAACTTGGGGACCATTTGCCTAAGGTTCAATCCTTTTGATTCATAGGAAAAATCACTTTCCAAACGGTAATCTCCACTTGAGAATATTTTGGACTTGACCTTCTTAATATAAGCTTTAGCAATTCTCTCTTTTTGTCGTATTAACGCATCTAATGTTGTTAGCCTTTCTTCATCCAAATCAATCATTTCGTCTAGCATCATACTCCAATATTGGTCAGATGGAATTTCGTGTTGATGTTGAATTTGGACTGATTGTAAATAAATCTTTACAAGCAACACACCTTCATGGCCGTAGGCCAATCAAAATGGTGTTGTTGTTGTTTCCTCTTTTGGAGACGTTCGACAAGCCCATAAGACTTGATCTAACGTTCGATGCCAATTTTTTGGCTTCTTCACAACATGTTTCTTGATCAAGCTAACAATGCTCTTCTTAGCAGCTTCGACCTGCCCATTTTCCTGAGCATAATAGCGCGTTGAAGTCAACAACTTAATTCCCATTTCTGACGCATATTCTTGCATCTTTCGACCAATAAAGTTTGGCCCTTGATCAGTCGTAATAGTTTTGAGAACTCCAAATCTGTAGATAATATTCTTTTCAATAAACTCAATTATGGCCTCTTGAACAACTTTCGCTAATGGGGTTGCTTCGAACCACTTTGTAAGGTAATAAATACCGACCAATATGTATTTTTGGCTTTTAGAGGATGCAGGTCAAATTTCTCCAATGAGGTCCAAAGCCCATCCTCTAAATGGCCAAGGTTTCACTATTGCATGCAACTCACTTGCAGGAACATGTTATATGCCTGAGTGAACTTAGCAGTCTTGGCAACCTTTTGCAAAATCCATACAAACCTTAAGCATGGTAGGCCAATAAACGCCCTGGCGACACAATAGCCATTTCATCTTGTGCCCCACTTGATGGGCACCACAGGCTTCACTATAAGTGTTCGACACAACCAAATATGCCTCTTCTTCACCAAAGCACTTGAGCAGAACTCCTTCAGCAGTCTTCTTGAACAACTCAATTCCGACTTATTACATAATTCAAAGCTCTATACTTGACCTTTCGATCTGTTAACCTGACTGGATTCTTCAAATAATCAACTATGGGTTTTCTCCAATCATTGCTAGGTAAATCTTCGATGGTGTAGATCTCGAAGTTCTCTGCGTCCACCAATCCTAACTTCGTCAATGTTAGATATGATAGAGAGAGCCTCGTTGCTCGTACTCTTCCTCAAACTTTGATCAAGTTCTCCAACTTATCCTTTGGCACTTTATACCCTGAGGCAATCTACGCCAATTCATTTTCCTCGTGATTCTCAAGCCTGGGAATATGCTGAATATCCATGAAGTCAAAAAGTTTTATCAGTCGATTCACTATCACAAAATACATGATCAAGTTTTCCTTGATACATCTGTATTCTTTTGTGATTTGTTTCACGGCTAACTCAGAATCTCCTCTGACCTCGACTCGCTTTTCCCCTAAATCTAATAAGATTTCAAGGCTAGCTATTAAGGCTTCGTATTCAGGCTTGTTATTGGAGCAAATGCCTTCGATCTTAAACTTGAACTTCGGTGGCACTTTGTTTGGTGAGGTGATCAACACCTCGACACCAGTACAATTTTTATGGCTCAAACCATCGAAGTATAGCTTCCAAGGGTCGGTATTTAAATATTTTAAAGATGTTTCGACCACTGCATGGTCTACAATGAAGTCTGCGACTACTTGCCCCTTCATGGCCTTTAAAGGCACATATGTGAGGGAATATTCAGTTAAAGCTAGTGCCCATTTTCCAATTCGACTATGCAAAATTAGTTTAGACAACCTATGTTTAATAATATCAAAATGAGAAGATACATAAACATCAACTGGTTTTATATATTGCTTTAACTTCATACAAGAGAAGTACAAACATAGGCACATTTTTTTGACTGGATTATACCTAGTCTCTGCATCATTTAAAGCTCGACTAAGGTAATTTATGGCTCTTTCGACGCCATTATCATCATCTTGGGCTAACATGCTTCCTATGGTCAAGTCTGATGCAGAAATGTACAATCTCATACATTTATTCTTAATAGGTAAGGATAGGATAAAAGGATTTTCTAGATATTCCTTAATCTCGTCGAACACGTTCTAATGCTCAAATTTCCACACGAACTCTTCCTTTTTTAGGCGGAGTAGTGGTGAAAACGTCTGAACTTTGCCACTGAGGTTCGATATAAACCTTCTCAAAAAGCTGATCTTTCCCAAAAGAGATTGCAACTCATTCTTTGTCAACGGCGGCTTTGTCTCTTTGATGGCTTTGGTTTTGTTTTGATTTATCTCAATCCCCTTCTTGTGGACCACAAAGCCAAGAAAATCCACTGTCTACACACAAAAAGCACATTTAAGGGGATTCATTTTCAGATCATATTTTCTTATTCTTTCGAGCGACTATCTAAGATGGTCGAGATGACCATTTTCTGACACATATTTAATGAGGATACCGTCAATGTATATCTACATGAACGTTTCAATATAGTTATGAAAGATAGAATTCATCACCCTTTGGTATGTTGCCCCAACATTCTTCAAGCCAAATGGCATCACTACCCACTCGTAGATGCCTAAAGCTTCAGGGCATCGAAATTTCGTTTTGGGCACATCTTCATCTGCAATGAAAATTTGGTTATATCCAGAATAACTGTCCAACATCCTAAGGTATTAAAAAATCACTGCTGAGTCGACCAACATTTCAGCGACAAGCATTGGGTATTCGTCCTTAGGGGTCGCGACATTTAAATCTCTGAAATCTATGCAGACCCTTAACGTTCCGTTTTTATTTATAACAGGACCGATTTGGCAAGCCATTCGACATACTTGGCGGTTCTTATGAACCTACTTCGTAGGAGCCTTTCAATCTCCTCCTTAATCTTGGACATTATCTCTAGAGCAAATCGCCATGACGTCTGCATGACTGGCTTCTTGCCTGCCTTTATTGGTAGCTTTAGCTCCACCAATTCCCTGTTTAAACTTGGCATTTCATTATAATCCCAAGTAAAAAAATCTTTGAATTCTTTAATTAATTCTATTACCTTTAATCCCAGGCTTGGATCGATGTTGGCACTTATATAAGTTGGCCTCTTGGTCGATCCATCTCCCAAGTCTACTTCAAGTGGATCCTGTGGCTGCATCTTGGTAGTAGATGCCACTGGGTCCTTTTCGAAACCCAAAGGCTTGTCGTCATAGACACAATCAAGCCTCTGGTCTTTTCGACTATCCTCCTCTGAACCGGCTAACTACGACTCTCTGAAGGGTTAAGGTTCAACGTTTACTCAAATTCCCATGTCAAACACTTCTATTTCGTTGGCTTCAACAGCCATGTGTGGTATTTCAGCTTCCAAAGCCGCTTGTAATCTACTCTCGGCCACATATGCCGTGATTCGTACTAATGCTTCGAACTTAGTCATCGTCACCGAATTCGTCTCCCCAGCCTGTTGGCCGAGTTCCATCCGCGCACCAGATTTTCTCACCCATGACCTCTCACCCCCAGATAAACCCATGGGTTGGGTGAAGGTTCAAAGAGAAAAATGCCTCTGTTGGTACACACGAACGCTACTGCAATATTCTTTCCATCTGAAATCTTTCTTAAGTCATTCTGGTCATAACTTGTTTACATTATCAGCTTGCATAGAAGCACTTATCTGTAAACGAAATTTATTCAAACTTAGGTTTGTGTTCCTTGAGAAAGACCGTGTAGTTGTATTTCTTGAGAAGTCTAGGACGTGTAGTCTTAGAGGTTGTTCCTTGAGTAAGACCTGTGAGGTTGTATTACTTGAGAAGTCTAAAACTTGAGAGTTTTAGAGGTTGTGTTAGTCACCAGCGTTTTGGCTAGTGCAATGTACTGTTTTGATTGAATAGTGGATTAAGACCTCGTTGAGAGAGGCGAAATCACCTTGGCGGATGAACTAGACTAACTTGAGTATTTCTCAAGTGAACTAGTATAAACATAACGTGTCATCGTGTTGTGATTCAGAAAGGTTTTTATTGATAAACGTAAGAGTCTTATAAAAATAAGTTTTCCTAAAAGAAACTATTTTATTTTGAAAAACCAATTCAAACCCCCCTTTCTTGTGTTTTTCACACCTTCAATTAGCATCAGAGCTCCGGTTCTGAGGTGATAAAAGGTTTAATTTTTATCAAGCACTTAATAGGGTTAAGTACCGATCCAAGTGTAAAAAACAATGTCTATACCAAATACTGAGACAAGTGTTATTGTAAATGAAAGAGATTCTTATAGTGCAAAACCTCCTATCTTTGATGGAGAAAAATTTGACTATTGGAAAGATAGAATTGAAAGTTACTTTTTGTCATTTGACTTAGATCTATGGGATCCGGTAGTTGATGGCTACAGTCACCCTGTAGATTCTGCAGGCAAAAAGATTGATAGAAGTGCATTTACAGATGCGCAGAAGAAAACTTACAAAAATCATCACAGAGCAAGAGCGATTTTGTTAAACGCAATTTCTTATACAGAATATGAGAAAATTACAAACAAAGAAACTGCAAAGTCCATCTTTTACTCTCTTCGTATGACTCACGAAGGCAATGCTCAAGTCAAGGAGACGAAGGCTCTTGCATTAATTCAAAAATATGAGGTCTTCAAGATGGAAGATGATGAATCTGTGGAAACCATGTTCTCAAGATTTCAGATGCTTGTTGTAGGACTCAGAGTTCTGGATAAAGGCTATTCTACTGCTGATCATGTCAAAAAAATTATCAGAAGTCTTCCTGTCAAATAGAGACCAATGATGACTGCCTTGAAACTAACAAAGGATCTGAATAGTATAAGTCTTGAGGAACTAATCAGTTCTTTAAGAAGTCATGAAATAGAGCTCCAAGAAGATGAACCCCAAAAGAAAAGCAAATCCATTGCTCTAAAAGCTAAATCTGAAAAGAAAAAGGCATATCTGAAGAAGAATCAGACGAAGATGACATATCTCTCATATCAAGAAAAATCATTCAACTATGGAAATACAGAAGAAATAAGTTCAGAGGACCAAAAAGAAGATCTGAGTCTACATATGGTCAAAGGAGAACTTATGGAGGAGACATTATGTGCTTTGAATGCAAGGAACCTGGACATATAAAAAATGTCTGTCCAAAGGTTAAGAAAGATGAAAGACCCAAGAAAACTAAAAAGGGTCTTATGGCAACTTGGGATGATTCAGAGTACGAAGATGATTCTGATGGAGAACGTGTTAACATAGCATTCATGGCTAAAATTACTGATGCTCTATCAGAAGGAGAACCTTCAGATTCTGACAACGAAAGATAGGTACTTTCTTCCCTGTCTCGCTCTGAACTTGAAATAGGATTATATGAACTTATGGAAAGATATCAAGCTCTTCGAAGAAAACACAAAACTCTGAAAAAGACTCTTGTGGTTCCTTCAGAAGATCTTACTGAAAGCAAACAAACCATTTTTGAATTAAATGAAAAACTACTTTCTCTAGAAAATTCAAATACTGCATTAAAAAGTAAAATCTCTAGGTTAGAAGAAGAAATCACCTCTAACATAACCAATACTAATGAAGTAACCAAGTATGATAAAGCTTTTCAACACTTTCTCACTAAGAGCATAGACAGAAGCAAAATGGCTTCAATAATCTATGGAGTCAGTAGAAATGGTAATAGAGGTCTAGGATATTCAGGACCATCACATCCATATGATGAGACTAAGAGTATCAAGATAATACCTCTGTCCAAACATTTTGTCCCCTCTGTCACTATCTTGAAATGTTCTGAACAAAAAGGTTCAAAATCTATCACTACACAACCACAGACACTAACGAAAACTCCCAAACTTAAACACTATGCATAAATTCCACATTATTATTCCAATATAAGGAAGTCCAAAGGTGTCAGAACCTCTGGAAAGGCTAATGTGAAAGTGTCATACCCCAAATTTGTCCTACCTGTGTATTATTCTCATTTGTATTATCCATTCACTAACTATTATTCAGAAAATCAAAAAAAATGTGTTTACCTGTTGCCTAAGTCTGTTTCATTTGAGGGTATCCTGTCAGGATGTGATAAGTACAAATGTTTCATGATTAAAGATTATCCAGGACCAGATCATTCCTAATTTAGGGTTTCAATACAGTGTAATGCAGCTCATATTAAGTCACTATCATCTAATTTTCAAGGCATTTGTTGCTTATTTGGTTCGCTGCGAAAGGTTTATTATCAGTGCAAGGGGCAAAGTCAAAATGGTGATTTAATAATGGACTCGTTTTAAATCAGAGGTGGATTCACATATTGTTTCATATGCGAAGGATTAATTTGGGGATACTTCATTTTGTTTAAGTGCACGAGTCAAGAATATGGGAGTTTAGTTCTCGTTGGATGGTCAACGACTAATTGCCATAATATTGCAAGAATTCAAAGTTCAAGCATGATTCAAGTTAATATGGAGGTGTAAATAGCTATTGGGCCAGGTTATGATTTAAAAGTTCAAATTCAAGGAAGTGCAAATACTAATGCAAGCTCATTATATCCAAATTTGGCAAAGAACCAAAGGAAATATCAAGAAAGTTTGTACAAATCTAAAGTCCAATTCATTTACACGGTTCCAAATCTACCAAGAGTTCATTATTACAACAATTCTCCACAAAAGAAAACTTATTCATAAAAATTTTAAGGAAAAGACTTATGATTCAAAAATATGTGAAGCCCATTTACAAGCCCACTACTACATGGCCCATGAAACACATTTACTACCAAATCCAAACCAATACCAAGGCACAAATCTCAGCCTATTCCATCTTCACACACAAGAGCCAAAACACTAAATGTTAATCCTGCGCAAAAACATGTGCCTGTTATATGACATCAATCACGACCTGTTCCGACGTACTACCAAGACACTGCCAATAGCAAAAGCAACCATGATTCTACACGCAGCAATTCATATCGTCCCCAACATTGCACCTAGGCCTCATTACATCAGACCCCACCACTTTTTACAATTACCCTACAACCACTTGAAACCGGCCCATAACACTGCCTCACACGCACATATTTCGACTAGCAACCAAATTCATCCTATATGCTCATACACACACTTGACCTGCACAACAACACGACAAACCCGTCACCAGTTCGTACGACACCAGATCAGAATTTCCAGCTCACAAATTCCTCTCAATCTTTCCCAAATCACCATTCTCTCCTCCTATAAATCAAACACCTCTTCCTTCATTTCAGCAACCCTAGCCGCCACCCCAAAAACCTCTACAGAAATTCCTCTCCAACCACTTTACATCAACCTTTTTCAATCGGTTCTCAAACCAATCACTCGCATATCTGTCATTTTTTTCGAACCTATTCTTGAAACCCTTCATCAACAACAACATTTCACCACACCCAAACTTCCACCATTCCCTTCTCAAACCCTTTCAAAATAAAACCCAAAACACCAACGAACAGAAATGGAAACCAGAAAGAGAGAATAAGGGAGAGATTTGGGACGAAAATCTGAGTCGAAAACAAACTTGCAGTAGCGAATGAAACCTAAGAGTTGATTCGAAACAAAACTAATATAAACGAATAAACCTGAGCGAAAAGAATCAGAACCAAATCGGAGAGAGTTGTGCGAGGAGATCAAGCGAAGGTGGAGAATGTTGGGCTATGTCGTTTTTTCCCTGAGTTCGATGATGCTTTTTGTTTCGCTTTGATACTATTTTCCCCTGTTTTGATTTGTTCCATTTCTTTAGGTTTTAAAAAAATTTAAGTTGGAGTTGGTTGTTTGGCTTTGACTGTAGTACGCGCTGATGCCTTTGCTTCTTAAAATTTTTTTGATTGTGAGCATTTGTTTGATTTAGTGGGTCACTTGGCCCGTTTTGTTTTTATTATTCCCACACCTTTTTTTTTCTATCCGTAGCTTGGGAGTGGATGATGGGCTCTAAGCCCAAAGGATTCCACTTATTTTCCTCTTTTCCACACCATACTGTTTTTCAGAACACCTCCCATATCTTCTTCTTTGTTTTTAATAAATTTCATTTGTTCTATTTTTTAATATTTTGTCTTAGAAATTTCTTGGAAAATAACATTTGATTTATGATTTTCATTTTAACTTTCTTTACTTTTAGGGCCAATGATCTAGTAAAATTCTTGATTTAATTGGTTTGTTTAAACCAATGGAATTTTGACATGTATGAGGCCTAGCTATTCATTTATTTTTACGTTACAATTTATTTACAATTTATTTATATTTTTGTTCATAATGTTATTTATTGGGTCAATGAAAACCAAAATATCGATCGATTTATCGATTCCTCGATTAAATCTCGATAAAGGTGAGACCTTTATTCTTTTTCCTAGCATTTTCGATTTTTATTTCATTTCTACTATTTTATTTCATTTTCATTATTTTTATTCATTTATTGGGTCAATGAAAACCAAAATATCGATTGATTTATCGATTTCTCGATTAAATCTCGATAAAGGTGAGACCTTTATTCTTTTGCCAATTTATTTCGATTTTATTCCATTTCCATTATTTTTCTATTATTTTTATTCGTTTTGGGTTGATGAAAACCAAATATCGATTTATCGATTTCTCGATTAAATCTCGATAAAGGTGAGACCTTTATTCTTTGTATTTATTTTCTCGATTTATTTTCTTAATTGTCACTTTATATTCTTTTCTTTTCCTTTTGGTCAATGAAAGTCAAAAGTCGTCGATTATCAACTTATCGATTAAATCGTGACTAAGACGAGACCAACTTTAATTTTATGTCAATATTGTATCTTTTCCATTTTATCTCGATTATTGAGTTATTCTTATTCATATCCATATCATATTCATATTCATGCTTATCTAACCATTTTCATTTGTTCAAACGATTACTTCCCGATTAAAATACTTAACACACATATTCAAATCGTTTTCATAATTAAATCGCGAAAGAATTGAATTCTTGAGGTCTAGCACCTCTTGGGTTCTTGAGTGAACACCATTGGGGCGCACGCCTTAGGTGGTGATCACTCGACCTTTCGCTCCTAAAACACTCGTCTTAACTATTTGGACAAAGGAATGCCATTGGAGTCTAGCATTCCACGTGGTACTTTCGTTGTTCATCAAACAATATTTCATTAATCAATCGAATGAAAAAGGTGTCGTTGGGATCTAGCATCCCAACAATGCCCCAATTAATTAGTTGCGAGGCCGACGTCACGTTTATCGAATAATCGTCATTCTCCCTAAAACATTTAACAAACCAAACCATTTTCAAACCAATTCTCGACTCGTCGTCGAGCCACCCTTCAAAACATTCTCGTAAGTCGAGTGTCTTTTGCCTCGTCGTCAAATGCACACTCGCACACTTCGTAGGTTTCGTTACTAGGAGCACCCCTAGGGACTAGTATCGATCCTCACCTCTTATCTCAACCAATTCGACTCAATCTTTTTCAAACGTTTTTCTTAATCAACTTACGAAAGGAGGAGATCCTTGGAATCTAGCATTCCTTGGATTTTCGAATGAGTGGCTCTCGAGGCGCGCCCTTGGGTTGTTGTTCATTCACCCTTTCGTCTTAAAACACTTAACCATTATCAAACATTTTTGCAATCAATCACGAAAGAACTGAGTTCTTGGAGTCTAGCATTCCCTGAATTCTTGAGTGACTGCTCTCGAGGCACGCCCTTGGGTTGTATGTCATTCAATCTTTCGCCTCTTAAAATTCAAACCCTAACCCTCTTTTCGTGGGCGTACCACGAACTACGACTGCTCTGATTCTTTATTCTCGTCCGAATAAAGATACGTAGGCACAAGATTGCGATGATCTTGGCGAGCACACTTTTTCCTTTTTCCTCGTTTCCACCCTACCTTCCCTCCATCTTCCATCTTTCCTTTATCCCTTCCCGTAGTCGAACTACGATTGCTCTGATTTCTCATTCTCGTCTGAATGAGCATACGTAGGCCCGAGGTCGTGATGATCTTGCCGAGCACCTTATCCTTAAACCACCCATTTTCCCTTAGTATCATTTCCTTTTATCTTTAGCTTTTCGCATATATCGTTGAGAAGAAAATAAATAAGCTTAGATAACTTTCCTCACAATTAGAACTAAGAGGTTCCCGTTGAGTACAACGGATGTGAGGAGGTGCGCGTACCTTCCCCTCACGTAACCGACTCCCGAACCCGGAATGTGGTTGCGACGACCATGTTCTCATCCGCTCCCTTAAAGGTTTTCTCGATATTTTCCTTTCCCTTTTTTGGGATAAATAAAGTTCGGTGGCGACTCTGTCGAACCGTTTTTCGCGCCTTTTACGCGAGGGTCGTGTCTTCGATGAAGCGATTTTTTCGAGGTGCGATAATCTTGGCGAGCTACCTTTTTCTTTTTCCCCCGTTTGCGTCCGCACTTTTTCTTTTTTCCCCGTTTGCGTCCACACTTTTTCTTTTTCCCCCGTTTGCGTCCACACTACCACTTTTTCTGTCAAACCCCGTAGTCGAACTATGATTGCTCTTATTCCTCATTTTCGTCCGAATGAGCATACGTAGGCCCGAGGTCGCGATGATCTTTCCGAGCACCCTATCCTAAAACCACCCCAGTTCCCTTAGTAATCGAAACCCTTTACCTTACCTTTTCGCATATATCGTTGAGAAGAAAACAAGCAAGCTTAGATAACATTCCTCACAATTCGAACTAAGAGGTTCCCGTTGAGTACAACAGACGTGAGGGGGTGCGCGTACCTTCCTCTCACGTAACCGACTCCCGAACCCAGAATGTGGTTGCGACAACCATGTTCTTATCCTTTCCTTTAAAGGTTTTCTCGATATTTTCCTTTCCCTCTTTTGGGATAAATAAAGTTCGGTGGCGACTCTGTCGAACCGTTTTCCGCGCCTTTCGCACGAAGGGTCGTGTCTTCGATTAAGCGATTTTTCGAGGTGCGATAGATGGCGACTTTGCTGGGGACAATTGCTCCATGCAAGAGAGAGTCAAGCCTATCTTAGAGCGATTTGTGAGGAGCGTTATCTTTGTTTGCATGTTTTTTCTCGTTTACGTATTTGTTCTCTTATTGCTTTCTCCTATTGTTCTTGGTTGTTGGATCTTGGGATGAAATCATGAGTAAAGCTCTACACCCGAGCTTTGGTAAAAGCAGAGAGAACACATAGTTTAGAATTGGATGTCGAGTAGTGTTAGTCCCCAAGGATTCGCTCCTTGCGTGCCTAGAATGAAAGTTCCCCTAGAGTAGACCTTTTCGTAGATCATGTTGTAACACAGCTAGCCTGTTGTATGACCTGATTCATGAAGGATCCTTGACTCTATGAACCACTCTTAGAACCAAGTTCTATATTGGTGGTCGTGTAGTGTTAGTCTCAAAGGACTCGCTCCTTGTGCGCCTAGCATGAAGACCCCCTCAGGGGATACCTTATCGTTATTATCGTCGTAATGCAGCTAGCCTGTTGCGTGACATTGATGTGATTTGTGTCCGGAATCCTGGGAACCTTATCCATCAATGTAGAAACTATCCCGTGAGTGGGTTTGTGGGTAAAGAACCTAGAATTTTCCTCATAGAGCCTACCTATAGGGTTTCTTTGATCAGAGACTTTGGTCATCTACCCGTGAACGACCAACCTCAGAAATGTTTGAACCTGTGATCTGCGATCCTGGATCTTGCATCTTGCATTGCATCTCATGTCATTACATTGCATTGCATCTGTTACGCATCTTGCATTGCATTTTTAACCTCAGAATCTCACTTCAACTTCCTTCCTTCTCCACCAAATCAAGCCTATTCCTCGACACGAATGCGTTACTCGAGCCAAAAGCAGACGAATGATTAATCTTATCCAATAAGACCACACTGCCACATGTACAGGCAGGACCATCAGTCATTGAAGGGGTTGCCAAAGACAAGCAGAATAGTCTCCAACTCTGAACAAGCCAGTTCAAGCATCAATCAAGTCAAGACAGGAAGATCAGTTCCTCGAAGAAGGCAGTCATGTCGCCATCCCATCATTTCGCATCCTTGTACTTTGTCTTTGTTTGTTCAAGTATTGTTTGCTTCAAACATTGTCGTTTGTATTTGGTTTTCTTAATGTATTGACTATGCATGTTTTGAATCAGTTATATCGTATTCACTCATTTTTTCCTTTTACTGCAAATCACAGACACATTTATTTCCACTTCACTCTTTTTATCAACTGTCGCTTAGAAATGATTGGAGGGAGGATGATGACAACGAAATACCCATAATTGCAAAATGTGTGCTTTTGGATAGAATCCCTCCAATGATGTACAGGCATTGTTTCAACCCCCAAACACTGGAGAGATAAGGCGTTAATCCCTAGTAAACCACTTCGAGCCTAGAAGTAGCAGTTTCCTTCGGATATTCAAACCCTTACACTCAACCTGGGGCAGGGTAGTGTTCAGTTAACCCAATTACGCACTCAAATCACAAAGCTAAATCCAAAAGACAAGACGGTTGTTCATCAATAACCATGACTTGGCAGTCACAATCATCCAACGAAACCAATCAATCAAAAATCAAAAGCCTGCTAAGTCGAGCACCTCAAAGGAAACTTAGGCAAAAATCAAGGCAACCCTGATGGACTTGAAAGGCAAAATCAGTCCATGCAAAAGATAGGGATTAAAAGGAAAAAAAAACAACAAAAGAGGCCATCGAACCCTCAACAAAAACAAAATAAAATCCAGTGATCACCATGTCAAAATCAAAGGGTCACTGACATCCATCAAAAACAAAATAAGGTGACTGTCATTTCAAGTATACCTTGAGCCATTAACCCTTTTGGAAGACAAACATGTGCAGAATTAACTGAACGTAAGACTAGAGAACATCACGAAGAAGGGGTGGGTACAAATTATACTTTGAGCCTAATATCCTTTGTTTTATAAACCGTAAACCAGACCACGGTACAACCCTCGAAATACCTAATTGAGGCAAGGTTTATTCTAAAAGCATACTATCGCGAGGTTGCGTAAACTGACTCCCCATATTAGCTAATCTTCAGCATTGGTGTCATTCTCCTTGCTATATCTTTCACACCATCAAAATCAACACACGTTTGGGCTAACGGTCCATTCGTCTCACTATCACGACACTCCAATAAGCGACTCTTTTTCAAAACTTGCATGAGCATTGTATTAAGATTACCATTTGTGAATGAACAATATTAACTGCAAATCAGTGCTTGACATCAAAGAAACTCCAACAAGGGGCAATCAAAGAGGAACTTGAGCTCTCAGTGGTGTCAACCCGAAGCAAGACTACCTCAAACCCTTAATCAGGGGCAAACCCCTTCAACAACTCAATCAGGGGCAAGTTATCTCAAAACACATCAAGGCTCAACATCCAAAGATCAAATCGCTTCAGAACTGGTTAGTCAGGGGCAGAACATTACCATGTTCAGACTAGGGCAAGACCCATAGCAGAAGGCATACCCTCTCTGTATCTTTTCAGGCCATCCTGACCATCAAGCACAAAGTTGTGGTTCCCTCAGAACGAACACCATGACTTATCAAAAAATGATCAAGTTTAAGGCTTCAAAGAGCATCTTCGTTTGCTTCAATCATGGTGTCTTCAACGAACTGAGTGTTGAGGAAATCAAATCCCTCCCACCGCCCAAAAGTCCAATCCACATTGGCAACTACCCAAAGTCCACCATGCTGGCACCTTCATATCCAATCACCCGTCTGTAATCATATGCATCATACGCATCATATGCATACCCAGAAACCAAATCATACTTCCCCAGCACTTGCATCTCCGCGCGTCAGCATTTACATTGCACATCATTACAAAACCAAGCATTCATACATGCGTAAGATCCAGGATCAATTTCAAGACTACAAGACGATTTTCAGCCCAGCCAGGGGGCATCTTCTTCAAATTCATGGGCGTTCCTCACGAAGTTGTTTAACCTTTTGTTGATCTCAAGCTCAAGACAATCTCCAGCCCAGTCAGGGGCATCTTCTTCAAGTTCATGGGCGTCCCCCATGAAGTTCTTCAACCTTTTATCGATAATGTTGTGGTCTCTAAGCAAGTCAGTGGGCGTTCCTCGTTAAATCTTTTCTTCAAGTCGAACTACGACTGCCCTGATTCTTTATTCTCATCCGAGTAAAGATACGTAGGCACAAGATTGCATAGATCTTGGCGGGTTACCTTCTCTTTTTTTCGCTGTTTACCTTCTCCATTTTTAACTATTTCCCTTTCCTTTTCGTGGGCTCTCCTAATTGATTCTTTACTTCAACCTTTTGTTGATGTCTCCAAATAAATCTCATCACATCCCCAGCAAACTTGACCTTTTACCAATTGCCTTACTATCATCCTTTTGGTGATAGCCAAACCCTGTCAACTCAACTCAACCTGCATCCTTTTGGTGTTGGTAACCCTCAAATCAGAAATTTCCTATCATCCTTTTGGTGGTAGTCGTTCATATTGTCAACTTAACCTGCATCCTTTTAGTGTCGGTCCTTGCAAGTAGGAAGTTCCTATCATCCTTTTGGTGGTAGTAGCTTGTTTTGATCCGTCATCCTTTTAGTGTCGCCGATCCATAAACCCTTGGTCTGTGTGTCATCCTTTTGGTGAGTGACAGCCTTTGTGTTGTGTGCTCTACTATCCTTTTGGTAGTAGCAGGTTGTGTGTGTGCCCTATTATCCTTTTGGTAATAGCAGGCTGTGTTGTGTGCCATACTATCCTTTTGGTAGTAGCAGGCTGTCTGTGTGCCCTATTATCTCGTCGGTAATAGCAGGCTGTGTGTGTGCCCTATTATCTCGTCGGTAATAGCAGGCGTTGCGTGTGTGCCCTATTATCCTTTTGGTAATAGCAGGCTGTGTTGTTTGCCATACTATCCTTTTGGTAGTAGCAGGCGTCGGCCTCTTTTTCATCCTTTTGGTGGAAGGGTCTGTGTGCGTGTGTGCCCTATTATCTCGTCGGTAATAGTAGGCTTTGACCTCATTTTCATCCTTTTGGTGGAAGGGTCTATGTGCGTGTGTGCCATATTATCCTTTTGGTAATAGCAGGCTGTGTGTGTGCCCTATTATCTCGTCGGTAATAGCAGGTTTTGACCTCATTTCCATCCTTTTGGTGGAAGGGTCTGTGTGCATGTGTGCCCTATTATCTCGTCGGTAATAGCAGGTTTTGACCTCATTTCCATCCTTTTGGTGGAAGGGTCTGTGTGCGTGTGTGCCCTATTATCTTGTCGGTAATAGCAGGTTTTGACCTCATTTCCATCCTTTTGGTGGAAGGGTCTGTGTGCGTGTGTGCCCTATTATCTCATCGGTAATAGCAGGCTTTAACCTCATTTCCATCCTTTTGGTGGAAGGGTCTGTGTGTGTGTGCCCTATTATCTCGTCGGTAATAGTAGGCTGTGTTATGTGCCATACTATCCTTTTGGTAGTAGCAGGCGTCGGCCTCTTTTTCATCCTTTTGGTGGAAGGGTCTGTGTGCGTGTGTGCCCTATTATCTCGTCGGTAATAGCAGGCGTTTGACCTCATTTTCCATCCTTTTGGTGGAAGGGTCTGTGTGCATGGGTACCCTATTATCTCGTCGGTAATAGCAGGCGTTTGACCTCATTTTCCATCCTTTTGGTGGAAGGGTCTGTGTGTGTGTGCCCTATTATCTCGTCGGTAATAGAAGGCTTTGACCTCATTTCCATCCTTTTGGTGGAAAGGTCTGTGTGTGTGTGTTCACTATTATCCTTTTGGTGATAGGTCTGTCATCCTTTTGGTGTCAGATTTATTCTGTTATTTCAAACTTTCCAATCCATTTTCTTTCTTTCAGACAAATTTGTGGTCTTCTTCATATCTAATTGTCTTATACCTCGAAAGACCGAATGCCGTAGCAGTTCGTCTAACTCAGTTTAAGCCAATTAGATAGGGGCATCTGTCATACCCCAAATTTGTCCTACCTGTGTATTATTTTCATTTGTATTATCCATTCACTAACTATTATTCAGAAAATCCAAAAAAAATGTGTTTACCTGTTGCCTAAGTCTGTTTCATTTGAGGGTATCCTGTCAGGATGTGATAAGTACAGATGTTTCATGATTGAAGATTATCCAGGACCAGATCATTCCCAATTTAGGGTTTCAATACAGTGTAATGCAGCTCATATTAAGTCACTATCATCTAATTTTCAAGGCATTCGTTGCTTATTTGGTTCGCTGCGAAAGGTTTATTATCAATGCAATGGGCAAAGTCAAAATGGTGATTTAATAATGGACTCATTTTAAATCAGAGGTGGATTCACATACTGTTTCATATTCCAAGGATTAATTTGGGGATACTTCATTTTGTTTAACTGCACGAGTCAAGAATATGGGAGTTTAGTTCTCGTTGGATGGTCAACGACTAATTGCCACAATATTGCAAGAATTCAAAGTTCAAGCATGATTCAAGTTAATATGGAGGTGTAAATAGATATTGGGCCAGGTTATGATTTAAAAGTTCAAATTCAAGGAAGTGCAAATACTAATGCAAGCTCATTACATCCAAATTTGGCAAAGAACCAAAAGAAAGATCAAGAAAGTTTGTACAAATCTAAAGTCCAATTCATTTACACGGTTCCAAATCTACCAAGAGTTCATTATTACAACAATTCTCCACAAAAGAAAACTTATTCATAAAAATTTTAAGGAAAAGACTCATGATTCAAAAATATGTGAAGCCCATTTACAAGCCCACTACTACATGGCCCATGAAACACATTTACTACCAAATCCAAACCAATACCAAGGCACAAATATCAGCCTATTCCATCTTCACACACAAGAGCCAAAACGCTAAATGTTAATCCTGTGCAAAAACATGTGCCTGTTATATGGCATCAATCACGACCTGTTCCGACGTACTACCAAGACACTGCCAATAGCAAAAGCAACCATGATTCTACACGCAGCAATTCATACCGTCCCCAACATTGCACCTAGGCCTCATTACATCAGACCCCACCACTTTTTACAACTACCCTGCAGCCACTTGAAATCGGCCCATAACACTGCCTCACACGCACATGTTTCGACTAGCAACCAAATTCATCCTATATGCTCATACACACACTTGACCTGCACAACAACACGACAAAACCCTCACCAGTTCATACGACACCAGATCAGAATTTCCAGCTCACAAATTCCTCTCAATCTTTCCCAAATCACCCTTCTCTCCTCCTATAAATCAAACACCTCTTCCTTCATTTCACCAACCCTAGCCGCCACCCCCAAAAACCTCTGCAGAAATTCCTCTCCAACCACTTTACATCAACCTTTTTCAATCGGTTCTCAAACCAATCACTCGCATATCTGTCATTTTTTTCGAACCTATTCTTGAAACCCTTCATCAACAACAACATTTCACCACACCCAAACTTCCACCATTCCCTTCTCAAACCCTTTCAAAATAAAACCCAAAACACCAACGAATAGAAATGGAAACCAGAAAGAGAGAATAAGGGAGAGATTTGGGACGAAAATCTGAGTCGAAAACAAACTTGCAGTAGCGAATGAAACCTAAGAGTTGATTTGAAACAAAACTAATATAAACGAATAAACCTGAGCGAAAAGAATCAGAACCAGATCGGAGAGAGTTGTGCGAGGAGATCACGCGAAGGTGGAGAACGCTGGGCTATGTCGTTTTTTCCCTGAGTTCGATGATGCTTTTTGTTTCGCTTTGATACTATTTTCCCCTGTTTTGATTTGTTCCATTTCTTTAGGTTTTAAAAAAATTTAAGTTGGAGTTGGTTGTTTGGCTTTCACTGTAGTACGCGCTGATGCCTTTGCTTCTTAAAATTTTTTTGATTGTGAGCATTTGTTTGATTTAGTGGGTCACTTGGCCCGTTTTGTTTTTATTATTCCCACACCTTTTTTTTTTTCTATCCGTAGCTTGGGAGTGGATGATGGGCTCTAAGCCCAAAGGATTCCACTTATTTTCCTCTTTTCCACACCATACTGTTTTTCAGAACACCTCCCATATCTTCTTCTTTGTTTTTAATAAATTTCATTTGTTCTATTTTTTAATATTTTGTCTTAGAAATTTCTTGGAAAATAACATTTGATTTATGATTTTCATTTTAACTTTCTTTACTTTTAGGGCCAATGATCTAGTAAAATTCTTGATTTAATTGGTTTGTTTAAACCAATGGAATTTTGACATGTATGAGGCCTAGCTATTCATTTATTTTTGCGTTACAATTTATTTACAATTTATTTATATTTTTGTTCATAATGTTATTTATTGGGTCAATGAAAACCAAAATATCGATCGATTTATCGATTTCTCGATTAAATCTCGATAAAGGTGAGACCTTTATTCTTTTTCCTAGCATTTTCGATTTTTATTTCATTTCTACTATTTTATTTCATTTTCATTATTTTTATTCATTTATTGGGTCAATGAAAACCAAAATATCGATTGATTTATCGATTTCTCGATTAAATCTCGATAAAGGTGAGACCTTTATTCTTTTGCCAATTTATTTCGATTTTATTTCATTTCCATTATTTTTCTATTATTTTTATTCGTTTTGGGTCGATGAAAACCAAATATCGATTTATCGATTTCTCGATTAAATCTCGATAAAGGTGAGACCTTTATTCTTTGTATTTATTTTCTCGATTTATTTTCTTAATTGTCACTTTATATTCTTTTCTTTTCCTTTTGGTCAATGAAAGTCAAAAGTCGTCGATTATCAACTTATCGATTAAATCGTGACTAAGACGAGGCCAACTTTAATTTTATGTCAATATTGTATCTTTTCCATTTTATCTCGATTATTGAGTTATTCTTATTCATATCCATATCATATTCATATTCATGCTTATCTAACCATTTTCATTTGTTCAAACGATTACTTCCCGATTAAAATACTTAACACACATATTCAAATCGTTTTCATAATTAAATCGCGAAAGAATTGAATTCTTGAGGTCTAGCACCTCTTGGGTTCTTGAGTGAACACCATTGGGGCGCACGCCTTAGGTGGTGATCACTCGACCTTTCGCTCCTAAAACACTCGTCTTAACTATTTGGACAAAGGAATGCCATTGGAGTCTAGCATTCCACGTGGTACTTTCGTTGTTCATCAAACAATATTTCATTAATCAATCGAATGAAAAAGGTGTCGTTGGGATCTAGCATCCCAACAATGCCCCAATTAATTAGTTGCGAGGCCGACGTCACGTTTATCGAATAATCGTCATTCTCCCTAAAACATTTAACAAACCAAACCATTTTCAAACCAATTCTCGACTTGTCGTCGAGCCACCCTTCAAAACATTCTCGTAAGTCGAGTGTCTTTTGCCTCGTCGTCAAATGTACACTCGCACACTTCGTAGGTTTCGTTACTAGGAGCACCCCTAGGGACTAGTATCGATCCTCACCTCTTATCTCAACCAATTCGACTCAATCTTTTTCAAACGTTTTTCTTAATCAACTTACGAAAGGAGGAGATCCTTGGAATCTAGCATTCCTTGGATTTTCGAATGAGTGGCTCTCGAGGCGCGCCCTTGGGTTGTTGTTCATTCACCCTTTCGTCTTAAAACACTTAACCATTATCAAACATTTTTGCAATCAATCACGAAAGAACTGAGTTCTTGGAGTCTAGCATTCCTTGAATTCTTGAGTGACTGCTCTCGAGGCACACCTTTGGGTTGTATGTCATTCAATCTTTCGCCTCTTAAAATTCAAACCCTAGCCCTCTTTTCGTGGGCGTACCACGAACTACGACTGCTCTGATTCTTTATTCTCGTCCGAGTAAAGATACTTAGCCACAAGATTGCGATAATCTTGGCGAGCTACCTTTTTCTTTTTCCCCCGTTTGCGTCCACACTTTTTCTTTTTCCCCCGTTTGCGTCCACACTTTTTCTTTTTCCCCCGTTTGCGTCCACACTACCATCTTTTTCCGTCAAACCCCGTAGTCAAACTATGATTGCTCTTATTCCTCATTCTCGTCCGAATGAGCATACGTAGGCCCGAGGTCGCGATGATCTTTCCGAGCACCCTATCCTAAAACCACCCCAGTTCCCTTAGTAATCGAAACCCTTTACCTTACCTTTTCGCATATATCGTTGAGAAGAAAATAAGCAAGCTTAGATAACATTCCTCACAATTCAAACTAAGAGGTTCCCGTTGAGTACAACGGACGTGAGGGGGTGTGCGTACCTTCCTCTCACGTAACCGAGTCCCGAACCCAAAATGTGGTTGCGACGACCATGTTCTTATCCTTTCCTTTAAAGGTTTTCTCGATATTTTCCTTTCCCTCTTTTGGGATAAATAAAGTTCGGTGGCGACTCTGTCGAACCGTTTTCTGCGCCTTTCGCGCGAAGGGTCGTGTCTTCGATTAAGCGATTTTTCGAGGTGCGACAAAAAGGACCCACAAAATGGGTACCTAAGAATAAGATAATTTATGTTGTAGACATCCTTAATGGCACCATTGAAACACCAGTCATGGTACCTAAACAGTGGATGCTCGCGACACATGACGGGAGAAAGGCATATGTTCCAAGATCTGAAACTTAAACCCGGAGGTGTCGTCGGTTTCAGAGGAAATCAGAAAGGAAGAATTATTGGTTCCAGAAATATTGGAAATGGTAAGCTTCCTTCTATTAATAATGTTCTGTTAGTTGAAGGTCTAATGCATAATCTATTGTCAATTAGCCAACTTAGTGACAATGGTTATGACGTTATTTTTAATCAATCATCCTGTAAAGCTGTAAGTCAAAAGGATGGATCTGTCCTGTTCAATGGAAAGAGGAAGAACAATACGTACAAAATTAAATTATCAGGTTTAAAACATCAAAATGTAAAATGTCTCCTTTCTGTAAATGAAGAGCAATGGGTCTGGCACAGACGTCTTGGTCATGTTAGCTTGAGAAGAATTTCTCAGCTGAACAAGCTTGGACTTGTCAGAGGCTTACCAAATCTGAAGTACTCTTCAGATGCTCTTTGTGAAGCATGTCAGAAAGGCAAGTTTTCAAAAACCTCTTTTAAAACAAAGAATATTGTTTCCACCTCTAGACCGTTAGAACTTCTTCACATTGATTTTTTGGACCAGTGAAAAGTGCTTCTATCAATGGTAAGAAATACTGACTAGTCATCGTTGATGATTACAGTCGTTGGACATGGGTGAAATTCTTAAAACACAAGGATGAGTCACATTCTGTGTTTGCTTCCTTCTGCACTCAAGTTCAAAATGAGAAAAATTGCAAAATCATCAAAGTCAGAAGTGATCATGGTGGAGAATTTGAAAACAAAGACTTTGAAATTTTTTTTGATTCACATGGGATATCCCATGATTTTTCTTGTCCTAGAACTCCACCACAAAATGGAGTTGTAGAAAGAAAGCACAAAACTTTACAAGAAATGGCTCGCACCATGATCCAAGAAACTGACATGGCTAAGCACCTTTGGGCAGAAGCAATTAACACAACATGTTATATTCAAAATAGAATCTCTATTAGACATATCTTGAATAAAAATCCCTATGAATTGTGGAAGAATAAGATTCCCAATGTTTCTTACTTTCATCCGTTTGGATATACTTGTTTTATGCTTAACACTAAAGAGAATCTTGGCAAGTTTGACTCCAAAGCACAGAAGTGTCTGCTGTTAGGATACTCTGAATGCTCAAAAGGATACAGAGTTTACAACACAGAATCACGGATTGTGGAAGAATCAATTCATGTTAGATTCGATGACAAGCCTGACCCTGAAAAGTCAGAGCTAGCTGAAAAACTTGCAGGTTTGTAAATTAGCTTCTCAGAACCTAAAGAAAAGGCAGATGAAGTCAAAGACCAGCAAGATCCTACGCCAGATACCTCTGATGTAACTCCGAATACTCCACAACAAAAGAAAAGAAGAATGTCTACATCTCACCCTGAGGAACTAATTCGGGGTAGCAAGGATACTCCAATCAGAACCAGATCAGCTTTCAGACCATCAGAAGAAACACTCTTGGGACTGGTGTCGTTGATCGAACCAGCTACAGTTGAAGAAGCTCTTATGGACAAGGACTGGGTTCTGGCTATGGAAGAAGAATTTAATCAATTCTCATAGAATGATGTTTGGGATCTAGTTCCAAAGCCTAAGAAAGTTCATGTTATTGGAACCAAGTGGATATTCAGGAACAAGCTAAATGAGAAGGGAGAAGTTGTCAGAAACAAGGCACGACTTGTTGCTCAAGGATATAGTCAACAAGAAGGAATTGATTACAACGAAACCTTTGATCTAGTCGCCAGACTTGAAGAAATACGGTTACTAATTTCATTCTCAGTAAACCATAACATCACCCTATATCAGATGGATGTTAAGAGTGCATTCTTAAATGGTTATATATCAGAAGAAGTCTATGTCAAACAACCTCCTGGTTTTGAAAATTCAAAAAAATCAGATTTTGTTTTTAAACTCAAGAAGTCACTCTATGGCTTAAAGCAAGCTCCCAGAGCTTGGTATGATAGATTGAGCAAATTTATTTTAGAAAATCAGTTCACCAGAGGAAAGGTTGACACAACTCTCTTCTGTAAAACATATAAGAATGATATTCTTATAGTTCAAATCTACGTTGATGATATCATTTTTGGTTCTGCTAACTCCTCTTTATGTGAAGAATTTTCAAAGTTAATGCAAGCAGAATTTGAAATGAGTCTGATGGGTGAGTTAAAGTTCTTCCTGGGAATTCAAATAGATCAGAAACCAGAAGCCACTTACATTCATCAAAGTAAGTACATAAAAGAACTTCTGAAGAAATTCAACAGATGGATTGTAATACAGCTAAAACACCAATGCATCCAACATGTGTCATGAGAAAAGAAGAAACAGAAGTTAAGGTCTGTCAGAAGCTCTATCATGGTATGATAGGCTCTCTCTTATATCTAACTGCTTCTAGACCTGATATATTATTCAGTGTGCATTTATGTGCTAGATTCCAATCAGATCCAAGAGAATCTCATTTAACCGCTGTTAAATGAATTCTAAGGTATCTGAAAGGAACAACTAACCTTGGCTTGATGTATGAGAAAACATCAGAGTATACTCTTTCTGGTTACTGCGATGCAGATTATGCTGGAGATAGATTGGAAAGAAAGAGCACATCTGGAAACTGTCAGTTCCTAGGGAACAATCTAATATCATGGTCAAGTAAGAGGAAATCTACAATTGCTCTCTCTACAGCAGAAGCTGAATACATCTCCGCCTCTCTATGCAGTACACAAATGCTTTGGATGAAAAATCAGCTGGAAGATTATCAGATATGTGAGAGTAATATTCCTATCTTCTGTGATAATACTGCTGCTATTTGTTTAAGTAAAAATCCAATTCTATATTCTAGGGCTAAACACATTGAAATAAAACACCATTTTATCAGAGACTATGTTCAGAAGGGAACCTTATGCTTAAAATTTATTGATACAGACCATCAATGGGCTGATATTTTTACAAAACCCTTAGCTGAAGATAGATTTCAAATTATTTTAAAACATCTGAAAATGGAGTACTGTTCAGAATGAGATTATTTCACAACCCAATGTGTTTAAGTATTTTTAAATCATCAGAATCATTTTTGTGAGACGTGTCTCAGTTCTGATAAATTTTTGGCAGTTCTGACGAGTCATCAGAAAATAATTTTTGCATGTGATTAGATTATATATAATTCACTATACCTATTCAGATCAAATGAACAGTAATTTTCTTGGGATTGACTCAAAACTTTATTACATTTATTCACCTATTCCCTATACGGTGTCTATCCCTTTAAATTTTCAAAAACCATTTCTCTTCCCACTCTCACTCAAAAGGAAATTCTAAAACCCTAAATCTCTAAATCTCTCTATCGAACCAACTCAATCCCTGTTCTCATCCTCTCTGATCTTAACTATCATCAAGATGAACATCATTCAACCAGAAAACGCTTCCCTATTCAAAGATTTTGAAGCATCACTGAATCCCTCTCAAGAGCTACCATCTTCATTTGTCACACCTTCTACCACCTCCACAACCACCGCGACGATTGTTTCAACTCCATTATCTCTTCCCACGATCGATGCAACCCATGTAACACATAGAAATTCCTCTGTTACTTGTGTTGTGCATGCAAATGAACTAATTGTTCTGAAAGAGCTGTTTGTCAACTTCGACAATCTTCGCGATAATGGGTTTAACCTAATTGATCAACTTAATACTCAAGGATGGAAAAGTTACTTTGAAAGACTTAGAGGTCCAACCTTTGATGACCTAGTAAAAGAATTCTGGAGGCACGCTGAAACAGACGATCTTCATGTTGTATCTTTTGTTATGGATCAAAAGATCATTATCACTGAAAAATCCATTTCAGACCTACTAGGGATGCAACTCTTGGAAGGAAAAAGAGTTTATGGAAAAACTGAAATATCTGACTCCGTCATCAACAAAGCAATTTTCAAAAATTGTCAACCTGGGACTTCAGAGTACAAAAGCAATAATCTGCGTGACAATCTGAGAATCTGGCATAAAATTATTCTTGGATGTATCAATCCAAGACCTCCAAAGAGTGCTGCAGATTTCTTCAACCCAAATCAAAAGTACATGTTGTACTACTTGCACAAGAATGAGAAAATGTGTCTTCCATCCATTCTATTCTACTACCTGAGAGATATGGTGCGCAAGACAAGAACAACAGCTTCACCAGATAGGAAGACTTCTCTCTGACATCTTTGTTGAAAATGGCCTAGTGGAGTATCTAGTAAAGGAAGCTAAGTACACAGATTATCTGACTGGCAAAATAGGAGAAGCTTTCAATGCTGTGAACCTTAAACATATGAAAATGATTACAAGTGTTGATGTGAAACCCACATCCATCCCTCAAGACACTGTGATAGAAAATAGACGTCCAGTAACGAATTATCCCTACTATCGCAAAGAAGATAATCCAAAAGCAATTGCTTCGTTTGTGGCTATAATGAGAGAAGAAGGGCATGGCATGCCAAAATCCAGAGTTGAAGAGGTTGCTCCCAAATCTAAATACATCACGAGGAGTAAGAGAAAGCAAACTGAAGAGGATGCTGAGCCTAAAAAGAAG
This sequence comes from Lathyrus tuberosus, assembly GCA_022829125.1. Taxonomy (NCBI): domain Eukaryota; kingdom Viridiplantae; phylum Streptophyta; class Magnoliopsida; order Fabales; family Fabaceae; genus Lathyrus; species Lathyrus tuberosus. Next base: position 9,496,326 of record JALAZF010000123.1, on the reverse strand, counting down.
AAAAAGGATGAAACTGAAACCTCCAAAACCTCTAGACTGGAATCTCTTCTTCTTGAGAAAATCAATAAATTAGCTATCAATTATTATGAGTCCATGAATGTCGCTAAGACCGTCACTGCACCGTCATCATCTCAAACCACCTTTATTCCTACCTCCAATCCACAAGTGAAGTTTAAACCGCCATCTTTTTCAATTCCTCCTTCAACTACCACTATCCAATCTTCACCCAACTCATCAACCAGTACCCCTATCTCGTCTGAAGCCATACCTACCTACACCTCGTCAATAACCTCGTCAATCAGTCAGCCAAATGAACAAAGTTCCATGAACCTAATCTCTGAATCTCAAGTCCTCAGTATTGAGTCTATCTCTGAGGATACAACCTCTGAATATCTAGAGATCGTCACCCCTGAATCACTCATAGATTTAGACACTGTAGAAGTATCATCTCCTGCTGAGCAACCAACCAATCAACATCCATCTACTGAGATTGTTTCATCTCAGCAAGCACCACCTGAAACAAATTCTGCCAAGCCTGACCTTGCTTTGGTTATCTATAATGTACCACCTCCAAAATATTTTGAAGAAAGCATAGGTCAGTTCAGTGAAAAGGCATTAAACAAGCTTACTAACTTGAGAAAAGAATTTAGCACAAGTACCAAGCCTATGGAACTTGAAATATCTTGTCAAAACTTCAAGAAATGGTTGGGCAGTGAGCTTGCAAGAATTGTAAGCTTCTCAGATGCAACCATCACTGATGGAATTCAATAGGCAAAGGAGAGAGCAGGAGCTAAAGAGAAAATCAGGATACTTAAGTTCTTGGCTGTAAAGCAGAAAAAAAGTTGAAGAAAAGGTTGTTGAGGAAGCAAGACTTCTTGTAGAAAAGGCTGCTGAAGAAGTCAGAATAGCACAAGAAGCTGAAGCCATGGAAAAGGCCAAGCAAGATGCTGCAGTTGCTTCTACATCTGATCCTGCTGTAAAGCGTTTGGAAAACGTAATTGGAGAAATCAGACAAGAACAACAGAAGTTCAGAGAAAGCTTTGAGGAACAAAACACTGTCAATGCTAATCTTCAGGGCATGCTTCAGAAAATATGGGACAAGATGTCCTCTGGAAGCACCTAATTCTTATGTCTTTGTTGTCCTTAACACTTTAGATCTTTGTTTTTCACCCTTGCAACTAATCTTTTTGATCAATGACAAAAAGGGGGAGAAGTAATATGAATGTGATATTTTGATTCCATAGTCAATCTCTGAAAAACAACGTTGTTTACATGCTAACAGATAAACTGCTATTTCTATTAGAGTGTTTTTCTTTTTCAGGAATTCTGATCCAAATAAAGATTCATTAAGAAAATCAGAACTCTGCTGAAAAGAGAATCAAGACTAAGATCTCATGACTTATTAAAGTCAGGGGGAGCCCAAGCACAAAAATTCATCAAGTCTAAGACTCAGGGGGGGCACTTCATATGAAGGATAAACTATCTTTAGAATCTATTATTTTCCCTGCATCTTATGTATATCAAAATTGTGTCATCAAAATACATAGTTTTGTCATCATCAAAAAGGGGGAGATTATGAGAACAAGATTTGGTTCTGCAATTTTATCTCTAAGTTTTGATGATATCAAATGAGTATTTGTGTATGAACAATTTTGTACAACTAATGTTTGTTATTTATGAGAACTTAACAAACAGGTTATGCTTCCGTAAATTGGCGCGAACACAATGCTTAAAGGAAAATACTTCTCCTATACTCTTGAAAAGCAGAACTCATTTTAAGATAATAAGAAGCTCTCAAGACTCTGATACAAAAGGAAAAGAGAACGAGTTTTAAAGATCTGAAGACATAGGTTCTGATCGAACGAAGTCCAGATGCTGAAGACTTAGGCTCTCTGATCAAGGTTCTAAAGACCTACATCAAGTCTCTACTCATGCTTCAACCAAATACTATCAAAAGCCTCTGAAGATATGAAGACAACGCACCAAGCGAACAAGGTTCTGAAGACCAAGTGCTGAAGACTCTGAAGACGCTGCTCTGAAGATTCGAAGACTTAAAAATCTCAAGAACCAAGCGATGTTTTCCCTTCTTACTCATGCTCGTAAAAAGTCTCTGAAGTTGAGAAGCCAAGAAGACAAAGCTACTTAGTACAGCTGTACCTCAATACAAAGCGAAAATATCTTGGTAACAGTGCAACGGTACAATCAAAGATATTCTGACAAAAATAGGACGCGCAGTACGCAATAGTTTTTATCTATCCTCATGCTTCTAGCCGCCAGCCTAGTTAAGCTATCATGATTACATTTCAACGGCTCTTTCTACACGGCTATAAAAGGAAGCAAAAGACTTGAAGAAAGATACACACGAACGCTACTGCAACATTCTTTCCATCTGAAATCTTTCTTAAGTCATTCTGGTCGTAACTTGTTTACATTATCAGCTTGCATAAAAGTACTTATCTGTAAAAGAAATTTATTCAAACTTAGGTTTGTGTTCCTTGAGAAAGACCGTGTAGTTGTATTTCTTGAGAAGTCTAGGACGTGTAGTCTTATAGGTTGTTCCTTGAGTAAGACATGTGAGGTTGTATTACTTGAGAAGTCTAAAACTTGAGAGTTTTAGAGGTTGTGTTAGTCACCAGCTTTTTGGCTAGTGCATTATACTGTTTTGATTGAATAGTGGATTAAGACCTCATTGAGAGAGACGAAATCACCTTGGCGGATGGACTAGACTAACTTGAGTATTTCTCAAGTGAACTAGTATAAACATAACGTGTCATCGTGTTGTGATTCAGAAAGGTTTTTATTGATAAATGTAAGAGTCTTATAAAAATAAGTTTTCCTAAAAGAAACTATTTTATTTTGAAAACCAATTCAAACCCCCCTTTCTTGTGTTTTTCACACCTTCACAATGTAGGTCGAGTAATAGACCCTACGGTCATTTCCACCTGAATGACCCCCATAGTTTGGTTATTCTTTCCTTCATAATTAGAAAGGACCCTGTTGTGGGGCCTAAGGTCAGTGTCATACATTCCCAATTTAGCTAACACGAAATGTGGCATCAGGTTCACTACGGTCCCACCGTCCACCAATATTTTGTTAACAGTAGTGCCTTCGACCTTAGCCCTTATGAAGAGAGGCTTCAGGTGATTCTTCATTCCCACACGGGGTCGCTCAAAGAATGTATTTTGCTCTTCGACGTACCCATTGTTTATAACAAAGTAACAGACTGGCTTGTGTTTTGCCAGTTCTTCTTCCTCATAGTCTTCCTCTTCAGCGACCTCAATCACGCGGTCGTACTCATAAGGAAGTATAGAGACAACATTACATAAGACATCAAAGTCACCTTCCGACCCGGAGTCGAAATTATCTATTACCAACTCATCCTCTTTAGCTTGCTCCTATTTGTCGATCCCAGCTTCCTCCCAACTGGTTTCTTTGCCTGCTCATCTTCGGGCTTCTGTCGAGGATTGGTCTTTTTTTCCCCGGTAGCATCCCTTTCTACTTTCTTTTTCCTCTGGAATCTACACCATTGGGTTCTAGTCACGGGATTCTTCCCCTTGTAGTTCGCGCTAGGCCCATAGGAACGCCTTTCAAACATTTGAAAACTCTTCTTATATGTCATGGAGGACCCTCAACCAATCACAAAGTTTCTCCATTTTGGGTTCCTGTTGCGTTCTCTCTCACCAGGTTTCAACCATTTCCCTTGGGGAATGTTAGCTTAAGGCTTGTAGGTGTTTTGCTTCGCCTTCTGTGAGCCAGTTGCTCGATCCTTCCTTTGAGGAGCAAATCCCTTGCTAAAGTGGTACTGAGGTTGGACCTTCTTGTTGTCTTTGGCCTTTTGAGCAACTTCGACTTGCTTGGCAGCTTTCTTGATGAACAAAGCACTGCATCTAGGGCACAATATCACTTCAGAATCATCAGCTTGACACCTGTAAAGAAATTCAATAAGATTTTTACTAGCTTTTGGGAACACGGCTTCGATCTGGTTTTCAGTTTCAAATTCTTTCATGTCAAAATCCTTAGAGATTTCGACCATGTTGATCACAGCAGGCTCCACATAGCTGGCATCTCTAGTCTATAAGGCATCAGCATCAATTTTCATTGGGGCATTTCATTTAGCAAACTTGAGTATACCTTCGTTCAGAGCATTCTGCATAAAATCCCTAAAAAGAAAACATTGTGAGAATTTATGTCCTAAGAAATTGTGATATTTACTAAACCCTTATTTCTTTCTTTGTTCCAATGGTGGTACTTTTTCACTTAGAGGCACAAGTACTTGACCATCTGCAACCAACAAATCAAAAATCTCATCGCATTTGGTTACGTCAAAGGTGTAAGTTTTCTTAGGAAATTTATCATTTTCTTTGGGTTCTTAAGGATTCTTCCCATTTGCAGGTGTAAGTAACTTACACACATATAGGGGACCTGGCTTTAGCTCAGCCACATCAACCTCACATTCTTCGACATGATCATATTCAATCTCAGACGCTATGTCGTGGTCTTGCATGTCGACATAAGTTATACACTCTTTCTTACCTTACTAGTTCTGGCCTTCTCGGACTTCAGTCTCTCGACTTTCCTAACTCTATCTTCTAATTGGGCCATATCTCTTAGGTATTAAGTATCCAGCTTCTTCCTAATGGAATATTCTAGCCCACTAGCAGCCATTTCGATAAGCTAATGTTCAGGCACCTAGGTAAAACACCTTGTTTTTAACAACCTGAATATGTTTAAGTAAGCATCAATTGATTCAGCAAACTTTCGTTTGACACTCAATAACTCCTTCAAACTAATCTTAGATTGCCCCATATAGAATTGTTCATTGAGCAATCTCTCTAAGTGCGTCCAGTTATGGATCGAATGAGGAGATAAGGTAGTAAACCATGTGAACACATTCTTTGTAAGAGAACTAGGGAAATATCTCATTCTCAAATTCTCATTATTTGCAATGTCACTTGCTTCAGTTAGGTAACGAGTTATGTGTTTGACAGTTGACTCATTGGTGCCGCCAACGAATTTCGTAAACTTAGGGACTTTCCATCCCCTTGGTAACTCTGTCTGTAACACATATTTTGACAGAGGGGATGTATAATTTGGCCTTTGCAAGCCCATATTAACCCTTTTTTGCACGATTATCCTTTCGACAATGGTTGTCAGGTTATTTTCTCCCAACATATTTCCATGTCGAACCTGATGGACAAACTGGTCGGCATCCTGGTGTCGATTAACTATTACGAAAGGTGGATTACCTTCCTAGCCAGGAACTTCTTGCTTGATGTGTTGGGGAATCACTTGATGTCCTTGGTTCACGGTTTCATCTAAGACTACTCCCTCATTTCGAACCTGCCCAGCAGCTTGGGGTTGTGCCCCTGGTCGAATTTGGATTGGGGGAGCGTAAAAAAAGTCAGTGATTCTTATCATTTGAGTCGCCAATTAATGGTAACTCTGATTCATATGTTGAATCAATGGGTTAAATATTGTACCCATTTATTGTGTTAGAGTATTTATCATGTCATGGTTACTCTCATCCATCTGTTGCCTCATTGCCATGTCAGAACTTGTTGTCAGGGCAGGCATTGCTTGCGAGCCAAATCCTGTTCCCATATGGGGTGACACATTTCGACCATGATTACCTATGGTTGAGCCCGACCCCATAATAGGTGAAAACATGTTTGCAGCATTATCCCCGAACGTTGAAATGTTATTCTGCAAGTTTTCCATAACCTTAGTTGGCATTCCAAACTATTGTTCACGCCCTAGCATGGGCATTGTGAAATTTATAGTGAAAAGCCTAAAATCTGCAGCCACGAAAGGCGTGGAAGTCACTGTGCGACTCTGGGGTATTAGTGTAACAATTGTTCCCTCAGGCAGACTCGTTGATGTCATCGTTGTTGATGGCATCACCGTGGTACTAGCAGTTGAAGGAATAGATTTTGTAACTGTTGCAGAAACTGTTCCCAATATAACACTATTAGTAGGTTGGTCTCCATTATTGTTTCTAGGATTCACCATTCTTCAAACATGTCTTCTAACAACAGGCTTCCTCATTTCTCTCTTGGTTATTTTACCACACCTCAATCTCATGCACTCACGCACGCAAACAGTGAAAAGTTAACGAAACTGATGTAGAAAACTTAAAATGTTTTCAACAAAACAACAAAATAAAAGACAAACACATAAAACTTTCCCACTAGGCGTGCCAATTTGTTTGCAACGGAATTTCACAAACAAATGTGGGTTTATACTAATACTTAAGGGATCAAACTCGAAAATATCCCGGACATATTTGTCGAAGTTAACGTAAACTTCTGGGACGACGTTGTGATTTCTCGAGAATAAAGAAATGTAACGGAAAGACAAGGAAAATACAAATAAAATGAAAGGTAAGATAAAGTAAAAGGCTTGAAGTTAAAATAACTTGAAGTTAAAATGCAGAAGAAGTAAAGTTTGCTGAAAAAGATAAAGGCAGTCGAAATAAAGTGTAAGAAAACGTAAAGGCAGTCGAAATAAAGAAAGGGCTTAAGATAAAAATGTTGGAATGTATTAAATTGGTGGAACATATATGTACATTTTCGTCACTCGTTTCTCACAGCGCAGGTACTTTGAGTGTAGTGAAAATGTGTATAATTTGCGGACCCCTTACAAAATAAACCTAATTTTCTAAATATACAAGTCTAAGATAATTGTACAAAACTACTAAACTATCTCCATGATGACACGTCTATAGATCATGTAGCGTTTTTCTCCCCGGCGTGCCCCACGTTCTAAGTAACTGTTAATGCTGATGCAATAGTTCCTGCCTTATTCCTTCTTTTGAATATTTCAACTGCTTTGTTGGCGCCAAGAACGAAAGAGCCTCGTCAAAACTTTCAACTTCAACCACGTTAAGGTAACATGTATCGACGTATCGTCCATTGTAGTAATGAACTCTTTGCCAACGTGACATAGTATTCACTTTCACTACGTGGCTAGTATAGCATAGTACTTAATTTCACTAAGTCCCCATGCTTTTTATGTTCTTCGACCATACCACCTTCGACCAGCATCACCTTGGGTTTGTTTCCGACTTTGAGTCATGTTGACTATGTTGACTCGTTTTATTTCTATCTCCCACGTGGCATATTTATGGTTAGCCTCATGAACACTTTCTATTTATAGTTAAGTCGAAAAATCCAGTGTAACACCAACCCAGAACAGTTGTCTCCCATGTCCTTGTTGTTACTTAATGAAGGAAGGATTGAGATCATCGAGTCGCTCTCTTTTATCATCTAGTGTTTTTCGGGTAAGCCATTGTCTAACAAAGTAGAAATGGAATACTTTGATGAATTTGAGTACAAACTGTTTGTAAGACGAAGTTGGGAGTTGTCTAACTTTGGTGAAGTCGTGTAAAGATCGTTCATAATACGAAGTCGGGAGTTGTCCAATTGAACGTTTAACTAATTGCAATCATTGAGACACGATATCAGTGAGACCAAGGCGGATCGCCACATACGAATACTTGGAGCATGTTATTATAGATAGCAAGGTTATTGGATTAAGATCATTAAGGATCTTATTTTTGTTAGTTGTTTGAGTATTTGCATCAACAGAGAAAATTATCGTGTGTGATATTTCATTGTAATTAAAATGCTTGTATCAAACTTATGAAATTGTGGAAGATCATGAATATTTTTAGATTTTATTAACACCATTAAAGATTGGAGTAGGCAAAGCGAGGACGAACACTGAACCACTATATATCTATGTGTACCTATCTTTCTTCCCTTATCTCCTTTGTTTTACTCGATTCATTGGTATAGCTACTGCATTATTTCATCGTTTGTATGTCATTTAGGTTAGATCTTGCTTATAACGATTTAATGTGTAAGCTTGGGTATGCGATGTATCAAATCTATTGGATCGTCATAAATCCAATTACGTTTTGAATAAAATTCTATGTAAAAGATTTTAAATCACTTTGCTTAAAAGCGGATTTGGTTATCTTGTAATTGGTTTGAATTAGAATGAATTGTGCCTTTAGTGATATCTTGTAGTATTCTTATTAGATTAATTCTTTGAGACTCTTCCAAGCTATCTTTGTGTTGCATTTTTCTTCCATGTATTTTAAAATCACTGATTTCATTTTATGGGACCTAAACTATTTTTGAAATTGTCTTTTTGGGGATCGATTTATTCAACCCCCCCCCCCCCCCCTTCTAGACCTTTTGTGTCCATATTCTCACCCAACACTGAATAGACTTCCTAAAAAAACTTTCGTTGAAAATTAGTTTGAAAGACTTTTATTAGAGTTTTAAAACAATGATTTTCTGTGGCGGAAGCAAACTTTAGCTTAAAAGAGATTATGCTTATATATTGAAATTGGTACATAATAACTTAAACAGTTCACAACACAATCAAGATTGAAAATTCAAATTCAACCAAATATGCAAACAACTGAATTATATCAGTACTTGTTAAAATTACACAAGATGTGTGATTTTACAACACCAATATGATATAGATTCTACAATCACAGTTTGGATGGGACAACAAAATCTCGAGCTTCTCGCCGATGTTGACAAGTATCCATCTGTGGTAATGGAGATATTGAGGAAAATCTCCATCTTTAATGAGGCATGTAGGTTGGAAAATGCTCATCGGGATGTTGACTCATCTTGGATGTTTGCTACCTATTCACGAGTACTTATTCTTCTTTTGGATGAGAATATGGAGTATTCAACGGTCTAGAGGGGTTGAATAGACCTCCTAGAAAAAACCTTTCATTGAAAATAGTTTGAAATTTTTTTATCGAAGTTTTAAAAAATATATTTTGCATGGCAAAAGCAAACTTTAGCATAAAAGAGATTATGCTTATAGGTTGAAATTGTCACTTAATGACATAAAGAGTTCACAACACAATCAAGATTGAAAACTCAAATTCAACCAAATATGTATATGTCATACCCTAAATTTTGACCCTAAGACTTCACATCATTGTGCAAATCATCGCCACAATATGGATGTACTTTCATACCTCACCAATCCTCTCAAAGATGGTTGAGTGTTCACTCTAGCCAAGAATTAGGGTTTCAAGCCCTCTCAGAGGATTCAGGCAAAGGATCAATCAAGAATTGACATAATATTCAACTTATCAAGCCTCTCAATCATTCATGGAGGTTAAGACATCCTCAAAATCAAGAATCACGCACAAGATTGCATCATTTCAAGTTGATCAATCCTCAAGACCATCAGTGTCACCAAATTTGGGTTTTGGTCGACCAAGGCTTCCAGAGGGAAATTTCCATCTGGGTATGAGCCAAGACCTCAAGATATGTTTTCAAGGACCTCAAATATGTCATATTAGTCCATTCATATGATTGGATTGATTCAAAGAACTTGATTCATAAACAATGCAAGAATTCAAATCCATCTGAGCCACAAACTAGGGTTTTAATGTAAAGTTAACCATATCTTTGACTTTTGGCCAAGACATGATCTCAAAGCTTAGGATATGATTCAAGACACTCAAATGCACCCCCTCACGTCCGTTGTACTCAACGGGACCCTCTTGATTCGAATCGCGATACTAATTAGCTAAGTTTGTTTGTTTTCTTCTCTAAAATTAATGCGGAAAGGTAAGATAAAAGGAAAAGATACTAAGGGGAAATGGGTGGTTTAAGGATAGGGTGCTCGGCAAGATCATCGCGACCTCGGGCCTACGTATGCTCATTCGGACGAGAATGAAGAATCAGAGCAATCGTAGTTCGACTACGGGGTTTGACAGAAAATGGAGGGAAGGTAGAAAAGGTGGAAAAAGAAAAAGTGTGCTCGCCAAGATCATCGCAGTCTTGTGCCTATGTATCTTTACTCGGGCGAGAATAAAGAATCAGAGCAATTGTAGTTCGTGGTACGCCCACGAAATAAGGGAGTGGTGATTTGTTTTAAAGAGGCGCCAATTGCTCACACACGAGTAAGAGAACTTGCACCCAAACAATCGAAGAGAGATCAAATACTTGAACCCCCATTTTTCACCTTGAAAAAGAATTACGATAGTTGTTAGTCGTTTTGAGGTTTGATTATGAAAGTCCGCTTGACGTGGGATCAAGGGTTTATTGTATGCGCTTGGTTATTTTGAAAAGGATTTGATTCGTTAAAATAAGAGGCGTCAATTGCTCACACACGAGTAAGAGAACTCGCACCCAAACAATAGAAGGAAGATCAAAGACTTGAACCCCCATTTTTCACCTTAAAAGAGTTGCGATAGTCGTTAGTTGTTTTTGAAGTTTGATTATGAAAATTCGCTTGACGTTGGATCAAGGGTTTATTTGTTATGAAAAGAGTTTGGTTTGAAAAAGGATTTGAATAGAAGTTGATTTGAAAATGGCTCGACGACGAATCGAGGATTTGGTTGAAAAGGGTTTGTTTGAAAATGGCTCGACGACGAATCGAGAGTTTGGTTGAAAATGGATTTGTTTGAAAATGGCTCGACGACGAATCGAGAATTAGTTTGAAAATGGGTTGCCTATGCTAGTCCCTAGGGGTGCTCCTAGTAAACAAACCACAATCAAAAGAAAACTAAATGCGTACATCGAAATGGGGAACAAGTTACATGTAAATTACAAGGGATGACATGAAATAAAGGGTCTCATTGTAAGGTAGCCCAAGAGAAATCCGTGTGTGTGCAAGGTGTCCTAAACTAAGCCTTGATCGAAAGTCGCCAAGCAACCAATAGTCCATCAATTATTGTTTTAGGGTTTCGATATTTTTAGTGTTTTTTTATTAATGGTGAACAAATGAAATGGTTAGATAAATATGAATATGGATATGAACAATATGAAACATATGAATAATATTGACAAGTAATTAAAGTTGACATAAAATAAAGTTGGTCTCGTCTTAATCACGATCTAATCGACAAATCGATAATCAACGATTTTTTACTTTCATGGACCAAAAATGAAAAGACATAAGATAATGAAAAATAAAATCGAAATAGAAATAAAATCGGTCTCGTCTTAATCAATATTTAATCGAAAAATCGATAATCTTTAATATTTGACTTTCATTGACCAACTAAAAGAATATACGAAAATGGAAATTAAATGGAGATAGAAATTAAATCGAAAGTATAGAAAGGTCTCATCTTTACTAAGATTTTAAATTGAAAAATCGATAATCTTTAGTATTTGATTTTCATTGACCCAAAAATGAATAAAAAATGAAATAAAAAATAATAGAAATGAAATAAAATCGAAAATGACAAGAAAAAGAATAAAGGTCTCACCTTTATCAAGATTTAAAATCGAAAAATCGATAAATCTTGATATTTTGGTTTTCATTGACCCAAAAATGAATAAAAATGGAATAAAAATAATAGAAATGAAATAAAATCGAAAATGACAAGAAAAAGAATAAAGGTCTCACCTTTATCAAGATTTAAAATCGAAAATCGATAAATCTTTGATGTTCGGTTTTCATTGACCCAAGATAAATCGAAATAATAAAAAAAAACCAATAAATAAATAGGCCTCATATAAATCAAGATTTAGAATCGATTTGACGAAATCAACTTAATCCTGATTGTTGTTATATCATTGGCCCTTAATGAAAAAGAAAATCGAGGATGGAAAACCATACAAAACTCTAGATAGAAATGATAACCATCAAATAGTTAACAAGAACTTATAAAAATTCCATTAACAAAACTAATGAATATCAAAAGAACTTAACCAAGATTTTCTTTTTCTAAGAAAAACAAATTAATAAAGAAGAAAGAATAAACAGGGGTGGGGCGTATGAGAAAACAAGAGGTGCTACATGGAATCACCTGGGCTTAAATCAAGGCCCATCATCCAACAAAAATGCACGGTATATATAAAAAATGAAGGATGGATAGAAGAAAAAGCTAAACGGGCTTTGAAGCCCAAGAATCCATAACTTGCTTCTTTTAGAGAACGACACACACAACACATGAGGTGGGTGCTACCATCTGTCATCAAACAGGTATGATCCACTTTTAAACAAGTCATGGAATGAATTTACATGTTCAGATTTGTCATTAACGCGTCAAGAAAAAACAAACAATATAAAGAATAAACAAATTTTTTTCAACACAAAACACAGTTTCAAATCGTGTCCATAGATCAACGAGATTCAAGCAAAATCATCAGATTCCAACCTCTTCGTCTGATCTTGCTCTCTTCGTCTCTGCGATTTAGGTTTCTCACACGATTCCCTTTTCCAAATTTGTGATTTCGGCTTCGATCGACTTGTTTCCCTTTTGGTTCTGTTTCATCTCCTTCTTCTTCTACTCTTTTTCGCTCAAACTCACTCACGATTGCTTTCAGGTATGGGTTTGTGTTCACGATTTTGTTTCACTCTCTCTGTTTCGGATTTGGTTTGGATTTCGCCTCTTCTTTCTCTTGTTTCTAGATCTGTGTGGTTCTGAATCTCACTCCATCTCTTTTCTTCTCAGTTCTGGTTTTGGATTTGTATTTAGGTGTTGGAAGAGATTTGAGGGATTATTTGAATGGGTCTCGTTGGTGTTGATTGAAGATAAGAATGAGGTGTGAAAGGATTTAAGGTTTGAAGGTTTGATGGTGGTTGAGAGCTTTGGAGGAAGGGTGCGGTTGTTTACGGTTTGAAAGGGAGGGCGAGATTGAGTTGAGTAAGAAGAAGGAGGAATTTTGGTAGGGTTCAGAAGTTGTTGGAGTGGCGGCTAGGGCTCTCTCAGAATGGAGAAAAGGGGCGTGATTTATAGGAGAGTGGTGAAGGGTGAAATGGAGAATTTGAAAAAAATTGTTAAGTTGTTGCTGCGTTTCACAGGTCATGGTGCGTCTTCCGTAATTGTTGTATGTTGCTGGAAATTTCTAACGGTTTCGCAAATTGGAATCTCACGTATCTCATGTGGGGTCCATTGGTTTGTGCAGGGATTTTGCAGGTTGGTGTGTGGAATATGGTTTGTGAAATTGTGGGCCAGGTTAGTGATTTATTTCGTGCTAATTTTGCTGTGTCAAAATTCCACTTTGTTCGCAGGTTTTGGAGGATTGCTGAAATATGTATGTCGTGAAACTTGGCTCGTACAAGGTTCGTTGTGTGGTAGCAGCGTGAAGGTTCGTGGCTTGCTTTTCTGTTTTGCTGTGGCTGGTATGGTTATGGTACAAGTTTAGGATAATCATTGTTGTGATACATGTGCATTCTGCTGTGACGTTGGTGAGCGGTGAATTTGGTCCGTGAAGAGCTGGTGTGGTAATGTAGTGTGGGACCTGAAATTTGGCATTTGCACCTGGTTTGGAAAATTTTATGTAATGGCTTGAAACACTTGTAGTGAATGGCTACGTGAAGAATCTTTATCCTGTAATGCTTGCTGCAAGTAGCGATTAGGCATATTCTTCATTTTTGTTTGTTGTACCATTGTCCATAAAAAAAGTTTTAGGGGCTTTTATTGAATGGACTCTTATCTAATGTAATGGACCATAGACTTTTGTTGTGCGCTACAAATGGTTTCCTGATTTTTCCTCTTTGTATATTGTAGCAATGTGGGCTTGGACTTGTATTAGTTTTTTGAACAACTTCAAATATACTCCCACACCAAGCACCAACTTTGAATTTCTTCATTAAACTCATTAGAACATGATATTTAGAATTAAATTCCAAAATTCTTGCCTCTTTCACTTGAGAATAAAATAAATCATATCGATCCTTGACAAATGAAAGAGCACATGAATCCATCTTGAACTTGAAGTGAATTAAAACCTCACATTCAAATGAACCCCTCATTGAATTAATCTTTGGATTTTGATATTCGCACTGATAAAACAAAATGTTCACATTGAATCAAACAAGCAACCTCAACCCACTGCATAAAACTCTAACTGACTCACACTCGCCTAATCGAGCAACCAGCTCTTGTTTGATGATCAGGATTAGGTCAAAACCAAATGAACCTTAATTCAATTCAATTCACCCTGGCCTTGAAAAGAAAGCAGCATATTTTTGGATTTTTGAATAATGGTTAGTGGACGGATGTACAGATGAAAATTATACACAGGTAGGACAAATTTGAGGTATGACAGATGCCCCTATCTAATTGGCTTAAACCTAGTAGGATGAATTGCTGCGGTGTTTGTTCCATCGAGGTATAAGTCAATTAGATATAAAGAAGACCACAAATTTGTCTGAAAGAAAGAAAAGGGATTGGGCAGTTGAAATACAAGAAATCTGACGCCAAAAGGATGACAGGCCTATCACCAAAAGGATGATAGTGAACACACACACAGACCCTTCCACCAAAAGGATGAAAATGAAGTCAAAGTCTGCTACCACCAAAAGGATAATAGGGCACACACACAGACCCTTCCACCAAAAGGATGGAAATGAGGTCAAAGCCTGCTACTACCAAAAGGATAATAGGGCACACACACACAGACCCTTCCACCAAAAGGATGGAAAATGAAGTCAAAGCCTGCTACTACCAAAAGGATAATAGGGCACACACACACACACAGAGACCCTTCCACCAAAAGGATGGAAAATGAAGTCACAGCTTGCTATTACCAAAAGGATAATAAGGCACACATACACACATAGACCCTTCCACCAAAAGGATGGAAAATGAAGTCAAAGCCTGCTACTACCAAAAGGATAATAAGGCTCACACACACAGACCCTTCCACCAAAAGGATGGAAAATGAAGTCACGGCCTGCTATTACCAAAAGGATAATAGGGCACACACACACATATACCCTTCCACCAAAAGGATGAAAAATGAGGTCAAAACCTGCTACTACCAAAAGGATAATAGGGCACACACACACACACAGACCCTTCCACCAAAAGGATGGAAAATGAAGTCAAAGCTTGCTATTACCAAAAGGATAATAGGGCACACACGCACACAGACCCTTCCACCAAAAGGATGAAAATGTGGTCAAAGCCTACTATTACCAAAAGGATAATAGGGCACACACGCACACAGACCCTTCCACCAAAAGGATGAAAATGAGGTCAAAGCCTGCTATTACCAAAAGGATAATAGGGCACACACACAGACCCTTCCACCAAAAGGATAAAAATGAGGTCAAAGCCTGCTATTACCAAAAGGATAATAGGGCACACACTGGATATCTGAGTCTGTCATTCACCAAAAAGATGATACACATGCCAAAGGTTCACGGATCGGCGGCACCAAAAGGATGACGGATCAAACAAAACAAGTTGCTACCACCAAAAGGATGATAGGAACTTCCCACTTACGAGGACCAACACCGAAAGGATGCAGGTTAAATTAAGTTGATTTGGTTTCGCTATCACCAAAAGGATGATAGTAAGGCAATTGACAAAAGGTCAAGTTTGCTGGGGATACGATGAGTGAGGCTTTCTTGGAGACATCAACAAAAGGTTGAAGCAAAGAAGTCACTGAGGAACACCCACTGACTCGGAGAAATGTTTATTGGCTGGGTTGAGGATGACAACTTTTTCAACAAAAGGTTGAGGAACACAACTCAATGAGGAACGCCCACTGACTTGTTTGGGAAATCACAGCTTTATCAACAAGAAGTTGAAGATTTCATGAGGAACGCCCATGAACTTGAAAAGATGCCCCTGACTGGGGTGGAGGTTGCTTGCCGTCTTGTCTTGATTAACAAAAGGTTGAAAACTTTGTGAGGAACGCCCACGGATTGAAGAAGATGCCCCTGGCTAGGCTGAAGATCGTCTTGCAGTCTTGAGATTGATCCTAGATCTTGACTATGCACATGTACGAATGCTTAATTTTGTAATGATGTGCAATGCAAATACTGACGTGTGGAGATGCAAGTGCTGGGGGAGTATGATTGTTTTTTTGGTACGCACATAATGCATATGATGTCTATGTCGAATGTGATGCATATGATGCATATGATTGCAGATGGGTGATTGGGTATGTTTTTGAAGGTTGCCAGCGTGGTGGACTTTTGGTAGTTGCCAATGAGGATTGGACTTTTGGGCGGTGGGAGGGATTCGATTTCCTCGACACTCATTTAGTTGAAGATGCCATGATTGATGCAGACGAAGATGCTCTCGAGGCCTCAAGTTTGGTGACTTATTGATGAATTGTTGGTTCACTCCTGAGAGATCCACAACTCTGTGCTTAATGGTCAGGATAGCCTGCTTGACCAACTTGAAGATACAAAGGGATCTGCCTACTGCAATGGATCTTGCCCCAGTCTGAACATGGTAATGACCTACCCCTGATTAACCAATTCTGAAGCAGCCTGATCTTTGGCGGTTGAGATTTGATGTGCTTTGAGATGTCTTGCCCCTGATTGAGGTGTTGAAGGAGTTTGCCCCAGACTGAGGGTTTTGAGGGAGTCTTGCTTCGGGTCGGCACCACTGAAAGTTCAAGCTCCTTTTTGATTGCCCCTTGTTGGAATTGCTTTGATGTCAAGCACTGATTTGCAGTTAAAATTGCACATTCACAAATGGTAATCTTAATACAATGCTCATGCAAGTTTTGAAAAAGAGTCGTTTATTCGAGTGTCGTGATAGTGAGACGAATGGACCGTTAGCCCAAACGTGTGCTGATTTTGATGGTGTGAAAGATATAGCAAGGAGAATGACACCAATTTGAAGATTAGCAAATATGGGGAGTCAGTTTATGCAACCTTGCAATAGTATGCTTTTAGAACAAACCTCACCTCAATTAGGTCTTTCGAGGGTTGTAACGTGGTCTGGTTTACGGTTTATGAAACAAAGGATATTAGGCTCAAAATTTGGTTAGTACCCACCCCTTCTTCGTGATGAACTCCCGTCCTACGTTCAGTTAAATCTGCACACGTTTGTATTCCAAAAGGGTTGACGGTGTAAGCGTGATAATTCATGGTATGCTCGACATGGCAGTCACCTTATTTTGTTTTGATGGGTGTCAGTGACTTTTGGTTTAATTTGGTGGCCTCTGAATCTTATTTTGTTTTTGTTGAGGATTCGAGGGCCTCTTTTGTTTTTTGATCCCTATCTTTTGCATGGACTGATTTCGCTTGTCCAGTCCATCAGGGTTGCTTTGATTTTTGCCTAAGTCTCCTTTGAGGTGTTCGACTTAGCAGGCTTTTGATTTTTTTGTTTTTGGTTTTTTTTTATTGGGGGATTGTGACTACCAAGTCATGGGTCTTTGATGTACAACCGTCATGTATTTGGATTTTTCTTTGTGATTTCGGTGTGTAGTTAGGATTAACTGAACACTACCCTGCCCCAGGTTAAGTGTAAGGGTTTGAATATCCGAAGGAAACTGCTACTTCTAGGCTCGAAGTGGTTAACTAGGGATTAACTCCTTGTCTCTCCATTGTTTGGGGGTTGAAACAATGCCTGTACCTCATCGGCGGGATTCTATCCGAAAGCATACATTTTGCAATTATGGGTATTTCATTTTCATCATCCTCCCTCCAATCATTGCTAACAACAGTTTGATATAGAGAGTGAAGTGGAAATAAATGTGTTTGTGATTTGCAGTAAATGGAAAAAATGAGTGAATACGACATAACTGATTCAAAACATGCATTGTCAATACATTAAGAAAACCAAATATAAAAGGCAATGTTCAAAGCATACAGTACTTAAACAAATAAAGACAAAAATACAAGAATGCAAATGATGGGATGGCAACATGTCTGCCTTCTTCGGGGAGTGAACTTGATTTGACTTGATTTGACTTGGCTTGCTGCTGGCACTAGCTTGGCGGCTGCAGAGGGTTTTTGATGACGTTTGGAGCCCTCCCATTGAACGTGAGAAACTTTGAGTCAATCATGTCTTGAACCTTGTGTTTGAAAGCTCTGCAGTCCTCAATCATATGCCCTGGAGCACCCTTATGAAACTCGCAATGAGCATTAGCATCATAATCTGGGGGAATGACAGTTGGAGGAGCTAGGTCCCTCAGAGCGATTGCCTTCTTCTCCATCAATTGAGCAAAGATCTGAGCATATGATGTTGGCAGACGATCAAAGTCTCTATCAGACCTCCTTGTCCTTTGTTGATTAGGCTAACGTTGTTGAGCAGCTCTCTGTTGTTGATGTTGAGAAGGATACTGATACCCTTGCTGGTTGTATGACTGTTACTGAGGAACCTGTTGCTGAGGCATCGGAGCTTGAACAGCTTGAACAGTTGGCTGATAAGGCATCGGAGCATATTGCGCAGCAGCAACATATGGATACTAGAAGTATGGCATTTGATAAGGCATTGGAGCAGGAGCTTGTTGTTGAGCTTGCCCTTTCTGGGCAGAGACAACATTTGTTTCACCCTATTTTTTCTTGTATCCATTGAAGGGCTTCTTGGCTTGAGACTGACTACTAGAACCTCCTTGGATCTTTCCACTTTTTAGACCTTCTTCAATTCTCTCACCGACAATTACCAAATCAGAGAATCCGGCAGAAACATTACCAATCAATTTCTTATTGTATTGGCCTTGCAAAGTACCCATGAAGATGTCAATCAGTTCACGATCAACAAGAGGTGGATGCACTCTTGCAGCTAGCTCTCTCCAGCGTTGTGCGTACTCTTTAAAGGATTCGTTGTCCTTTTGAGCCATACTCTGAAGTTGAGTACGATTCGGAGCAAGGTCAATGTTGTACTTGTATTGCTTGACAAATGCATCAGCTAGATCATCCCAAGTTCGCACATTGCTACGCTCCAGCTGCATATACCACTCAAGAGATGCCCCAGACAAGCTGTCTTGGAAGCAATGGATCATCAGCTTTTCATCTTTGGCATAGGCAGCCATCTTGCGGCAGTACGTCTTCAGATGGATGTGAGGACAACCGATACCTTTGTACTTTGGGAATTCTTGTACTTTGAACTTGGGAGGAATGACAACATCTGGCACCAAGCACATATCCAGAGCATTCAAAGAAGTTGAGTTGCGCCCCTCCATGACTCGGAGTTTCTCAGCTAGATCACGACACATCTTGATAGCTTCAGAATCCTGAGCAGCGGTAGGATTGATAATTGGGATAGCAGCATGGTAGTTTTGTACCTCGTCATACTGATCTAGCAGATTTTCTTCAGCATGAGGAATAGGAATCTGAGCGACAACAGGTTGGGCTTGTGGAATAGCTCCAACAGTAACTCCAGATGTTGGAAGAGGTTGAGGAGTGCCTCCTTCAGTGGCAAGAATGAAGTTCATTGGTGTCCCATAATTGATAGTGAAATTCTGGTATGACAGATCCCAGATGTCCTACAGGATGTCGAGACATCTTGTCTGTTATAGATGGCAAGCTATAAACAATAACAGTACTGAAAAGCATAAACAACATAAGAATTGTTCACCCAGTTCGGTCTAACAACCTACATCTGGGGGCATACCAAGCCAGGAAGGAAGTTCACTATCAGCAGTATCAATTCATAGACCCTACAATCAACACACCCGTTGATGATCTACTCACTTAATCACTACCCAATGACCCTTCTACCTAACTCCACCCTAGATAAGAGACTCCATCTCACTTCCAATCATCGCAATGATGTCTAGCAGTCAACACCTCAGCCACTGCATCAACAACTTGATTTCCAACAACTCTTCAATCACAAAAAAGTAGAATACACACTTCAAAGACACACCTTGGAGTTGCTTCAAAGCTTCCTCCAAGAATAATACAAAACTCATTACCTACAGGTTTCTGAGTTAGAACACAGTGACCATCTCACAACCCGAGTGGTTCACTTAGACAAAACCCTAATGATCTACATCTTGGACTCGTTGCAAAATCAGGTTATAAACACTCCTATTTATAACCTACATCCCAACTGGATTTGGGCTTCAAATCACAATAAAACTGATGTTAAAAATCTGCAATAACTTCTGCACCAAAATAGGTCTTCAATCAAATCTTTCCTAAATTATCTCCATAATTTAAAAAGTAGTGAAAATCCGAAAATCAGCACAAAATCTCAACTCAATTACTTTGGACGCCACATAGGATAACTGAATATTCACAGAATATTCAGTACCAAATAACAACTAACAGAATCTTCCTTTTGATCCAATAACAGACGCGATGTCCTATGATCCAGGATGGGACATCTTTATCCGACATGTTGAATGCAGTAAATTAGAACATCTTGATTAACCATCACATGACAGTAAAACAGCAACACCTTAAAACAACCATGCACTCATATCAGCTTAGTGCATCACAACATGTCAAGACATCACACTTGACATCTCCACAACCTGTAACTAATCTAATATGACAGATACTGAACATAACTAGTTAGTGCAGAACAGCATGTCAAGACATCCTCCTTGACATTTCACAACCTGCAACTAAACTATTATGGCAGATACACAAAATAGCATGTTAAAACAACTTTAGTGACATAAAGCTATCATATAGGTTTTAACAAAATTTAGCCAACACAAATACTGCATAGCTGCAGAACTAACAAACTCCCCCTTTGGCAAATTTTGGCTAAAACCATCATATCATATCAAATATATCAGCAGCAGAAGATAGTCACGCACATCAGTAGCAGATAAAACAATTATCAGCACTCAATCTTCATCTGCACACATACACAACCTCACTGCAACACCTACACAAGCAGATCAGCACTCAATCTTCATCTGCACACATACACAGCATTTACCAACTAGCTTACCACTCACACTAGCAATCACAAATAAATGTTAGAACATCATATGGGACATCAGATATCAGCACATCATGCAATCACACACTCTCCCCCTTTTTAGCCATATTTGACAAAGCAATAGCACACCAGAGCAATATCCATACAACCTTTGAATAACACAACCAGTTCCCCCTCAAGGAAACAACCAAGGAACACTGCTACTTCTTACTTCTCCCCCTTTTTAGCCATAATATACCAAACCAAGCAATTATGCATCTAAGGACAATCAACCAACAGCAAGCAAGTCAGTAGCAGAACACATCCAACTCAGAAGCTTGTACAATCTGACAGTATACAGTACTCTCCCTGACATGGATAACCAATGCTCCATTGCAAGAAGAACACCCAAAATGAATGGAAAACACAAGACGCATCTTCATGTCTTCAAGAGCGCACCCTCTGTTCAACACACCTGCTGAACATATTCACCTACTGCTTGACCCTCAAGCAAACCATGTACCACAACAGTACATAAATCAGATAGAAGCTTGTGTACTCTGGAGACAAAAACCATAACATTCTGAACAGAATGTTCTGTCAGCAGATGTTAAGACATCAGTCTTGACATCATGAACAAAATCCATCTGCACTAAGAAAACACCACATTCCAAATAAAAACAGAATCTCCAAGCTCCCTCTTAAGCCAAGGGACCAGAAACAACCAGAACAAAAACACATCACATCACAGAAGATCACAAGAACACAGGAACAATATTCTCTCACCCAACTCTCCAAAGGCAATCATTCCCTATCATTCTCCCGTATGATAATTTGGAATACTCCTGATCAGTTGATGTGTATCTTCACCTTCAGACTTTCAAGCAATCAATACCTGATCTGCTTCAGTCTTCTCTACATTATCCATCCAAGGCAGACCTTCTACTTCATCATTCTCCCGTATGACTAGGTAGACGCTCCTTAGGCATAATATAGGCACCAAGCTCCAGAACCAGAGCAAAATCATCCTTCACCAAGGATATCCATCCCGGATAATGTTCCAACACCAAGTTAGAACATCTGTCACACACCAAGACATCATCACCATGATTCTTGATGTGCTCCACCAACTGGACTTACTATAGCATAGTAATCCAAAGAACTAGAGAAATAAACTCTCATCCACCTTCAAGAAGAAGAATCTCCTTGAGTCTTCAACTCATCACCCTTCTGCCCAAGAGTAATTTGTTCCATGACAATCCTCAATAATAACTAGCTGCCACACTCTGATTATCTTGATTCTTCGAATCCACTTCTGAGATCAACCAAATGCCACGGTTTGATCACCTCATTCATGAATCCTCATATGAAAACAACCAAATGCCACATTTTGATCTTTCTCACATTTTTCAGAACTCTCACAAAGATATCCTGATCCACCAAGGAAACTTGATCTTCAAGTCACATGTTCCAATTGCTCAATAGCAAACACACTTAGACTCCCTAAGCCATGGTCATGTAACATCTTCTCCTTCCTGCAGCTCCCGCAAACTGCCATGAGAACGATCTTTTGAAACATCCTATTGTTCATTCCTGTAGATCACCCTATCATAATCTGATGTGCCACATCACCAACTGAGACTTCTGATGTTAAGCTAGATGTCAAAACATTATGACATCCAACTGTTGAATTCAGCTCTTCCTTCTGCCACTCAGAAGAACCTCCTCCCTTTGCAGAAACAGATTTCCATGCTCTCATAGACTTGATTCAACAATCAAGTTTGAGTAGACAACCTCCATCCCGCTCAGAAACTCCAAAGACTTCAAATTTGCCATATCTGAATCTTCAGAAAATAAGTAGTCCAAGACTACCCCATAGCCACACAATCTCATCTTTATAATCCCAAGCTTCTTTTAACCACCATGATAGTTTCAATATCATGGAGGACATCAACACAGAGTTCCTTGAACCCAGGATGATCTCCAAGGATCACACCTTCAGCAGCTAATTCAGGTCGTCACACACCAACACACCACAAAGAGAAATAAACAGCCACATAGAGAAAAGTAAATTCACAACACTTCAGCAGTCCTGCACTTTTACATCAGACTTATACATAGTCTCCCGTCAATGTATATTGTCATCAGTTGAATGCACAACATCTTAGATAAACACTCAGCTCTTGTCAAGCTATTTATCATATGTGATAAGGTAACCTTCTCACACAAGGTACGACATTTGATCTGGTCTGACATTCTTTTCCTTCACCCTTGTGGCACTAGCTAATCCCTCTTTTATTAATCCACACCACTGGTCACTTCAGATTAGGTAAATGGCTTGACCTGATACTCCACCATGAGCACAACTAACTTTCTTTGGCTGAGGAAGCAATGAACTGAAATGATGTTTCAACATCAGTTCCGACATCAGTCTAAATCACATTAAATAACTACTATGACTTTGGAGACAACATCCATAGTAATCCATGTACAAATCTTTGCATGGGATACAAGAGTTCACCAGTAGCTGATCATCCTTTCTGATCAGACCATAAATCCTTGCATGATACACACCATCAACACGTCTGCATCTTTTACTCTTCCAAGTGTTCATCATGTGGGGGACATCACATAGCTGAACCTAAGCTAGATGAAGACTTCCCTTGATCATCTTAAAGGTCTTCAAAACTAATCCAAGCTCCAGCAAAACTAAACAACAGCAAGACTCAGAGTCACTTTCCTAATTAGGTCAAGTATTAGAAAGACTCTTCTAGAGACCAAAATAAATGGCTCTATCCTTTCTTCAACAGATTTCTTGAAGAGTAAATCAACCATACATTATAGTGCCTTTAAGAGTGGACTTGAGAAATAAAACTCAAGTATCGTTGGCAACTTTACATAGTTGGTTGAAACAGTCTTGCATACACTACATCATCACATAAAAACTCTTCTGAGGAGATCAACCCTACTGCCCTTCCTTTACTAGCGACACAAGGACCCCCAGGGTTCCATCAGATACCATGCAGCGGAATACACAACAATCACAACCTCCTCAACAGTCTTCAGGTACAGCATATTACACAAAACCACCACACATCATTTTCTGCGAATAGTCCATCCTCCACTTCTAGGGACCATTCAAACACCAATATGAACCTAACACGTTCAACCAGCTTTTCAGTATAACTTCCTTCTTTCTTTACCATGAACCAGAAAGTATCCCCTTCGGATCTCACCCAGAAACAGAACAGGATGCCTGCTCTGATACCAATTGAAATTCTGGTATGACAGATCCCAGATGTTCTACAGGATGTTGAGACATCTGGTCTGTTACAGATAACATGGCAAGGTATAAACAATAATAGTACTAAAAAGCATAAACAACACAAGAATTGTTCACCCAGTTCGGTCTAACAACCTACATCTGGGGGCATACCAAGCCAGGAAGGAAGTTCACTATCAGCAGTATCAATTCATAGACCCTACAATCAACACACCCGTTGATGATCTACTCACTTAATCACTACCCAATGACCCTTCTACCTAAGTCCACCCTAGATAAGAGACTCCATCTCACTTCCAATCATCGCAATGATGTCTAGCAGTCAACACCTCAGCCACTGCATCAACAACTTGATTTCCAACAACTCTTCAATCACAGAAAAGTAGAAGACACACTTCAAAGACACACCTTGGAGTTGCTTCAAAGCTTCCTCCAAGAACAATACAAAAGTCATTACCTACAGGTTTCTGAGTTAGAACACAGTGACCATCTCACAACCTGAGTGGTTCACTTAAACAAAACCCTAATGATCTACATCTTGGACTCGTTGCAAAATCAGGTTATAAACACTCCTATTTATAACCTACATCCCAACTGGATTTGGGTTTCAAATCACAACAAAACTGATGTTAAAAATCTGCAATAACTTCTGCACCAAAATAGGTCTCCAATCAAATCTTTCCTAAATTATCTCCATAATTTAGAAAGTAGTGAAAATCCAAAAATCAACACAAAATCTCAACTCAATTACTTTGGACGCCACATAGGATAACTGAATATTCACAGAATATTCAATACCAAATAACAACTAACAGAATCTTCCTTTTAATCCAATAACAGACGCGATGTCCTATGATCCAGGATGGGACATCTTTATCCGACATGTTGAATACAGTAAATTAGAACATCTTGATTAACCATCACATGACAGTAAAACAGCAACACCTTAAAACAACTATGCACTCATATCAGCTTAGTGCAGCACAACATGTCAAGACATCACACTTGACATTTCCACAACCTGTAACTAATCTAATATGACAGATACTGAACATAACTAGTTAGTGCAGAACAGCATGTCAAGACATCCTCCTTGACATTTCACAACCTGCAACTAAACTATTATGGCAGATACACAAAACAGCATGTTAAAACAACTTTAGTGACATAAAGCTATCATATAGGTTTTAACAAAATTTAGCCAACACAAATACTGCATAGCTGCAGAACTAACAGATAGGGTTGGGAACAGGAACTGAGAGCCTTGAGGTTGACCCTTGCACAGGAACATTGTTGTGGGCAGCAGCAGCTTCATGCAGCTCTTCTTCTTTTCTGGCCATCATGATGGCTTCGAGAATCTGGTCAATCTTTCCCTTGATAGAATCCAATTCTTCTCTGAAGGCGGCTTGTTCTTGTTGAATCTGCTCCATCATGCGTCTGGTATTGGCTCGAGTTGCGTACCGGTGTCGAGGAATCAGTTTGATTTACTGGAGAAGAAAGGAAGTTGATGTGAGATTCTGAGGTTGAAAATGCAATGCAAGATGTATAACAGATGCAATGCAATGCAATGAGATGCAATGCAAGATGCAAGATCCAGGATCGCAGAATCAAACAGCTTCAAACAGTTCTGCGGTTGGCCGGAGATGACGGGTCAAGAACCACAACTAGGATCAAGAAAACCCACAGGTAGGTTTCTAAAACGGGTAGGTGCCTAGAGTTATGGATATATTTCGAAAACATTATAACCAAGATGAAGAGACATCCGACTATAATATCTTCGAAATAAACTCATCTAGGTGAGGTCTTCGTTTCTTCCCCACGAGAAAGATTCCTCGGAGGCGCCCACTACACAACCATCGACACACGGGTTCTAAATAGGGTTCTCAGAATCCTAGATCGAGGTCGAAAATATTACTGTCGAGAAGTAATACGTTCGAGGGATCTCATCTGATTGGGGCATTCGCATTAACTCACATAGAATTAACGCTACCAACCACCATGGATAAATTGGGTTAATGGTCCTTGGGATCAACGACCCACCTCGAAAGTATTACCACCATGGCAAAGATTCACCACAACAATAATATTTCCAAGGGAATCTACTCCAAGCGGTGGTTTTCGCTTCAACTCACGCGGAAGAGACCATGCAAGCCTACACTACACAACCACCATCCTAATCCTAGGGTTTTTCTCGACTCGGGTGTAGAGCCATCTCACAAAGTTCCCAATATCATAACAACCCAACAATGTTACAAAAGGTAACACAAATAAGGAATAGGAAAATAAATACATAAGGCGAGAAGAAAACAGATAAATAAAACTAACAAGCTCACGATTCGAATCAAGATAGGCTTGACTCTCTCTTGCATAGAGCAAATCACATCCCCAGCAGAGTCGCCAGCTGTCGCACCTCGAAAAAAATCACTTAATCGAAGACACGACCCTCGCGCGAAAGGCGCGGAAAACGGTTCGACAGAGTCGCCACCAAACTTTATTTATCCCAAAAGAGGGAAAGGAAAATATCGAGAAAACCTTTATGGAGGGATAAGAACATGGTCGTCGCAACCACATTCTGGGTTTGGGAGTCGGTTACGTGAGGGGAAGGTACGCGCACCCCCTCACGTCCGTTGTACTCAACGGAACCTCTTGATTCGAATCGCGATACTCGTTAGCTAAGTTTGTTTGTTTTCTTCTCTAAAATAAATGCAGAAAGGTAAGATAAAAGGAAAAGATACTAAGGGGAAATGGGTGGTTTAGGGATAGGGTGCTCGGCAAGATCATCGCGACCTCGGGCCTACGTATGCTCATTCGGACGAGAATGAGGAATCAGAGCAATCGTAGTTCGACTACGGGGTTTGACGGAAAATGGAGGGAAGGTAGAAAAGGTGGAAAAAGAAAAAGTGTGCTCGCCAAGATCATCGCAATCTTGTGCCTACGTATCTTTACGCGGACGAGAATAAAGAATCAGAGCAGTCGTAGTTTGTGGTACGCCCACGAAACAAGGGAGTGGTGATTTGTTTTAAAGAGGCGCCAATTGCTCACACACGAGTAAGAGAACTCGCACCACCCCCATTTTTCACCTTGAAAAAGAATTACGATAGTTGTTAGTCATTTTGAGGTTTGATTATGAAAGTCCGCTTGACGTGGGATCAAGGGTTTATTGTATGCGCTTGGTTATTTTGAAAAGGATTTGATTCGTTAAAAGAAGAGGCGTCAATTGCTCACACACGAGTAAGAGAACTCGCGCCCAAACAATCGAAGGAAGATCAAAGACTTGAACCCCCATTTTTCACCTTAAAAGAGTTGCGATAGTCGTTAGTTATTTTTGAAGTTTGATTATGAAAATCCGCTTGACGTTGGATCAAGGGTTTATTTGTTATGAAAAGAGTTTGGTTTGAAAAAGGATTTGAATAGAAGTTGATTTGAAAATGGCTCAACGACGAATCGAGGATTTGGTTGAAAAGTGTTTGTTTGAAAATGGCTCGACGACGAATCGAGAGTTTGGTTGAAAATGGATTTGTTTGAAAATGGCTCGACGACGAATCGAGAATTAGTTTGAAAATGGGTTGCCTATGCTAGTCCCTAGGGGTGCTCCTAGTAAATAAACCACAATCAAAAGAAAACTAAATGCGTACATCGGAATGGGGAACGGGGGTACATGTAAATTACAAGGGATGACATGAAATAAAGGGTCTCATTGTAAGGTAGCCCAAGAGAAAGCCGTGTGTGTGCAAGGTGTCCTAAACTAAGCCTTGATCGAAAGTCGCCAAGCAACCAACAGTCCATCAATTATTGTTTTAGGGTTTCGATATTTTTAGTGTTTTTTTATTAATGGAGAACAAATGAAATGGTTAGATAAATATGAATATGGATATGAACAATGTGAAAAATATGAATAATATTGACAAGTAATTAAAGTTGACATAAAATAAAGTTGGTCTCGTCTTAATCACGATCTAATCGACAAATCGATAATCAACGATTTTTTACTTTCATGGACCAAAAATGAAAAGACATAAGATAATGAAAAATAAAATCGAAATAGAAATAAAATCGGTCTCTTCTTAATCAAGATTTAATCGAGAAATCGATAATCTTTAATATTTGACTTTCATTGACGAACTAAAAGAATATACGAAAATGGAAATTAAATGGAGATAGAAATTAAATTGAAAATATAGAAAGGTCTCATCTTTACTAAGATTTTAAATCGAAAAAATCGATAATCTTTAGTATTTGATTTTCATTGACCCAAAAATGAATAAAAAATGAAATAAAAAATAATAGAAATGAAATAAAATCGAAAATGACAAGAAAAGGAATAAAGGTCTCACCTTTATCAAGATTTAAAATCGAAAAATCGATAAATCTTGATATTTTGGTTTTCATTGACCCAAAAATGAATAAAAATGGAATAAAAATAATAGAAATGAAATAAAATCGAAAATGACAAGAAAAAGAATAAAGGTCTCACCTTTATCAAGATTTTAAATCTAAAATCGATAAATCTTTGATGTTCGGTTTTCATTGACCCAAAATAAATCGAAATAATAAAAAAAAAACCAATAAATAAATAGGCCTCATATAAATCAAGATTTAGAATCGATTTGACGAAATCAACTTAATCAAGATTGTTGTTATGTCATTGGCCCTTAATGAAAAAGAAAATCGAGGATGGAAAACCATACAAAACTCTAGATAGAAATGATAACCATCAAATAGTTAACAAGAACTTATAAAAATTCCATTAACATAACTAATAAATATCAAAAGAACTTAACCAAGATTTTCTTTTTCTAAGAAAAACAAATTAATAAAGAAGAAAGAATAAACAGGGGTGGGGCGTATGCGAAAACAAGAGGTGCTACATGGAATCACCTGGGCTTAAATCAAGGCCCATCATCCAACAAAAATGTATGGTATATATAAAAAATGAAGGATGGATAGAAGAAAAAGCTAAACGGGCTTTGAAGCCCAAGAATCCATAACTTGCTTCTTTTAGAGAACGACACACACAACACATGAGGTGGGTACCACCATCTTTCATCAAACAGGTATGATCCACTTTTAAACAAGTCATGGAATGAATTTACATGTTCAGATTTGTCATTAACGCGTCAAGAAAAAACAAACAATATAAAGAATAAACAGCTTTTTTTCAACACAAAACACAGTTTCAAATCGTGTCCATAGATCAACGAGATTCAAGCAAAATCATCAGATTCCAACCTCTTCGTCTGATCTCGCTCTCTTCGTCTCCGCGATTTAGGTTTCTCATGCGATTCCCTTTTCCAAATTTGTGATTTCGGCTTCGATCGACTTGTTTCCCTTTTGGTTCTGTTTCATCTCCTTCTTCTTCTACTCTTTTTCACTCAAACTCACTCACGATTGCTTTCAGGTATGGGTTTGTGTTCACGATTTTGTTTCACTCTCTCTATTTTGGGATTTGGTTTGGATTTCGCCTCTTCTTTCTCTTATTTCTGGATCTGTGTGGTTCTGAATCTCACTTCATCTCTCTTCTTCTCAGTTCTGGTTTTGGATTTGTATTTAGGTGTTTGAAGAGATTTGAGGGATTATTTGAATGGGTCTCGTTGGTGTTGATTGAAGATAAGAATGAGGTGTGAAAGGATTTAAGGTTTGAAGGTTTGATGGTGGTTGAGAGCTTTGGAGGAAGGGTGCGGTTGTTTACAGTTTGAAAGGGAGGGCGAGATTGAGGTGAGTAAGAAGAAGGAGGAATTTTGGTAGGGTTCAGAAGTTGTTGGAGTGGCGGCTAGGGCTCTCTCAAGAATGGAGAAAGGGGGCGTGATTTATAGGAGAGTGGTGAAGGGTGAAATGGAGAATTTGAGAAAAATTGTTAAGTCGTTGCTACATTTCATAG
This sequence comes from Lathyrus tuberosus, assembly GCA_022829125.1. NCBI lineage: Eukaryota > Viridiplantae > Streptophyta > Magnoliopsida > Fabales > Fabaceae > Lathyrus > Lathyrus tuberosus. Next base: position 9,466,593 of record JALAZF010000123.1, on the reverse strand, counting down.
GTCATGGTGCGTCTTCCGTAATTGTTGTTTGTTGCTGGAAATTTCTAACGGTTTCGCAAATTGGAATCTCATGTATCTCATGTGGGGTCCATTGGTTTGTGCAGGGCTTTTGCAGGTTGGTGTGTGGAATATGGTTTGTGAAATTGTGGGTCAGGTTAGTGATTTATTTCGTGCTGATTTTGCTGTGTCAAAATTCCACTTTGTTCGCAGGTTTTAAAGGCTTGCTAAAATATGTATGTCGTGAAACTTGGCTCGTACAAGGTTCGTTGTGTGGTAGCAGCGTGAAGGTTTGTGGCTTGCTTTTCTGTTTTGCTGTGGCTGGTATGGTTATGGTACAAGTTTAGGATAATCATTGTTGTGATACATGTGCATTCTGCTGTGACGTTGGTGAGCGGTGAATTTGGTCCGTGAAGAGCTGGTGTGGTAATGTAGTGTGGGACCTGAAATTTGGCATTTGCACCTGGTTTGGAAAATTTTATGTAATGGCTTGAAACACTTGTAGTGAATGGCTACGTGAAGAATCTTTATCCTGTAATGCGTGCTGCAAGTAGCGATTAGGCATATTCTTCATTTTTGTTTGTTGTACCATTGTCCATAAAAAAAATGTTTTAAGGGCTTTTATTGAATGGACTCTTATCTAATGTAATGGACCATAGACTTTTGTTGTGCGCTACAAATGGTTTCCTGATTTTTCCTCTTTGTATATTGTAGCAATGTGGGCTTGGACTTGTATTAGTTTTTTGAACTACTTCAAATATACTCCCACACCAAGCACCAACTTTGAATTTCTTCATTAAACTCATTAGAACATGATATTTAGAATTAAATTCCAAAATTCTTGCCTCCTTCACTTGAGAATAAAATAAATCATATCGATCCTTGACAAATGAAATAGCACATGAATCCATCTTGAACTTGAAGTGAATTAAAACCTCACATTCAAATGAACCCCTCATTGAATTAATCTTTGGATTTTGATATTCGCACTGATAATACAAAATGTTCACATTGAATCAAACAAGCAACCTCAACCCACTGCATAAAACTCTAACTGACTCACACTCGCCTAATTGAGCAACCAGCTCTTGTTTGATGATCAGGATTAGGTCAAAACCAAATGAACCTTAATTCAATTCAATTCACCCTGGCCTTGAAAAGAAAGCAACATATTTTTGGATTTTTGAATAATGGTTAGTGGACGGATGTACAGATGAAAATTATACACAGGTAGGACAAATTTGAGGTATGACAAATGTGGAGGGATATTTCACCATGATCCAAGATGAATCAAGTCCAATGGTGAATATCAAAGTTGAAGTACATCATCCCAGCTTTCTAAAGAGCCCAAGAGCATGAGATAACTCCACTTGAGCAAAGGGTTATGGAGGTCTCAATACACCTTGTTGCAAACTGTTTTGCAAAATCAGTTTGGTTATTTCTTGCACCACACGATTTTGCAGTCAATTGCAATGATCATGATCATACCAATTCAACATTGATCAGAGTGACTCATCATAAACCTGCAAGATAGAGTCAAATAATCAAGAAAAATCTCATGAGAATGATGAAGTTTTGTCATGAAAGCCTTGAAATTCAAAGTGCATTTATGTGCAATAGTGCACATTCAACAAAGGTACTTTTTTCAGTCAAGATTCATGCATAAACAAGAGTAAAAACATCTGAGGAATGTGGAATTGGTCAAAAGTTAGCTATGCTACTTAGAAGAGTTATTGTACCTTGGCATGGAAGTAATGGCATCTTGCAAAAAACATTGAATGGGCTCTTATCCACCAAGCTATCACTATTCATCAAAGACAAACTCATTCACCTATAAATAGAACTCATTTCTGATCATTCAAACACACCAATGATTCAAACCAGAGCTTCTTGGCTCAAACCAATGATTCAAACAGCTCATATACATCATGTATGAGTGATCCAAACACTTAAACAACTTCTGTAACATCAGAATCATCAAGTCATACCTCATTTGCTCAAAATACATCATAAGATGTAGTTGGAGTCGAGCCCATCAAACCAGAAGGTTTCAATCTATTCCAAGCACATCAACATATTCCTTGAGGTCTAGAGAAGTTGTACAGGTCATCATTTCACATCTGTAACACCTACAACTGAGGATTCGAATTCCTCTTGCACAGGTAAGCCTGAACTTCCCAAACTCCATGAAACATGCATCATTTTTTATATTTCAAGTTACCAACATGTTTCTGCACTTATATAGAATGTTTTCCCTCAATCAATTGTTATGTATCAATCGTGTATAGGATTTCACAATGTTCTTGCAAAAATTAAGGTTCATCTGTTCATCACTTGATAACCCTCTCCACACTTAAAATAAATGAAATTAATTAGTACCATCGTGTTCCTTGTTAAAAAACGAACAGCTTTCATGTTTACATCTTTTAAAATCATTATGTATTGAGATAGATAAGAGAGGTTTTGTAAATCTGATGAGGGTGGTACGCGCGAGGAAGAAGAAGATGGTCTTGGCGCCATAATTCAAAATTTTGAATTTTTAAATATTTTTAATATTTTCATTTTATTTTCAAAAATTATTTTCTATATCCAATTTTGATTATTTTCAAATGAATTTTTACAAAAATATCATTCACATATTTAAATAATTTATTCACCAAAAAAATCAAAAAAATATTTTATATTTGATATATTTTTAATATATTTAATATATTATTTTTTAATTATTTTAAAAATAATTTCAAATATTGATTTTTTCTATCAAATTAATTATTTTTAATCCTTTTTTTACACACATGTCATTTAAATACCCTATTATTTTAATCCACAAAAATAATTTTTATTTGATATATTTTTAATATATTAAAAATATTATTTCAAATTGTTTTTTAAATTTTTTTAAAATGATTTCTTTTCTTGTTTTTTTTTTAAACCAAAATGATTTTAAATATTCTTGTGGATAAAATACCTTTTTCATAAGCCTAAATCTTTGATTATGACATGATTAATGGATTCATTTGATAAATTATACATTTTGATTGATTTTTCTTTGAAAAATATCTTAAAAAATAAAATTAGGGTTTTACTTTAATTCTATCTTTTAAACTTCATTTCAACACTCATGGGCCTCCAATAGAGTGTAAGACCCAATCCAATTTGTAAATAGACCACTTCATGGGCCTCTGCTATAGTATAAGTCCCATTGCACTTTTCAAAATCACGGTGCGATCATTATTTTCACAACAATCATCTGGGCCTCTGTTAGGAGTGTAAGTTTCATCCCTTTGTACATAAACTTTGTTTTAAATAACTATATGAGCCTCTATTAGAGTGTAATACCCAACACCTCTTTTGTGAATAGAAAATCTTTTAGCCTCATTCATCCTGGGCTTTGTACATGATACAAATAATCATTTGGGCCTCTATCTAGAGTGTAAGACCCAACACCATTGTTTCTCTCCTACTTAAGATCAAGTCATCTTCAAATTCAAAACTTTCTTCAATTTTTTCAAAACACTAATCCAATCTTGAAGAAAACATCTAATCAATCACAATACACTTGGGCTTCTATCCATAGAATAAGACCCACCACTTTTCTCAATTCAATTCATACTTGTTTATATATTTGTTCATATATCTGTATATACACTTGTACATATCTTGTTAAGTTTCTCTTAGCATTTAAATCATCCTCAGTTTAGACTAGTTCAAACAATAGGATCATTTCAATCAGTATAACTTAGTCCAAACAACTAGTTCCCTCTTGTACAAAGGAATTATTCTTCCCAATACAGTCAGCCTCCTCTTGGGCTTTGTTCAATTTATTCAACCTTGAAATAGTTCAATAAAGAGAGGATTATTTCCTGGTGAAACGTCTTCTTTAACCCCTTTAACCCTAGGATAGTTCAACAAAGAAAGGATTATTTCCCGGTGAAACCTTTCTTGAACTCTTCCTAGACTTGGAAAGTCTCAACCCCCAAGCCTCCTTTTGGGCTTCATACAAGGACCCACAGGCTTCCTAGAAGCATCCCCAACCTCCTCTTGGGCTTCACACAAGGACCCTCAGGCTTCCTAAAAGCATAGGATAGATCCTAGTCATCTTTATCAACACACCAGCCCCAGGAGAGTCAAAACCTCTAAGGCATTCAAACTCATCCTTTAAGTCTCTTCTGATCCTCAACAAGGTTTAGTTTTCACTTCAAAATCCCTAGCCAGGGTCAGGTTACAATCAAAAAATCCCTAAAAGAATCAAAGCCTTTGCGGCATTTAATAATTCAACTCTCTTAAGCAAAAGTCAGTTCCCTTTTTTATTCCTCAAAACAGTTTAGACCTTCTCTTGGAATAAAATTTCCTCAGCAAGAGTCAACCTCCACTTAAATTCCCTCAGCCTCCTCTTAGTCTTCATATAATGATTTCCCCAGTTATCCTCAATCTTGGGCTTTGTACAAGACATATATAATACTCCCCCAATTGAGTTAGTTTTCAACTTTTTCAGCTTCAACCTTGGGCTTTGATCAAGGCACAAAATTCAACATCCCCACAAATGAGACTTTGAGTCCTCTCTGTAGGAGAATATTCCCTCTATACATCACATTTCAAAACAACCAATTAAAACCTTTTTTCCAGATAATTGATGTAAGTGGCACACTTGTTGATTCAAAATGCAAGTTGGAGTCCCTCTCTTTCATCTAAGTGATGTAAGTGGCAAACCTCTGGATTCTACACATCCAAGTCAATGTCCCTCTCTTAGCATGAAAAGATTCATAAAGGAAAAAGTGGCATTGCTCTACACTGAGTTAAAGCTTCTTCCTTCATGACATTTCAATTCTCCTATAAAGGAAGATGTGGCATTGCTGGATTCCACACATCCCAATTAAAGCAACTTCCCTTATAATCAATTCTTCAATGTTTGTGATGAGTTGGTGAGATATCTCCCTTTAGAGATGACAAATTCTCTCTCAGTCACTCTTTTAGCTTCAATCTTGGGCTTTGAACAAGACACAGATACTCTTTTAGCTTCAATCTTGGGCTTTGAACAAGACACAACTACTTTTTTAACTTCAATTTTGGGCTTTAAACAAGACACCAAACAATTTCCTCCCATAGAATAGGAGGAACTACGAAAGCTCTGATTTCCCCAAATCTCTTTACGGGAATACGTAGGCATAAGATTGCGAAATCTTAGCGAGCGCACTAATATAAAATCTTAGGTCAAGTACCTTCCCAAAAACAATATAAAACCCTAAAACAACAAAAACATCTCTCAACCTTCACAAGGGAAAAACTTTACCTATTCAACAGTAAATGGATTTAAGCAACCGAGCAATTCAACAGTAGAAATATATGCAAATAAAGGTTCCTATAGATTACTATAGATACCCTGGGTGTTAATAGCTTCCCTTTGTATAACCAACCCCTGATTCCAGATCTCTTCGCAATTGTAAAGGAAAACACTTGCGCGCAGGGTTAGTTTAAGATATCTTCCCCTTCCTTTTAAACTTCATAGGATAAATATATAAATCAGAAAGTAGCACTAAATATGGTAGTGGTCGCGTCATAAAATTCGAGCTACAGTATACAATCAAATTGTATTTAATACTTATTAAAATTACACAAGATGTGTGATTTTACAACACCAATACAATATAGATTCTACAATCACAATTTTTCAGTTTAATATACAACAGGACAAAATCGAATTTCTAATTCTAACAAAACCTACAACTTCACAATAAAATTGCTACCAAAAGAAATCCTAATGGCATGTGATTCTTGAAATCAATAAAGAATAACCTAATCATGCAATTAACTACCAAAAATAAAAAGGACACGCACACACAGATAGATAGATAGATAGATAGATATATATATATATATAGAGAGAGAGAGAGAGAGAAAGAGAGAGAGAGAGAGAGAGAGAGAGAGAGAGAGAGAGAGAGAGAGAGTGCGAAAGAGAGAGAGAGAGAGAGAGAGAGAGAGAGAGAGAGAGAGAGAGAGAGAGAGAGAGGTGTGTACTAGGATTTATATTAGTTTGGTGCCTTCGTCCTTAATTTGTGAATGTGAGAAAATACACAAGAAGGGGGGGTTGAATTGTGTATTCCAAAAATCCATTTCACTTATAATTTAAGAACTTCAGAATCTGGACCACATTCCGAGTCTGATATCAGAATAAGTAATAGTAGCAGAAATGTAATAATCAGAAGTAAATACATGCAAAACACAAAGATTGTCCTGGTTCCTCAACTGAGAGTAGTCCACTCTCCTTGCTTCGACAAGAGCTTTTCACTATAACCAAACAAATTACAATTCGCTCAAGCACACTTGCAAGATACTTCAATGCTCAATCAACCTAGAAAGAAACTTCTTGTCAAGCAACCTTGCAAGAGACTTCTACTCAATCAACCTAGAAAGAGACTTCACTTGCTCAGGTACACATACAAGAGACTTTATTGCTCAAGCACGCAGGTGTTTACTTGGAAAAATAGTAAACAACCTCTGGTCTATCACTTCTCTAAAAAAAATGAGTAACTTGCAGGATTGACCAAACTAAATCCTAGGACATGTGCTAATTGATTTCTTGTGTAAATTCCTGGAAACTATTAAGAACACTTCGACGGCGTGCATAAGTAAAAAAAAAGGTCTACTTCAAGACATGTAAAGTGACTAAAAGGTAGAAAAGGGATTTGAAAAGGTTTTAAATCGAAAAGCTGGTAAATGTAAAGGTTAACTTGCATGAAACGAAAAGAGATTTTAATGAAAGAAACTTATTAAATTGCATTGAATTGTAAAAGTGGTGTTACATCAACATACATTCTCACACGCTCTTTTCTCTACGCTGGTACTTTGAGCACACTGAGTTTTTGTATACAATTGAACACCCCCAAATCTATTGCTAAGACTTGCTATTTATAATGGTTAAAAATAACTACCCACTAACGGGCCAATAATCAGGGCGAAACACATGGCGTTGTGTACGTCTTCACTTCTTTGATGAACGCCACATAACCTCCTTCTGAATCGGATAAAATAATTGTTTCCTCCTATTTTTTAATTTAAATCTTCGCGTCGAACAGTGATCCTTAGCCTTCTGTCGAAGAACCCTTCTAAACTCTTAGAAATATTTCTAAGTCTTTTAAACCCTCTCTTCTCTGTAGAAGGATAGCTTTCGACTAGATTTTCTGATAGTAATATTTCTTTCGAAGCCTCATAGAACTTCAGAAATTCTATCTCTTAGGAAAAACTCTTAACCCAACATCAGGCGTCGAAATTAGGAGCTAACAAATTGCCCCCGAAAAATGTCTTTTTCGACGTCACTGAAGAAAATGGCATTTTTTGACAATGGCATTCGACACCTTATTTACACCTTATGTGGGTGTTGATATAACTAGAACTTCCATGTTCTACAAACTGTTCAGTTTCTTCTGAACCACTACGTGACGTCATGGTCATCATGACAATCTCTAAAACATCTCCTCAAAGTGCACCAAATCCACGCTCCATCATCATACCTCCTAAAACCTAGGAGATAATGGGGTATAGGCAGTAACTGCCACCGTCTCATCTATCGCTCCTGGCAAGACACGTGTCCCACTACAGTACTAGCCCTTTAATGCTGATTTGAGGTCTGTTGACATTCCATAGCCTTTAAATAGTTTCTCTCTAAACCATTTTTTCTTTTTACGCTTCAGAGAACTCTTTGCCCTCTCCCTCTTTCCAGCTCCTCAACTCTTAGAAAAGAAACCCAGATTTCTTTGTTCTTCAACAATGGCGTCTTCAACCTCCAAAATCAAAGACTCAAGGAAAACCCAAAAACCAAAAGAGCTAAAGATTCAATCTCAACTCCCTCCTTTTACTACGCTTGCTGGGCCAAAGATAGTAAAGAATCTGTAATGCATTCTAGAACCACTTGAGGAAGAGAAGAGACACATTTGCGAATCCCAGGTAATAATCCCTGTTCTTGTCTCTGCTAAGCCACACGCTTTGTCTGGCCCTTTGTTTGCTTTAGATGCAGATTATGAGAAACTTAGCGAGTATTTCCCTTCTTACCACAAGACCAAACCCATAGGGCAAGCTAATAAATCTAAGGTAGAAGCCAATTCTCCTGATGCTGTAGCCCTTAATAACATTGATTTACGTTGTATGAATGACGAATCTAGGATATTTTGGGCAACTCCATCCTTCAAGGATTTTGACCTTTACATGAACTGGCTAACCAAGGTAGAGAAGGTTAAAGCCCAAACTTGGAAAACTTTAGGGATTTACGACCTTATTATGCTGTCAAAAATAGGGCCTGCGTACTGTTCGACCATGTTAGTTTCTTCTCTTTACTTTTGGGATAACACCCACTATACTTTTCATCTCCCTTGTGGGATGATGACCCCAACATTATTCGATGTAGCCGCTATCACAGGGCTAAAGCCAACTGGGAAGCCTTATGACCCAGAACTAGACTCTGGGGATCAAATAGGCTTTGCATCTGCCAAGCCCACTTACATAAACTTCATCAAACACTACTATGACCCCAAGACCACTGATGTCATGGACCAGGAACACATAGCTTTCCTTACTGTTTGGTTGTCACACTGCGTGTTCTGCTCGAGATCTCTGCAAGTAGCCAAAAAATTCCTCACGCTTGCCACTCAACTTCATAATGGTCGAGACGTCTGCTTGAGCAAAATGATTTTAGGACACCTCTATGGGTCTTTGAGTGAAGGCGTCACTCAACTTAAAGACCTGGCGGCAGGGGGAAAACTTTTACTGTCGGGGCCTTTCTGGCTACTTCAACTCTGGCTAAATGCCTCCTTTGAAGCCAGCCTTCCAAACAAAGGAAGTGTCGAAGAAGGTGCCAGATAAATCAAGCACCAGTGAGTCAAAGGGACACACTTGGTGCAACTAACTCCCAACAAAGAGGGCCAATTACTCAGGCCAGCATTTCTTGGCTTCATAAAGATGCTCGCCAAACGCCATGAGTTTACTCCAAGCATGGCCCCTTTCGCTGAAAGGAAGTATGGCCCTGAGTGGTTCACTAGGCTTTTCCCTACTTCAGACAAAGCCCAAGAAGAGGAATCAAAGTTGATCTGGGAGGCTTTTCTGATTCCACGACTTTTGATCCTTCGACTTAATCTGGGAAAAGGTCAAGTTTCTTTGATTGCTTACCAACCCAATCTGGTTGCTCATCAGTTTGGTTTGGTTCAGACCCTCCCACGGTGCTTATATGAGAAGAAATCACATCTCCTCCTCCATCACACCAGCTATACTGAAGAGATGGCCTCGACGCGACGGCTCGCCATGCATGCAAAACGTCCCTTTCTCCGATCAACTTCAAGCCTAGTTGTCTTTGCACTCCAGAATTCAACAAGTGGTGGTCGAAGTACTACACTAAGAAGTTCTTCGATGTTTCTTCCTTCACTCAACTGATTGATGAAGCTTTTTTCTCTGTGTAGGAGAAAACCAAGAAAGGTAATTCTACGCACATCAAGGAAATCCAGTCATTCTAAAAGTTCTTTGAAACGGTTTATCGACCAGATGATCTTAGTCGAACCGTCCGCGAGGCTGCTGTTACTCTGAAGGAAATTTTTTTAAAGAAAATGGAGAGTTTGAAACTCCCTTCATACGTGCCGCCTAAGTGATGCTACGAAATGGCTTTTGAATTATATCCTCTCAAGTTTCCTCGACTACCATCTGCTGATTTTGGAGTGGCCCTTGCCCCTCCATTTCCAGACTGGTTCGTCTATGGGGATTCTATAAAAATCCTTCGCCAGCAGTTGAAACCAAAGGCTCAGCGGGTGGTTGCGACTAAGTACACCTTAGATAATTTCAAAGGACCACTTCATATCGGTATCGAAGATGTTCGCATCGAATCCGAAATTTATGAAGGTGTGGAATGAAGATTTTCGACTTTTATATTTCCCTTACTCGACTGTTCTTACTGACTTGTAACTATTTTGTTTATTTTCAGCTATCAAACCAAAGAAAACTGCAACAAAAAGACCAGTCGAAGAAGAGAACGAACCAGCCACAAGGGTAACTTTTGCTCACTAAATTTTCCTGTGTTGTGTATAGTTATGCCTTCTAATACTTTAACTTTTTTCTTAGAGTTCTCGACGACCACCTCCTACTCCTTAAAAGAAGAAGTCTAAAAGGGCTACTGCCCAAGTTGTGCTCGAGTCGGATGACGACGATCACTCTCCACCTGAGGATCAAAAGACTAAGAAAAGGAAGCAACAACTTAGGATCAATGAGACTTTAAGTCAGCCTAAGGTAAAGGTAGCGAAGGTCTCTCAATCACCTACTATTCAAAGTGACTTAGAGTCTTCCCCTTAGGGTACATCGAAGGCAGCTTCGATTCAACTTGAAAGTGACAACTCCAGCCATAGAGTCAAAGAACTCAAGGTAATTGTAATTTCCCTTAAACTGTCCACTTTACTAGCCTTCTTTTGTTTCAACCTAATCTTATTTACTTGTCATTTCAGGATGGTGCAGGTACCTCGACCCAACCAATAGCCAAATCTCCTTCTCCAACTACTCTCCTTAACGCAGTTTCAGGGAAAGGTTCGATGGGTGAAATTAACAAACTTGTTACGAAAGAAGTCCCAACTTCGTCTGTATGGACCACCACTCAACAATCTCAGACAAGTGGCTCTGAGCATGAGGAGGATCATGACCAAGGCATTCTTGAAGAGGTGAATACAGAAACAACAGCTATGGATGAAGGCAATACCCTAGTTGAGAAATCTTCTGAAAATGACTCCCCAGTGGTCGAACCCTCAGGCAACAAAGACCCAAATGATGATGATTCGGACGCTGCTGTCCAAGATGATGAAATGGAAGAAGAAGAAGATGACCAATCGATGTTCCACCCTGAAGCTGGTATAAATGATGATGATGGCGATGGAGAAGACGATAATGATGATGAAGAAGATGATAAGGATGACAAAGATAAAGTTGAAAGTGAATCTATCAAAGAGCAGTCCCAAAAAGAAAACATTGTTGCTTCTAAAGTTGATGTAACTGCTGAGAGTACCAAACCTTCGACCGGAACAGCTGTAGCTCTTTTTGAAGAAGAACTTAATCTCCTAAAGGTAACCAATCCTCATGAATACCTGAAGATTGTCCTTGGCAAACGAGGGAGCTCTTCCGAGAGTAGCTTAAGTGCTTCGACAGCTTCTAGAGATCAACTTTCGAGCAAACCTGCCAATGAGGCGCTTATGAAGATAAAAGAAAAAATATTCAAAGGTAACCTCTTCAGACTTTTGGAATCGGATGTCACCGCCCCTCTTCAACTGAAGACTATTCTCAAACAGGTTGATCTTCAAACCGTCTCCCCTGAAACTGCAACCATTATCCTGGAGCTTGGTACCATGATCGACCAAGTCACCGCCAATCTTAAACAACTGCCTCAGATCAATGATGCACTTGATAGCAAGTCTGGAAGTGAGGCTGCTGCATGGACGGCTAGAAGATGAAAGAATAACACAATAAGGAGATCGAAGGCAATAAAGAAAATATTGCCAATTGGAAAAGACAAATCGAAGAACTGCAAGACAAGATCTCTAAGGTTGAGCAACATAATGCTTAACTGCTAGCTTCTGATGAATCTGAAGTGGTCAGAGAATTAAAACTTGCACTAGAGTTCCTCGACAAAGCTCTACGGTTGGAAGCAGAAGTTGCAACGCTTAAACTTGACAAAATCTCATGTGAGAAACGCCTTGAGCTTCACAGGTCGAAGTACCTCAAGATGAAGGGCGATCTTTCTTTTTAACTTGCAGTTTCTTTACCAATTTTGTCATATATTTGTTTTTAGTACAACATTTCTCAGTCCTTCGAGGCTTTTTGATGTAATGAATTGAGCCATTCTTGCAGCTATATACTAAGTTGACTTCGACCAATTTTTTCGCAATTAATCATAAACAATTTTCAATTCTTGAAGTACAGGTTTATATTTTTTCAAATATTTACCATTTACTTTCAAGATTCTTTTATCTTCATCTATCTCTTCAATCTCATAGGCACCTTTTGAAAAAACTTGTATGATTTGGAAAGGACCTTCCCACTTAGGAGACCATTTTCCCAAAGAACTATCCTTTCGATCCATAGGCAAAATTACTTTCCAAACCAATTCTCCAGGAGAAAAAGTCTTCACTTTAACCTTCTTATTGTAAGACTTTTCTACCCTTTTCTTTTTCCTTTTTAACAACTCTAAGGAAACAAGTCTTTCATCATCCAAATCCACTAACTCATCTAACATCATAATCCAATAGGATTCAGAAGGGATTTCATGATGCCTTTGGATCCTCGTTGATTGTAATTAGATTTCTATAGGTAAAACTGCATCGTGACCAAAAGTCAAACGAAAAGGAGTAGTGTTAGTTGCGTCTTGGGGAGAAGTTCAACATGCCCAGAGAACCTGGTCTAATGTCTTGTGCCAATTTCTCGGCTTCTTTCCCACATGTTTCTTGATCAACCCAATCACTGCCTTATTCGCTGCTTCCACTTGACCATTAGCCTGAGCATAGTAGGGTGTAGAAGTTAATAGCTTGAAACCCATCTCTTTAGCAAATTCCTGCATCTTCCGACCAGTAAAAACAGATCCCTGATCCGTTGTAATAGTTTCTAGGATTCCAAACCTATAGATGATGTGTTTCTTAATGAATTCGATCACCTCCTCCTGGTTAACATTTGCTAAAGGTATAGCTTCGATCCACTTCGTAAAGTAATCAATACCTACCAAAATGTACCTTTGATCTTTAGATGACGCTGGTCGAATCTCACCAACCAAATGCAAAGCCCAACCTCTAAAGGGCCATGGTTTCACTATGGAGTGTAGTTCGCTTGCAGGGACATGTTGTATATCTGCATGTACTTGGCACTCTTGACACCCTTTTACAAATTTGATACAATCTTTCAACATGGTAGGCCAATATATGCCCTGTCGAATTTCATTTTGTGGCCTACCTGATGTGCCCCATATGCCCCACCATGGACAGTCGAAAGGGTTAGGTATGCTTCTCATTCACTAAGGCATTTGAGCAAGACTCCTCCAGGAGTCTTTTTAAATAATTCATTACCCAAAATAACATAACTCAAAGCTCGATACCTGATTTTTTGCTCTGTGGATGCTGTTGGATTTTGCAAATACTCTACTATTGGCTTCCTCCAATCTTCGTCCGTCAAATTATCTACGGATAAGATTTCAAAATTTTCCTTATCAGCGTACCCTAGCTTTGTAACTTCCAAATCTGATGGGGATAATCTGGTTGACACAACTCTACCTCTGACTTCGATTGCATCTTGCAACTTTTCTTTCGAAATTTTGTACCCATAAGCAATTTGAGCCAAGTCATTGGCTACATGGTTCTCTAGTCAAAGTATGTGTCGAACACTCACCATCTCGAACTGTTTTAGTAATCTATTGACTATTACAAAGTACATGATGAGATTCTCTTTCACACACTTGTATTCCCTTGTAATCTGTTTGATGACTAACTCTGAATCTCCCATTATTTCGACTCGAGTTGCCCCCAGTTCCAACAAAGTTTCAAGTCTGGCTATTAAGGCTTCATATTCAGCCTCGTTGTTCGAGCAGAGACCTTCGACTTTGTATTTGAATTTTGTTGGGATTTTGTTAGGAGAAATAATCAAGACTCCTACGCCTACTCTATCTTTATGAATTGAGCCGTCGAAATATAATTTCCATGGTTCAAGCTCAAGATAATTCGACACGTTCTCGCTTATAAAGTGGTCGACAATAAAGTCTGCTACCACTTGTCCCTTAACGGCCTTTAAAGGTCTATACATTAGGGAGTATTCAATTAATGCCAATGCCCACTTACCAATTCGACTATGCAAAATAGGTTTAGATAACATATGCTTAACGATATCGAAATGAGATGAAACATAAACATCAACAGGCTTCATATAGTGCTTTAATTTTGTACAAGAAAAATACAAGCATAAACATAATTTCTCAACCATGCTATACCTAGTTTCTGCATCATTTAAAACCCTACTAAGGTAATAAATGGCTCTTTCGATGCCATTTTCATCCTCTTAAGCCAACATGCTCCCTAAGGTTTTGTCCGACGTAGATATGTACAATCTCATGCTTCTACTTCTACAAGGCAGGGCTAGTATTGAAGGGTGACTCAAATATTATTTGATTTCGTCGAAAGCTTCTTGTTGAACTTGCCCTCATTCAGATCCCTCCTTGTTCAATCAGAGTAGAGGTGAAATGGCTTGAGTCTTTCCGTTGAGATTTGAGATAAATCTTCTCAAGAAATTGATCTTTCCTTACAGCGACTGCAATTCCTTTTTTGTCGATGGCGTTTTCGCTTCCATAATGGCCTTGGTCTTATTTTGATTTATTTTGATTCCCTTTTATTTTGATTCCCTTTTTGTGGACTACAAAGCCTAAGAAGTCTCTCGCCTACACACAAAAAGCGCATTTGAGAGGGTTCATTTTAAGACCATGTTTTCGCATCCTTTCGAATGACTGTCAAAGATGGTCGATATGATTCTTCCCTAAAACAGACTTCACAACAATATCATCAATGTAAATATACATAAAAGTTTCTATGAAATCATGGAAGATTGTATTCATTGCTCTTTGATATGTTGCCCCAACATTTTTTAGGCCAAAAGGCATCACTACCCATTCGTAAGTGACTAGAGCCCCATGGCATCGAAACGCCGTCTTAGGGACATCATCCTCAGCAATAAATATCTGGTTATATCCAGAATACCCGTCGAGCATGCTGAGGTATTCATGGCCAGCGGCAGAGTCAACTAACATTTCCACCACAGGCATTGAGTATTCGTCCTTTGGGGTCGCAACATTCAAATCTCTGAAGTTTATGCAAACCCTCGAAGTCCCATTTTTTTATAACAGCCACAATGTTCGCAAGCCATTCGACATACCTGGTAGTTCAAATAAATCTGCAACGAAGAAGCCTTTCGACTTCCCCCTTGATCTTCGAGAGAATTGCTGGAGCACACCGCCTGGGATTTTGCTTGATCGGCTTCTTTCCAGCCTTGATTGGAAGCTTTAGTTCAACCAGCTCCCTGCTCAAACCAGGCATCTCATCGTAATCCCATGCAAAACAGTCTTTGAACTCCCTTAGCAATGGGATTACTTTGACTCTGAGTTGTGGACTAATGTTGGCACTGATGTAGGTTAGCCTTTTCACTGCCCCTCCTCCTAAGTCTATTTCTTTGAGTGGATCTTGCGCTAGCATTTTGATATTGGTTGCCAACGGATCCTTCTCGAAACCCAAAGGCTCATCATCATAGATGGCATCGAGCCTTTGTACTTCACTCTGAACCTGATAAGGTGGTTCTGGGTCGAAGTCCTTACTAGGACCTCCTTTATGTGAATCTTCATTGGCTTTGTCAGCCATATTTTTAACTTCAGCCTCTAAGGCCGCTTGCAATTTATTCTTGGTGATATAAGCCGAAATCTTTTTCATCACTTCGAGTTCAGACATCATCACTAAATTCACTTCCCCAACCTGTCGGGGTTATTCCAGGTACAGGGGTAGGGTATACAAAATCATCCTCACCCACAACTTCTCTATCCCATCTAAAGCCATTGACGGAATGCAGATGCAATGAGCAATATGCTTCATCGTCTGGGGTAAAAGCAAAATCAGTCAGATTGCATGGAGCAATATTGGCTAAATTCTTATCAAACTAGCGCCTGCCGAGATGGTTGATTGAGGCCTTGAAATACCCTTGATCAGCCTCAATATTCTCAACGATACCATCTGGCCTCCATATTGTAATCCTCTAGTGCATAAAAGATGGTACAGCTCCAATTCCATGTATCCATTCTCGTCCCAATAGCAAATTATAGTTTGCCTTTGTTTCGACCACCATAAAAACTGTAGGCCTGGTAACCGTTTCAATTGTCAGATCAACCTGTATAACACCAAGAGTGGTGCCAATTTTTCCTTCATAATTCGACATAACCATGTTGTGTGGTTTAGTGTCGGTATCGAATTTTCCAATCTTTCTCAGCATAAAGTGCGGAATCAAATTCAATGTAGTGTCGCAGTCAACCAAGATTTTATTCACCGGAACATTTTCAACTTTTCCGGTAATGAATAAAGGCTTCAAATGGCTTTTCATTACCTCATCTGGCCTTTCAACGAACGCATTCTGCTCTTCAACACAGCCATTGTTCATTATATAGTAGCACACTGGTTTGTGTGCTGCCATTTCAGTTTCTGTATAGGCATCAGCCTCTTCGACCTCCATGATTTGATCAAATTTTCTAGGCAACACTGATACCACATTCACAATGATGTCCAATGAGGCCTCTGAATCAGAATCGAAGTTATCCGTCATCATCTCGTCTTCCGCTATGGCTCGATCATGTTTCTCTTTGGCCTCTTTGCATTCGACAACTTTTGTCTTCCCCTTTCCGTTGCTTTCGGTAGGTAGGTTTGTACTTGATTCGGCCTTATCTTTCGATTCAGCCTCCCTTTGGGCTTTCCTCCTTCGCTGCTCCCTCCTCCACTGCGACCTTGACATGGGATTTTTTCCTTTGTAATTTTTAGAAATGTGGGCCAATTTGTTGGAGGATTGATATTCCTTGCGATAGGTAAGTGAAGAACCCCTGTTGACATCGAAATCTTTCCACTTTTGTTAACCTTTCTCCCTATTCTCATTTGGTTTTACCCACTTGCCGTTAGAAAGTTCAGCAAATGGTTTAAACGTAGCAGGCCTTGCCCCTGGCACTCTAGCCTTTGGCTGTTCCTGGTTCAACGCAGACCTCCTAGGGTCGAAACTCCGCGGGCCATGACGGGTTTTCTCCTCCCACCTTTGCTTGGCCTTTCGGACTCCTTCGAGATTCTGCGCTGCTTTTTTGTCGAATACAGTGCTACACCTGGGGCACAACATGACTTCAGACCTCTTCCTTTAACACCTGTGTATAAAGTCAATCAAATTCTCTTCCTCTTTTGGGAAGGCCAGCTTGTTGTACTCTTCCTGTCGGCGTTCATCACCGACTTCCATGGGTAGTTCCTGAGAAATCTCCACCATATTGACTTCCATTTTGACATCCTCAATGATGCCAAGCTTGCACAATTCCATCCGTAGGCCCTCAACAGCTTTATCCATCTGCACGAACCCGTCAGCGGTTTCTTTTGCTACCAACATCCACTGGGAATCCTCAGCAACTCCCTTGTCAACGCCTTCAGTGAACCCAACACCATAAGTAGTGTTGTTGGTGAATCTTTCGACAGTGTCGGTAGGAAAACTCCTTATGAATTCTTGGTCGAGATTTTCAGTAATCTTGACCATGACTACCTCATTGTTGAAATCATCAGTGATTTCGACCATGCTAACATCATTGTCGAGGCCTTCAGCAACCTCAATCATATGAACCTCAATTGGCTCTGTATAATGAGCATCAGCCACTTGTAGGGGATTTGAATTGATCTTCATCTGATTTTTGGACTTCTCTCCGAACTTTAGCCTTCCTTCTTGAATTGCGTTCAGCACAAGATCCCTGAAAAGAAAACATTGAGAAGTCTTATGGCCCAAGAAATTATGATATTTGCAAAATCTTCTCTTTTTCCTTTGTTCTAAAGGAGGCATTTTAGCACCAGGGGGCACTATCATTTGACCGTCCTTAACTAACAAACAAAAATTTCGTCACATTTAGTAACGTCGAAAGTATAAGTTTTCTTGGGGAATTTGTCATTTTTTTCTAGTTCGGCAGGATTTTTCCCATTCGAAGGGGCCAACAACTTACCAGAGTAAGGTAGGCCCTGTTTCAACTCAGCAAGATCGATCTCACCTTCGTCGAAACACACTGGCTCATTACAATATTTTTCATTTTCGTCAGCAACTTCGATGTAAGCCACCCTTTTTTTCTTATATGTCCTAGCCTTTTCTTCTTTTAGGCGTTCTAGTTGTCGAACTATATCAGCCATTTGAGCCATATCTCTTAGATATTGAGTATCTAATTTCTTTCTAATCGAATAATCTAGGCCTCCAGCGGCCATTTCGACTAACTCATGCTCTGGCACTTGCGTAAAGCATCTAGTTTGAGCAGTCAGAATCTATTCAAGTAATCATCTATTAGCTCAGTGAATTTACATTTTATACTAGCCAACTCTTTCAAACTAATCTTGGTTTGTCCCATATAGAACTACTCATGAAACAGTCGTTCCAACTGGGTCCAATTGTGAATCGAATTAGGTGGCAAAGTTGTAACCACGTGAAGGCATTCTTCGTCAAAGAACTTGGGAAGTATTTTATCCTAAGATTCTCATTATTCGCGATCTCTCCAACCTCTATTACATATCTGGCCACGTGTTCGATAGTGGATTCAGTGGTATCCCTAGAGAACTTAGTAAACTTAGGGACTTTCGTTCTAGAGGGTAATTCTGACTGGAGAATGTATTCCGACAATGGAGATGTATAATTTGGCCTACGCAGGCCAAAGTTTACCCCATTTTGAACCATAATCCTTTCGACCATGGCTGCCAAATTGTTATCTGCTGCCACTTCATTACGTCGAACTTGTTGTACGACGTTGTCAGCATCTTAGTTTCTATTCACCAAAACCACCCTTGGTTGCTCTCCTACAGGAATCTGAGGTTGAATCCTAGGGGGTTCGACTACTCCCTGATTTGGCACATTTGCCTGAGGTATAGTCCCTGGATTTTGTTGGTTCTGGTTAATAATGGGGTCCTCTTCAAACACTACCCCTTGCTTTCCTGCGATATACTCTCTCTGAGGGTGTCGATGAGGGTTCGGCACACCAAGGAAATCTGCAAGGCGCGTCATCTGCGCATCCATTTGCTGATTAGTCTGGGTAGTATTTTTAATTAGAGACTGAAAGATTTCCCCCATGGTTTGGGACATCATTTGGACCATTTGGTGGTTACTTTCATCCATTTGCTGCCTTAAATAGGCTGTCGTGGTATTCGTCAAGCCTGGCATTTGGGTTGAATATCCTATTCCTAAGGATTGACTATTTTGTCTCATATTAATCCCAGATCCTGATCCTTGTAAAGGTGATGTCATCATGGGTTCTGAATATACTGGGGGGCGTTTTGTAAATTTACCATCATCGACGTTGGCATCCCATAAGGCTGCTCTCGACCGTTTAAAGGCATTGAAAAACCTGGTGGCGGAAAATGTCGATATGTAGACGTTCCTATTGGTGGGGGAGTCACTGGGGGTCCCCTTAGCCCAATATAAGTTAAAATTGGTTCGGTATGGGAAATCTAATGTGTTGGTGTCGAACTTGCCATAGATGGCATAGTTTCAGATACAGACGCAGGAACCGTGGGTCCTTGATAAGTGCAAATTGTACTTATTTTGGCATATATGTTTTGTTGCACTTATTGATGCTTTGTGGTAAATATCGTGCGAATAAAACCCAATTTGTTTATAAATACGTTTACGATACGTTTTAGTGTATATATTGCGTATAGTGTAAATATCATTGAGTTTAATTGATTTTTTATTAATTGTTGCAGGTATCCAATAAAGGGTGTCTGACCATATTCATAAAGAGCATTGAATAAGCTTTCCAGCGCTTTAAACCGTGCGAAAAACGGAGGTACGATTCAAAAGTTACGAATAAAACAGTGTTGGAAAAATGTTGTGTTGTCAAATTCGCCAGGCAAATTTTAAATCCGCCGGGCGAATTTGTGAATTTCGCCGGGCGAGTCTGTGGCGAGTGAAATATGGGAATTTCCAGTGGTTGTTGTCTTGTGCTCGCGTCTTGCTCGCGTCTTGTTCGCCTGGCGAATTTTGGGGAATCCGCCTGGCGAATTTTCAATCCGCCGGGCGAATGTAGATATTTTTGCTTGGCGGTTTATGTATGCAGCTGGTGTGAGAGAAAAAGGGGAATCCGCCAGGCAAATTTTCAATCCGCCTGGCGAATTTGTCTGAACCAAAATTTTGTATTTAATTCATTTGAATTCATTTTTTGTATTGTTATGTTGTTTTGGGGGTGATTTTTGTCTCCAAACTTAATCAACCTCATTCTTTGATAGATTAGCTTAGAAAACAACTATGAAGCTTGCACACGGATGAACCGGGGTGGATTGATCGTCGACCGGCTCCGATAAACTGCGAGATGTTTGGTTCATTTCTTTTCTTCTTTGTGTTTTTCTTTATGGTTGGGTTGTGTATATGTATTTGCTGTAAACTCATGTATATTTGTCGCCCTTGGCGTTGTATAAAACTTGCTTTACAAATCTTTATTGGTGATTGTCTCTGATTTTTGCTTTATGCGTGGGGTTTGGGTTGCGTTAGACATAACCCTCACGAACTTCGATTAGGGATGATTATCTGTTAGTTTCTGGACTCTAGAGATAGATTTGGGAGCTAACAATCTTCAATAGGCGTCGAATCTTAATGTCTTCCGTGTTTCGAGGCTTCGCTCGCGAGAGTGACACGGTTGTTATCTCAACTTTGTGTTAGTCATAACCTGTGTTGTGAGCGATGCTGGGTGATATTGAGGAGTATTGTAGGTTGAGTATAACTGGTCGGTATGTTTAAGTTTGTGAGGAGTTGATTATGTGCATGCCTGATAAGTTTCTTGTTGCTGAAGAATGAATTTGTTTTATGTTTTAATGTTTACTTTTTCGCATTTATTCTTGTAAACCATTTAAACCCAAACTCATAAACGCGAGAGGCTGTCGAACGACATTCTTTCCCTCGAACCGATTTCTGTGGACACGACATAAATCCCGGAGGGAATTCTTTCCGAAAATAAATATTTTTGCTGCTTGCCCTATTCTGCATTCAACAAAATGGCGCCGTTGCCGGGGATTGGTTTTGATATTGAATCGCATTGCAATAGTTTCTTTGTTTTTGAGTTTTGTATATATTGTATATTTTCACTTGTTATACTGATACTTGTAGATTAACGTTTGTTCAAGTGTTTGGTTAAGATGCTTGCTTTTGGTTGCGCGGTGAGACATCACCATGGCATGAATGAAGGAAGTTTCTAATTAAGCACCGTAAAGGCATCGAGCTTACGACGTAAAACAAGCATGTTTTATAGTTTTTCTTTTCGAATGTTTTTGGTTGTTGTTTGCTCACATATTTTGATTGACTTATTTGAGGATGCTTTTGTGATTTTCCAAGTTGGTTCGTTTCAACTTGCGGATGTATAGTAATGATTTTGTTAAGTTTTGTACACGTCCGAGGTATGTATTTATCGCTTTCTATACTTTAGCATATTCATGATACTTAGACATTTTACAAACTTCCATGCCATCCATTCTTTTGTATACTTGTTCTATTGTGAATCACTTTAGTTCCCAACCTTTTTGTGAGGTGGCCTTCCATTGTTCATATATGTGCGGAGTACCAGCATTCTTGTTCTAACTGGATTTTATTATGTTGAATCTGTTGTTTATGTTGTGTATATGAATGCATGAAAAGGATCAAGGCAATTGTTTCATTTTGAGAACAACCACCTTAGCCAAATAGTCAATTCACCTTGTGAGTGTGTGAGAATTTGTAACCCCTTTGAGCTTTTTGATCCATGTTTCTATTTGAACTTAATGCTTGTCTATGAGTATTTAATTCACTTATTTTTGAATGGATTTTGTTTTTTCTTGGACCTCAACTTTGTGTTGTTGTATGGATTTTTTCCTTGCCTTAGAAAGTAGGGAGTATTCACATGATGGTGCGGTTGAATTCAAGTTGGGGAGAGGATGATTGTGTACTCATTGGTTGGATTCTATGCGGATTGAAAAAGAAAAGAAAAAAGAGAAACATATGACAAAGAAAAGAAAAGAAAAAAAAGTGAAAAAGGAAGAAAAAAGAAAAATCCTTGAAAAAGGAAATAAAAAGAGTTTCAATAATTGTGCTAAATAAGTATTGTGCGTTGTGTAACACTTGGGATTGTGGAAGAAGTTGATTGGAATATGGTGTTTGAGTCTTTGTGAGTTTTTCACTCCCTTAGGTTTAGACAAGTTTTTGTTTCAATTACCTTTAGAAATCGCCCCTTGTTTGTTTACCCGACCACGTTATAACCTTGAAAGTCCTTGTGATTCTTGCCTTTGTATGTTCAATATGAATTTGTGGATGTATGCATAATTTAGTCTTTTGTTTGCATGAGTGTTGTGTGAGTGTAATGTACCCCATTTTGTGTTTTTCATCTGCCGATGATTGTTTTTACTAGGTGTGATTCACTTTAGAACTAGTGTTGTTTTAGAACTTTTGGCATGATTTTTGTATTTTGCATTTGTTTCGTGATTATGTTGTCGTCATAGTTTAGTGGTAAGTATTTACTTTTTGTGTGTACCATTTTCATTTGAACCATTCATTCGTTTACGTTTTTCAAAACATGTTGATTCGTCTTTCTTTGGATATCGCTTTTACATTTTCAAGTTTGTTTTATTTTTGTTTGTGGACAAACAATTAGGTAAGTTGGGGAGAGTTTGATAAGTGCAAATTGTACCTATTTTGGTATATATGTTTTGTTGCACTTATTGATGCTTTGTGGTAAATATCGTGCGAATAAAACCCGATTTGTTTATAAATACGTTTACGATACGTTTTAGTGTATATATTGCGTATAGTGTAAATATCATTGAGTTTAATTGATTTTTTCTCAATTTTTGCAAGTATCCAATCAAGGGTGTCTGGCCATATTCATAAAGAGCATTGAATAAGCTTTCCAGCACTTCAAACTGTGCGAAAAACGGAGTTACGGTTCAAAAGTTACGAATAAAACAGTGTTGGAAAAATGCTGTGCTGTCAAATTCGCCAGGCAAATTTTAAATCCGCCGGGCGAATTTGTGAATTTCGTCAGGCGAGTCTGTGGCGAGTGAAATATGGGAAATTCCTGTGGTTTCTGTCTTGTGCTCGCGTCTTGTTCGCCTGGTGAATTTTGGGGAATCCGCCTGGCGAATTTTCAATCCGTCGGGCGAATGTAGATATTTTTGCTTGGCGGTTTATGTATGCAGCTGGTGTGAGAGAAAAAGGGGAATCCGCCAGGCCAATTTTCAATCCGCCTGGCGAATTTGTCTGAACCAGAATTTTGTATTTAATTTATTTGACTTCATTTTTTGTATTGTTATGTTGTTTTGGAGGTGATTTTTGTCTCCAAACTTCATCAACCTCATTCTTTGATAGATTAGCTTAGAAAACAACTATGAAGCTTGCACACGGATGAACCGGGGTGGATTGATCGTCGACCGGCTCCAACAAACTGCGAGATGTTTGGTTCATTTCTTTTCTTCTTTGTGTTTTTCTTTATGGTTGGGTTGTGTATATGTATTTGCTGTAAACTCATGTATATTTGTCGCCCATGGCGTTGTATAAAACTTGCTTTACAAATCTTTATTGGTGATTGTCTCTGATTTTTGCTTTATGCGCGGGGTTTGGGTTGCGTTAGACATAACCCTCACGAACTTCGATTAGGGATGATTATCTGTTAGTTTCTGGACTCTAGAGATAGATTTAGGAGCTAACAATCTTCAATAGGCATCGAATCTTAATGCCTTATGTGTTTCGAGGCTTCGCTCGCGAGAGTGACGAAGAGAGTGACACGGTTGTTATCTCAACTTTGCGTTAGACATAACCTGTGTTGTGAGCGATGCTAGGTGATATTGAGGAGTATTGTAGGTTGAGTATAACTGGTCGGTAAGTTTAAGTTTGTGAGGAGTTGATTATGTGCATGCCTGATAAGTTTCTTGTTGCTGAAGAATGAATTTGTTTTATGTTTTAATGTTTACTTTTCCGCATTTATTCTTGTAAACCATTTAAACCCAAACTCATAAACGCGAGAGACTGTCGAACGGCATTCTTTCCCTCGAACCGATTTCTGCGGACACGACATAAATCCCGGAGGGAATTCTTTCCGAAAATAAATATTTTTGCTGCTTGCCCTATTCTGCATTCAACAGTCCTCCAGTCGAAGACCCTGAGATTGGTTCTGCATTGACACCTGACATAGTTTGAGGATTCGAACTATTTGGCTTATTAGTACTTGCCATTTTCCTTGTATACTTTCTTTTTGGTCTCTCTTCGTTTGCGGTGACTACCATTCCACTTCTTAATAACATGCAACAAAGTACTTGACACAGAAAAGATAAGAAAAAACACAGAGTTATAAATTTCTTTTGGAAACGCAAGAAATTTTTTTAGCACTGTCCTACTGGGCGTGCCAATTTGTTTACTTGGAAAAATAGTAAACAACCTCTGGTCTATCACTTCTCTAAAAAAAATGAGTAACTTGCAGGATTGACCAAACTAAATTCTAGGACATGTGCTAATTGTTTTCTTGTGTAAATTTCTGGAAACTATTAAAAAAACTTCGACGACGTGCATAAGTAAAAAAAAGGTCTACTTCAAGACATGTAAAGTGACTAAAAGGTAGAAAAAGGCTTTGAAAAGGCTTTAAATCGAAAAGGCTGGTAAATGTAAAGGTTAACTTGCATGAAACGAAAAGAGATTTTAATGAAAGAAACTTATTAAATTGCATTGAATTGTAAAAGTGGTGTTACATCAACATACATTCTCACACGCTCTTTTCTCTACGCTGGTACTTTGAGCACACTGAGTTTTTGTATACAATTGAACACCCCCAAATCTATTGCTAAGACTTGCTATTTATAATGGTTAAAAATAACTACCCACTAACGGACTACTAATCAGGGCGAAACACACGGCGTCGCGCATGTCTTTACTTCTTGGATGAACGCCACATGTCCTCCTTCAAAATCGGATAGAAATTATTGTTCCCTCCTATTTTTGAATTTAAATCTTCACGTCGAATGGTGCTCCTTAGACTTGTGTTGAAGAACCCTTCCAAACTCTTAGAAATATTTCTAAGTCTTTTAAACCCTCTCTTCTCTGCAGAAGGATAACTTTCGACTAGATTTTCTGATAGCAATATTTTTGTCGAAGCCTCATAGAACTTCAGAAATTCTATCTCTTAGGAAAAAACTCTTAACCCAATATCAGGCGTCGAAATTAGGAGCTAACAGAAGGCAAGAGACTTTCTCTACTTTAAACAAATAGTTTAGTAGAAAAGGTAACTACTATACTTTGATACACAATCAGGAGTATAACAATTATGCAACAATCACAAAGATTCTCAACCTTTCTAAGATTTATAAGATAAGCTAAGATAATAAATCTTAAGATCTTATGCAATAAAAGTTACAAAAATAACAGCTCAGAGTTATGCCAAAGATCTTATAATGCGTTGTGATGTTGTAACCTTCCTTCAAGTCTCCGGCTTCCTTTTATAGAGGTAGAAAAAAGGTCATTTGAGGGTTTGAACAACAACAAACTTAGTGAAGAAGTATGCCAAGAGAGACGTTGGAGAGTTGCATCTGGATAAAAGTATTGTACATTGGATAATGACATTATTTAGAACACATTTCAAAGTACTAGGTATCTAACAAAAGGTAGAACAGACTAAAGAGGTCACATCACCATCCCTTGAGCCTTGCAAAACCAAACCCTAGTTGACTCTTCCTAGAAATCTGGTGCTTGACAAGTCTGGTCTGCTTTTGGTGCAGAGTACGGACCCAGAGGCACCTTTTGCCTTCAAAGTCTGAGCTATCGCCAGAGGCTAGAATAGTATACCGTAGTCTGATCCTTCAGATGTTGATAAACACTTTCAGAGTCACCTGATTCTGATCATCCAGATTCTGAGTAACATTGCTTCTCTACTATTGTTTTCAATAGGATTAATTTATGGTGAATTCTTAACTTGTGATCTTGCACACTTGAATATATGTTAGTATACCCATTTTTTCTCTAAATACTTTGTTATCATCAAAACCCAAGGGATATGAACAATCTTGTTCCAATAATTTCCCCCTTTTTGATGATGACAAACAAATGTATTTAAGGACAATGGTTGGACAGTTTTAACTAACTTGACAACATCAAATTCAGAGGTTTGTAAGATCCCATGAGTTTAATAGTCCATAAGTTGAGTTTTGTAAGCTCCCCCTGAGTTTAATAGTTCATAGGTTGAGTTTTGTAAGCTCCCCCTAAATTTTGTCCAAGTTAATTTAAACTTATCTTATTAAAAAATATGTTCAGAAGAAAGTATTACCAAAATAATTGAATAAATAAGGTTCAAGTAAAATAAAAGAATAAATAAAATACGTTTAACCTTCTTAAATACTTCCATGTATTTTCTTCCCCTTTTGTCATCAAGAAAAAGTGAGTTCAGACATGTCCGTGTAGAAGAGGACAAAAATATTTAATAATACAAACACATATATGGGAAAAAGTTAATTCTTATAAAACATAATATAAATAACCTTTACTCTTACCAATACAGAGAAACCGCTAAAATAGTTGAACTATTTCTATGTTTCTCAAGATGTCACATGTCATTCAAGAATATCAACCATCAGAAGTCATCATTGCAGGCATTAAATGATCGGATGTTCCATCTTCCCATTGCAACGTATAAGACACTCAATTTCCTCTATAAAAGCATATCATTAGAGACATACTTCTCATCTTTTAATCTGACTCTTCTTCTCTTCTAAGCATTATGAGTTCTCTAATCGAGAAGGCAACAGGTACCATTTCAGCGGAGGTCCTAGCACCACACTCTCAATAACCTGTGGAGAAAGCCCACCCAACTAGGTCAACCATTACACAGGATGCCTTATGGGTGAGGAGGCCAAAGAGGAACAAGAAGAAGCGGAAGAAGAAGAAGAAATAAGTTCCAAAGAGGACTTTCTTCTATGACTCTGACGAGGGAAGTGCAGAACAAGTGTATGGGTGGGAGGATTCCATTAGGGCTAGGGGTTATAGTTCATATGTTGATAAGATAATGTAATCCTTGAACTATGTAATCTTTCCATCAATGAATGAAAAAAATCCCTTTTATTGTAATGATATTGACCCTAAATGATTTTATTGTTATTTGAATGCATTTACACATCCAAGAAATTGCCAGAAACATAGCTCATCCAAAAGATAGCCAAGCAAAGACTATAACAAACATTTATCAAAAGAATAACAGTTCTCGGATAAATATGGCTTAATGTAAAAACATAAGCAAGCAAAAAACAAAGCCACAAGATAGATAAACCAAACAAAATGAATGAACAATAACAAATAGAGGAATATGTTAATTAATCACAAAAATGAGTTCATAAGACAAATAAGAAGAAAGGGTTCTAGAGCCTAAATCAAAGGTTTCTTCAACAAATCCAAAATAGCTCTAAGATTTGCACCCATGATGTCTTGTCTGACATCCATAGACTTTATTTGTTCGTCCATTTCCTTCTGTTTGTCAGCCAAAGCTTGTTGAGATGTAAAAAATGAAGCCGAGTTCTTCTATGAAACATTTTCCTAAAACAACGAGATGCAATAAACTCTAAAGTTGCATCCTTCAGATTATGAATAGATGATGCAACAAAAGTTTGAATAGAATCCCATTTAGTAGAGTATGCTACTGGGTCATAAACAAAAGACTTCTCAAGGACCAGATTCTGAATATTATCCAATAAGACATTTTTTATTACATCAAGGTTGGTTTAGATATATTGTGAGGTGGATGGATTATTTACATGTGAGGGTCCAGGTTTGGAGGATTGGTTTGAATGAACATATAGGTTTGGGGATATTTTAGGGTGGAGATAGTCAAAGGGAATTTGTTCAGTTTCACACGGTAGTTCAGATACAACTTCATCCTGAGGTTGACTCTAAACATGGGTAGGTTCTCTTTGAGGGCATGCAGAAGGTGAAGGTGGATATAGGTGATGGTTGAGGTGTTCTAGGTGGAGAGGTAAAAATTGGTTGGACAAAGGTTTCATGATCAGCTTCAAAAGTAGAACATGCTTGGTTAATAGGTTGGTCTTGAGGAGAAAAGGTTTTAATATGGATGGTTGGGATAAGGTTGACACGGACAATTTTATGGTCAAATGACTTTAGGCCAAAACTATAATCAAACTTGCTTCATCATGTACTGATTCAGGACTTGATGAAAAGGTTTTACCACTATAAATGTCTATATGAGGTCCAAACACAGTGTTGATGGGTGATGGTTTATCAAACATAGTATTAAGAGCTAACTGGTTCTGGTCTCCCATGGGTTCAGTAATGGGTGAGGAAGGATGTATATGAGAATGAACATGTGAGGGAATTGGTGAGGGGGTTGGTGATTTTCTGTTAAGGGTGGAGTAATAAAAAACATTTTCAGATAATATGTTCAGATTGATACCTTTTCCATAAGCATTTAGAGCTTCTGAAGTAGCGACATCTTCTAAGACAACTTTTTCATGAACAATAGGAGCTTTAGACACAAAGTCTTCAATCCAGCCATAACTTCTAGGACTTAAACCTCAACATATTCCATCCCACCAGCAATAGCAGCCTCTTGATTCCCATCATCAGTGAATTCTAAAAGCTTCATCGACTGATCCAACATCACATATTCTAAAATTTGAGCACACATTAGGCTAGGCCCAATTGTACTCTTATGAACAGAGGCATTTGCACTTTTTTTCTTTCTGATCAAGGATGCACCAACATCATCTTCTTATTCCTCTTCCAACTCAGACAGTTTCCTCAATCTCTTCTTCTTGTTAGGTGATTCTGAATTAACTGAGACAGAAGCAACTTTCTTGGGAGACTTTCCAATCTTAGTCTTGGAGGGAATTAACTTAGTAAATGCAATAACCTCCTCAATTTCCTTCTCAATATTCTTCTGATGAACAGATTTCTTCTTGGAGGGTTTATGTACATCTGAAGCCACCTGTTTCCCCTTATTAGAAGCCTTAAATACTTCAATAGGCTTGTCAGGAATGTTTTTGAGTCTGATTAATTTTCCTTCCTTAAAAGATTGTTCAATGAAGTTCTTGATTACTTCATGATTATCCATCCTGGTAATGACATGATAATCTTCAAGATAATCAGGAGTGGTACATTTGACAAAGAAATGTACCTTCGAAGCCACAACATCTCCTTTCTTCATAAGCTTCATATTTCCAAGCACAAAAGCAGAAAAAACATTTCCATATATTTCCTTCAGATCCCCTTTGCCAGGCAAGTTTTTCAGGGCATTAATTAGACGTCCCTGAAAGAACAATTCTAACAAAATCTTACATAAGGCATAATATTCTTGCGAAGCTTTGCGCTGTCTTTGATTGCTTCATAAAGATGATGGAAAATGTAGGTAGACAGATTTATCTTATCTTCATTCTTCAAGTAGAAAATGAAGTGCTTATGATCCCAAGAAATCTGATCAGTGCTTCCTTCTTTAGGAATCAGATAACTAATTAAGATTTTAAATAGAAGCCTGAATTCCTTCTTCATGTTTTTGAGCTTTCCAAAGTCAGAGAAACCAAGTTTATCAGCATTCTCAAACAATTAACTCTTGACTGCCTCAACTTCAGGACTTTTGTCTTTGGTACCCACAATAAACCTTCAAGAGTTTTGAGCTCTCAAAAGTTTAGCAATAGTCTTCTAAGTGATGACGACATCAACACCCATCATAGTATACCTGATTTCCACTTCATCAAAGTTCTTCAATTCCTACTTCTTCTCTCTTCTTCCCCTTAAAAGAATTTTTCTTCTCCACCATAAGTCTAAGTTCCTCAGATGCAACAAGTTCATCAAACATTTCTGCCCTAACCCAAAAATTCTTCACAGGATAAGGATATGTTGGTCCATTTAGCATTTCAAAGATAAGAGACCACTCTTGAGCTCTATAGAAGCTTCAAAGATCATACCCATTTTGATTGAACAACTCAAAATCAATAATCTCTTCCACTAATAGCTTTAGGTCATCTTGATTCAAATCCATGGACTTCGGCTTGATGGTCATACTTTTTCCAGCGTCGACATTCATGTCTGCATGTTGAGCATTGGATGAGGACGCCATTGCTGAGAGAAGTTTTTAGGGTTTCTAGGGTTTACTTTTTTTGAAAAATATGCTTTTCAGAGAAGGTTAGAGAAAGCAAAGTCTAGGTAGTGAAAAGTAAAGTGTGTGCTTCTGATATAACTGAGTGTTTTGAGTGAAAAAGGAATTTCAAATAGAACACAACATAAATGCAAAAAGAAACAGACAATAAAGAAGTAAATGCAGACCACTAAGAACAAATGATTTTTTGCTCAACAGTTATAATCCACATGTCAAAAGACGTTTCAAATTTATGACTTGTAAGAGGATAGATTCCAGAGGCAGTTGCCAAAGGATGTCCACTTGTATGCATATCAGAGGCAGTTAATATTATTCATAGTATCAGAGACTGAGATACTTTAGAGGCTATATATTCATCAGAAGCTGACTCTGAGCTTTCTGATCAAGGTAGCTTCTGAACATCACCAGACTCTGATATGAAATAAGATTTTATGGCCAATTGATAGAAGTAGACTTATCACAATAAAGTGTAATTCTTCTTTCATAAATATGAAGATCTTTTGACAAACATTAGCAAATGTTAGGATTAGAAACTATCTAATAAAAACAAAGATAATCATACCTCACTTTTAGCAGTATCAGGTTTTGAGATTTTCCAAGGGGAACATTCTTGTTCCAACAATGCTCTTCTGATCACCACCAGAAGTCTTCTCAGACTTCTAAAGACAACTGGATAACTTCAGAGATAAAACCACAAGTCTGAAGCACCAGTTCAACATAGGAGGGCTTCAGTCTTCCTAGTACTCGTGATCTTGTCTTTCTGGTTTCTTCAGGATTCCATATCTCATTCCTCTTTCAGAGTTAGGATTTGCAATGCATGCCTTCTTCTTTTTGAAGGTTGTTGCTTTATTCTTTCCTATAAGCACATCTTCAACAAAAACAATCTCATTCTTTGGTACCCATACTCTTATGGGTCCTATGAGGTTAGTTTTGTAGTTTATCTTCTTGCTTTGTACCTTAGCCTTATAGTAAGGTTTAAACTCATTCCTGGCACTTTGTATATGATAAGTTTTGATCTTAACTTCTAAATATCTTGAAACCTTAGATACAACAGTCTTAGGTTCTGAGTTCTTCAAAGTCTTAGACTTGAGGGTCTTAGGTCCTAATTTACTTAGAACCTTTGACTCTTGAGTCTGAGATCTTGATTGCTTTAGAACCTGCGAGTTATCTACCATACGCTCTAATTGATTCATAATTTTAACATTTTCAACAGTAGGCGTAAAGTAAGCATTCAACCTCTTTTGAGCAGCGCTTGAAGAAGAAGAGTCTGATGGTTTTACCAAAACATTATACCTAGGATATTAAGGTTTTTAATGGTATCCAAGACCTTCTCATTTGCTATTACTTACTCGATAGATTATGGAAGCAAGTTTGGTTCTTTCAACCCAAATATAATGACATTTTAAAGAGCTAATTCATTTTATCCAGAGGTTTGTCACACATGTTTTGTGCTAAAGAAATTTGATATTTATCAAGTTTTTCAATTTTTTCTTTTGGAATTTTTGCTCATCTTTTAAAAGATCATGTTGCTTTGTTAGCATCTTTACATGTCTGGCTTTCCACTGACATATTTCCATAAAATCATGACAAAGAGTACCCAAATTAGATATAGAGAGTTTGGAAAGTACCTGATCAGTGTCTTCTAATTATGAGTCTGAACCAACTTCAGATTCTGAATCTGAAAAGGTTGAAGCCAACAAGGCAAGGTTGGATTTTTCATCTTCTCCTTCATTGTCAAGCTCTTCCCATGTTTCCATGAGACTCTTCTTGAACTTGCCTTTGAAGTTGTTCTTCTGGAAGTTTTCCTTCCTTCTTTTGTCTTTGTGGAGATCAGGACATTCAATAATGAAGTGACCAGGTTTCTTGCAGTTGTAATAGCCATTCTGATCTTTACTCCCAGAACCTGACCCTTTGAAGCCATCACTCTTACCAGAGAATCTGTTCTTCTTTTTTTCCAGTTGTTAAAATATTTTGATGATAAAAGCTAGTTCATCATCATCAAATTCTTCATCAGATGCTTCATCATGAGTGGCTTCTTTGAGTTTTTGAGTTAGAGAAGATTTCTCAAATCTCTTAAAAGAATTTAAAGCCAAGGTTTTAACTTGCTTTTTAGGCTCATCTCCATTTAACTTCATTTCATGACTTTGGATATTATTAACAAGACTCTCAAGACTTGGAGTGTTTAAGTCTTTTAGCTTCTTGAATAGCAGTTACTTTGGGTATGTATCTGGTAGGAAGACTCCTAAGAATCTTCTTGACATGATCCAAAATAGTATAGCTCTTGTTCAAGACCTGAAGTCCAGACATAAGAACTTGAAATCTTGAGAACATGGATTCATTGTTTTCATCCTCTTTCATTCTGAACAGCTCATATTATTGAACTAGAAGATTAGTTTTGGCTTCTTGCACCTATTGATTATCTTCATATGTTGCCCATAAATATTTAAAGATAGTTTTAGCAGTAGACTTATCTATAATCTTTATATACTCAGAATGAGGCAAGGCATCAACAAGAATGCCTCTCACTCTATGATGTTTTCTATAAATCTTTTTCTGATCAGTAGTGAGAGACTTCCTATCAGAACACATTCCAACACCATTGACCTGAAAGTCAATGCCATCTTCTAAAATGTCACACATCTCATCATCCAGACCAATGATATTAGTGTATATCTTGCTCTTCCACCATTCAAATTAGTGGAGTCACCATTGAATGTTTGTGGTCTAGCAATATAATTATTTTGCCCGGATGTACTTTAATTGTGGTTGTTGCTGCCACGAGGCAAATCTACATCACTTGGGATTTGGTTGGTCCCCTTTCACTTTTGATTACGTGGTAGTGATGATTAGGATAAAAAAAAAATATTTTTAATTACATGGTATTGATGACTAGATTATTTTTATTATTTATTATTATTATTATTATTATTATTATTATTTAATATTAATTAATTAATTAATTAATATTTTATTTATTAATTTTTGTTTAGTAGAATTTTATTTATTAATTATTCAAGGCAAATTTTAAAATAATAAATTTTTGGGCTTATATACAAACTGTGTAAAGCCCATCCACACAAGCCCACAAGTCTTTACTAGCTTAGTTTGTCTAATTTATATCAACACTAAAGTTCTCATTGCAAAAAACGACGTGGGACTATATATACTTCATGGCTATATACTTCACAAACTTTAAAACTTTCAAGTTTATACACTTAACTCCCTTCGTACATCTATAACCATTTTATTTTTATTTTATTTTTAGTTGTTGCATCTATAACCATTTTATTTCCCAAATAAAACATTCAGGTTTACTCTAATACTAATACTAATACTACTTGACTCTATCTAACCATCAAAATGGTAATACTTAATGATTATATTTAGAGTTTGAATACAAAATAGTAATAGCCTGCAAACATAATGTAATACCCCGTATTTTTATTTTGCTCTGGATAATATTAGTTCTGATCAACTGGGTTCCGGTGTACTCTGAAAAATTATTAGTAATGATAATTTGAGAAACTGATGAATTCAGAGCAGATCAAATTAATATTATCTGACTCTGAGATGCTAGCATTTGATGCTATAGAGGTATATTGGACATTCAAGTTAGTGTTACTAACTAAATGATATCTCTACATATCGGTTCATTTCCTTTCCTCTTCATTTTGGAAAAAGATAGAAAGAAGTAGAGAGAAGAAGGAGCAAGAAGAGAAAAAAAGAAAGAAACCTAGAAGAAGAAGAAAGCTTGGATATTCATCATCTCTTCTTCAAATCATCTCTTAATCTTCATCATCATCTTGTTTAGAGGTGGGTTCTAGTTAGAACTTGAGTTTTAGAAATTTTGAAAATGCTAGAGTTTAGGTTAGAAATGTTGGATTGTGAATGATAATACGAAATCGATGTTTCTAACGATTAAAAATATGGAAATAGTCGGGTAATGTAGTCGGGTTATGTGTATATTGAACCTAATATGCTTGCTTTGATGTTTCTAATAGTTTGGATGGGTTTCCATTGGTATTTATGCTGAAAATAGCAGTTTTTTGATTTCTAACTCAATGGTAACCGGTTACCCATCATTGAGTAACCGGTTACATGCAGGAAAAGTTGAGTTTTGTGGGAAAAATGAACTGAGTAACCGGTTACCCAATTGTGCCTCTAAACGTGAATTCAGTTCTGTTTTGGAAATTTGGCTTGAGTAACCGGTTACTCATTCTAAGGTAACCGGTTACCACTGTTAGTTGATGAAAAATATTTTTTGAAAAATCATAACTTTTGAACCGTGATTCCGATCGAAGCGTTCTTGGTATCGCGGAAAGCTGTGGAAATATTCTATACAATGAAAGTGAAAAATATCGGTTTTGTTATCCGATTAAATAATCGGAGGAAACCCCGAGAATATATTAATTTTATGAATTGAATTACTATGTGCAATTTTGTTATACTATCGTATTGTGTTACATTTAACCCCTTATTGTGAAACGAAATTGAGTGATAGTATGTTTAAAATGAATTAGGAAGAGTGAGGAAACTTTACCCCAAAAACAAAATGGTATAATTCTAGGTTGTGACTAGAATAGTGATAGAGAACCTAGATGGCGATGCTCGTGCATTCGATGTAGAAAGGTGCATCTGTGACGAGTATTGGTCTAGGAGAGAGTGAAACACTAGTATGGAACATGTGTGGACCATTGTGATTATGATAAAAGGAAAAAGAGGCCTTAAGGCGAATGTGGCCTTGTGATTGTCGAATATAATCACGTTTGTGTGTGTGAGATCACGTAATCGTAACCATTTCCCTTGAGTTGCAGTTTCATGAGTCTCGAGCTCCTCTGAAACGTATGCATAATTAATTGGCAGGTTTGATTCCCGCATGTAGTATGAATGGAGCCTATATGGTAAAGAGACTTGTGATGGTTAACAGACCATGAGAAGTGAAGATTCACGGCTAACAGGCCGATGATCCCGAACCCATTTCGTATGCCAAGTAACTACAAGGATCCATGACTCGGGTCGACTTCTAGACGTAGAAGCGGACGGGAAAAGGGGATGCCTTGGTAAGGTTATCGATTGGTGATATTTTAAGTTGGTGAACTCATGAACATGTTTCCATATAGTGTGAGATTGAGAACTCAAGGTCATTTCCCTTCCCCTTGACTTGAGCTAGGATTGGTAGAACCTTGTAAAGCCGAGAGAATCTATAAGATATGGAACTCACTGGGATTTAATATCTCACCCCATGTTGTTGATTATATTACAAGTTCCGCGAAGGGTAAAGATAAGGCCGTTTGATTATCCTTATTTATCTCGGCTTTTGGGATGGCATGGCTTCCGTTTGTGGAGTTTTATTTTGAGATCGCTTGTTGATCTAGTTCTTAGAGCATTGGAACATCTTGTATATATTATGCCATAGATTTTTTTTTGGTATGTTGTATTGGGCATGTAATGTATACAATGTGTTAACTAGGAACTTATGGTATTTCAGTACCAAGACTTGGATTCATGTATAAATTATATGCTTTTATGTATGTGATTATATATGGGTGTTATAGTTGGTATCAGAGCTGGTTGTATCCTCGACCTAGCCATGAAATAGTATAAGTATTTCTTTCCGTTTCATATGCGTTATGTCGCCATTGGTCTTAAGTGTTATATTTATGGCATTGAGCCTGATCAACTTAATTCTATCTGTATGACCTTTAGGAACATGGATGACGGACGCAGAAGCAAACGTGGTTGACCCAGAACTACTCCTGTTTGGACGAATCCGCCAGGCGGTGACGAGTATGTCCCATGGCCTCAGTTTTTACAATAGATTCAGTAGCAGGAGAACCAGTTCATGCAGCAGATGGTACAACAAATGAATGGGGATCTTTATCCTCCAGTGGTTGTTCCATATGTTGTAGGTGGAAGTTTTCGGGATTTCATCCTTATGAATCCTCCAGAATTTCATGGCGGATTAGATCCTGTGAAAGCCCGTGAATGGATAGCTGACATGGAGAGAATTTTCCTGATAGTTAATTGTAGTGAAGAGAACAAGGTGGTGTTCGCTTCTCACTCGTTGAAGGGTTCTGCCATGAGGTGGTGGGAGAGTGCCTCAGCCCTAATGACTATCCAAGAGGTGCCTAGGGTCTGGGAGCAATTTAAGATTACTTTTATGGAGAATTATTTCCCTAGTTCCTTGAGGACCCAGAAAGAATTTGATTTCCAACATTTGAGACAAGGTACTTTGACTATGGCTGCTTATGCTGAGAAGTTTGAGATTATGGCTGCTTACTCTAGGCAGGCCGTGTATGCTCCAGATGAGAGGTGGAAGATTGACCAATTTCTTTTTGGTTTGAAGGCTGAGATTTCTCATAGTGTGTCTCAAAGAGAGTTTACTAGTTATGCTGAATTGCTAAGGTAATGTTATGTGGCAGAGAATAGTTTAAAGAAAGTTCAAGCAGAGGGGGATTTGAATAGGTCGAATCAGAATGATCGTGGGAGATCAAATCAATAGTTTAGGCCTAGACAACAAGCTTTCAAAGGGAAGCAAGTTCGGAATTCTAGGACTAGTGTACCTCCTATGTGTCGTACTTGTGGCAAGAATCATCAGTGTAGATGTGGTTTTGAAGAATGAGGTGCTACCAGTGTTAGAAAGTGGGTCATATGGCGAGGGATTGTCCTCAAAGAAGGAACCAGACGCAAGGAAAGAGTCCCGATCGAGTTTATACATTGGATGCAAGGAAGACCAAGGGTGACAACTCTTTGATTGCTGGTACGTGTTTCGTTAATGGGAATCCTTATTTTGTATTATTTGATTGTGGAGTAACACACTCTTTTATGTCAATGCAATGTATGAAGCGACTTGGGTTGCAAGCTATTCCGTTGTCTCCACCCATGGTGGTTACTACTGCCATTGACGAGATAGTTGAAACACCTTTAATGTGTGAAAACTGTGTATTATCTGTGGATGGAAGAGTTTTTTAGATTGATCTCATTTGTTTACCACTTAAGAAAGTAGATGTTGTTTTGGGAATGGATTGGATTTCTGCTAATTCGGTATTTATTGGTTGTGAAGAAAAGCTAATCATCATTCCATCTGTTGAAGCTACTCCGAAAGATGTGTTAACTACCATTTTAGAAGGTATGGTTGGAATAATAAATTTCTTGTTTAAGAAGGAAAAATATGTTCTTTTGGTTCTCACTAAGGAGGAGAGTAGCGACCTTCAAGTTCTGAATATCTCTGTAGTCTGCGAGTTTTCCAAAGTTTTCCCCGAGAATATCACTTCTCTTCCTCCGGAAAGGGGAGTGGAATTCTCTATTGACCCGATACCGGGAACAGTTCCTATATCCGTTTCTCCATATCGGATGGCACCACTTGAGTTAAGAGAATTGAAGGATCAATTGGAAGAGTTAATGGCTAAACATTTTGTTCAACCCAGTGTTTCGCCCTGGGGAGCTCCAGTGTTATTGGTAAAGAAGAAAGATGATGGAATGCGGTTATGTATTAATTACCGACAGTTGAATAAAGTCACCTCAAAGATTGATTTATGATCGGGTTATCATCAGATCCGTGTGAAGAGTTCAAATGTATCAAAGACCGCGTTTAGAACCCGTTATGGTCATTATGAATTCTTAGTAATGCCTTTCGGTGTGATGAATGCTCCGGCAGTTTTTATGGATTATATGAATCGGATATTTCAACCTTACTTGGACCAATTTGTAGTGATCTTTATTTATGACATTCTTATTTATTCTCGTACTTCTCAAGAGCACGGGGAACATCTAAGAATCATCATATCGATCTTACAAGAGAGACAACTTTTTGCCAAGCTAAGTAAGTGTGAGTTTTGGATGTCGGAGGTTAGTTTTCTCGGTCATGTCATATCTCAAGGAGGTGTGGCGGTAGATCCATAAAAAGTGGAAGCGGTGATTAATTGGGAGAGACCAAAGAACGTTTCTGAAGTTAGAAGTTTCTTGGGAGTGGTAGGTTATCATAGAAGGTTTATCAAGGGCTTTTCTCAATTGGCCCTACCAATGACTAAACTTACTTGAAAGGATTGTCCTTATGAGTGGCATTCAGCTTGTGAACGAAGTTTTATGAGTTTGAAGGAAAGATTGATGACCGCTCCGGTGTTGATCATTCCTGATCCTAGCAAGTCATATGAGGTATTTTGTGATGCATCAAAGATGGGATTAAGAGGTGTATTAATGCAAGAGAGTCACGTGGTAGCTTATGCCTCCCAACAATTAAAAGTTCACGAAAATAATTATCCAACACACGATTTGGAATTGGAGGCAGTTGTATTTACACTGAAAGTGTGGCGTCATTATTTGTACGGGGTACATTTTGAGATGTTCAGCAACCACAAGAGTTTAAAGTATCTATTTGACCAAAAATAGTTGAACATGCGTCAAAGGAGATGGATGAAATATTTGAAGGATTATGACTTGGAACTAAAGTACCGTCCGGGGAAAGTGAATAAAGTGGCAGATGCATTAAGCCGAAAAGTGTTGCATAATGCCGAGTTGATGATGTTAGAGTATGCCTTATTGGAAAAGTTTAGAGATCTTAATCTTCAATTTATTTAGACTCCTAATGGTGTGATTATGGGAAATTTGAATGTCAATTCTACTATTAGAGAGGAGATTCAACGAGGACAAGTGTTGGATGAGAAGTTACAAGAAGTGTTAGTTCAACCGGGTTTCGTGCGAGCTACTGATGGAATCATCCTGTTTAACCAAAGTATTTGTGTTTCGGATGATGCAGTGTTGAAAAGAAGAATTTTGGAGGAAGCGCATAAGGGTACTTTTACTATACATCCTGGTTCTTCGAAGATGTATCAAGACTTAAAGAGGGACTATTGGTGGTCCAGTATGAAAAGAGATATTGCGGTGTATGTATCGGAGTGTGCGGTATGCCAACAAGTAAAGATTGAGCACCAAAGGTCGGGTGGCTTATTACAACCGTTAGAAATTCCAGTGTGGAAGTGGGATAGTATTTCTATGGACTTTGCAATTGGATTACCCCATACGCAAAGTGGTTATGATTCTATTTGGGTGATTGTGGATCGGTTGATGAAGTCTGCGCATTTCTTAGCCGTAAAAACTACCTACAAGGCAAGTTATCTTGCAAGGTTGTTTATTTCGGAAATTGTGAGGTTGCATGGTATTCCCTCTATTATTGTTTCGAATAAAGATCCAAAATTTATTTCTAGATTTTGGAGGGCTTTCCAACAAGCTATGGGAACAAGGTTGTGTTTGAGTACGTCGAATCATCCTTAAACGGATGGTTAGACGGAACAGACGATAAAAACGATGGAAGATATGTTGAGGGCATGTGTGCTTGGAAGTAGAGGAAATTGGATAGAACTGTTAGCGTTGATTGAGTTTTCGTACAACAATAGTTATCATGCAAGTATTGGTATGGCTTCTTATGAGGCATTGTATGGAAGGAAATGTAGGACACCTTTGTGTTGGATGGAAATTGGCGAAGATAGAATTTTGGGACCCAAAATTATTCAAGAGACTATAGATAAGATTAGAAGGATCCGCGATAAAGTTAAACAAGCGCAAGATCGTCAGAAGAGTTATGTGGATAACCGTAGAAGACCTTTAGAATTCAATGAAGGTGATCACGTGTTTTTGAAGGTTACTCCGAGATTGAGGTTGAAAGGACCGTTTAAGTCGTGAAAGTTAAGTCCGAGATACATAGGACCGTATCAAATTTTAGAAAGGATTTGTGAAGTAGCTTAAAGATTAGCCTTACCGCCTTCTCTGTCTGAAATGCATGATGTTTTTCATGTATCTCAACTACGGAAGTTTGTTCCAGATCCTCTTCAGCCAATTCTACCAGATACAATTAAGATAGAAACAGATTTAACGTTTGAACCTCAACCAAGCTGTATCACAGGAAGAGAAACTAAGGTACTAAGGAATAAATAGATTCTTCTTGTGAAAGTTCAGTCGGATGAGACGCATCCGGGTGATGCAACTTGGGAACTAGAATCAGAGATGCTAGATGCTTACCCTCACCTTTTCAGGTAATCTTTAAATTCGAGGACGAATTTCTATTTAAGCAGGGGAGGATGTAGTACCCTATATTTTTATTTTTCTCTGGTTAATATTGAAATTTTGGTTAAGCAAATCACGAAGATGTCAGACAGGATGTCGCGACACTTGATCTCTGCTTCTCACAAGGATCTAAGAAAGAACAAAGATTAACTGCAGAATGTAAAGAACACACAGAAATTTTTAACCCAGTTCGGTGATCAACAACACCTACGTCTGGGGGCTACCAAGCTAGGAATGAAATCACTAAGTATAATTGGTTCTAAGCTAAACTCCAACGTTTACAACTTAGCACCTAGAAACTACCCTTCCTAGATTTCTACCTAAGGCACTCCTAGGTAAGAGACTCTTCTCAATTCCCTTTCAATCACAGCAGTGACTGAAAAATATTATAACTCAATAAACAGTCCTTCTCAAGTATTCACACAATACACGAGAGGCTCACACAAGTACAAACCCCAGTACTTCTAAAACAACTGCAATAATCAACTAACAAACTAGGTTAACTCCAACCTATTTATATTGCAAACCACATCTGGACTTGGGCTTCCAAAATCGCATCAATTCTCCTCCTCAGAATTTGCGACCTAATCCTTTCTTCAATCCCAAGTTTCCAAAAATGTCTCCTTACAAGGAAACTGCATATTCCATTTAGAATCAGAAACTCTGATTCCACAATAATAGATGCCACCTTGAATTAAGTCATATTCCAAACACACCTGGCACACCTGTTATACAAAAGAACAGTAACAGGCAAAGATGTTGAATCCACCTGATAGGACATCTTGTCAAACATCTTATCCTGCAGTTAGTTCAACATGTTAGGACATCTTGTCCAACATCTTTCTGCTAAGTTAGTTTTACCAAAATTAATGCCAACCTCAAAAGCAGGGACTCAACAATCTCCCCCTTTGGCAGATTTTGGCTAAAACTAACTTTCATTGTCCTGCAGAAACATATCAGGGAGACCGCCATCAGAGTAGCAGCAGAATCATAACATGGACATGTCTCCCCCTCAATCAGTTCAGATCTACTCCCCTCAGTGGTTAGTAGACAACCAGCAGTGGTTAGTGATGTTAGTAATTCTCCCCCTTTTTAGCCACAATATGACAAAGGTATAAGGACTAACTCAAAAACCAATAAAACAGATCAAAGTAGTTTAAATTACACACCCAATAGAATTAAAGAAATATCCTGGGCATTTAGCCCTTACACAACCAAAAGCAAAAAAAAAACACAAAGTAAGAAAGAGTACTGAAAAACTCTCCCAATGTGGTAGGAATACATATTCAGAGATTAGAATACCATTCCCACAACCAGTTGACAGTTATGCCTCATTAGATAGGAAAACTCCAAGCTTGCGTCTTAATGTCTCAAATTGATTTGCATCCAAAGCTTTAGTAAAAATGTCTGCAAGTTGATTTTCAGTGGCCACATGCTCCAGAGTGATGACTTTATCTTCCACAAGGTCTCGAATGAAGTGATGCCTGATGTCAATGTGTTTAGTTTGGCTGTGCTGGATGGGATTCTTAGAGATATTTATTGCACTCAAGTTGTCACAGAAGAGTGTCATAACATCTTGTGGAACATTGTATTCAGTCAGCATTTGTTTCATCCACATCGTTTAAGAGCAGCTACTCCCTGCTGCAATGTATTCGGCTTCAGCAGTAGACAAAGAGACACATTTTTGCTTTTTGCTGAACCAGGAAATTAAATTGTTTCCTAAGAAAAAGCATCCACCAGAGGTACTTATTCTATCATCTGCATTTCCAGCCCAATCAACATCACAGTATCCTATTAATACAGAGTAAGAGTTGTGTGTTTAGAGTAGACCATAGTTACATGTTCCATTCACATACTTCAGAATCCTCTTGACCTGATTAATATGGCTGGCTTTGGGTTTATCCTGATACCTTGCATAGACTCCTACTGAGAATGTTATATCATGTCTACTAGCTGTAAGGTATAGGAGACTTCCAATCATGCTTCTCTAGAGACTCTGATCAACACTTACACCATTTTCATCTCTTATCAACTTTAGGTGTGTGGGGGCAGGAGTCCTCTTGTGCTTTGCATTTTCCAAGCCAAACTTATTAACAATATTCTTGGCATATTTCCCTTGACAGAGAAAAATAGAATCTTCCATTTGTTTGACTTGGAGACCAAGGAAGTAGGTTAATTTTCCGACTAAACGCATTTCAAATTCATACTGCATTTGCTTAACAAAATGCTGAACCATCTCTTCAGACATTCCTCCAAAAACAATGTCATCAACGTAGATTTGTGATATCACGAGGTTACCTTCCCTTTCTCTGACGAAGAGAGTTTTATCAATTCCTCCCTTTTTGTAGCCATTTGTAACAAGGAACTTAGTCAGCCTTTCATACCAGGCCCTTGGAGCTTATATAAGGCTTTCTTCAGCTTGTAAACATGATCTGGAAATGTTGGATCAACAAAGCCTTTGGGTTGTTCTACATAGACCTCTTCACTAAGATATCCGCTCAAAAAGGAACTTTTAACATCCATTTGGAAGAGTTTAAACTTCAGAAGGCAGGCTATTCCAAGGAGCGGTCGTACAGATTCCAGTCT
Source organism: Lathyrus tuberosus (assembly GCA_022829125.1). Lineage (NCBI taxonomy): Eukaryota > Viridiplantae > Streptophyta > Magnoliopsida > Fabales > Fabaceae > Lathyrus > Lathyrus tuberosus. Next base: position 9,424,064 of record JALAZF010000123.1, on the reverse strand, counting down.
AGCCACAGGAGCAAAAGTCTCATCAAAATCCACTCCTTCTATCTGGGTGTATCCCTGTGCAACGAGTCTGGCCTTGTTTCTTGTGACAACTCCATGTTCATCAAACTAGTTCTTAAATACCCACTTAGTGCCGATCACATTTGATCCTTCTGGTCTGGGTACAAGATCCCAAACATCATGTCTCTTGAACTGTCCAAGCTCTTTTTGCATCACATTAATCCAAAATTCATCTGTCAAGGCTTCCTTGACATTTTTTGGTTCCATCTTAGACACAAAACAGACACTCGCCACCACATCCCTTGATCTAGTCATCCTTCCTCCATTTGGATCCCCTATTATGAGTTCCTTAGGGTGATCTTTCTGTATTCTGATGGAAGGTCCCTTGTCAACTCTCTCGGTCACATTAGATTCATGATTGTCATTGTTGGGTACTTTAATATCTTCAGAGTTGTTTTGAGGTGTTTCAACATCTTCTGTGACATCTTCCTCTTCCATTGGAAAGAATGCTTCGATATCATTTGTAGCTTCATCCTCCATAGGTGAATCATCAACCACAACATTTATGGATTTTAATACTACTTGTGTTCTTGGATTGTAGACACGGTATGCTCTGATGTTTGTGGAGTAACCTTGGAAGATTCCTTCCTCACTCTTGGGATCCATCTTTCTCCTCTGCTCACGGTCTGCCAGAATGTAGCATTTGCTTCCGAAGACATAAAAGTATTTCACCGTTGGTTTTCTACCCTTCCATAATTCATACAAGGTAGCAGAAGTTACAGACCTGATGGTTACCCTGTTTAGGATGTAGCAAGCTGTGTTCATTGCTTCAGCCCAAAAGTGATACGGGAGTTTCTTTGCATGGAGCATGACCCTTGAACACTCTTGAATAGTTCTATTTTTCCTCTCAACCACACCATTATGTTGAGAAGTGATGGGTGAAGAGAACTCTTGACTTGTTCCTTCTGAGGAGCAGAACTCATCAAACGTACTGTTTTCAAATTCCCTACCATGATCACTTCTGATTCTGATTATACCACAGTCCTTTTCTCGTTGAAGTCTCTGGCACAATCCCTTAAAAACTTCAAACACCTCTGATTTCTCCTTGATAAAGTGTACTCAGGTGTATCTAGAAAAATCATCAACAACCACATAGGCATACCTTTTTCCTCCAAGACTTTCGACTTGCATAGGTCTCATTAAATCCATATGGAGAAGCTTTAAGTTCCTTGAGGTGGTTTATTGTTGAAGCCTTTTGTGTGACATTCTCATTTGTTTATCAATCTGGCATTCCCCACATATCTTCCCTTCATCTATCTTAAGATTTGGAATTCCTTTGACAGCTTCCTTGGATATGACTTCTTTCATTCCTTTTAAGTGCAAATGTCCCAGTCTCTCATGCCACAAATTTACTTCATCCTCCCTTGACACCAAGCAGGTGGAGGGACTCTGAGTTTTGTGAGGAGCCTACAAGTAGCAGTTATCCTTGGATATGGCACCTTTCATAATGATTTCTTCTTTATCATTTGTAACCAAACACTCAGATTCAGAGAAATTTACCTTAAGACCTTGATCACACAGTTGACTGATGCTTATTAGATTTGCAGTCAGTCCTTTGACATACAAAACTCTATCAAGACAAGGTTGACCTTCATACTTCAGCTTGCCAACACCTTTGATTACTCCTTTTGGGTCGTCTCCAAAAGTGACATGGCCAGTGGGATGGGGTTTTATATCAGCCAAGAACTTCTTCACACCAGTCATGTGTCTGGAGCAACCGCTGTCAAAGTACCAGTCTTCTTTGGCAGAGGCTCTCAGGGAGGTATGGGCAATGAAAGCTACAGTTTGATCCTTAGGAATCAATTTCTTCTTCCCTTTGGGAGTCTTCCTTCTTCTTCTTGATTGTTTTGAAGATTTGGGATATCCATTCAACTTGTAACAGTGAGCCCTTATATGTCCAAACTTTCCGCAGTAATAGCATTGTTTGTCATGTTTTTGTTTTCCTAGAGAGTTGTTTTGAGGCCTTTGGTGATGTTGAGATATCTTTCTTGACATCACTTGGGCTGAGTTCCCTCCAATCCTATCTCTTTTGATCTCAACTTGATCATTATAGCGAAGACCCTTTCCATTTCCGGCATTTCTTCCTGACATAAGGATTTCATCTAGCATATCTGAGCTGTTATTCATCATCCTTATATACTTGGTCATATTATTGAGCTTGGAGTTTAACCACTCCACTTTATCCTCTAAATCCGAGATTGTTTCCAGGTGGTTCAATCTTTCATCACACAGTTGTGAGATAAGGTTCTGCTGATCTTATCCTAGTTGATACAATTCAGCAACGTCCTTGGGGTTGAGTGATCCGTTCTCTGACTCCTTGTCAGAATCATACACTCCAGTCATTGCAGACACTTTCTTAGTGGTCTCTCCATCGCTTGAGGAGTCATCCTCAGACCACGAGGTGGATAGACCCTTTTTTTCGTTCTTGTGGTATGTGGGACACTCACCTCTTGTGTGTTCAAAACCTCCACACTCAAAGCGTTGAACTCCCTTTCCTCTATTGGGTTTTCTATCATAGCTGGGTTTTCTTCCAAAATTTCTTGATCTATGGATGTCAAAAGTCTGAGTCTTGACATTTGAATTCGACTTCTCATCCAATTGCTTTTCCAGTTGTTGAAATTATTTTTCAAGGAACCCTACAACTTTGGATAAATCCTCTTTAGTGTCACCCTCTTCTTGGTTGGTCACAAGAGCAAGACTTTTCATCTTTTCATCCTTTTGGCTAATAGCCATCTCAAAGGTTTGAAGAGATGGTATTTATGTCCTGAGCTTCTTCAATGGCTGTCACTTTCATATCAAACCTCTTGGGGAGAGACCTGAGAATTTTCCGAACCAACTTGACTTCAGGAATTTTTTTCTCCAAGGTCACTGGATGTGTTGCCAATGTCAACAATATTCATACAAAAGTCATGTATACTTTCATCTTCTCTCATCTTCAGGTTCTCAAACTTAGTAGTGAGAAGCTGAAATCTTGAGGATTTGACTCGAGAGGTGCCTTCATGTGCAGTCTTCAGGATTTCCCACCCATCCTTTGCAACAGTGCAGATTTTTTTGAGTCTGAAGATATTCTTGTCCACCCCATTGAACAAGGCATTCAAGGCTTTGGAGTTTACTTGAGCAAGCTTATCATCTTCATCGTCCCAATCTTCTTCAGGTTTCAGCTCCTCAGTGAGCTTCCCATCTTTGTCTTTGATCTTTGGTGGATCCCACCCCTTGACCACATACTTCCAAGCCTTTTCATCCATAGACTTGATAAACGCCACCATGCAAACTTTCCAATAATCATAATTGGAACCATCGAGTATTGGTGGTCTATTCAGAATTCTTCCTTCTTTATCCATCGTACCAAAAAGTATAGTCCCTGAATCTCACCCAGATACAGAGTAGGATGCCTGCTCTGATACCAATTAAAATTCTGGTTAAGCAGATCACGAAGATGTCAGACAAGATGTCGCAACACTTGATCTCTGCTTCTCACAAGGATCTAAGGATGAACAAAGATTAACTGCAGAATGTAAAGAACACACAGAAATTGTTAACCCAGTTCGGTGATCAACAACACCTACGTCTGGGGGCTACCAAGCCAGGAATGAAATCACTAAGTAGAATTGGTTCTAAGCTAAACTCCAACGTTTACAACTTAGCACCTAGAAACTACCCTTCCTAGATTTCTACCTAATACACTCCTAGTTATGAGACCCTTCTCAATTCCCTTTCAATCACAACAGTGACTGAAAATATTACAACTCAATAAACAGTCCTTCTCAAGTATTCACACAATACACGAGAGGCTCACACAAGTACAAACCCTAGTACTTCTAAAACATCTGCAATAATCAACCAACAAACAAGGTTAACTCCAACCTATTTATATTGCAAACCACAGCTGGACTTGGGCTTCCAAAATCGCAGCAATTCTCCTCCTCAGAATTTGTGACCTAATCCTTTCTTCAATCCCAAGTTTCCAAAAATGTCTCCTTACAAGGAAACCGCATATTCCATTTAGAATCAGAATCTCTGATTCCACAATCTCTGATGCCACCTGGAATCAAGTCATATTCCAAACGCACCTGGCACACCAGTTATAAAAAAAACAGTAACAGACAAAGATGTCGAATCCACCTGATAGGACATCTTGTCAAACATCTTATCATGCAGTTAGTTCAACATGTTGGGTCATCTTGTCCAACATCTTTCTGCTAAGTTAGTTTTACCAAAATTAATGTCAACCTCAAAAGCATGGACTCAACAAATATTAGTTATGATCAACTGGTTTCCAGTGTACTCTAAGGAATTATCAGTAATGATAATTTGAATAACTGATGAACTCAGAGCAGATCAAATTAATATTATCTGACTCTGAGATGCTAACATTTGGTGCTATAGAGATATATTGGACATTCAAGTTAGTGTTACTAACTAAATGATATCTCTACATATCATTTCATTTCCTTTCCTCTTCATTTTGGAAAAAGATAGAAAAAAGTAGAGAGAAGGAGGAGCAAGAAGAGAAAAAGAGAAAGAAACCTAGAAGAAGAAGAAAGCTTGGATATTCATCATCTCTTCTTCAAATCATCTCTCAATCTTGATCATCATCTTGTTTAGAAGTGGGTTCTAGTTAGAACTTGAGTTTTAGAAATTTTAGAAATGCTAGAGTTTAGGTTAGAAATGTTGGATTGTGAATGATAATACGAAATCGATGTTTTTAACGGTTAAAAATGTGGAAATAGTCGGGTAATGTAGTCGGGTTGTGTGTATATTGAACCTAATATGCTTGCTTTGATGTTTCTAAGAGTTTGGATGGGTTTCCATTGGTGATTATGCTGAAAATAGCAGGTTTTTGATTTCTGACTCAGTGGTAACCGGTTACCCATTATTGAGTAACCGGTTACATGCAGGAAAAGTTGACTTTTGTGGGAAAAATGAACTGAGTAACCGGTTACTCATTCTGAGATAACCGGTTACCCAATTGTGCCTCTAAACGTGAATTCAGTTCTGTTTTGGAAATTTGGCTTGAGTAACCGGTTACTCATTCTGAGGTAACCGGTTACCACTGTTAGTTGATGAAAAATATTTTTTGAAAATTCATAACTTTTGAACCGTGATTCCGATCGAAGCGTTCTTGGTATCGACGGAAAGCTGTGGAAATATTCTATGCAATGAAAGTGAAAAATATCGGTTATGTTACCCGATTAAATAATCGGAGGAAAACCCGAAAATGTATTAATTTTATGAATTGAATTACTATGTGCAAATTTGTTATACTATCGTATTGTGTTACATTTAACCCCTTATTGTGAAACGAAATTGAGTGATAGTATGTTTAAAACAAATTAGGAAGTGTGAGGAAACTTTACCCCAAAAATAAAATGGTATAATTCTAGGTTGTGACTAGAATAGTGATAGAGAACCTAGATGGCGATGCTCGTGCATTCGATGAAGAAAGGTGCATCCGTGACGAGTATTGGTCTAGGAGAGAGTGAAACACTAGTATGGAACATGTGTGGACCATTGTGATTATGAGAAAAGGCAAAAGAGGCCTTAAGGCGAATGTGGCCTTGTGATTGTCGAATACAATCAGGTTTGTGTGTGTGAGATCACGTAATCGTAACTGTTTCCCTTGAGTTGCAGTTTCATGAGTCTCGAGCTCCTCTGAAACGTATGCATAATTACTTGGCAGGTTTGATTCCCGCGTGTAGTACGAATGAAGCTTATATGGTAAAGAGACTTTCGATGGTTAACAGGCCATGAGAAGTGACGGTTCACGGCTAACAGGCCGATGATCCCGAATCCATTTCGTATGTCAAGTAACTACAAAGATCCATGACTCGGGTCGACTTCTAGACGTAGAAGTGGATGGGAAAAGGGGATGCCTTGGTAAGGTTATCGATTAGTGATATTTTGAGTTGGTGAACTCATGAACATGTTTCCATATAGTGTGAGATTGAGAACTCAAGGTCATTTCCCTTCCCCTTAACTTGAGCTAGGATTGGTAAAACCTTGTAAAGCCAAGAGAATCTATAAGATAGGGAACTCACTGGGATTTAATATCTCACCCCATGTTGTTGATTATATTACAGGTTCCGCGAAGGGTAAGGATAAGGCCGTTTGATTATCCTTATTTATCCTGGCTTTTGGGATGGCATGGCTTCCGTTTGCAGAGTTTCATTTTGAGATCGCTTGTTGATCTAGTTCTTAGTGCATTGGAACATCTTGTATATATTAAGCCATATATTTTTTTTAGTATGTTGTATTGGGCATGTAATGTATACAATGTGTTAACTAGGAACTTATGGGCCATGAAAGCTGGGTTTGGCTTACTAAAAATTTTGATTAATTGAGTTAAAAAAATTTAATTAAAATTATAAATAATTAATTAATCTAATAATTAAATAATATTAAATAATTAAAAATAATGTTTTTATTCAAGCATCACTTTCACTAAATCAAAAATGAAGGAGACAATCAAATCTCAAAGTGATGTAAAGTTCACAATCAAAAAGGTTAATTTTTAAAATGAGAGAATTAAAATTTTAAAAACTTATAAATAGAGGATAAAAATTCATTTAAAATAAGAGGAAAGAATGTACATCTTAGTCAACAAACCAATATGATACTGTATTTGAGTTAGTTGTAAATTAGCTTATTCTACGCATACAGTTATTATAATAAAAAATATTTACTGTAATTTATAAATTAAAATAAATGAAAAAATACATATAGTAAATGTAGCTATTATATAAGCAATATATGCACTTGCTTCTAACTCGTGATTCATGATTCATGAGCAGAAAGTAAGGGTAGACAATCGGTCGGTTACAGTCGGTTTCGGGTTTAAAACTTAAATCTGATGTAAATTATGGTTTTATTTTTATGACCTAATTTCGACCGATAAAATTTTGATTTTCGTCAGATTCGGTTAAGTCGGTTTGGCGGTTAAGTCGGATCGGTTTAATATTTATTAAAAAAAATTTATAAAAATGATTTTTTTAATTTTTGTATAAAAAATATTAAATTTTTAGAATAAAACTATTTTTTTAATAAAAATTATTATTACAGAATAATATTTTTAATATTATTTGACATTAATTTTGATCATTATCATACTTTAACCGATAAACTAAATAATATATAAAATTTTATATTATATATCTTGTATTTTTAGGAATATACAATGCAATCATTAATTTATAAAAATGATAATATCCTACAATATTATGAATCTTATTTTTAAAGTGAGTCATTCATATAGTAATAAAAATAAATAAAAAATATATTAATTAAGTTCGGTTAGTTTTGATTTTCGTCGAATTCAAAATTAGCATCCGAGTCTGATCGAAACAATCCTATAATATTCAAATTAAGCAACCGAATCAACCCAACACCTAATCCGATCCAATCTATTTGCACAAAAAAGACAACGGATCAGTCGGTCGGTTTAAATTTGTTACCCTAATAGGAAGTGATAGGCATTTGATCTTGATAAAGTTTTCTCCAGCATCCGAAACCACGTGCTACCAAAATTTGCAACAATGTAAACTGTAAAGTAAAAGTTGCCTGCAAATTGCAATATATGGCCCACTAACGTTATAGGCCACGCCAGATGGCTCCAATTTTGTATGTCCAGCCTGGTTTGTTAAGGGCTCTGGCCAGTCTTCGACATATATGCTTGGCCATACACACTGTCTTCATTGTCTCCATTCTAGACACACACTGCGTGCTTCCTCTACCAAAGTTTCTATAGTATACTGGTAGCCAATCAGTCTTTATCTTTTTTTTTTTTTTTAATATAGAAATGATCAAAAGCTAGAGGATAAAGATGACATGAGTTTATTGAGTAACCATACACGTTAGTAATGTTTGTGTATCTTTAAAATAATAATATAAGTATGCATGTATTTTCTTTTAATTTGAAAGATTATCTTAAAAAGAATATATATATATATATATATATATATATATATATATATATATATATATATATATATATATATATATAATGGACTGGGCAGGCACATGACTCACAGTAGGGCAAGGCCCAACCCAGTCCAGCTTTTAGCAAGGCCCAATAACGAGATTCAACCAATTTAGTCGTTGGGCAGAAATATAGCCAGCCGTTGGACACAATATAGCCGTTGAACACAATATAGTCGTTGGAGACGTCCACATCACGCGCTTGACAGTTCACGCGACCAACTGCCCCTCCGGAGTTCACGGGGACAGTTGGACCAGGTCAACAGGTCACGCGCTAGACCTTCCATCTGACAGTCTCCCATTGGCCGACCAGATATTTCGGCCACAGGAGAGACCTTGGCCCCGCGCTGGGGTTTTTTCTATAAATACCCTCTCACTTGAGAGGGTTAGGTTTGATCAATATCCAATATTCACTACTCATACCTAAACGTTCTATACTTACTTTCTCTAGCCCAAAAACTTACTTTGGCATCGGATTACCTTGCAGGTACACCCCCTCCTATCCTTCAACCATAATCGCTACCATACACGGAAGGCCAGGAAGATCCATTCTGATCACCTCAGATTAGTGGCGTCGTCTGTGGGAAGCCTCGCTTCCCCGTCTTTTTGAACCAAGATCCCTCATCTTTTCAACCTAAAGACCAAAGCTTACTCTCAAAAATTTCCTCAATCGTCATGGCCTCTAACCGAAACGATGATGTCCATCAACATTCAGCTGTCGTCGTCACATTGGATAACGTCGACCACCACAACCTCAGAGTTGCGGTCCATGAGACCGACACTGTAACACCCCATTTCTACCCGGCGGATAAGTGATAAAATCAGAGTTTTCATTTTAAAAATTCTTCAACTTAAACAGGATGTCACATTTTCAACATACAAACAACTTCATATTAATCACAAATAATTCAGATACATAACACTGATTCGGATGAACTGATAACAACCTGAATTATCCTTTTGAAAACAAAACAACTTTTATTAATAAGCGGCTTCACATAATTCAACTTATAATGACATAACCTCATGTCCAACTCAAAACAACTTTGAAACAACAATTCTTTAATAACAACAATTTAAGATTCAACTACTAAGACAATAACAACAAATAAACAACAATCGTTCATCCCCCCGAGTGCTACGTATCAGAGCAAGACCAACTCGAGCTAACAGCATCTAAGACTTCACATTATACCTCAACTTCTGCAGCTATTCTTGAGTACCTGCTCAGTTACCCATAATAGGTAACATCATTACAGAAGGGGTGAGATATCGAATATTATAAACAAAATATGATAATTAATATGCTAGATTAGAATCATATAATTTCACCGCTTCATACGACAGTCATGCAACAACCAGAAATAAACAACTTAATAGCAACCACCACTTATAACACCCAGCAACTCATAACCACAACTTGTATCGACAGCAACTTATAGTAATAACAACATATAACAACAACTTATATAAAAGATGCAAATTATAGTAAGAACAACATATATAACAACAGCTCACGACATTAGTAATTTATATCAAGCAACAAGACATAGCAATAACAACTTATAACAAGCAACAACTTCACAACAACGGCAACTTCACAACAACAACGCATCAAGAACAACAGCAACTTCACAACGACTCAAAATGTGACACAACTATGCACATGCATGTGGTACCATCGGAGTAAAACTCCCAACTTAAACATATGCCAGGTTATCGAGGCATTTCAACAAGGCATAAGCCTTCAACGTGGTGCCATCAAGGCCAACTTAATCAATGCCATCAAGGCCAACTTAATCAATGCCATCAAGGCCAACGTGGTGTGAGCATACAGCCCCGACTCATGAATGCAATGTATGCGACAATTTTCAAAGGCATACAATCAACTACATCATCAACAAGAACAACCAGAACAACAACAATGAAAACAACAACTCAAACATGCATCAATAGCATCAACTTAATCCAACATTGGTCATTCGACCTACAACTTAATCAACAACAACACAACTCAAACAACATTGGTCATTCGACCTACAACTTAATCAACAACAACACAACTCAAACAACATTGGCCATAAGACCTGCAACGTAAATACTTCGCCCGTAAATCGGGACAATACAACTTATCCAACTGTACCTGCAATTCCACGCGTTCAACTTAATTCAACAAAACAAACCGACTAAAATCACCTACTAATTATTACGAACTACCTCGACAATTTTCGTTAAATTCCGGACAACTAATTTTTCCGCCTAAACCGGCTAAACCGACTAAACTGTTCAGTTTTTAACTTCAGTTACTGCTACCAGTTTATTAGAAAATCTTGTTCCTATTATTGCTGCCAATTAAAATAATTTCCAAGCTTCTGTCAAAATTCTGTTTACTGTTATGGTTTTTTTTTTTTTTTTGTCAAATTATCCTTGCCACTTAACTAGTTTTCTGTCGAGCCTGTAAGTTCCTGCTACATGAATTTCTAATGAACCTGTTATTTTTCTGCTTTATAAATCATTGGAGAACCTAATACTTTTCTGCTCCATTTCATTCCTAATATGCTAATTAGTAATGTAAGGTTACTACTACTACTAATTTATGGTTAATAAGACAATTTCATGATAAGGTAACGGTATAGAAAACAACACCAAACAAAAATCCAAAAGAACCCAAAAACATTAGGAGGCGCCCACCCCCACCAAAATGCATTAGGAGGCGCCCACTCCCACCAAAATGCATTAGGAGGCGCCCACCCCCACCTTGTGAGGCCCCCGCCTCAAATTTCCTTTCTTCTTCCCCCGTCTCAAATTTCCTTTCTTCTTCTTCACACGTATAGTTTCCTATATTGCCACTTGCTTGTATATTTTCCAGATTTCACTCAATGTCAATTTAACCAATTACGACATATAATACACCAACACATCAACATATTTTCTTCGATCAACTATCTCAGACACAATTAACTTATACTCACTGCAACATCAATTTTCAATCACAACGATAATTTCACATAAACCCAATTTCACATTATGTGACAGTATTAGACCAAACAGAGATTACTCAACAAAATTACAGACAGTAGCAATTCAATACAACCTAATACCCACATAACATTCATCATACCCCGGTTATAATAGTCGAACCCACCCTTACCTGGATTTTAACGGCAGTTCGAATTCTCCGGTTCCGGCTGCGCACTTCTCGTAATTCCTATTCTCCAATCTTGTGCTTCCAAACCCTCGTTCCCTTTTTAACTGCAACTTTGTTTCACGATCTCTTTTGCCTCCATTCCAAAACTCTTATTATTCCAACAAAACCTAATTCTTTATTAAAATAAAATCTTATTGGGCCAATTATTCACACTTCCTCATTGCTATTTACCACACAATAATCTAATCCAATTCACTTAAATAAAATAGTCCAATAAATAAATCATATTATTCCTACTATTATTCCTCCGGTTTAACCGACTAAAATTCGGCTTTAACTTAATAATTCAGATACGCCTCTTAAGGTAATACCGACAAATCCAACTACTCCTATTAATTCTCAACTTCGTCTGAATCCGATAATTAAATCCTTCAATAATTTAATTAACTAATTAATTAAATTCAGGCGTTACAACTCTTCCCCACTTAGAATATTTTCGTCCTCGAAAATTTATCCGACACGACTATTCCAACAACTTAATTCTTCCGAGTAATCAAATCTCGTCCTCGCAAGGCAACTCCACATATAACACAAACAACGGTTCTTAACCTCGACGGCGACAACAACGCGAATACTACCCAAGTGATGCAATTGACAACTAACATCGCAACACCAGAAGTAACCAACTTAAGAATTTACCGGTTTAAGAACCAGAACACAACAACTTAAGAATACCAACTTAAACACAACATCAACGTAACCAAATATCAACATTGGTACAATTCACGTCTGAACAACCGCGATACACTACGCGTTCGCTGCGCACTCTGATTACTTTCAAGGCACTAACTCTACTCAGTTGACCTCCAACTTCCAATCATCAAAATCGACATAATACCAAGGCTTTCGACTTAACTCTTCGGGATCTCCCCGTTAACACCACACATAAATTACAACTTTACTATTTTTTATCAACATAGTCCCCAAAATCACCTTAGGCGCATAACAACATTACAACAACATTTGACACCTGAGTCCACTTAAATTCAACAAGATCAATCATCTTTACCAACCAAAACTCCACTTTTACAAATCAACTTATAATTTAACTTCTTTTAATAATCACAACTCAACCTTCAAATATTCTACGCGTTCTTCCTCTGATTTTACAACAGCTCAAAACATTCGCAACAAACACCAGTTCCAACTCATCCAAACAAATATGGAAGATACGCTTCATACTCCATACATACACCTTAAGGCATACTAGCCATTCGCTTCATCACAAACAACGACTCAAGTTATCTAGAACTCGACTGTGAGTCTCCATACTACTCATCAATCAAACACAGCTTCGTGTTGTCATCCTTAAATTCAACTAATATTCTAACATATGAACTTGTATCAGCAAAACAAACAACCTTCAAGCACTTGGCTTGACTTCGACCAATTCAACGTACATACTATACTAGTTGGCACGACACATCTATCCATCAATTATGATTCTGTCTACTATCAACAATAGATTAAGGGTGATCAGTTCCTCAATTTGTCAATAGACAGCCGACAACCATAACGGTGAAATAAATCATCAGTACCCAACCCAATAGCGTACTTTAACTTGTGCCCAAAGTCCGTAAGCATAATGCTCCGCCAACTTTCTAAGGCTTACCAATGCCACTCTTAGTTTCTTTAGTTTCAACTTCGTCAACGATACAAAAACGTTCAAAATCCCTTACGCATCCTCTTATGCACGTTCATAGTACAACACGACTTTAAATATTTTTCCAATACCGAAGTCGCTACAACATTGAGAACGATCCAATTCAGTTTGCTCCAATTACAACTTTCAACCAAGGTGAAAATTCTTAGCAACACAAATCAACTTTCGCATTTCTCTCAACATTACCTTTACTTAGCATCATCGTCTTAATCATCCTCATTCAACATAAGTTGCATCTCCAAGCATTCCCCGATACAGTCACATCTTACAAATACCAACACTTTATTCTTAATAATATTCCACACTTGTTTTCATCCTTCCAAATTTTTTTCAGCAAACGTCGCTCAACTTCAACCATATATATCTCCTTCAATACAGATCTCTCAATCACAAAATCATATTCCAAAATGAAGAGAATTTTGTGTATATTTCAGAACTTTAAGAATCGCTCAAATCCGATTTACGAGTAAAGAGTTATCAGCTACACAACGGGACTGGTCCAGAATTTCCGTATGCAGAATTTTCCAAAAATCAGCACCAGACCCAAATATTAAAACGCACTTTTCTCCCTCTTCACAAACTTCCTGAAGACAACTCTTATATGCAAACTGTAGGGAATTTCGTAAGCTTTCCAAAAAGTCCAGAACTGCTTCCATCCGAATCACGAGTAAAAAGTTATGCCTCTCTTACTAACAGCTGCTCCAAAATTGCAAAAATCAGAATTTGAGATCGATGAACATAAGTTCCATCTTTCTCTCTTGCTTCCAAAATTCACCAACATCCTTTCTTTTCATCCTACTACGAGAATCACTCGACTTTAATCCGACTATACTCAAGGCATATTAATCTACCGACTTGATCCATCAACTTATCATTTCCATTGGAATGCTTCCTTATTCTCAATCAATTCCTCGTCCATATTCCACACACTTCTCACATTCGACCGATACGAATTCATGAGTCTAAACTCTCGCCGGTCCGCAAAAACATCGCTTCAACAACATTTGCACCCTCGCTATCAACATCACCTTGAACCAACTTCTACATACCAACAACACGTACGGGAGCAAACATCTCCCCCACTTAATTCAAAACAACCTTGTAGACAACTACTAGAAACTACTAACAAACAAGCACTGACAGTGTTCCACACACATGTCGAGTACTAAGGAAGAAACAACATTAGACAACATTGGCCGGACAGACCGACCTGCTCTGATACCACTAATGTAACACCCCATTTCTACCCGGCGGATAAGTGATAAAATCAGAGTTTTCATTTTAAAAATTCTTCAACTTAAACAGGATGTCACATTTTCAACATACAAACAACTTCATATTAATCACAAATAATTCAGATACATAACACTGATTCGGATGAACTGATAACAACCTGAATTATCCTTTTGAAAACAAAACAACTTTTATTAATAAGCGGCTTCACATAATTCAACTTATAATGACATAACCTCATGTCCAACTCAAAACAACTTTGAAACAACAATTCTTTAATAACAACAATTTAAGATTCAACTACTAAGACAATAACAACAAATAAACAACAATCGTTCATCCCCCCGAGTGCTACGTATCAGAGCAAGACCAACTCGAGCTAACAGCATCTAAGACTTCACATTATACCTCAACTTCTGCAGCTATTCTTGAGTACCTGCTCAGTTACCCATAATAGGTAACATCATTACAGAAGGGGTGAGATATCGAATATTATAAACAAAATATGATAATTAATATGCTAGATTAGAATCATATAATTTCACCGCTTCATACGACAGTCATGCAACAACCAGAAATAAACAACTTAATAGCAACCACCACTTATAACACCCAGCAACTCATAACCACAACTTGTATCGACAGCAACTTATAGTAATAACAACATATAACAACAACTTATATAAAAGATGCAAATTATAGTAAGAACAACATATATAACAACAGCTCACGACATTAGTAATTTATATCAAGCAACAAGACATAGCAATAACAACTTATAACAAGCAACAACTTCACAACAAGGGCAACTTCACAACAACGGCAACTTCACAACAACAACGCATCAAGAACAACAGCAACTTCACAACGACTCAAAATGTGACACAACTATGCACATGCATGTGGTACCATCGGAGTAAAACTCCCAACTTAAACATATGCTAGGTTATCGAGGCATTTCAACAAGGCATAAGCCTTCAACGTGGTGCCATCAAGGCCAACTTAATCAATGCCATCAAGGCCAACTTAATCAATGCCATCAAGGCCAACGTGGTGTGAGCATACAGCCCCGACTCATGAATGCAATGTATGCGACAATTTTCAAAGGCATACAATCAACTACATCATCAACAAGAACAACCAGAACAACAACAACGAAAACAACAACTCAAACATGCATCAATAGCATCAACTTAATCAAACATTGGTCATTCGACCTACAACTTAATCAACAACAACACAACTCAAACAACATTGGTCATTCGACCTACAACTTAATCAACAACAACACAACTCAAACAACATTGGTCATAAGACCTGCAACGTAAATACTTCACCCGTAAATCGGGACAATACAACTTATCCAACTGTACCTGCAATTCCACGCGTTCAACTTAATTCAACAAAACAACCCGACTAAAATCACCTACTAATTATTACGAACTACCTCGACAATTTTCGTTAAATTCCGGACAACTAATTTTTCCGCCTAAACCGGCTAAACCGACTAAACTGTTCAGTTTTTAACTTCAGTTACTGCTACCAGTTTATTAGAAAATCTTGTTCCTATTATTGCTGCCAATTAAAATAATTTCCAAGCTTCTGTCAAAATTTTGCTTACTGTTATGGTTTTTTTTTTTTTGGTCAAATTATCCTTGCCACTTAACTAGTTTTCTGTCGAGCCTGTAAGTTCCTGCTACATGAATTTCTAATGAACCTGTTATTTTTCTGCTTTATAAATCATTGGAGAACCTAATACTTTTCTGCTCCATTTCATTCCTAATATGCTAATTAGTAATGTAAGGTTACTACTACTACTAATTTATGGTTAATAAGACAATTTCATGATAAGGTAACGGTATAGAAAACAACACCAAACAAAAATCCAAAAGAACCCAAAAACATTAGGAGGCGCCCACCCCCACCAAAATGCATTAGGAGGCGCCCACTCCCACCAAAATGCATTAGGAGGCGCCCACCCCCACCTTGTGAGGCCCCCGCCTCAAATTTCCTTTCTTCTTCCCCCGTCTCAAATTTCCTTTCTTCTTCTTCACACGTATAGTTTCCTATATTGCCACTTGCTTGTATATTTTCCAGATTTCACTCAATGTCAATTTAACCAATTACGACATATAATACACCAACACATCAACATATTTTCTTCGATCAACTATCTCAGACACAATCAACTTATACTCACTGCAACATCAATTTTCAATCACAACGATAATTTCACATAAACCCAATTTCACATTATGTGACAGTATTAGACCAAACAGAGATTACTCAACAAAATTACAGACAGTAGCAATTCTATACAACCTAATACCCACATAACATTCATCATACCCCGGTTATAATAGTCGAACCCACCCTTACCTGGATTTTAACGG
The DNA here is from genome assembly GCA_022829125.1 of Lathyrus tuberosus. Taxonomy (NCBI): domain Eukaryota; kingdom Viridiplantae; phylum Streptophyta; class Magnoliopsida; order Fabales; family Fabaceae; genus Lathyrus; species Lathyrus tuberosus. The sequence continues at coordinate 9,407,536 of JALAZF010000123.1, read as the reverse complement.
CAGTTCGAATTCTCCGGTTCCGGCTGCGCACTTCTCGTAATTCCTCTTCTCCAATCTTGTGCTTCCAAACCCTCGTTCCCTTTTTAACTGCAACTTTGTTTCACGATCTCTTTTGCCTCCATTCCAAAACTCTTATTATTCCAACAAAACCTAATTCTTTATTAAAATAAAATCTTATTGGGGCAATTATTCACACTTCCTCATTGTTATTTACCACACAATAATCCAATCCAATTCACTTAAATAAAATAGTCCAATAAATAAATCATATTATTCCTACTATTATTCCTCCGGTTTAACCGACTAAAATTCGGCTTTAACTTAATAATTCAGATACGCCTCTTAAGGTAATACCGACAAATCCAACTACTCCTATTAATTCTCAACTTCGTCTGAATCCGATAATTAATTCCTTCAATAATTTAATTAACTAATTAATTAAATTCAGGCGTTACAGACACAGGGACGGAAAAACTGCATACCCTTCCTCCGACGACGTGAAGCCACGCATGCAAACTTCCGGTCACGTCTTTGAGCTCATACCTGTCCCTCAAGACGCTGATCCCAGCACTGCGGCCCTCATTACCTCTCTCAACAAGTTCAACTGCTTGATCTTCCAGCAGGGCGAGAAGATCCACAGGCTGGAACACGCCTTTCAAGAGCGACTTCCTTCACAAAGGCCTCGCAGTCCATCTCCACGCCCTCATTCTCCCCCTCAGAAACGTCGACGAGACAAATCCCGAAGCATTTCTCCATCAAGGGATGATCGAAATCGGAAGAGCCTGAGCAAGAGGTCATTAGGAGACGACATCGTACCCCTCCTCGGAGGTCCAGACGTTCTCCTACCCCCAAGAGGACCAAGCCTTCCGAAAAACATCGCGAACACCGTCGCCGGCGCGGACACTATCCTCGACGCAGTAAAAGTCGTGGGTGCAGCCACTTCCCATGCAGGTCATAGAGCACGAGCGATGAGGATAACGTCCACGGACCTCTATCCCAAGAGATCATGGACACCTATATCCCTCACGGGATGGAGAAGCGTCCGCCTTTAGCTCTCTATGATGACACCACATATCCGGGCGACCACATAGAAAACATTAAAGCCATGCTACATTATCACAACGTGAACGGAGCCATTAAGTGCAGGCTGTTCCCCATCACCCTCAGAAAGGGGGCCATGACCTGGTATAAGAGTCTTCCCCTAGGCTCAGTCACCTCTTGGAAGGACCTAAAGAACCAGTTCGCCCGACATTTCACTGCTTCCAGACGTCATCCCAAGTCGGAAACCACTCTCGAAGGCATTATTCAGGGCAAGAATGAGCCCCTGTGTGCCTATATTGAAAGATTCAACAAGCTGTAGAGGTCCACACAACAGACCATATGAAGAAATACCTTCTCAAGAAGGGGCTGAGGCCGAAAAGTGAGTTCCGCAAAGCAGTGGGCATCGAAACAACTCCTACCCTGGCCGAACTCCTACGTAAGGCCCAAGCTTATATACAATACGAGGAAAAAGAAACTGCCTACAAGGCGCGGGATTCAAGGGATTAGGAGAATTCCAGGGCAACAAAAAATGACGATTCAGAGGCTCCCCGAAGCGACAAGGAGAGACGACGAGACGATCATCCTCGCGAGCATAAGGGACCTGTTGGTCGCTTCACATAATACACCTTGCTGACAGCTCCCCGCGAGCGTATTCTCTCCAAATGCATTAACGCGGTGTTTAAGCAAGAGGGTGTCTGTTTCCCCAAACCAACAACATCGAAGGACAACACAGACAAGAGCAAATACTGCCGCTTCCATCGCAGTAACGGTCATGTGACCGAAGATTGCGTTCATATAATGGACACCATCGAGATCCTCATCAAGGAGGGTTACTTGAAACAGTACACGAAGAAGGGTGAAACTTCCCGGCGAGAGACCTCTGAGTCTAAGAAGGAAACAGAAGCTTCGTCATCTAGTCCTCCCCCGCAAGTTGCCATGTCTATCACACGGCCAGAGGACTTCTTCATCCCTGACTACCTCGAGGATCCGCCCCAGTTTTCCGCACACAGTTCCTGGGAGGCCTTTCCCACGGCGATGGTCATCTCCTGTGGTGGGTACAATGAGCTCACTATAGGGTCAGTCAAAAGGAAGTTCGATCAGCTGATCGATTGCAACCCTGACTGACTGTCCACGCTCGAGAAGTTTTGAGGACGTTCTTAGACCATCACGTTCTATCGTGAAGAACTTCCTAGAGGTTCCCCAAACTCACACATCCTTCTGCTCATCAGGGCCAGATTGGATAACACAGATGTCCGACGAATCCTAATCGGCCAGGGCAGTTTGGTGGACATCATGTACACCAGTTTGTTCCGCGCCCTGAAGCTCGACCAGAAGAATTTGTCTCCATACGTGGGATCAGACCTGCAAGGATTCAATGGGGATACCGCCAGACCTTGGGGGTACGTGGAACTCTCACTCACATTCGGGGAGGAGGAGGCCTCTAAGACGATCAAAACGCAATTCCTGGTCATCGACTGTCAATTATTGTACCTGTGTATCCTAGGGAGACCAACCCTCGTGGAGCTGATCGATGTTTCTTCAACAGTTCATCTCAAGATGAAATATTACACGGAGAACGGTCACGTCGCGACTTTGCATGGAGATATAGAGGCTGCAAGGAGATTCTTTAAAGCAGCTACCAAAGGGCAAAGCTCGATTGGCGCACCACTAAAAGTCGTCAAACGAGCAAGAGACAAAGATCCTCCCAGCGAAGAGAGCCAGCCCGACAAAAAGCCAGCTCTCCTAGTGCACACCATTGACCTCGACAGCCGAATCTCTAAAGAAGGTGAGGAGGACAACAATGAAGACACTCCAGCAGTGACAGGCATCTCCCATGCATCAACCATCATGCGTCCTATACCAAATGGGGAATTTGAAATGTTCACCTTCGGGGACAACCCCAACATAGGAGTCAAGATAGGCGTAGGAGTGCCCGAAGAGGTAAAAGAGCAGCTGCAGACATGCCTGACAGACAGCGCATACTTATTTACTTGGAGCGCCGCGGACATGCCCGACCTCGACCCTTAAACTTCCTGCCATCAACTCACCATCGACCCTGCAGCTCGAGCGGTAGCGTAACACAGACGCAAACAGTCTGACGAAAAGGCACAGGCTACTGAAAAACTTGTAAAAGACCTCCTAGAGGCGAAATTTATCTCGGAGGCCAGGTATACAACCTGGCTGTTAAATATTGTACTAGTCAAAAAACATAATGGAAAGTGGAGGATGTGCATTGATTACATTGATCTCAATCGGGCTTGCCCGAAAGACGCTTATCCTTTGCCTAGTATTGATAAGTTAGTAGATAATTCCGCAGGTTTCAAACTCTTGTCTTTCATGGACGCCTATTCGGGATACAACCAAATTCCCATGGCCGAAAAGGACAAGAGATATACCGCATTCATGACTTTGTCGGGGAACTATTACTACAACGCAATGCCCTTCAGTCTGAAAAACATTGGGGCGACGTACCAGCGTATGATGAACAAAGTCTTCCGATCAGAAATCAGAGACATATATGGACGACATGATCGTGAAATCCCAAGAGGAATCCGATCATACGATCCACTTGCAAAAGGTTTTCGACCAAGCAAGGAAATGCAAAATGCGATTTAACCCAGAAAAATGCACCTTCGGCGTGCGAACAAGGAAGTTCCTCGGCTTCTACCTCACCGAGAGGGGGATCGAGGCCAACCCAAACAAATTTCGAGCGTTCGCTGAATTCCCCACGCCAAAATTGAAGAAATCCATATAATCCCTCAACGGGATGCTCGCCTCACTGTCTCGCTTTGTGGCCAAGTCTGCCCAACACGTTCTGCCCTTCTTCAAGCTTCTACGAAAAGAGGAAACATTCAAATGGACAGAGGAATGCAAGCAGGCCCTGCTCCACCTCAAGCGAGCCCTGTCTGAACCGCCAGTTCTGTCACGACCAGACAGTGGGGAGACATTGTACATGTACCTCTCCGTCACTAGCGAGGCCATTAGTGTCGCCCTCATTCAAGAAACCCTCGATGGGCAGAAGCCAATATACTTCACCAGCAAGGCTTTGCAAGGGCCAGAACTCAGATACCAACAGATTGAAAAAGTTACCCTGGCCCTCATCAATGCTGCGAGAAGATTAAGGCACTACTTACTGGCCCACACGATAGTGGTGCGAACAGACCAACCCATAAGACAACTCCTTAACCGACCAGACATGGCCGACAGAATGCTTAAATGGTCTTTGGAGCTGTCAGAGTTTGACATCCATTACGAGAGTAGAAAGGCCCTCAAGGCACAAGTCCTGGCCGATTTCGTGGCAAAAATGACGCCTCCAGCGTCCCCATCAAGCGGAGCACACAAATGGACCATCTTCGTCGACGGAGCTTCCAGCTCCACAGGTAGTGGTGCGGGCATCATCCTCGAGAATGAAGAAGGGATCCAAATCAAAGTATCATTAGTCCTGTCTTTCCCTACCTCAAATAATCAAGCCGAGTACGAAGCATTCCTCGCAGGCTTACGGTTGGCCGAGGACCTTGACGCTAAGGAAGTGAAGATCTTCACGGATTCCCAGCTCGTAGCATCCCAAGTACGAGGAGAGTATCGGGCAAAAAATGATCATCTCGTCGAATAACTGACGCTGGTAAAAGAGAAGATAACTAGGTTTGACGTGTGGGAAGTCCAGCACATCCCCCGCGAACAAAACACTTGAGCAGATATCCTGTCAAAGTTGGCCAGCACCAGAAAGAAAGGTGGCAATAAGTTTGTCATACAAGAGATACTCCCCCGCCCAAGTATCAAAAAGCCATCGGGGCTGCTCGACATCAATGCCATTGGCGACAACAGCTGTTGGATGACCCCGGTATACAACTACCTCACCACAGGGGAGTTTCCCGAAGACAACTAAGAGGCCATCATAACCAAGCGAAGGGCCTGCTCATACGTCCTGGTCGATGACAAGCTCTACCGACGAGTATTCTTCATCCCCCTCCTAAAATGTGTTGAAGAGGACAAGGTCCCCGACATTCTCCAAGAAATTCACGACGGGATCAACGCACAACACTTGGGATGGAGATCCTTGGCACGAAAGGCCCTGCGAGCAGGATACTACTGGCCGACCATGCAACATGACGCTAAGGAGAATGTCAAGAAATGTGACAGATGTCAGCGCCACGGGGACATGCACTTGGCACCCCCTAACAAGTTGAAGACCTTGTCCTCCCCATTGCCCTTCGTCTGGTGAGGGATGGACATCCTCGGCCCCTCATAATGGGGTCCAATCAAAACAAATTTCTGATCGTGGTCGTTGATTACTTTACAAAATAGATCGAAGTCAAAGCTCTCGCCAAGATCACAACCTTCAACATACTTCTTTTTCACAAAAGATAAGTCCTCGCACGATTCGGGATGCCCCAGACCCTTGTGACCGACAACGGGACCCAATTCACGGACAGGAAGTTTCAAGACTTCGTCGACAAATTATGCACAAAGCAACACTTCACATCCGTCGAACATCCCCAGACTAACGAGCAAGCAGAGGCCGTGAACAGGGTGATCCTTCGAGGTCTGATATAAAGGCTAGGCGAAGCCAAAAATAGATGGGTCGAGGAGCTACATAGTGTGCTCTGGGCCTATAGAACAACCCCACACTCAACCACCGGGGAGACTCCCTTCCGACTAGCGTATGGAACCGAGGCAGTAATCCTGGTGGAGATCAGGGAACCATCCAGGCGAACTAAAGCTCCTCTCGACGAAGAGCTAAACGCGAAGCTTTAAGAGAAGAAATCGACCTGGTCGAAGAAATTTGATTAGGTGCAGCTCTCCGCGAAGCTTCACTGAAACAAAAAATAACTCTGCGCTACGACGCCAAAATCAAAAAGATTCACGCGAGGGAAAGCTAGCCGCAAACTGGGAAGGACCATACAGGGTCAAATCAAAAACAGGCACCGACGCCTACTACCTCGAACAGCTGGATGGAGAACTATTTGCTCGACTATGGAATGCTGAAAAGTTCAAACAATATTACAGTTAGGACCAACCATCAGTCAGGACTAGCTGCCGACAAGCTCCCCCTCCTACGGAGAGGTTGCTCGGCCACGGGAGCGTGCCCTAGTGCAAGCACAATCCTTAAAATTACAACGAAGGCAAGTTTCTGCTCATAGGATGAGCTGACTCCGTGCCCAACGGGGATACCTCAATCGAGCTCCGTCGTTGTCGTACCAGCATGGCAGGACACCCAGCTTACAATGGGAATTATCTAAGCCCTATGCGATCTGGACCTCGACCGGGATCCTAGTCCCACGACTGGCAAAACTACTTCGCCTCCTCAACAAGTTCCCCAAACTGTCAAACATCAAAACGAGTCGAGCAAACTCCTACATCTATCGAGCACAATTTGCAAATATTAACAAAGTACAAAATGAGATGCAAGGCATATAATGTCGAACACAAATATATATATATATATATATATATATATATATATATATATATATATATATAAGTACGCCCACAAGGCCGAAAAGTTGTCAAAATATATTACAAACACGGGCCAAGCTCAATCATCAATTACAATCAAAATGGCACCCAGGCCAACAAAATACTAAGGTACAAAAACAAAAGCTAAACTTCATCGGTTGGAAGCTCGGGAGGAACCACTTGGCCGTCAATAACTTGGAGTAAAACGCTCATTCCCTCGGTGACCAGCTGGACGTCAGAATTCAAGGCCTTCATCTACTCCACGGCTGCGTTAAATCCAAACTCGACTGCCCCCAGGTTATCCTGCTCGAGGATGTGAATTCTCCCGATCAGGTCTGCCCGGGTCTTCAGAGCTCTCTCCTCCTTAATTTCATATTGGACACCAGCTGAGGAGCCCTCCAACCCAGCAACCTTCGCCTTCAGCTCGGCGTTCTCCTCCTTCAAGCGTTGCATCTCCTCCCGGGTTTGATTTATCTCTTTTAGAAGTTCGACCTTGGCCTCGTAATTTCCCTGAAGGGTCGTCAGTTTGTTGAACAACTCAGCAGTTTCCAGCTCGAGCTTAGTTTCCATTGCCTTGACCTTCTTAAACTCTGCGTCCGGAACCATCTCCGCGTCCCCAAGGGCCAGCGCCGCCTCCAGCACTCTCATCACAGTCGTGCATCCTGGCACGGGAGTATCCTCCTCACCTTAGGATCGGCAGACAGAATGGTCGACGCATCAAGGTCTGGGACAACAAATGATCCCTTCCCGTCAAAAATATTTCCTTGAAAATAATAGGGGGTAGAACAAACTTTCCCCCGACAAAGCCTCTCAAACCGTCATCCGGGGGAGAACTAAGATCGTCCCGCTTCCTTTTCTTCTGAGTATCCAGGATAGGGGGATTTGACGTGCTGCCCGGAAAGGAGGTTGAACCGCCAATGAACTTCTCCAGCGTCGCCTGCTGCTTAGCCGCGTCGACCTTCAGTACCGACGCCTTCTTGAGATTTTTGGCCGCTGCGGACCTGACCAGGCGCTCAAGCATGTTCGAGATTTTCCCTGCAGAAATAAAAAGGGATTAACACATTGCACAAGCAGGCTCGCCCGTACAGCACTTTGTTGTCCTTGTCCACTACAAAGGCTGGGATAAAACTCTCCACAAATGTCGTCAATGCTCAAAAGGATTTCTTGTCCTCAATGCTCATTTGGTCATGCTTAATGAGGAATTGGTCGGTCCTATATCTAAAATGTGCAAACACCCATTCTAGTGGGAATTTTGACACCGGTCTTATTACTTCCCGACCATTCTCCTCAACGGCTTCCATGGTGGCCAGAGATTCCTTGGCTACCTCCGAGACAGGCTTCATGACTAAGAACATGTATTTAAAGTTTCAGACAGACTCCAAATATGGCCAGAACAGTCTGCTCTGTTGTTTAAAAGACACCCAGCTTTGCTTTGGACCAGCCGTGCTCCTCTGAATCTGGAAGATGTTGAAAAAGATCTCCACTATAGCTCCTATCTTCAGATACCGACACACCAGCTCGAAGGCCAAAATAAACGCAAAAGCGTTCGGATGAAGCTGGACAAGACACAACTTGAGGTGACAAAAAATAGCCCCTTGAAAATCAGTGAAGGGCAGATGATACCCCGCCTCCGTGGAAGCGAATTCGTACATTGGAAATCTCATCCCTGGATACACCGAACATATCCGGCCATCCTCTGAGGGACAGATCGCTTTCCAGCCCGCAGGTGTATCCTCTGCCCGGTCCTCAAGGTAAGGGAACGAACGGGCCTTCTCCTCGGTAAAGGTCGATCTCGTCACCAATGGCTCTTAGGCGATCCAACTAAGATCCCCTTTAGCCACCCTGACGTTGGCGTGCTCGACAGGTTGCACAGCCTCCCCGTTAGCAATCTCAGCGTCGGGGACGACTTCCTCGTTCCTACCGGCCATTTCACCTGAAAAGCAGAGGAAGCAAAAGTGAATTCGACGACAGAGATCAAATCCACTCTTCCACCACAAATCAAGTGAAAGGGCAAGGAATAAATACGAGGATGCCCTCAAGTCCTAGTCGACAGTAACGGGACACGGGGAAATCCTCTACCCGGAGAATGGGGACGAGTCATCGCGACTCTACGCAGGGCTCCTACACAGACGTGTCTCCTCGACAACTGAAACTTACGCGAAAATCAACTCTCGCGCTGAGGAGGCCTAATGCCCGACTACAAACATGACATACTTATAACCAGAAACCTAGGAAGATCTACATAGTTCTACACAACATACAAAAACATTCATCCTAGGTTCATCATGTTCTTCAAGATCTTTATGAATTTTCCAGAAAATTCATGTGTCCATCAACAAACGCATGAACTTCAATCGGAAAATTCGTGTGTTCATCAACGAACACATGAACTTCAACTGAAAAATTCATGCATTGCCGGGAAATTCAAACTAATTACCAAAAAATCAAAAACTATCCTGAGATTAACAAGCAAGGATGAAGAACTTACTTGGATCTGGAGGATTGAAGATGAAGATCTGGAGGTTGAAGATAAAGATCTGGAGGTAGAAGATGAAGGTTGACGGCAACGAGATGAACTCTGGCGAAGAGATAAGTTGTAGAGCAAAAGAGGGTGGGGAGATAAATTTGTCCAAAGTGTGCAAATGAATCCTCGTTCCCCCTTTTTGTAAGCATTTGCTCACATGGGGAAGTGCAAAGGGCAAAAGCCATCATTGCTTGGCAAACCTAGACCCCCTAGGCATTGACAAAAATTAATCATGTTGTCACACGTGTCAGAAGCGAATCTTCGTTTGACATTCTCAAGGCTAAAACGTGCATTCCCCCAAGGAAAGCCCTCTCCACCACTCCGTGGGTATACCCTCCTCGACAATTCATACAGGTCACCTCCTCATCAGGGCTGATCGACATGAAAAACGTCTTTTCTGCGGACACAACCGCATCAAGGTTGGTCGACATAATGCGTCCTTTTCGCTGGCGCATCACCACTAAGTCTGGTCGGCAAAAAAACGTCCTTTTCGCGAGCACGCCATCGCGTACTAAGGAACTGTCAGGCTCATAAGCCAGTTGTCGACCACGCTTACCATAGACAAGTGAAGGGCATGTCCCCGAACATTTTCATTCGAAAATAACTACCTAAAAGCTACCCCGCGTCGCAACTGTTGCCCCTCGGTCGACCAACAAGGCTATCTCAAGTCATTAATCTTCACCATAGAGCAAAGACTTGGGGGTTCTTGTTCTGGACTGGGCAGGCACATGGCCCACAGTAGGGCAAGGCCCAACCTAGTCTAGCTTTTGACAAGGCCCAATAACGAGATTCAACCAATCTAACCGTTGGGCACAATATAGCCGTTGGGCATAATATAGTCGTTGGGCACGATATAGCCGTTGGGGACGTCTATACCTAAATGTTTTGTACTTGCTTTCTCTAACCCAAAAACTTACTTTGGCATCGGAGTACTTTGCAGGTACACCCCCTCCTCTCCTTCAACCATCATTGTTGCCCTACACGGAAGGCCAGGAAGATTCATTTTGATCACCTCAGATCAATATATATATATATATATATATATATATATATATATATATATATATATATATATATATATATATATATATATAAATATAAGAATATTATATTATTTTAATTATTAAATAGAAATATAAAATAAAGTATATTAGAAAATTGTCCAATACAGTAATTATCAAACACTGTAAAGTATAAAAAAATGTTTTGTATTGTTTTGTCCAATACTTATTATTTTTCAAATCAAACGCACCATTAGTTTGTGTTTTATATTTTGCATTGGCTTTTCAAATGCTCATTAGAAAACTCAATCTTGCTCTCAGATTGAATTCGGAATCATATAATGTGTATAAATCAATAGAGATTTTAGAGGTTGGTCTCTTTTCTGTGGTGCATTGTGGCGCGGTTGTAGCCGATAGCCTTTTGCTCTGTTTTTGTGATGCAGTCGGAAAGACTAGGGATTAGCATGCACTAAACCTAGAATGATAACACAATATTGCAAGTGCAAAATCTGTCAGATAAACTCTGTAATCCACCAAATAAAAAATACTAAATTTTATTAAATCAAAGATAATCTTGACAACCACTCCCAAGAGTGTTTAAATATAGGAAAAAAGAAACACTAATGGGCCTTTAATCCAAAACAGAAATAAAATAGAAAAAAGAAACCCTAATGTGCTTTTATGAAGAAAAGAAGAAAAAATAAAATAGAAATTTGAGGAAAACATTAAAATTTTAATTTTGTGCCTGAAACAAACTCGGATGGCTTAAAAAGCCTTCCTACATCAGTCTCTTCCACCTCTGAAGAACCCGACCACAAGTTATCTTCTTGATAAAGAGTCTCATCTACCTGATATTCATGAATGTCTGCAATATTGAAAGTGTTGGATATATTCATGGAATCTGGAAGAGCTACCATATAAGCATTATCATTGATCTTTCGGGTCACTTTGAACGTATCATACTTGTGTGGTCAACTGGAAACCTCGCCTTACGCAGAAACACCATCAAATTGTCTCCCACATTGAAAACTTTAACTTTCTTGCGTTTATCTCGCATATGGGGCAAATTGCTTGGTAGTTCATCTGCGGTCAACTCTTTAAATTTATCTAGGATCCCTAACACTTCTTCTGGAATTATTGTTTCCTCGTTTACATCACTCATCAACCCTTTAATCACCATTGAATAGAAAAATTCAATTTCTTTAATAGCCTCGTGAATCTCCTATTCACTTTGCGTCATCACCAAGAAACTAGAATTTTTCCTCTTGGATTCTTATCAAAGTGCAAAATAGGAGCCATAACAATTTTATGCGTGTCCTATGTAAACATCATCACGTTATTTTGTCCTCAATAAATATATCATTATCGAACTGCCAAGGCCTATCAAGTAAAATATGACAAACATCCATATCAAGAACATCACAAAGTACTTCTTCTCTGTAATGCTTTCTGATGGAGTTATGAACTCTGCAAGTTAGTGTTACTCGAACTTGGGAGCCCTTTCTTATCCAACGGAGAGTGTATGAATTCTCATTAGGTTCTGTGGATAGCTTTAAATACTCTACCAATTTCGGTGACACCAGATTCTGCATGTCGCATTATTCATAATCAGATTACACAACTTTTTCTTGATAGAACAGTGTGTTTTAAACAAATTCATGTGTTTCCCTTCATCTTTGGATACTAGTAAAATTCTATGCAACAAAAAATTTACCCTTTCATATAATTCTTCCTCTGCAAAACTCAACCCATACATATTCATCATTCTCAACAGCATGTCCTACTCTTTCCTCTTCCTATTCCCTTTATTCTGCAACAGCAGTGACTCTCCTTGTTAGACAAACACTTGATTTATGACCTCTTCCATTACAATGGTAACACATGTCTCTAGTGGGTTTAACATGTGGATTATTCTGCCTCTGAATTTGTGCTTTACCCTGCTAGAAACCGCTAGGGTTGCTAGTCCTCTTATTCTCAAGGTTGGAATCCCTGGTTGATGTACTATTTTCCTTGCTCCCTACTGATTCAAAGTTATTATGGGGAGAAATCCAAAAAGGTGAGAAATTTGAAGGGGATTTCTCTATCAATTCCACCTTTAAAGCTAGGATGGATGCTTCAGCCACGGTCCACACAGTCTGTAAACCCATTTTATCCCGCAAGCGTTCCTTTAAGCCACTGATGTAACGAGGCACTTTCTGGCTCTCTGATTCTCTAAATTCTTTGTGCTAAAAAAGAAGCAGGAACTCAGTTGTGTATTATGTCACAATTCTTTTGCCATGAACACACTCAATATATATCTTATAAAGAATTTGTTCATAATCCTCCGGTAAAAACTACTCTAGCATCAATTGGTTCATTCTTTGCCAAGTTATGACTTGTCTCTTCCTTTGCCTCTGCCTCTAAACAATAAGTTTATCCCACCAGACAACAGCAATACTCTTCAGTCTGATCGCCACTGTCTTAACTTATTGAAGAACCTATCAACTTTGTTATGCCAATCCAGAAACTACTTCACTCCCATCGTTCCATAGAATAATGGAATATCATCCTTCACTTGATAATCATGGTTATGTCGATTCTCATGATTAACCACCTCTTCCTCGCTGGGTTCTTCTTCAAAACTCGAATTTTCAGCAGTAATAACATGATGATTGTTGACACCCCGCAAAACCCTAACATGTTCACCTCCCATGTCTCTTCGCTAATTCTCGTTGTTGGTGTTGTTCACCTGATTTGCTAAATTCCCCATATGTTCAGTAAAAGCAATTAGAGTTGTGAAGCTACGATAATTCCTTCAAGATCTGCTCGGGTTACCGGTTGATCTCCCATGGTTGATCAAGTTACGAAAAGAAACTGGAGATACTTGCTCTGATGTCACCTGACACAGTTGGAAACACTAGGGATTAGAAAGCGCTAAACCTAGAATGATAACACAAGATTGCAAGCACAAAATCTGTCAAATAAACTCTAGAATCCACTCGATAAAGAAAATACTAAATTTTATTAAATCAAAGATAATCCTGACAGACAATCCTTAGAGTGTTTAAATACAGAAAAAAGAAACCCTAATGGGCTTTTAATCCAAGACAGAAATAAAATATAAAAAAGAAACTCTAACGTGTTTTTAATAAAAAAGAAATAAAATAGAAATTTGCGGAAAATATTAAAATATTATTTTTGGGCCTGAAACAAATTCAGATGCCTTATAAATCTTTCCTACATCATGTTGGTAGCCAGGTAGAGCCCTGATTCTTGATTCGGTTTCGAAGCTCTCTCGTTCCTGCTCGCTAATCGTTTTTTGTATTTGTTTTCTTCCTTTTGATTTGGTTTTAGGTTTTTCCTTGATACCTCTTATGTCATCTTATTCTACTTTTACTATAAGATTTTTCCCTATTTTCTCTCTCTCTCTCTCTCTCTCTCTCTATATATATATATATATATATTGCCTTTTAAAAAATGTAACAATGTTAATAGTGAATCCGACTATTTAATAGTTAATTAAAAAATAAAATAACGACCTTGAAATACAAATTGAGCCATTACTTATTTTGAGCCACACGATAGTCATCTTTCTCGTTCCCTTAATTACTATCTATTTATCCATTTCATTAAAACATTCCACCGGTCCTTAATCACATGTTGAATTAGATGCTTATACAATCGAAGAAGATCACAAAGAAATAATAGAAAGAACTTAGAAACAAAAAGATAAACGAAGAGATATTGTGGGAGAATATCCAGATTGTAACTACCGAGGTAAGAGAGTCCTCCTTGTTTGATACCATGCTTATAATTGTTGTCTTTATGTGAGGTCCATGCAATTCTCGGTCAGGGTGAAGAACTGATTTTCTGCATCATGTCTTTTAGTTTGTTCATTTGAGGTTTGGTCCTGTTAAAATACAAACAGATCAAATTTGCATTGTAATAGGGAGTGGCTAGGCTGTGGTATGTTTTAATTCACTGTTGCCCAAAGCATTATCGGGTGTAGAAATTGATGCTGGTGGTGGGGAGTCTATTTGCAATATTAGACTGCATGAGTGCAGAATGTGAATTGTTTCTGGTGTATTTGCTCAAGGCATGTCTCATGCCAATTGAATGAATTTTTGCTGTTTCCAAAAACTATGCATGACTTATGTGGTCCTTGTTAAATGTTGAATTGTTATACCTTGTGTTTGAGTAACTCGGAGTTACCCTTGTTATGATTTTGTCTTTAGTTTGGAGTGAGGACATGATAGTTTTTATCAAATACTTCTTGTGAGTGATCCTCATGGTCTGTTTAAATAAATGAAGCACTAATGTATACATATCGTGTTGTGTGGTGTTCATTGGGTAGGAACCACTATAGTGCATTCATTGGGTTGAATCTGACAATTGTGGCAAAAAATATACACACATATATTGTGTTGTGTAGTTATTCATTAGGTTGGAACTACCATGGTGCATCTATTGGGTTTATTTTGTATTTAACTGTTTTGTACATGTTTTATTGCTAACAATTGTATGTGTTTCAATATATTGATATGCTCATTTTCATGTGTTCGTTACATTTTCATGCCAGTGATATGGTTGGGTTGATGGAATTTTATTAAATGTTAATTGAGTTTATTTTGTATTTAATTTTCTTTACGTCGTTAATAATATGTGTTACAATATATTGGTATGATCATTTTCTTATGCTCGATATATTTTAGAGTTGATCTCTACACATTTTCGCATATGATTTCTTAATCCAAATTCCTGTCACGGTGAAGATGTTGTGAAGCGAATTGACCTTCGCAATAGAAAGGTGCTGAAGTGGTAAAGTGGCAAGCAAAAGTTAAGGTTGGAAGAATTCCGGGTTTTATCATATCCACAGGGATCGGTGCGAGGGGAAAAATGCCGTTCAACAATCTCTACGTTTCTAAGCTAGGTTTGAATGGCTTTAAAAAAGTAAAAAGCAGAAAGTAAAACATATTATGAACAAGTAAATAATGCATTCTTTAGTGAGGAGAGAACTCGTCGGGATTGGATTTCATCTACCCATCAAATACTGAAATCTATCGATCAGTTGTACGTAACCTAAAACACTCGTCAATATTATCATGTGTCGCTCACAACAGGGTTCATGTCTAAACTTCCGTCGAGAGTTCAACTGTATTGTTTAATCGACGATCTCTCAGCCTATCAAACAATACGAAGCATTAATAATTGATACCCACTGTGAATATTAGATCTAAATCTATGTGTAGAGTTTAGAACCTAACTGATATTCATCCTAGATCCGGATTTGAAGAGTATATGTGTATAGCAACTCAAATCCAAACATAAAGCGAGTAAACAAGGATAACATCAATATAGTTTTGTAAAATAGCTCTTACACAATGTCATGATTAATACATATACATAAAATCAAAGTAAACTTACATAAAAAAACCCCAACAAATAGAAAATACAAAGAGAAAAGTGAAATTAAACCAATAACTCTCGCGCTGTCAGGACGATTATCACAAATCCAGCTCTGGATCGTCAAGATGCATCTTCTAAAGTTGTTTCTCATCTTCTATATACAAAAGAATGGTGATGATGGAGTTGGGAGCAAAAAATCTCAAAATCATACCTAAAAATGCTGTAAAAATGAATTTATAAGCAAAATTGAATTTTCGCCGTCACCCAGCGACCTAGGGCTCGCCCGCCGACCATGGAAGCCTTTGCTACTGCCTCTACAGTGCTTTTCCACGCCCCCGGGTCGCCTTCAGCTCGCCCGGCGAGCTCCAGCTCGCCCGGCGAGCTCCAGCTCACCTAGCGACCATGACAGAAAAATAAGCTTTTGTTTCGACCATAACTTGAGAATCATATCTCCGATTTACGCACGGTCAGAAGCGTTGGAATGCTTATTCAATGCGCTATATTACAATGACTAAATAACATTCACTACAAGGAAATTGGCAAGTTGCGATGGTTCATTTTGGCATGTTACGACGGTTCAAACCGCCCTAAATTGCAAGTCACGGTGGTTTTGATTCTGTCGCAAAAACGTGTGTCGCCAGGGTTTACTGTGACGATTTCTAAAACTGCCACTCCAACTATCATTATATGTCATGACAGTTAGGAAACTGGCGTAAATTGCAAGTAACGACGGTTCAAACCGTCATAATTATATTTACTAATTCTAAATATAATTTATGCTAGTTGCGTCGGTTTAAACCGTCGTAATTTTATCTATAGGATTTTTTTATAATATTTTTTTTATCGGAGCGGATCAGACTGGATCGTCGTGGCCTTCACGTAGAATAGGTGATGATGCTTGTATGGAAGGAAAAAGGGATGGAGGTACCTGCAAGGTACTCCGATGTCAAAGTAAGTGTTTGGTCAAAAGAGAGAAAGCAAGTAAGAAATTTCAAGTATTGGATATTTGATACCTGCCCCTCTCAAGTGAGGGGGTATTTATAGGTGGATCCCTAGCGAGCAAAGCGCCTGGTCTGTCAAGTAGGAATTGCCAAGTGGAGGGCAGGGCGCGTGGCCTTTTGACTCGGACCAACTGTTTCCGTGATATCCGGGGAGGCAGTTAGTCGCGTGAGCTAGTTTGCGCGTGAAGGGGACATGCCCAACGGCTAGTTTCTGCCCAACGGCTAGTTTCTGCCCAAATGGCTAGTTTCTGCCCAACGGCTAGTTTCTGACTATTGGGCCTGTACAAAGGCTGGATTGGATTGGGCCTTGCCCCTCTGGGGGCACAGCGCCTTCCCAGTCCAGAACAGGAGTCCCCCCAAGTCCTTGCTCTGGAGGAGAGTGAGGACTTAAGGTAGCCGTGTAAACAGTCATCCTTGAAGATGTATTTTCTATTGGGCACGCTCTTGTAAAAGTGTCTGTTGTAGTGGCGTTTTTGTGTCGGGGATCCTTGGTGTGCGCGTCGGTGAGTGGACGCGCTCGCGAAATACCAAAAGTCTGGTGCATGTAACGTTCATACTTGGGAATGTCAGACGCAGGAACCTTTTGACACGTGTTGAACATGTAGCCCCTTTGTCAGACCTAGAGTCGCCTAGGCAATGATGGCCTTTGCGATTCCCCACGAGAAAATGTTTATAAAAGGAGGGAGGAGGGACTCATTTGCTCACTTCCCACAAATTTCCTCTCTTCTTTTTTGCTCTGCACTTTGTCCCCTCGCCGGAGCCGCCGTAGATCTTCATCGTCTCCGTTCACACCTTTATCTCCAACTCTCCATATTCAAGTAAGTTGGTCATCTTTTCTGCATTTTTCTTGTGTACTTCATTTTCTGGGCGTTCTTCATGAGTTTTTCGGCGACTTATGAGTTTTCTGGTTGAAGATTCATGTGTTCTTTGATGAACACATGAATTTCTGGGATTTTTATGAAGAACGCGATGAACATGGAATGAATCTTGTGTTTTTGCGTAGATTCTCCTTTGTTTTGGTTAGGATTAGTTTTAGGTTTGTAGTCGGGCACTAGGCCTGTTCGACACAAAGCTCTGGCTTTTTGCGATGAGCTTGCCTTGTTTTGAGCTCCAAGTAACGTAGTTAGGTCGTGGAGACTCGTCCCCGTCCCAGGGGGCAATGTCGTCGTCGTATTAGGTCGCGATCAAAGTGGGCTCGGGGTTGTCCTCGACTTCTTCCTCGCCCTTTCACTTGACTAGTGGTGGAAGGGTGGATTTGAACTTAGTCATCGAATTCACTTTTTCTTCCTCTGCTTTTCAGGTGAAAATGGCTGATCCTTGTGATAAAGTCGTACTCGATGCCCAGGCTGCGCAAGAGGAGTCGGAGCAGGCCATCGAGTATGCTAACGTTCAGGTCGCGAGGGGGGACCTTCAATGGATTGCGCACGAGCTGCTGTCGACCAAGTCGACGTTTACCGAGGAGGAGGTTCAGAAGTTCCCCTATCTGGAGGATCGGGCCGAGGATGCGCCGGCGCAGTGGAGGGTCATTCGTTTGACCGAAAATGACAGGATCTGTTCGATTTACCCGGGGATGCAGTTCCCCATGTATGAGTTTGCCTTTGTGGAGGCTAGGTTTCGGCTGCCTTTCACTGACTTCCAGGAGGCCCTTTTTCGTCACCTAGAATTGTGCCCGGCCCAGCTACATCCGAACGCGTTGGCCTTCATACGTGCCTTCAAGCTGGTGTGTCGCTTTCTCCGTGTCGGGGCAACGGTGGACCTTTTCTTCTGCATCTTCCAGCTCCAGCAAAGTACTACGGGCACGAAGTAAAGCTGGGTATCATTCAAACAGCAGAGCAGGCTCTTCTAGCCGTACTCCGAGTCTGTTCGTCATTTTAAGGATAGATTCCTAGTCGTGAAGCCTATTTCTGAGGCGGCCAAGAGATCCATCTCGACGATTGAAACGGTGACCGTCGATGGTCGGCAGGTTAAAAAGCATGTGTCTAAGTTCCCTTTGGAATGGGTGTTCGCCCACTTCAGATACAGGACTGACCAGTTCCTGGTAAAGCACGATCAACTTTGTGAGGCCGACAAGGAATCCTATCGTGTGCTCTATGCCTATGTGGAGAGCTTTACGCCGGCCTTCGTGGTGGACATGGACGGTAAGGAACTGATCGGGGATGATGGGGTGCCCGTCAGAGCAGGCCGTTATATTAACATTAAGGCCCTCCTTGAGTGCGAAAACGACGACGTGGCCTTCCAGCTTCTTGGTATAACTTGTTCTTGTGTTCGCGCTTGTTAAGCTTTTTCTGTCTGCTAACTTTTGTCTTTTTGTTTTCGCAGAGAAAATGGCTGACATGAGGAAGCGCTTAATGAAGTCGTAGACAGCCAAGGTCCAGAAGAAAGTGCCTTCGGTGCCCAAAGCTGGAGCAGCCAAGAAGAAAGCGACGATAGAGAAATTTGTGTCCGGCGCTGGTCCTTCCCCGGGGATGACCTCTGTACCGCCAACTCCTGACTCATCCCACAAGAGGAAACGGGATGATATTAGGGCCTCTCCTGCGGGTTGCTCGGGTGGCTCTCCTGGAGAGAAGTTCGTATTGCCCGCCTGCTATCAACAGAAGCAGATGTTTGACAAGGGGAGCTCCGTCGTCGTCCCGAATCTGGATGTCTCGGCGATTCTGTCCGTTGATCCACAGGTGCGGAGGAAGTTCCTCTGCCAGGATGTAGCCGGAATGATCAGAATATTGGAAGTTGCTCTGGCCCTTGGAGATGCAGAGATGGCTTATCGCTCCGACCTTAAAGAAGCCAAGACTAGGATCAATGACTTGGAGTACGAGAACGTGGGGATATACAATGAGCTGAAGAAGCTGCAGGGTCACCAGGAGGCCAAGATACTGCTTCAAAAGGAGGTGACCCAAATGAAGGAGGAGGTGAAGAATGTTACTGACGAGAATGCCCACCTGAAGGCGAGGATTGCGGAGCTGGAGGGGTCGTCGGCAGCGGGTGAGGACGAGACCGACGACGAGAGGGCCTTGAAGACGAGGAAGGACCTGATTGAGAGGATCCGTATCCTCAGGGAAGACAACCTAGGGGCAGCTGAGATTGGCTTCAATGCTGCTTTGGAGCAGGTGAAGGCCCTCAATTCTGTCGTTCAGCTGCTGACCGAGGGAATGGGTCTACTCAACATGGTCGTCAATGGCGAGGTGGTCCCCCCGGAGGGTGTCAGTGAGGTCGTTTAGTTTTACTAAGACATTTTTTGAATGTACTGTATTTTGTGGGCATGCGTGCCTTTTTGATGTAATGTTTGTCGGGCACAGCCCCTCTAATGTATACCTGACTTATTCTGGCTTTGTAGCCAATGTTATTAACTTTTTGTTATAGATTCTTGTCGCATTTATTTATGCATGCTTGTTTGAATGGATGTTTGCTCGACTTGTTTTTATTATGCCCGACAGTTTGGAACTTGTTGGTGAGGGCAAAGGAATTTTTCCAGGGATGAGACTAGGATCTCGGTTGAGGTACTAATCCCATAGGCTTGGACTGTTCCCATCGCGAGCTGGGTGTCCTGCCTTCTTGGTGAGGCAACGACGGAGCTCGATTGAGGTGTCTCCGTTGGGCGCAAGGTCCACTCGTCTCATGAGCAGAGGCTGGCCGGCGTTGTAAATGAGGGTCGTGCTTCACCAGGGCAGGATCCTGTGGCCGCGCCGTCTCCCCGTTCGGGGAGATCTCGTCGGCAGTTAGTCCGACTTTGTGGTTAGGCTTAACTGTAGTATTGTTTGAGCTTTTCAGCATTCCATGGTCGAGAAAATGATTCTCCGTCCAGAGCTTCTAAGTAGTAGGCTCCGGTGCCCGTTTTGGACTTGACCCTGTAGGGTCCTTCCCAGTTTGCGGCCAGCTTCCCTTCGCGCGAATCTTTCTGGTTTCTACGCAGGACCAGGCTGCCAACGCGGAGGTGATGAGAGTAAGGGAGACTTTCTCTATTTGCGCGTACCTGACTTCTGGCCCTTGTAAGGCCTTGCTGGTGAAATAGATGGGCTTCTGCCCGTCTGTTGTTTCGCGGACGAGGTCAGCACTAATGGCTTCGCTGGCGACGGAGAGGTACAAGTATAAGGGTTCCCCGCATTCTGGTCGGAAAAAGTACAGGTGGCTCGGACAGAGCCCGCTCAAGGTGGGTCAGGGCTTGCTCGCATTCTTCTGTCCATTCGAAACTAGTCTCTTTCCTAAGCAGTTTAAAGAAGGGCAGGGCGTGCTGAGCGGATTTGGCCACGAATCAAGAAAGGGAGGCGAGCATCCCATTTAGGGATTGGATGGACTTCTTTGACCTGGGTGTGGGGAACTCCGCGAATGCTCGGTACTTATCTGGTTTTGCTTCCATTCCCCTTTCGGTGAGATAGAATCCGAGGAACTTCCCTGCTCGCACACCGAAGGTGCACTTTTCTGGGTTAAAGCGCATTTTACATTTCCTGGCCTGGTCGAAGACCTTTTGCAGGCGAGTTGTGTGATCGGATTCCTCTTGGGATTTTACGATCATATCGTCCATGTATACTTCGAGCATGTCCCCGATCTCTGATCGGAAGACTTTGTTCATCATGCGCTGGTACGTGGCCCCAGCATTTTTTAGATCGAAGGGAATTACGTTGTAGTAATAGTTCCCAGAGGAGGTCATGAATGCGGTATACCTCTTGTCCTCTTTGGCCATAGGGATCTGATTGTATCCCGAATAGGCGTCCATGAAGGACAAGAGTTTGAAACCTGCAGAGTTATCTACGAGTTTATCTATGCTCGGTAAAGGGTAAGCATCTTTCGGGCATGCCCGGTTGAGATCGGTGTAGTCAATGCACATGCACCATTTTCCACTATGTTTTTTCACAAGTACAATGTTAGACAGCCAGGTTGTATACCTGGCCTCCGATATGAATTTTGCCTCTAAGAGGTCTTGTACAAGTTTTTCGGCAGCCTGTGCCTTCTCATCGGATTGCTTTCTTCTCCGATGTGCGACAGCGCGGGCAGCTGGATCAATGGTCAAATGGTGGCACACGGTCTCGTGGTCTAACCCTGGCATATCTGCTGCGCTCCAGGTAAACAGGTCAGCGTTGTCGTCCAGGAATTTCTTCAGTTGTAGCTTGACCTCATCGAGCAATCCTGTGCCTATCTTCACCCCTCTGTTGGGGTTATTTCTGAAGGTGATGACTTCGAATTCCCCGTCTGGAACTGGCCGCATGAGAGTTGAAGTGGGGGAGCTGGTCGTCCCTGTTGGCACGACCTTACCGTGATCTTCCTTGCAGTCTTCTGAAATTTGACTGTCAAGGTCGATGATGTGCACGGGAAGTGCAGGCTTCTTATCTGGTTGGTCATCTTCAGTTGGACGATCTTCATCCCTTGGCCGCTTGGCTGCTTTCGATGCTGCTCCGATCTGGTTTTGTCCCCTGGTCGCTGCCTCGAAGCATCTGCGGGCAGCTTCTATGTCCCCATGTAAAGTTGCGACGTGACCTTTCTCAGTATAATACTTTAGTTTGAGGTGGATGATTGAAGGAACAGCGATCAGTTCTGCGAGTGCTGGCCGGCCCAAAATTCATTGATACAACGACGGGCAATCGATCACCAAAAACTGGGTCTTGATCGACCTGGACGCTTCTTCCTCCCCGAATGTGACCGGCAGCTCCACGTATCCCCAAGGTCTGGTCGTGGCTCCGTTGAACCCCTGCAAATCGGATCCCACATACGGCGAGAGGTTCTTCTGGTCTAGCTTTAGGGTGCGGAACAGGCCCGTGTACATAATGTCCACCGAACTGCCCTGGTCGACTAGGATCCTCCGGGCGTCGGTGTCTCCTAGTCTGGCCCTGATGAGTAGAGGAATGTGAGAATTCAAAGAGCCCCCGAGCAGCTCCTCGCGGCAGAACGTGATCGGTTAGGAGCGTCCCTTTATTTTCTCGAGCGTAGACAACCGGTCAGGACTGCAATCTATAAGCTGCTCAAACTTCCTCTTGACAGATCCTACTGTCAGCTCATTGTACCCCCCGCATAAGATAACCATGGCTGCAGGGAAAACTTCTCAAGTGTTGTGGGCGGATATCCAGAAAGGCTCTTCGAGGTAATCAGGAATGACGAAGTCCTCTGGTCGCGTAATGGACATGGCGACCTGTGGGGGAGGACTTGATTGAGACGATTCGGTCTCCTTCTTTGGATCTGAAGCCTCTCGTCGGGAGAACTCACCCTTCTTTACGTATTGTTTCAAATGACCCTCCTTGATGAAGATTTTTATTGCGTCCTTAAGGTGCACGCAGTCCTCGATTGTGTGGTCGTGACTGCGGTGGAAGCGACAATACTTGCTCTTGTCGACGTTGCCTTTGGACATCGTTGGCTTGGGGAACTTGACACCCCTGCTAGAATTCTGTATTGATGCATTCGGAGAGAATGCGTTCACGGGGAGCCGTAAGCAGGGTATATTCCGTGAAACAGCCAGCAGGCCCTTTACCTTCTCGAGGACGATCGTCTCGTTGCCTTTCTTTTCCTTGCCGGGATGACTCCGGATCGTCTTTTTTTGGTGCCCGGGTGCTGTTTCGATCTCTCGTGTCCCGGGCATGATAGGCGGCCTCCTTCTCCTCGTATTGTATATACGCTTCAGCTTTCCAGAGAAGTTCGGTCAACGTTCGAGGAGTTTCGATCCCGATGGCTTTGTGAAACTCACTTTTTAGTTTCAGGCCCTTTTCGAGAAGATACTTCTTCATATGGTCCATCGTATGGACCTCCACGGCTTCTTTGTTGAACCGTTTGATATATGCCCGCAGGGATTCATCCCTTCCTTGTATAATAGCTTCCAAGGTGGCCTCCGACTTGGGATGTCGTCGGGAAGCTGTAAAGTGTCGGGCAAAGTGAGTCTTCAAGTTTCTCCATGATGTGATCGACCCTCGAGGAAGGCGCTTGAACCAAGCCATTGTCCCCTTTCTCAGTGTGATCGGGAATAATCTACATTTTATGGCCCCGATCACGTTATGGTAATGGAGCATTGCTTCTATGTTCTCTATGTGTTCGCCGGGGTCGGTGGTCCCGTCGTAGGTTGCCAGAGTAAGAGGCTTCTCCAGCCAGCGAGGAATTCTTGTGTCCATGATCTCCTATGAAAGGGGGCCGTGGACGTCGTCGTCGCTGCTTGAGCTTAGAGAGCAGGAGAAAGAATGGCTACAACCACGACTTCTGTTGTGTCGCAGAGAATTCCTGCGCATATGGCGGTGCTCATGCCTATCTGGCTGTCGGGGCTTCTTGGACGCCGGGGAGCGTCTTGACTTTCGCGGAGGAGATCTGCGGTACCTTCGCATGAGATCAGATGCAGGTTCTTTCGATCTTGATCATCTTCTCTCCAGGGAGAGACTTCTGGACCCACCGCGTCTCCATTTCTGAGGGGGAGATCGAGGACGTGGAGACGGGCTGGTTTGTTTCTCAGAAGCAAGCCGCTCTTGAAGGACATGCTCGAGAGCGTTAATCTTCTCTCCTTGTTGGAAGATCAAAAGGTTTGATCTGTTGAGAGAGGCGATGAGGACAGTTGTACTTGAATCAGCGTTCTGCAGGACAAGAATGGGTTCGAAAACCCGTTCGGCAGCTGGTGTCCTAGGTTTCACTTCCTCGGGGGTCGGGGACGCAATCTTTCCGTCCCGTAGGTCGGTTTCTTGAAGCACATGTCTGCCGAAGATGTGGTCGGCGTTGTCAGTCACGACGGCAGCAGCAGAGTCTTGGAGGGCATCATTCTTGGTGGTGGCCATGATGATCTTTAAAAGATGAAACTTTGGTCTTTGAAGTGAAAAAGAAAGGATCTTGAAAAAGACGGGGAAGCTAGTTTCCCACAGACGGCACCACTGATCGGAGCGGATCAGACTGGATCATCGTGGCCTTCACGTAGGACAGGTGATGATGCTTGTATGGAAGGAAAAAAGGGTGGAGGTACCTGCAAGGTACTCCGATGCCAAAGTAAGTGTTTGGTCAAAAGAGAGAAAGCAAGTAAGAGATTTCAAGTATTGGATATTTGATACCTGCCCCTCTAAAGTGAGGGGGTATTTATAGGTGGATCCCTAGCAAGCAAAGCGCCTGGTCTGCCAATGAGGGATTGCCAAGTGGAGGGCAAGGCGCATGGCCTTTTGACTCGGACCAACTGTTTCCGTGATATCCGGGGAGGCAGTTGGTCGCGTGAGCTACTTTGCGCGTGAAGAGGACATACCCAACGGCTAGTTTCTGCCCAACGGCTAGTTTCTGGCTATTGGGCCTGTCCAAAGGCTGGATTGGATTGGGCCTTGCCCCTCTGGGGGCACAGCTCCTGCCCAGTCCAGAATACTTTTTTATTTAAATTATTTTCATCTCAATTTTTAATATAATATTAGTAATTTTTAATTTAAATTATTCTTTTTTTTTTGTAGTATATCAAATATATAAAGACTCACGTATATCAAATATATAAATTTATATAACTAAAAAAAAAATGATATTTCATTATATCACTTTTCTAAATAACTTATTATATTTTCTACTAAATATATACTTATGAATCAAATATCATAATCTAAAATTTGATATATACAATATAATCAATATAATTGTACAAACTATGTGTATATGCTATTGATGATCTATACAATCAAGTATGAATATGCACCAAGTTGCAGATCAACAAGGCACTGCTTGAGCTTGTTCAATCATTTGCTCTCTATCTGTCTGACCCTTTCTTTGCACACACCCAACACCGTGCCAATTTTTTACAGAGATTTCTCCTATCCATCTTCAATACCAAATATCAATCTGATTACCTTTCTTTCTTTTGGGTTCAATGCGCTTAGGAGGTTGCGGACATGGCTCCTCATTAGTTGTTTAGCAGTCTTTCAGAGTACAGGATCTAGCCTATTTACAAGAGTAGACAAAGAAGTTGCAGATCCAGCACATATAATTTCTTCAGTAAATATTTCCACCTGCAAGAGGAGATTTTCAGAAGAGAAACAAGAACACAAAGAGAAAAACTAAAGAAGCTAAAAATAATACATACGACCCAATTTTCCACACCAAGTGATGATTCAAGATATTTTGCCGCGGGTGAAGAATTCTCTGGTATGATTCTGCCTTAGAGGATAGACTTGAACATCTACAATAGCTTAGAAATTACTTCCAGTTAGCACCAATAAAGAAAATCACTTGTGGTCTTCTAGCATTATCATGAGCCCTTCATAATCAGTTTTGAGGTTTTTGATTTTTCACAAAGAAATTTCAAACTAATATGCAACAAGCATCAATAAACTGTCTGTTGAAAGAACTCTCGCATCATTTGACTAGATATTTTAATTAATCATAAATTGTATAAATGACTAAGTTAAAAAAACTCATATAATGAACAGATGAAAATAATAAGATATAGGGGGTCGTGGATCTGTCCAGATCCAACCTCATAAGGCATCATAGATATGATCCTACTTTATCACTGAATTAAATTTAGATTGCACTTACATTTTGCGTCCTAGGTGCTTTCCTTACACTAAGAGACTTTGAAGGGATTTTTGACCCATACAATACTTCCTGTTCTGCTATTATTTGTCCCTGAAGTTTCTTTAGGTCCTGAGACTGAAATGTAAAATTTTAACAAGTATCGGAGAAAAAATACATATCATTATGTTTAGGAACCGCAGATCAATGAAATACTTCCTAGACTAATACTTTAAGACAAAACTTAAGTTTTTCTTTTAACTATAAGGCCCCCTAGTGCTATTACGCATCTAGGAAGTGTATGTGAACTTATTATAAGGAGGGGTCCTTTTCACTGTAGCACCGACAAAGAAGGTGTGTTCGTGTCAGTATAGAATTCCAAACTGTCAGCGACGCGTGATTACATTTAATTTACTTATTTTTTTAAATTATTACGGAGTCGACGTGTCAGTGTCGGTGTCGTATTTCCAGTGTTTGTGCTTACTCCCTTTTCAAAGTATTGCGCTAAGGTCCTCTTTTCAAGGTTTTCTTATAATAACTAGATAACTAATAACTTATTTTGGAGAAACATTTAATTGCAATGAGTATTTTCCTACCCAGTGTCTACGACGTTCTTGCTCCTTCTCTTGCCGTAATAAGATGTAGTCTTGAAGCATAGAAGTTAGACAGACCTAGATAACCACACACGACAAATTTGTTACTTGAGCAACTAATAGATGCTAAGGTGGCATCCAATAATTTTTTATGAGCCTATCTCATGGCATGTATCTCTTAGAGGGTACTTACACCATCATATATGAACTCAATACCTTTATCTTTTTTTCCATACTATTGTTTTTGAAGTCAATTTGTCTGTCATTGCTATGGGAAAACTAAATAAAATCAAAAGACATTATGAAATAATAAAGAAACATGGTATCAGACTATCAGCAAACATAATACATAATAAAAAATTCATTTTACACTAAACAAACAATGGGACAGAAAAGAAAAATTCTATTAATAATAATATATAATATATTAATCCATGATGACATTAACCAAGACAACAAACACAACCAATAATTATAGGTCTTAAAGTACCTGGAATTTTGTTCACCAAGACACGTGCTTTCTCAGCTCGCTTGAGTTTAAGATGAGTACCTTTACCAGCATTGTATCGATTTTCGTCCTAGAAGAAAGTGTGTGGGAAAGCTTAATAAACTATGAGATGATAAATATGGGAGTGGAGATCCACTTTGCCAATCCAACCGCTGAAAAACATCATTCAATCTGATGTAAAATATAGAAACGAATATACGAATAAACATTAAAAAAATATTAAAAAAAACTAAGAAAAACTAACCTGCTGTCTCCTTGAGCCAAGATTCTTCATCACATGGTGACACCCATTTCTCCACCTTTTCAAGTATCTCTATTCTACTAAAAGCTTGCTCTTTGACTTGGACAATTTGAAGTTCAATTTGTTCAAGTACAGAAGCAAGGTTTATAGATCCTGCATGAGAAAGGAGAAAGGAGGATGTAGGCTTAGGAGTTTAAAGAAGAACGAAATAATGACACTAATCTAGTGGTATGATATCTCTCTTAGAACTTAGCAGATTCTATTGCTTCAATAGCATGTTCGACCACACCATCAAATTCAGGAATCAAATTGGTACCAAACATTATCTATATGCAGGACTATTATTCCAGACAACAAATACATGCCACGTTTCCGAAACATGTTCAAAATATGATATCATAATCATAAACCAGATTCATGACTAAATTGAACTGCAATCAAGATTTAAGAAAATGCATTAGAAATTGTGCAATGCACACGCACTCTTGGCAGAATCGCTACAAACACCATCATCAGTGCAACTGTTTTAATTGGAACTTCCTGAATTTACTTCATCAAGATTAGTGAACAAATATTTATTACAAATATTCTATTGGCATTGATACCTCATCATCATCAATCCTGCAGCATGCAAAATAACGCCATTCTTCGGTAGGAGCAAGATTCAAGTGAAACTAAATATCAGAATGCATACCTTAAGGTTAAGTAAAGAAATAGTAAAATAAACTAGTTAAAATACAAAAAGTAAACATGTGTTAATGAAATAACAATGTTAATGACATTCATATAAAAAACAATGATATTAACTTTCACCTAACATTTGTAAGAATAGTAAGAAGAAATGGCACATGTTCTGCCAAGTCTCTCAACTACTACAACCAGTACCACCATTCCCTGTGTCCAATTAAAACATATTTGAAATGAAACAAACATCACCACTATTAACATCATGCACATACATTGAATTACGCAGCTTTATTTATGGTTATGCGAGCATAGTAACAAAATACAAACATTTCTTTCAGTCAAGTCGCCTCCCCGAAGCATGAAATTTTGTATTATATAATGGAATTAGCTTCCTTGGTAACCATATCCTTTCTCTCATGCACAAATGTTATTCAACTTTATAAATAACACAATATTTTACACGACACGTTCCATTGTGATACACATACAATTACAATAACAGAAATCCAAAAGAAAATTTTGATGGCTTACCTCTACACAAAGTTCTAAAATTCTCAATTGTTTTGGGCACAACCTCTCTAAATACACCAATAACAATCCTTCTAGCAAATTCACCCCTAATTTCAACATCATAGAAACATTTGCTTGTCACTTTGGCTTGAAGCTCTACAACCTAGAAGTAACAAAACCATGTAAATAATGAACCAATGTTGTGAATAACATCTTTTTTCAATTACAAGGAAGTCAACAAACTTAAAAACTAAAATTTCAAATCTGAAAGATTCATACTTATGTTTTTTTTTTCTAATTTCAATTTACTATTTCAAATAATTAAATCAACATTTTGGAAGAAAATATGCGTCAGGAACTGATTAAACTAATTGATATATCATAGGAAACATCTAACTAAGCCTAAAACTAAATCATGTCACCTGAAATACAAAAGGTTTTGTCAACATCATCAACCCACCAAACATAACCATCACACATGATTGATATTTGGAATCACAGCTTCTAATGTCGACAACATTTAGGAAAATTCTTTTACGACGAGGTTTACGGCGGCTACGATGTTGTAAGGCTAGCTTAGAAGAGGTGGGTGTGATAACAAAAGGGTTTTGTGTTTAGATTGGGTAAAGAGGATCACGTTATAGAAAATGTAATAGAAGTGATGAAAATGACTTTGATTTTCTCTGAGATTGATAGAAGATGAACGAAGAAGTTCGTTTCGTTGGTCTAGGGCTCTTGCTTCTCACTACTTTCGGATGTTAAAGTTACAAAGTTTCCCATTTTCTTTTTTAATAAACATGTTAAGACGTTGGATAACTTTTTCTTGAAAAAAATTATTAAAGCATGGAACTTTTAAAAGGGGAATTCACATCTTTTTTTCAAAAAGGGTACTTGGAAAGGTTAGTCCAAAAGTTGTAAAGTTTTAATAATAAGGAAATTGATCAAAATAGTGGCGACAGTTCACTCTAACAGTCGTGACAACTCTCATAATTAAGGAAAAAGGACGGTTTTTTGGGAACTCTCGCAACTTATCTGTCGCAAATCTCATTTTTTCTTGTAGTGATTGCTTGAATACCTACAAGAATGAGATAAAAACAATCAAACTCAATGATATTTACATTTCTTGAATACCTACGTATGTCCTGCCTTTCGGGAGTAGGAGATCATTTGCAAGTTTTCTATGAAACGCTCGCAGAAGTACTCCGTTTGCACGTCACCATTTGATGAAGAATTAAGTGCCTTCAACTAAAACGAAAATTTGTGGGAGACAGTGCTCTAGTGTCTAAAACTTTCTATGATTATTAGATTCTCATTATTTAAATCAAATTTAGGTTTTCTTTACCATGTACTGGAGATCAGATATGTTTTGTTGGATTTTTTTTATTTCTCATGGTGGTGGGGACTTCGGTACACCTTTATGGATCTTTGGCGTGTTATGGTTGAAACTAAGATTTTATTAATCATGTGTTTTATTTGTCACCACTATGAAGAAACCATACCAGTGTCCTCAAGAACCTATGAGTCGACAATATTATCCCACAATTCTCAATTCCGATAAACATTCAATGCCAAAAAAAAGAACAAGTGCACCACAAAGGAGGTTATCTACTTCAAATGTCAAATGCCAAGACTTTATGTTAGGGATTTCAAAATGATAAAACCTAAAGTTGTAGTTCTAAAACAGTGCATCATGCTACTTTAAGACATGTGTACTCTATGAATGGACAAGAAGCTTGATGTCCTAATGATCAGAGAGAACCAGAAGGAGATCGTCGCGGCCTTCGTGTAGGGCAAGAGTTGATGCTCGTAGGAGAGGAAAAAGGGGTGGAGGTACCTGCAAGGTACTCCGATGCCAAAGTAAGTATTTGGTCAAAAGGGGGAAAAGCAAGTAAGAGATGTCAAGTATATGATTTTGGATACCTGCCCCTCTCAAGCGAGGGGGTATTTATAGATGGATTTCTAGCGAGCAAAGCGCCTGATCGACCAATGAGGGATTGCCAAATGGAGGGCAAGGCGCGTGGCCTTCTGACTTGGACTAACTGTTTCCGCGATATCCGGGGAGGCAGTTGGTCGCGTGAACTACTCTGCGCGTGAGGGGGACACGCCCAACGGTTACTTTCTGCCCAACGACTATATTGTGCCCAACGGCTATATTGTGCCTATTTGGCCTGTTCGCCAATTATGATGGATTGGGCCTGGTCCTTAAGGGCAGGAAGCCCTGCCCGGTCCAGAACAGGAGCCCCCCAAGTCGTTGCTCTGCTGGAGAGTAATGACTTTAGACAGCTGTGACTACGGCCGTACTGTCGGGGAAGTGGTTGCTCGCGTAGAGTGTTCCATTCGTGCCCCGACCAGGTGTGGTCGTTAGATGATTACGCTGAATGTCGACCAAGGTTTGTAGCGTGCTCGCAGAAATTGATGTTTTTCGCCGAACAGCCCTGCACGGATGCATTCATTTTGATGAGGAGACTTGCTCGTGGGAGCCAAGGACTTCGGTGTATTTTCTACAGTAAGCCAGGCGAAGAGTCTTTGTGACACGTGGTGAGCATTTATGGCTTTTGTCAGTCCTAGGGCCGCATAGGCTATGATGACCTTCACGATTCCCCATGATCAAATGGTTATAAAAGGGTGGAGGAGGGTTTTATTTTGACAATTCTCCCAAGTTTTCACTCCTTGCTCTTATTTACTCTGCAACAAGTCCTTCGCCGAAGTTCCACTTCGCCACCGTTGATCCTCCTCTTCTCCGTCAACCTCTTCTTCTTCCTGTAAGTTTGTTCTTCCTTTTCTGTATTTTTTTTTATGAACCTTCAGTTTCCTGGGTGTTGTTCATGGATTCTCCGGTGAGTTTATGAATTTTATGGTTGAACTTCATGTTTTCCGGTTGAACTTCATATGTTCTTCGATGAACACATGAATTTCTGGAAAATTCATGAAGAACATGATGAATTTCAGGATTTTTGTAGAAATTGTTAGCGTAGATCCTTATAGAATCTGGTTAAGTGTAGAATTTTGTTTGTAGTCGGGCACTAGGCCTGTTCGGAACTTTGATGTGATTTTGAGGTGAGTATGCATCCTCGTATGGATATCTGCGAGTTCTGGTCGCGGAGACCTCTCCTGACGATTGGTAGGTAATTTATACGGGCTCGCGGTTGTCCTCGGCTTCATCAATGCCCTTTCACTTAATTAGTGGTGGAAGGGTGGATTTGATCTTGGATGTCGAATTCACTTCTCTTCCTCTGCCTTTCAGGTGAAAATGGCTGAACCCCGGGATGATGTTGTGCCCGACACGCAAGATACACAAGAGAGGCCCAGTATGCCCGCTGATTATTCAAATATCAAGGTCACGGGAGGGGACCTTGACTGGCTCGCACATGAGCCTCTATCGTTCCGATCAACTTTTTCCGCAGAGGAGATACGAGAATTTGACTTGTTGGAGAGACGTGTAGGTGACGCTCCTCGGACGTGGAAAGCATTTCGCCCCGGGGAGTATGATAGAATTTTCTCCTCGTACCCAGGATTGTGTTTTCCTATGTACGAGTTCGCTTTTACGGAGGCCAAGATGCGTCTCCCTTTTACCGACTTTCAAGTTTCCCTGTTCACCCATCTGGCCTTGTGCCCGTCTCAGCTTCACCCCAATGCCTTGGCTTTCATTCGGGCATTTGAGCTAGTCTGCCGTTACCTTAATGTCGGCGCGACCACAGATCTTTTCTTCTGCCTTTTCCAAATCCAAAGGAGCACAGCGGGGACGAAACAAAGTTTGGTTTCGTTTAAACAATAGAGTAGGTTGTTCTGGCCGTATTCTGATTCAATTCGCAACTTCAAAGATAGGTTTCTGATCGTGAAGCTTATTACCGAGGAGGCAAAGAGGACTATCTCGACAATTGAGAAGGTGGTAGTGAATGGTCGGGAGAGGGATAGCGTCGTCTCTATATTTTCTTTGGAATGGGCCTATACCCACTTTAAGCGTAGGACCGACCAATTTTTGGTGAAGCACGAACAACTCTGCGAGGCCGACAAGGAGTCGTACAGGATCCTCCATGCTTACGTGGAGAGTTTTTCCCCGGCTTTCGTAGTTGATCGGGACAGGAAAGAGCTGGTTGGGGATGATGGGGAGCCCGTCCGAGCAGCTAGATATATTAACGTCAAAGCTCTCCTCGAATGCCATAATGATGAGGATACGGTCCAATTACTTGGTATGGTCCGCTGTTTGTTTTTTATCTGTTCGGATTTTTGAATTCTGACTCGTTTTGTGTGTTCGCAAGTATGATGGCAGACATGAGGGAACGCCTGATGAGATCTCAAGCGGCGAAAGTTCACAAGAAGTCGACCGCAGGTGCCAAGGTCGGGGTGCCTAAGCAGACAGTTCTGGAGAATTTTACCGCTGGTCCTACCCCCGTCCCGGAGAGAGCCTCAACGCTGCTGACCCCGGGCACCTCCCATAAAAGGAAGAGAGATGCCGCGGGGACTTCTGTGGCCGCTGGTCTGGGAGGTTCTGGTGCCGGTCATCTTGTCCTGCCCGCCTGCTATTCACGCCGAGATTCATTTGCTGAAGAAGAGTCCATAGTTGTTCACGATTCTGAAGCCGTGGCTATTCTAAATGCCAATCCCAAAGCGAGGAGAAAACAACTGTGCCAGGATGCTGCGGGCATGTTTAGGGTGCTTGAAGCAGCCCTTGTCCTTGCCGATGATGAAGCTATTACTCGGGCGAGCCTCGTGACGTCCAAGAATAGAATTGTCGAGCTGGAGACGAAAAATAACGAGCTGTACAATGATTTAAAACAGTTTGAAGGTCACGAGGAGGCCAAAGTGTTGCTTCAGATGGAGGTGACCCAGCTGAAGTTAGATGCGCTCAAGGCTAACGAGGAGAGGGCGAGTTTGCAGGCGAGGATCGCTGAATTGAAAGGCTTGACTTCAGTTGTCCAGGACGAGAATGACGACAAGAAGTCCCTGAAGTCGCGGGTTGACTTGATCAGGAGGATTAGACTCCTTGGCGAGGACAACCTGAAAGCAGCTGAGTTCGGCTTCAGTGCTGCAAAAGAGCAGATGGTGGCCCTCAACTCTGATGTGCAGCTCACGATGGATGGGATGGGTTTATTCAACAAGGTGGTGAACGGTCAGGTCATTCCTGCCGAAGAGGAGAGTGAAGTCGCTGAATAGGACTTGGTGTATGCATGTTTTGTGGGCCTGCGTGCCCTTATCATTTTGTATGGGCGCTGCCCCTTTTTGTATTTGTAACATTACCCGGTGATGACCGGTATTTTAATATACTTGGAATTTGTAGTGTTTTTTCTTGGACGTTTGCTCTGTTTGTTTATATGTGTGTGTTTGGTGAGTTGTGAAACCTGCCGAGGAGGGCGAAGTGGTTTTGCCCATGATGAGGCTAGGACTTCGTTTGAGGTACTAATCTCATAGGCTTGGACTATTCCCATCGCGAGCTGGGTGTCCTGCCTGAATGGTGCGGCAACGGCGGAGCTCGGTTGAGGTATCCCTGTTGTGCACAGGATCTACTCGTACAACGAGCAGAAGTTGGCGGGCGTTGTAATGCGTGTCATGCTTCACCAGGGCATGATACGATGACCGTGCAACTCTCCCTATTTTGGGTGATTACGTCGGCAATTTGTCTATCCTCGTGGTTAAGGACTTAGCTGTAGTACTGCTTGAGTTTTTCAGCATTCCATGGTCGAGCGAGTTGTTTTTCGTCCAATGTTTCTAAGTAATATGCTCCTGTGCCCGTTTTGGACTTGACCCTATAAGGTCCTTCCCAGTTTGCTGCCAGTTTCCCTTCGCGCGAATCCTTCTGGTTTCTGCGCAGGACCAGACTGCCTACGGGGAAGTCGCGCTTTATGACTCTGGCGTCATGTTGCAACGTTATTTGTTGCTTTAATGCGGCCTCACGGAGGGTAGCCCCTGATCTTATTTCTTCGACCAGATCGACCTCCTCGCGTAGAGCCTCATCGTTCATTTCTTCGTCAAGGGGAGCTTCTGTCCTTCTGGAGGGTTCCCTTATCTCCACCGGTATTACCGCCTCTGTTCCATACGCTAGTCGGAAAAGGGTTTCCCCGGTGGTAGAGTGGGGTGTTGTTCTGTACGCCCAGAGGACGCTGTAGAGCTCCTCGACCCACCTTTTCTTGGCCTCGCCTAGCCTCCGCTTCAATCCGCGTAGGATTACTCTGTTTGCGGCCTCCGCTTGCCCGTTGGTCTGGGGATGCTCGACCGAAGTAAAGTGTTGTTTTGTTCCCAATTTGGCGACGAAGTCTTGGAATTTTTTGTCTGTGAATTGGGTTCCGTTGTCGGTTACGAGGGCCTGGGGTACCCCGAATCTGGCGAGGACGTTCCTTTTGTAGAAACACAATATGTTGAAGGCTGTGATCTTGGCGAGCGCTTCGGCTTCAATCCACTTTGTAAAATAGTCGACGGCCATGATTAGGAATTTATTTTGATAAGATCCCATTGTAAAGGGGCCTAGGATGTCCATCCCCCACCAGGCAAAGGGCCACGGCGAGGAGAGGGTCTTCAACTCGTTGGGTGGTGCCAAATGCATGTCCCCATGGCGTTGGCAACGGTCACATTTTTATACATGTTCTTTGGCATCGTGTTGCATGGTTGGCCAGTAATATCTTGTGCGCAAAGCTTTTCGAGCCAGGGATCTTCCCCCTAGGTGTTGTGCGTTGATGCCCTCGTGGATCTATTGTAAGATTTCGGAGACCTGGGCCTCGTCGACACATTTCAACAGGGGGATGGAAAATCCTCGTCGATATAATTTGTCCTCAACCAGTACGTACGAACAGGCTCGTCACTTAGTTATGCTGGCCTCCTTACTGTCCTCGGGGAGTTCCCCCTTGGTGAGATAATTGTATACCGGGGTCATCCAACAAAGGGGATCTCCGATGACGTTAACATCTGGCAGGTCGGGTTTTACAATGCTCGGGCGGGCCAGCATTTCTTGTATGATGGATTTGTTCCCACCTTTTTTCCTGGTGCTGGCTAATTTAGAGAGGATGTATGCTCGGGTGTTTTGTTCGTGCGGGACGTGCTGAACTTCCCATGCTTCAAACTCCGCCATTTTTTCTTTTACCATTGCCAAGTATTCGGCTAGTTGGTCGTTCTTTGCTTGGAACTCTCCCTGTACTTGGGACGCTAAGAGCTGGGAATCAGTGCAAATTTTTATTTCTCTCGCGCCGACGTCTTTGGCCAGTCGTAATCCTGCGAGGAAGGCTTCATACTCGGCTTGATTGTTGGATGTTTTGAAGGAGAGGACCAGGGATACTTCGATCAGGGTCTCTTCCTCGCTCTCGAGGATAATTCCTGCTCCGCTGCCTGAGGGGCTTGATGCGCCATCCACGTAGATGATCCACTTCCGTGTCCCTCCTGGAGGGGATAGTTCTGGAGTCATTTCTGCCACGAAGTCGGCCAGAACCTGTACCTTGAGGGCTTTCCTCCCCTCGTAGTGAATGTCGAACTCGGCCAATTCAAGGGACCATTTTAGCATCCTGCCCGCCATATCTGGTCGGCTTAACAGCTGCCTAATAGGCTGGTCGGTTCTGACGATGATGGTGTGCGCCAGGAAGAAATATCTGAGTCTCCTCGCGGCGACTATGAAAGCAAGGGCCACTTATTCTATTTGCGTGTACCTGACTTCGGGTCCCTGCAGGGCTTTGCTGGTGAAATAGATGGGTTTCTGCCCGTCGTTCGTTTCTCGAATAAGTGATGCGCTTACTGCCTCGTTGGCCACAGAGAGGTACAGGTATATGGTTTCCCCCTGGTCTGGTGGGGACAATACTGGAGGCTCGGACAAAGCTTGTTTGAAATGGGCAATGGCCTGCTCACATTCGTCCGTCCACTCGAAATTGCTTCCTTCCGGAGTAATTTGAAGAAGGGCAAGGTGTGCTGGGCGGATTTGCTCACGAAGCGGGCAAGGGACGCGAGCATCCCGTTGAGGGTCTGTGTCGCCTTCTTCGACCGCGGAGTGGGGAACTCCACGAGTGCTTGGCATTTATCTGGGTTTGCTTCTATTCCTCTTTCAGTGAGGTAAAACCCGAGGAATTTTCCTGCTCGTACGCCGAAGGTGCATTTTTCTGGATTGAAACGCATTTTACATTTTCGAGCTTGGTCAAACACCTTTCGTAAGTGGGTGGTATGGTCGGATTCCTCTTGGGATTTTACGATCATATCATCCATATATACTTCGAGCATGTCCCCGATTTCTGATCGAAAGACTTTATTCATCATGCGCTGGTATGTGGCCCCGGCATTCTTTAGTCCAAAGGGCATTACGTTATAGTAATAGTTCCCCGAGGAGGTCATGAATGTCGTGTACCTCTTGTCCTCGTCTGCCATTGGGATTTGGTTGTATCCCGAATAAGCATCCATGAAGGACAAGAGCTTGAAACCTGCGGAATTATCTACGAGTTTATCTATGCTCGGGAGCGGATAAGCGTCTTTCGGGCAAGCCCGATTGATATCAGTGTAATCAATGTACATGCGCCATTTTCCATTACTTTTCTTTACAAGTACAATGTTTGAGAGCCAGGTCGTATACCTGGCCTCGGAAATAAATTTTGCCTCTAAGAGGTCTTGTACAAGTTTTTCGGCAGCTTGTGCCTTTTCCTCATATTGCTTTCTTCTTCGTTAGGCTATGGCGCGAGCAGCTAGATTGATTGTCAAGTGGTGACATGCGGTTTCTGGATCAAGGTCAGGCATATCCGCCGCACTCCAGGCGAACAGGTCGACGTTGTCGTCAAGACATTTCTTCAACTCCTTCTTTACCTCTTCGGGGAGACCAGCGTCTATCCTCACTCCCCTGTTGGGGTTATTGCTGAAGGTGATGATCTCGAATTCCCCATCTGGGACTGGTCGCAGAAGTGCAGGAGACGGGGAGCTTGTTACTCCTGACTTTTTGTCTTCGTCACGATCTTCTCTTCCATCTTCAGGAAGCCTGCTGTCGAGGTCGATGGTATGCACGGGAAGCGTGGGCTTTTTGTCTGGCTGTCCACCTTCAGCTGGAACCTCGTCCTCTCTTGTGCGCTTTGCCGCTTTTGCCGTCGTCGCGATTTGGTTCTGCCCTTTTGTTTCGGCCTCAAAGCATCTACGAGCAGCTTCGATGTCGCCATACAGAGTTGCGACGTGTCCTTTCTCAATATAGTGCTTGAGCTTAAGGTGGACCGTAGAGGGGACAACAATGAGTTCGGCAAGAGCTGGTCTAACGAGGATGCACTGATAAAGCGACGGGCAATCAATGACTAAGAACTGCATTTTGATTGTCCGAGATGCCTCTTCCTCGCCAAACATGACTGGTATCTCCACGTAACCCCAAGGCCGGGTTGTTGCCCCGTTGAATCCTTGGAGGTCCGATCCTACGTATGGGGAGAGATTAGACTTATTCAGTTTCAATGTGCGAAACAGGTTGGAATACATGATGTCCACGGAACTGCCCTGGTCGACCAGGATTCTCCAAACATCGGTAGAGGATAATTTGGCCCTGATAAGCAGATGTATATGGGAATTTGGTGATCCTCCGGGCAGTTCTTCTCGGTAAAACGTGATTGGCTACGAACGCCCTTTACCCTTGCCGATCGTGTACAACTGCTCGGGGCTACTGTCTATCAGCTGTTCAAACTTTCGTTTGATAGACCCTATTATAAGCTCGTGGTACCCCCCACATAAGATGACCATGGCCGTAGGAAAGGCTTCCCAGGTGCTGTGTATGAATGCCTGGGAAGTCGGGTCGAGGTGGTCAGGAACGAAGAAGTCCTCTGGTCGGCTGATGGCCATTGCGACCTGCGGGGGAGGACTGGATTGGGCTGGTTCTGCCTCTTTCTTCGTATCGGATGTGTCTCGTCGGGAGGACTCTCCCTTCTTCATGTATTGCTTCCGGTGACCCTCTTTGATGAGGATCTCTATTGCGTCCTTAAGATGCACGCAATCTTCTGTCACGTGGTCGTGACTACGATGGAAACGACAGTATTTGCTTTTGTCGCGTTTCCTTTGGACGTGGTTGGTTTAGGGAACC
Organism: Lathyrus tuberosus; assembly: GCA_022829125.1. NCBI lineage: Eukaryota > Viridiplantae > Streptophyta > Magnoliopsida > Fabales > Fabaceae > Lathyrus > Lathyrus tuberosus. The sequence continues at coordinate 9,369,153 of JALAZF010000123.1, read as the reverse complement.
TGACACCCCCTTATTTAAATTCTGTGCTGATGCAGTCGGAGAGAATGCGCTCTCGTGAGGTCGTGAGTACGGTGTACTCTGTAAACTGGCCAGCTGGTCCTTTGCTTTCGCGAGGATGCTTATCGCGCCTTTTCTCTTTCCCTTGCCGGGATGATTTTGGCTCGTCTTTTTTGATGCCCGGGGTGCTTCGCGATCTCTTAAGTCCCGGGCATGGAATGCGGCTTCTTTTTCCTCGTAACGGATGTAGTCCTCAGCCTTACGAAGAAGTTCTGTTAGTGTTCGGGGAGCTTCGATCCCTACTGCCTTGCGGAAATTGCTTTTGGGCCGGAGTCCCTTTTCGAGGAGGTACTTTTTCATGTGATCCGTTGTTCAGACTTCCACCGCTTCTTTGTTGAATATTTTAATGTATGCCCGCAGGGATTCATCCCTGCCTTGGATAATGGCCTCCAGTGTAGCCTCCGACTTAGGATGTCGTTGGGAAGCTGTGAAATGGCGGGAAAACTGGCTCTTTAACTCCTTCCATGAAGAGATGGATCCGCGAGGAAGTCGTTTGAACCATGTCATCGCTCCCTTTCTCAAGGTGATGGGGAACATTTTGCATCTGATAGCCCTGGAGACACCGTGATATTGGAGCATAGCTTCTATATTTTCGATATGCTCGCGGGGATCAGACATCCCATCGTAGGTTGTCAACGCGGGTAGTTTCTCCAATCCGCGGGGAATTCGAGTGTCCAGGATGTCTCTTGTGAATGGGCCGTGGACATCATCGTCACTGTTGGAACTAGGAGAGAGCGAACGAGAATGGCTGTGACCGCGGCTTCGACTTCGGCGAGGAGAACGTCCGCGGGTGTGTTGGTGATCGTACTTATCCGCGTGTCGCGACCTCTTGGAAACCGGGGAGTGCCTGGATCTTCGCGGGGGAGACTGATGGCGTCGCCGTGCTAGATCGGGTGTAGGGTTCCTCAATCTTGAACATTTCCTCTCCGGGGAGAGGCTGTCGTGTCTTCGCTTTGAGGGAGTCCGTGGACGCGGGGAAAGACTCGCCAGTTTTTCTAAAGCAAGGCGTTCCTGAAGGATATGCTCGAGAGCATTGAGCTTCTCCCCCTGCTGGAGGATCAGGAGGTTCGAGTTGTTGAGAGAAGCGATGAGCGCTGCGGTGCTCGGGTCAGCATCCTGAGGAACCGGGATGGGCTCGAAAGTAAGCTCCACGGCTGGTGCCCGTGGTTTTGGTTCGTCGGGTTTCGGGGAAGCAGGCCTTCCGTCTCTTCGGTCACTTTCCTGCGGGATATGCCCGACGAAAGCATGGTCGTTGTTGTTATTGGCCGCGGGGGCCACAGAGTCTTGGTGAACATCGTTCTTGATGAAAGCCATGTCGATCTGAGATTTGAAAAGGTGAAGCTTTGATCTTTGTTGAGCAATAGGGAATCTTGGTTAAAGACGGGGAAGCTGGGAGTTCCCACAGACGGGGCCACTGATCGGAGAGGACCAGAAGGAGATCGTCGCGGCCTTCGTGTAGGGCAAGAGTTGATGCTCGTAGGAGAGGAAAAATGGGTGGAGGTACCTGCAAGGTACTCCGATGCCAAAGTAAGTATTTGGTCAAAAAGGGGGAAAAGCAAGTAAGAGATGTCAAGTATATGATTTTGGATACCTGCCCCTCTCAAGCGAGGGGGTATTTATAGATGGATTTCTGGCGAGCAAAGCGCCTGATCGACCAATGAGGGATTTCCAGATGGAGGGCAAGGCGCGTGGCCTTCTGACTTGGACTAACTGTTTCCGCAATATCCGGGGAGGCAGTTGGTCGCGTGAACTACTCTGCGCGTGAGGGGGACACGGCCAACGGTTACTTTCTGCCCAACGGCTATATTGTGCCCAATGGCTATATTGTGCCTATTAGGCCTGTTCGCCAATTATGATGGATTGGGCCTGGTCCTTAAGGGCAGGAAGCCCTTCCCGGTCCAGAACACCTAATAAATCTTTTAAGAGAGAATGTCTCATTGCATGTAATACTTTACCTGTACTTTTTAATACTAGTGAAACGCACTCTTTATTCCCCCTAGATTATGTAAATCGTCTGAAATTGCATATTTCTCTATTGCCCTTTGATTTGATGGTCATTATTACTTCTAATAACACGTTAACAACAATTATTACTTGTATGTCATGTTTTGTAATTATTCTTGATAAGATGTTTCTAGTAAATTTGATTTGAAATCCCCTTTAACACATTGTTGTCATCCTTGGGATGGATTTGTTGTCATATCATTACATATTATTAGATTTTGTGGGGAAACTTGTGAAATTTGTACCCAACTACCATACTTTTACAACTTTATTACTAATATATCACTTTCCCTCATAAATACCAATATACCACCTTTTCAAACAAATAGATTTTAAATATTAGTGGATCCGGTAGAACAATCGGTAGGTCCACCACATTTTAGAAGCACCCGACATTTCATTGGGCGGGCCTTCTCTAGCTTGTTTTTAATTCATTTTCATCATTTTCTTTTATTTCAATAATAATAATAATAATAATTGTTTATTAAATTATTAAATATTAAATTAATTAATAAATTATTGTTTACTTAATAATAAAATCAAACAAATTAAAAATATTAAATAAGGTTAATTTAAATAGATTAAAAAATTATTTATATTAAATTTTTTTACATCTAATTATTATTTTAATGTTTGTTTTAGTTAAAAACTATTTTCTGATAAACGAAGTGCACATCCGCTACTGCAATGGGCGCTTGATTTATATTTTTTATTATCTAAGTACAGATTTGATATTGCAATTGGCGGATGAGTTGATTTTCTATAATTAGAATTGGTTCCAACATTAGGAAATTTTCTTCGAGTGTGATCAGTAAGATGTCATATTCCTCTTTTTCTTTGTATTTTATCAGTGGTGTCCAATTTGGTTTTAATACGCGTACTATATGGATGACCTTTCTTCTTCCAACGTAATTTTGGATTATGGCATATTAGACCCCTTTCATAAACAGGGAAATAATCATCGCTTGGTAGCACTGGAAAGCTTTCGTTGTAGACCCCAAAAATGTTTTTGACCTTGTATATGTTGGACAAATGCACGAAATGCACACTGGAACAGACAACAATAACATATGAGCAAGGAACACGGAAAACTTGAAACATTCCATAATCGCACCAACCAGTTCCCAGTTCAACCTTATAAAAGACCTCCCCTCGTTGTGGATCATTGTCTCTAGGACACTGAAAGTGTAGTTGTCGATCAAATCTTATTACTCGATGTCTGTTGGACTTAATAGTTTCCTCTTTCATTACATTCATCCAATTTTCTATGAATATTCGGCCTGATGCCAACAATATGTGTTTGAATATATCTAGCGCTCCTATCCTATAGTAGGTTACCCTCACCAACATTGTGATGGGTATATTAAGAATGCTTTTAAAGACCGATTTCATTTACTCTACGAGGTTTGTTGTCATGTGACCCCATTGCCGACCCTTGTCAAATGCCCTCGTTTACTTGTCGACACGAATGTTTTTGATCCACCTTAAAGCCAATGCATTTGCCAACAACCTTCAACGCCACAAGTCAACAATACCAGAACACATGACAACAATACCTTCAATCTAACCCAACAACCTTCAACACCCAACAACAACCATCATACAACACACATTATAACTCATACTTATGCATATTGTCTACCCCTATAGAAAATAACAATTTCTAAACACCTCGACCACAACTCCCTTTTTACCCACAACAATAATTTTCATGTGACAAGGCGTCCCTCTTTCATGTGGAACTGATAGGTGCTTACAATGACCCATTCAAAATTGACACTATTTTTTAATGTGCTATAATTATTATTTAATAAATAAATATTGTTTTAATTATTATTTTATTTAATATATTGCTTTAATTGTTAATGCATTATAAAAATATTTTTGTATTTTTTAAATAAAAAATAAAATTTATATTTATATTTATTAAAAATATTATAATTAGAAAATCAATTTCAATTTGAAAAATTAAATAAAACCGTTTTAAAGGGCCCTCCAATGCATTAGGCGGGTCCTAAAGCAGAGCAAGGTAACCGACCCGTGAAAACCAAATCATCATCTTGAAAAATCGGTTCATGTTTGTAAAATGGACTCAAATCGGTTTGGATTTAGTTTAAAACTATTTTTTTTAAAACACAAATTTCAATCAAAGATCTCAAGTAATAATGAACATTCTGATAGTTCCCATTCAAAGATGTTGAAACCATCATTTATTTAAATGTTATCAGTTCCACAAACCCGCATGCCATCATTTTGTAAATAAAATTGGTTTCGCATTTCGAAAACGCTGCATACCATTGTTTCCATGAAATCGTCGGTTCCTCAAACACCGCAAACTATCTTTTTTGTGAATGTCTTCTTTTCGCAGATTGCCTCCTCTGAGTGTTGTCAATTGCGTGAACATTAGCGATAAAAGCAAAAAAAATTGCAAAAGCATTTGTCAGTTCCGCTAACGCCGCCTCTGAGTGTTGTTGGTTCTGTCAACATTAGCGATAAAAGAAAAAAAAATCTCAAAAACATTCACAGATATGATTCAGAAAGTCATGTAAACCGATTCACATTAAAAGGATTAAGAAACTCATGTAACCAATTAGTTCAGAGATTCAAAGTGAGAGACATGTGTGTCTTTGCTTCAATGAAAGAGAAAGTAAACTGATTTATAAACCAAATTGATTTTTTTTTTACAAATGGATTGAGATTTTAAAAATGGTACAGTTTGGTTATGGATCAATTAAAGAAAACTAGTTTTTTTTAACACCCCTAGCAGTCCTCTAATTTTTTAAGGCACCCTCCATACGATGGGGCGGGCCCTCTTAAATTCTCAACACACCATCCAAAGCATTGGTTGAGTGCCTTATACCAAAAAATATATTTTTCTAAGAAGATGGTAGTTCGATATTTTGTGTGAAAAAGATGGTATTTTGGTTTAAAAAAATGAAAAAAGGTTGTATGTTGGTAAAACATTCCAAACATGTGATTTTCCATTTTTCTAGACCTCGAACTTTATAGGATATTAATTGCATATTAAATCAATGTTTTCTTGAAGGATGGGAACATAGAGTGTACTTTTTGGCTAATGTACAGGTTACACAATAGACTAGTAGAGAAAATACGCTTAAGGTAAAAGAATTTATAAACATATTTTTGGTTAATGTACCTCGACTACCACCTATAAGAGACATTGGATTTTCTATTGACCTACATTCGAGAATGGACCCTATCTTAATCACATCGTGCCATATGTTCCCTTAAAAAATATTTAGATTAAGATTCAAATAGAGAAATTAATGTCAAAGAAGTTCATTCAACCAAGTGTGTTATAACAGGAATTTCCTGTATTATTGGCCCAGATTTTGCTGCTTGTTTTTGGCTTAGCTAGCCTGGTTCCTGTTTCTGGCTTAGCCAACATTCCGTTGCCCATTTTTGGCTTAGCTAGCCTGGTGCCAGCTTAGGTGCTTTAATGATGCATTTTGATGTTTTCTTGGTCTTTTTTCCCTTTTTTAATAAATACATAGTTAAAAGGTTCATACTGTCATTTTATCATATTTTCTTGATAAATTAGGGATTTTTTTCATCGATTGCTTGTAAAATAAATCAACAATGTCTATGTATTTTTTCGCACAATCTTCTTCGGTGCAACAAACTCTTAAATAAGCTCAAAATTTCTCGAGGAATAATAGGTTAAGGAAGAGATGGTAGGTCATATATGACACATAATGTTACTAAATGAAAAACATCTTGCATTCTAAATTTCTAATTATATATGGTATTTGGAGTAATAAAAGAAAACCATTATGGTAAAAAGTAGAGGAAAGGTTGAGTTAGTTATAGGTAGTTGAGAAAGTTAGTTACAAGATCTAATTAACTTTTATGCAATGTAACTAATCATGATAGCTTGCATAATTTATAAATAGCAAGCTTCATGCATTGTATAACCCAAAGAACAATCAACAATAACACATGCAAAGCTTGTGATAATTCTCTTTCAATGATTCAAGTTCATTCTAACATGGTATCAATCGCCTAAGGGTCTTCTCTCACTTGCAAATCCATTGTTTCCTTCTTGATCTCAGACCAATATTTTAAGAGTTGCACCATGTTCAAAACAAATAGTGAAAGATTATCGAATATCATTTCTGAAGAGTGTGAATCTTGGATTGTCCGAGATCAAGCTCTATTCACTTGGTTACTTTCTACCTTTTATAAATCAATCATACCAAGGGTTCTATCATGTCTTCATGCATATGAAATATGTTAAGAAATTCAACAGGGGTTTTTCAAAAAAAAGTTATCCTCTTAATAAAAGTGGGTTGTACTGCTTCAATAATCTCACTTTGAACCCTCACACAGTTCTACTTTAAATAGTTTTCAAAATTTTCATTTCTTTGTTAATAATACAACCTCTAGCCTTAGGCGTGATAGTGCATTTGTGACTGCCAACAATAATATAATATGGCATTATAGACTAGGGCATACTAACCCTAAAGCAATAAATCATGTTCATGAGCTGTGTAATATTCATCTGAATAATAAGAAATATGAAAGTTTTTGTTAGGCACGTTGTTTAGGCAAATCTCACAGGCTTCATGCTCTTTTAACTTATAAAAATATAGTAGTGTTTTTGAACTAATCCATACAAATCTATAGGGGCCTTCACCTGCTCCATCTAGAGGTGGCTACACTTATTATATCTCCTTTGTTGATGCTCATACAAGTTACACTTGGATATAAATGCCGAAGCAGAAAAGTGATGCTCTAAATGCATTTAAACTCTTTTAGAGCTATGCCACAACATATTTCAACTCTCAAATCAATGTTAATCAATCATGATTTGGTGGTGAATTCGCGTCATTCCTAAGGTATCTCAATGAGCTTGGCATAATTCACAGACTCACATGTCCACACACATCCCATCAGAATGGGACATTTGAAAGGAAGCATGGACAAATTGTGGAAATAGGATTGGCCTTGCTAGCAAATGTTTCATTACCACTTGACTTGTGGGATCATAGATTTAAAGTTGTAGTGTATCTAATCAACATATGTCATACACCAAATTACTCTTCACCATTATTTTCCTTACATAAGAAGCAACTAGAGTACAAGACTCTAAAAGTGTTTGGTTGCTATGATAACTTGAGGCTATTGATCCGCGTGTCGCGCACGGATCAAAAACGAGTATTTTTGAAAACGTAGTAAAGCGACAATGTAACTCGGATATCGTTTACAAGGATTCTTGATTATTACTAATCGAATAAAAGGGGGGGTTTGGTCGTTTTCGATTGAGATTATTGAAATAACAAAAGTGATTATTGAAATAAGCTGTTGTGAAATAAGTGATTATGAAATAAGCCAGTCTACCGATTCGGTTCCTACTATCATCGATTGTTATAATTTTAATATCCTAAGCGTTCATTCCTATCTGGATACAAACTCAATGACAAGCGCGATAGGGTTTGCAAGATGTATGATCCTATTGTCTGAATTAAGCAAACGGTATAAATTTTCATGAATTAAGCAAACATGATTATTCAGACACAAAAACGAATTAAGCAAACGTAAAAGTGTCTATGTTAGGATCATACAATCAACCAAATTGAATCAATATATTTCATACAATTGAATTAAGCATACAAGAATATGAAATATCATTGAACGGAATTAAACAAAAGTTAACATTATAACAATCTCAAGTGTTAGAACCTGAATTACGGTAGACCGACTCAAGAGCGATTAGTTCTCCATCGTTCTTTCAAGCGTAAGAAAAATTATGAAAAATCGTGAATAGTGAAAAGGTTCGTGAACAGTACTGCGGCTGTTGGTATTAGGGGAAAACCCAACAACCCGCTTACTTACAACCCAACTGGGTCAAATACATAACCCAGGCCCAATTCTAAATGACCCGAAATTAAATAAAAACTAATGCTGCAGCTTCAATGGATTTTCTGGCCCTGCTACAGTCCGATTCAGCTTCTTCGTCCAACATAAAAGTTGTAGATCTTTTTCTTAGCTTTCCGACGAATGGTAGAACGCCTCAATCCGATACTCGTAGCTCCAGTTATGAATTTATTCGTACAAACTGCTAAAGCTGAAAATAAAGTGCGAAAATTAAATAAGTGTAAAAATAAATTAAATTATAAAAACACATTAAAAGGGAAAAATAACCAAACTAAAACATGTAAATGTAAAAGTAAAAACATAGAGAAATGTGCCTCAAAATGCACTGATCAGCTATACAATCAACATGAGTTGAATTTCAGAAGCACCAAATGTGTTTATCTGGGAGTCTCTCCAATACACAATGGTCATAAATGAATGGACAAGGATGGCTGAGTTTTTATCTCAAAGGATGTAAGGTTCAATGAAGCAGAATTTCCCTACTCCACTCTAAAAATTAAGTCTGTCACTAGTGTCCCAGCTCATGATCAACATATTATTTCTCTATTTGTACATTCATGTACTAATTTCTAGATACAATTGTTGGGTCCCACACAAAATGGTTCTTCCTCTGAGTTATTACCTAAGTCTACTCACATAGAAGCTAATCCTCAACATGAACCTCTTCATTCTCAACAGGCCTAATCACTGCCAAATTCCACTAAGGAGATTTCTTAATGCACCCTATATATTACTAGGGCACCACGTGAAAATACTAAAATGCCCCCAGATTCCAGAGATGCATCTCCGGACGCACCCCAAGCACACACAACCTATGCCAATTCTGAGTGATGCCCTAGGAGTGTGCCTTTTTTTGACCCGTAGATTTATCTTTAGAATATGTTCGTAGATGCATTTCCATAACATTGTGAAATAGAAACAAAAAACCAGAAAGTTATATTTAGACAAAATAAAAGTATCATTCATAACATAAAATTAGTATTACATAGGTGATATCAACATAAAATCAAACATTACATTTCAATATTCAGGTGGACGCTTCAATATCTACACAATAACTTCGACCGATCTTGAAATCGTCGCTTCCAACTCGATCAGAACTTTTGTTTTGAAACAGAAAAGTTTATTTCACATTTCCCTTACATATGCATCTGTCTTGAGCTCATAGTTGTTGAACTCAATCTTACATTCATTGTTAATTAACGGTAAACGGTACTCGAGCTTCAAAAATGTTTGATTATATCCATAAGGTAGGATATTATGCACTTCGTATTGCATATCTGCAAAAGAGGTGTATTCATTGAGCTTAAACTTTCGCCCAGGTGTCGCGCTGAAGAAGGAGATATTTGCGACATACTAGATGATGTTTATTTGTGACATTTTATCTTTGTATGAAATAAAAAACAAAAGCCTAAATTTAAAGAAGTTATAAAAAAATATGGACCTAAAAAATTCTATCATGTATCAGTGCTAGTTTCGGAGATACATTTTCGATGCCACCCTATTATCTTACTTCGGAGATACATCTCTGGAACCTCTCCTAGGTAGAAAATAGAACATGTGTGTTTTGTTTGGAATATGAACAATTTTTTTTCCAAACATCAAAATGTATTAAAATATTTGAAATTGTATAAATTACACTTCATTAATATTAATACACAATCACATACACTTAATTGATGACGAAAGACTAAAACGAATGTAAAGGTTTGCCGCTAGCTAAATATATAAGTATGGGTGTGTTCGAATGGATTTCTGGTGAACAATCTATAGCCTCTTATTAAAGGTTACTTGCAGGATCGGCTACAAAATCCTAGACTTAGTGTTAAGTGTGGAACGATTACATAAGTGTTTTGGGTTTGAAATGGTGGACTAGAAATAGAATGAATTTGCGTTTGTGTAACTGAGACAAATATATAAGAAAAGCAAGACAAAAACTGGGACAGAAAAGTAAATTGGAAAAGAAATTTATAATGTAAATTTCTTAAACATAAATTGGACGCATGCATACATTTGTTTAGAAATGACTCGTTTCTCTTAGACGCTGGTACTTCGAGTGTTTTCCTTGCAATGTTACAAAATGCGACCCTTGAAACTGAAACTAAATTTTACTTAAATAGGCATAAAAAATAACCGATGCTTTATCGTCGACTACTCACAGCTTGTCACGTGTCCATCCATGCACACCCACTTTGTTTGTAAGTTCCCCATGTTCTTATCAGTTGCAAAACTTGCCCGTTGTAGCTTTGCTTCGGCTTTAATCTGAAGGGACGCCCGCCGAGCTTGTTTCGACTATGGTCTGAAGGGTCTCCCGTCAAGCTTGCTTCGACTACGTTGGCCCATTTCAACGCTTCTTCATTTGTGATGCAAAGTTTCTCCCTTTGATTCACTTCTCTCTTCTTAGTCAAAATTTTCCAGCTTACAGGGTGGTACTCCCTTTGACTTTTGTGCATTTGATTCTCTTTAAAGGTTGCTCAATTTCTCGAACTCTTGCATCATTTCCACAAATTGGTCCAAACAAGTCTCGACTTTTGTTGTTGAATGAGTTGTCCACTCCACTGATGTAAGTGGTATAGGGCATCCCGATTTCAAATAAACTTGAACAAAGTGTCATGATTTTGAAAGCCACCCAATACACATAATACGATCATTTAGATTTTAAGGTGTGGCGATGCACAGTGGAAAAAGGTTTCTGAAAAAATATATCTTGTAAGATCAATACACACTCTATCATACGCACTTACTATGAGATGACCCATTTCAGGGAAGCGCATCCATTTTTCTGTTAGAACACGATTTGGTTCTGTTGGAGATCTTTAACTTTTGATAATAACAAAGTAGTATTTGTGTGAGAACAATTTTGGTACTCTAACATTTATTTTTATGAAGAATTAACAAACAGGCTCTGACTCTGATAGAGAAGGATCTGACTATGATAGAGACCATGTGCAACGTCACTCTGATTTGACCAAAAGTCGCTTCTGCACCAAGGATGCAAGTCTGCTTCTGATCTACTTACATTCAGAAAGATTCTAAGAAGAGAATATGTTGCTGCTGCAATGCTCTTTTGGATTCTGCCTCTGAGTGTGACTCTGATGATTTACTTCTGAAGGTTGTCTAGCTTCTGAAGTCATTATCTTCTTAAGACTAAGTGCTGAAGACTCTGAAGACAAGGTTCTGCTGAACAAAGTTTTGAAGACTTGTGTTTCTGAAGACTAAGTGCTGAAGACTCTGAAGACAAGGTTCTGCTGAACAACGTTCTGAAGACTCTGAAGACTTAAGTTTCTGAAGACCAAGGGTTCTGAAAACTGAGTGCTAAAGACTCTGAAGACAAGGTTCTGGTGAACAAGTTCTGAAGACTCTAAAGACTCAAGACTCTGAAGACCCAGTGATCAACTCTTCTACTCATGCTTCAATCATCTCTATTCAGAAGCCTCTGATGTACAGAAAATAAGATCAAACGTTTACGAGGGGAAAATAGTACATAGTACGTATCAGACACGTTCCTTTCCACTATCATTCCACTACCCTGATTTGGTGGTACAAAGGACAACTTTTGTGTACGATTTTCATCCACGTGTAATGACATTATTTCAAGTCACCAACTCTCTCAAGGATATTCCTGATTTTCCTTCCAACGGATCTTTCACTGGCTATATAAGGACTTTACTACTTGAAGAAAATAGATAGACAATGTACCAAGAACAGTGAAGCGCCACAATACAACGCAAGAACATTGTTCATACTGTATAAATTTTCTTTAAGTTATTTAAGCTATTCATAGTGTTTATATCTGCTTGTGTAGAAGCAAATCATTGTAAACATTAATCTTTTTCAAACAGTTGTTTGTATTCCTTAAGGGACCAGTTAGGTCAGAATCCTTAAGAAGAGACAATTAGTCTTGTGCTTGTTAGTCACCAGCAGTTGCTAGTGCAGTGTAATCAGTTGATTATAGTGGATTAAGTTCTTGTGTATAAGGCAAAATCACCTTGGCTGGTGGACTAGATTAGCTTGATAGTTTTCAAGTGAACCAGGATATATTGTGTGGCTTTCTCTCTTATTAGTATCTTTGTGATCTTTGTTTGAGTTTCACAAAAAGCTTTCATTTTTTAAAACCCAATTCAAACCCCCCTTTCTTGTGGTTTCTCACACCTTCATTTTCCTCCGGTGTCGTTCCACTAATTCAAGGAACAAGAGACTCATAAATTGCATCAAAGGGTTTTGATGTGATGAAGCACAAGAACGAAGATTTGGAGTGAAAATGTTGATTGAGAATGGAAGGTTTTTGGAAAGGGTTTTGAGTGAAAAGCAAATATGGGTTTGTGATCATGCAGCTGAGTATTTTATCAACTTATTCCAGATATGCATCTCCGAAAATATATGACATGCAAAGGTGATACAAATTTTAAAATCCCACCCCAAACCTCCGTAGATGCATCTCCGAAGTATCCATTGAACTGCTCAACTATTAATATATTTGTTGAAAATACCCAGAGATGCATCTCCGGAATTATTTTTTGTTTTAATCTGGGATGACACTCGTTTGGTGCATCATAAAAGTGGTGCATGATGCGTCCGAAGATGTATCTCTGAAATCTAAGGGGCATTTTTTAATTTTTAGTAGGATGTTTTTCCACCAATATAGTGGAATCAGAAATTCTCTTCCACTAATTAGGCATTACCAAGTGGTCCCAACTAGGGTTGGACAGAACCCGCTTACCCATTAAAAACCAGTCTAACCAAACCGATTTGTTGGAAACGGGCGGGTTCATTTGGTTAATTAGGTTGGATGATTTAATTATGCAGGTTCAATTGGATTTGACTGGGCGGGCCCGAGTGAATATAAATTCATCGTCAGTGTCCGAACTGACCCAGAGATTACAACTTAATTATGAGATTATTTTATAGTACTAGTATCTCTCTTCTCTCAATTGACGACTCACAAACCCTAATTTTTATTTCTTTATCTGTTCTCTCACTTTATATCCTCAAAAAACCCAGAGCCTCTTACTACCTTCAACCAGTTCATACATCAAATCTCTCTCAAACTTTGTTTCACAACCTCAAACTTAGGGGTGTAAGTGGATCAGAAAAAACCAATTAAACCGACAATTCAAACAAAGTCAAACCGAAATAAAACCAATTGTTTCTAGTTTGGTTCTAAAACTGAACCGAACCAATGACAACCGATGTGGTTTGGTTAGACTCTCGATTTTAGTTTTTAGGAACCGCCAAACCGATGAACCGAACCATTGGATATAATTACTCTTTAAATATTTTAGTTCACCCATCATTAAGCCTAAATTTTGTATCGATCTAACCATTATCCATATTTGATTACACTTCCTTCCTTTCAGCAAAACACATATCTAGAACCAAACTCCAAAACATAGAAAGTAGAAACCGTAATTCACAAAAAATTGCTTTCACTGAACTACTGCTCTCGTTGGGCGTCACAAGTATTTCTCTCTCTATTGTCGTTCTAATACAAAATAGTTTTAATGTCTGTTTGAGGTGTGAAACATGTTAATTTATGTGTGTTTTGTTGTGTTCTATTTGTTAACCTTTTAAATCTCTTTCCAACCTTCTAGTGCCAAGTGTCAACTTTTATATTTGATAGCATAAAATATGGCGAAAAACACGATAATGGAGAATACACTGATGAATATAATGTTTCCAAAATAATATTGTAAACCGATCAACCGAACCAAAACAATTAGTTTGGTTTGGTTCCATTTTTGAAAAATGTTAAAAACCAAACCAAACCCAACCGATGAAGATATCATTGGTTTGGATCTTTTTTTTTTACCAAAAATCGGTCCAAACCAAACCGATTACACCCCTACTCAAATTTTGTTTCACAACCCCAACCGTTCTAAACCCCTCACTCTCATAATCTTCACCTCTCAATATCGTGATATCCTACCGCCGTCACCACCATGAGCATTCTTAATAATGAACCTTGAAAATAGATATAATCTATAGAAGGTAGACTTTCCTTCGACCACTAACTCATAGGCTAAGATTATTCTATTTTACAACTTCTTTTATGAATGTTCCTTCACTCAGTTCACTCACTTAGAAGGATTTTTTAGAGATGTAGGATGTAGGTGTTATGTTTGGTTGATTTAGTTTCAGTTTTTGTTTTTTTCTTCATTGTTGTAATACTCATTCCTCGTAGGTGTATTGCAGCCAAATCAGACCTCGTGTCTGTTATGCACAGATGAATCCGAATCTATTTTCTATCTTTCTTTCTTTGTTCTATTGCGAAGAATGTGTGGTGGGCTGTTTTGAAGTGGATATGGTTGGAGGAATTTAATTGTGTTAATGTTTGTAGTAAATTTATGCATTCGACTGCCTATTCTAAAAGGAAGAAGGTTAAAAAAGAAAAGGTTGGGTTGGTTTGGTTAGCAGTCTGTTGGAGTATTTGTAGATTATGGAATGGTATGATATTCAGAGAAGAAGGCTGCAATGTGTTTGATCTAATTTGCAACAATAAAATTTTGGTTTATAGGTGGTCCTCAATAGGAGATATTATTCAATCCAAATATAACTTTTATGAGTTTTGCAATGATCCTTTGTATTTTCTCGATTAAGTTTTATTTAGTTTAATCTCTCTTTTTAATTTTCAGATTGTAATCCATCTTTTGTTCTCGGGTTAGAGTACCTAGTACTCTTTAATTGAAATTCTTGCTTACCAAAAAAATTCATTTCTAACTTATTTTATGTTTAATCTTTCATTACCTTCTAATATTGAAAACTCATTTACTAGAATTTTAGTTTTCTATCAAAGAATCACTATGATTAATTATTAAGTACTCTACAGTAAAGTTTAGAATCTCACATTTATCAAAGAGCCGAATGATAGTGAAATATGATTGTTAAAGAATTAGTACTTCATCAAAATATATATATATATTAGTACACTAAATTCTGAACTATAGTATGGCTTTTATAGACAACAAGTTCCGCATTATGAAATGTTGCTTGAAATTCACCTAAATGTTGCAAACTTATTTTTATTATGGAGTTTTTGATATCTCGTTAACTCGAATGAGAATGTCAAATTTTTTATGCTCAAAAATGCTAATTGACATTATCAATTTTTTTCAGGGGAGCCACAACTCTCAATCTTTTACCGGAGAACCAGTTTTTCAATATAATATTATAACATAATTATCTCCAATATACTGATGATTGCTTAATGTAAAAAATTCAATATTATAATACATGCTTTTGATAAGTTCTCATTAGATGAAATTCAATTAAGTACTATTGACTGCTTCATTGATACTTTAGTTTTTGCTTGTTTGTTTTTTATCATATTTAAAATCTAATAGACACAGCATACCAACTAGTATGCAAGAGTCTCCAAAGAAATAATATTTTGAAAAACTCAAATAATATTGAGCCTTAAAATTGCCATTGACCCAATTAGCCCGAAATATCCGTCCAAATTAACCTGAAACCCGTTTAAACTGAATCATCTAAACTGTATTTAAATTTGAACAAAAATGAATCTTTAATAGCTACCCGCGGTTTGGGTTGGGTGGTGCTCAGCCCTAGTCCCAACCATGAAGCATCATTATCCACTACTCATCATAGCGAGCCAATTGAGCAATCTCATCCTAGACTAAAGCACTGTATGCAAGTTTGTTTTTACAGTTGAATCAATAAATCGCACCATTAAATTAAAATATGGTTAAATTTATTGATCTAATTGTGAAATGGAAACTTGACCAACTCTAAGGAAAGAGACTAAATAATTGGGTGGGTGTGATGAGGAACGACCCAAAAAAACAGTGTTTGCAAACCAGTGCAATCTCTTACTGTTACCATTCTCCCAATAAGCCGTAGTAAGTAAATTTAAGGCAAATTTCAAAGGAGTTAACCGAAAAACCACACTTTAATTAATAGAGATCTGAAATACATTTGGCCTCAACATAACTATTGCTTATACTACTT
Source organism: Lathyrus tuberosus (assembly GCA_022829125.1). Lineage (NCBI taxonomy): Eukaryota > Viridiplantae > Streptophyta > Magnoliopsida > Fabales > Fabaceae > Lathyrus > Lathyrus tuberosus. Next base: position 9,353,229 of record JALAZF010000123.1, on the reverse strand, counting down.
CACATCCTAAGCCGAAACACCGCAAAAAAACCCAGTGCTTCTTGGACCAGCATCATAGCACATAGACTATCTGAATATGTAAGAAGCTGTTACTAATTCAAGACTTACGCGACTGTAAATTAAATTCTATGATCATGTTTCCTTGAATATGGTTGATAGTATTAAGTTTTGAACAAAAGCTGCCTTCAACTCTTGTTCTTGTTGATTCTGCTCAACACCATCAGTCCAGCACCTGCACAGACAGAACCAGTAGCCTCTATTCAGCAACAGATTTAACGAGAGACTTTCCATACGTCTTGATGGTTCAGCACTTAACTATATAATCTACAAGAACCATACCTTTTTGCACTATGAATGTTTATATCCTTGTTTCCGAGGCTGGACTTTTCACCTTGATGGCTACTGTTAGAGTTAGGAACGGGCGTGTTGTAGATGAACGGTGACAAAAGCGGATCTGTTACCGATTCCTGTTTGTTTCCCCTGCCAGCTGGTTTCTTGCCAAACATTGCTGAATTACCGGACCAGGTGCTAGATTTCTCAGACTTCCATCCCCACTATAGATCAAAATAATCAAGAAATGTCATTAACTCAAACTAAACTTGGGTCACAGGATTATCAGCGTGCAAGTCAGACTACCGCACATAGCTAGAAATTAGTCTCAGTAAGATCGTAACTAAGTAGGGTGTCATAAAATGTTTGTGACAGTTTGTTAAACTCTAGTTAAATAGTACATCTATTTATTTTTATCAATTTTAAACTACGACTAATCTATCAAGAGCCTCCAAACACTTGAAAACTCAAACATTTGTTGGATTTTACAAAACATACCTTTGGGGAGGTTGAATGTGTAAATTGTGCGATTGCATCATTTCCTAAATCTTGTTCACACACAGGACAAACCTGGTGTAGGGAAAATAGAATCAGATATTATAACCAATGTTTACTTACATAAATAAAATGTATGAAAATTTCAAAGATTACATAAAAAAAATGAGGAAACAGAAAGGCTATACCATATATTTAAGGGCAGAGCAATAGTCGTGTTGGAAATCATTGGAGGGCAGAGGAAGTTGAATTTGAAAATCACAAAAAGGACATCTGAGATGAGATTGGTAACCATCATCATCATAGACATCTGTGTAATGGATTACTGGATAATCATCTGTTGCATGTAAATGGAAATAATGAGAGTTAGTAGCAAGGTTTTGAAACAGAAGCAGAATAATGAATAGAAAAGAGAAGTAGTAATAGTAGCATTGAAAGTAACCTGAGTGAAGTGGAGGAGAAGATTGGAGAGTAGAGAAGTGGTTGACAGAGTGAATACTGGCCATGATGTCCAAATCCATGATACTGTATTATCTTCTTTCTTTGTTTCTTGAGGCAGAGGAGAAGTGAAAGTGATGGTTTTGTTTGGTTGAGGATAGTGGCGGTGGTGATAATCAGAGAGAAAAGGTGGTTTTGGAATGTGAATAAAAGAGGAGGCGAGTTTGGTTTTCAATCAGTCAAGTCATATGTTAGCACCAATGGATTTACTGTATTGTGATGTTTTGGTGACTCATGTTTTGTTTCTTTACACTGGATGCTTTTCCAACACACAAAAAATATCATTATTCTTTCTCAAAAAGAAATGTTATTAAAAAGATACATGAAACTAACACCGTATTATTTTTAGACATGATATAAAATATATTTATTTTCACTTAATTATAAATAGAGAGTAATTACATTTTTTTTAATCGAGTATTGTACGACCGACACTCCAAAAATAAACTCAACATTGACGGGGAAACCCGATATTGACATGGTGATATGATACAGTAATGTTAATAATAATTTAAAAATATAAATAAATTATATGTAATCACAAATGTTAATTTAATTATTTAGAGACATAATTCTTTTATTTTAAAATAATAGTTTTTTTAATTAAAGAAATTTATCTCGAAATAAGACTCTTTTACGTTTTCAATGTAATATTAATTAATTTTATTTAACTTTATTCTTAATAAATATTGCCTACATTAATTTTAAGCTAATTACATCATACTATAATTTTATAATAAGGTGAATTCTTATCTATCCACTTCAAAAAATTGGGTAGAATTATTTATAGAGTACATTAGACTACATTGCAATGGAAATCTACAAAATTTAAATCATTAAATAAATAATTAAGTATAATAAAATGATATGGCATTAATGAATTGGTTGAAGGTAGACTACTCAACTTTTTGTGATGGGTAACGAAGTTGTCCCCTTATAATAATTAATAGTAATTAATAGTAATTTTGTAAAACTATTACATTTAATTATTCAATTATTACATTTCTTAATATATTTGCAACTATTTTAAAAGACTTTTATTTTGAGACGGTGTGTGTATTGTATTTTATACTTCTATTCCATAATGAGTTACTTATTTGACTATTTTACATATATTAAAAATAAATAAATAAAATAGATATAATAATATTTTTATTACCCTCTTATATTAAGTATTGGTAATGAGTAAATTAATATTAATTATAATGTAGAATTGAAAAAGTACATTGTAAATTAAAATGAGTCATTCATTTTAAGAAGGGGTGGCAAACGGGCATGCCTGCCCCGTTTAGGCCCGCCACGCAAATGCCCGCAAAAAAATGGGGCGAGGCGGGGCGGTCATAGTTGAGGATGTGGGCTTAAAACTTAGATCCACCCTGCATAAAAGTGAGGGCGGGGCGGGGAAAACCCGCGGACACTGCACCTTTTAAGCTTAAAAATGCAAAATTTTATGTAAATGTTCGTGCCGGCAAAAGCCCGCGAAGAAAACGGGACGAGGCAGGGCGGACATATTAGAGGGTGAGAGCCTAAATCCTTGGTCCACCCCGCACTAAAGTGCGGGTAAAACGTGCATGCCCAACGGGGCGGGCCCGTTTTGACACCCCTAATTTTAAGACAATTTATTATTTAAATGGATCAGTCATTATGGGAGGAGGAGAGTAGTTTCAATTCAACCATTTTCTGTGTATATTGTTGAAAATATAGTAAGTGTGAGTAATGTGTGTAATAGTATCACATTAGTTGGAAATGTAGAGATTCAGAATGAGAGAATTCACTCATCTATCAGTTTAAAGTTTTTGATAAATATGTGATATGTCTCTCACAAAATTGTTTGATATATAATGGAGGACTAGGTATTTTTATGAGAGACACACCACTTGTCCACCTAAAACCTTAAAGTAATAGGTGTGTGGATTCTCTCACTTATAAATGTTCAAGTCACCACATTCCTATCAAATGTGTGACTATTTTCTCTGTAAAGACCATATAATAATACATGCATCAAATCATATATTATACATGAGTTTCACTTTTTGGTACTGAAACATAATAAGTTCCTAGTTAACACATTATATACATAAATGCCTCTAAAACAAAACACCTAAAAGTCTCAGGCATTACATATACAAGATGTTCCAAAATTGATAAAAACTAAGAACTAGATCAATACAATGATCTCAAAACATAACGCCATAACGGAAGCCATGCCATCACAAAACCACGATCCGTAAGGAAAGTCAAATAACCTTGTCCTTACCCTTCGCCGAACCTGCAGAACCTGTGATGTAAACAACAACAGTGGGGTGAGATACATCAAATCTCAGTGAGTTCCCTATCTTAAAGTCCTCTCGGCTCTACAAGGTTCTAACAAACCTAACTCAAGTCAAAAGGGGAAAAAGGGAGTGACCATGAGTACACACACACTATATGGAAACATGTTATGAGTTCATCAACTCACAATATCACTAATCGATAACCATGCCAAGGTATCCCCTATTCCCGTCCTCTTCTACGTCTAGAAGTCGACCCGGGTCATGGATCCTTGCAACCTACTTGACATACGAATGGATTCGGGTTCTACGGGCCATTAACCGTTATGAACCGTCACTTCACACGGGCCATTAACCGTCACAAGCATACGCTCCATGGGCTCCATTCGTACAGCACGGGAAATCAAACCTGCCAAGTAGTGGTGCATATGTTTCAGAGGAGCTCGAGACCCATGAAACGCACTCGCAAAAACAATAATAACCGATTACGATTACGTGATCTCACAAAGACTTGATTGTATTCGACAATCTCAAGGCCATTATGCCTTATCACAACCAAACGGTTAACACACATGTTCCATACTAGTGTTCAATCATTTATATTTTTCTGACACTGCTTAGGGTAATTGTCCTCACTCTACTTATTCCATATTTTAATCATGCTTACATTTTCAACAACCAATACACACCAAAATCAACAAAACGACACAATTCCAACAATTCCGATATAATTAAATCGGCCGTCAATCTTAAAACCAATGTAATAAGAAAGTACATTTTATTACCTTTCCAACGATACCAAAATTGTTCCATTCCGAGTTACGGATAAAAAGTTACGGCATTGGAAACAAACGATCGAAAATAAAATATCACAACAGCAGAATTCTGTAACTCTCCTGGCCGTACGCGTATTGGCATTCTCCGTACGCGTATTGCCCAAATTCTCGCCCAGCCATACGCGTATTTCCCCACGCGATACGCGTATTGCCCAAAATCCCCGGCCATCCATACGCGTATTGCCCTTGCCGTACGCGTATTGACAAGCCCCATACGCGTATTGACAAGCTCCATACGCGTATGGGCAGAGAAAAAAATGCAGAAGTTCCTGCAGAATTTTCCTGCTACGGGTTGATCCAAAATCAACCCCAAATCCCATTTTCATCAATTGAAATGCATCAAAACATGTTATAACATCACAACCAGTATAACATATAATCAAACATTGAATTTAGCAGTTAGATTCAAGATTTTTAAACCAAAATACCCATTTTTCCCAATTTCCAATCTAACTCTAAACTCAAAATAATTCTCCTCTAAAGAGTCTAACTAGAACCCACCTGGATTACTAGACGAGGAGATTATTACTGAGATGATTAGACGAAGAACAGATGAACGGATGATGATTCTTGATCTTGTTGAGAAATCTTCTTCTCCTTTTCCTTCCTCTTTTCCTTTCTTTTCTTTCCTTCACTTTTCCTTCTCTAAGTTTCTCTACTTTTACCAAATAAGGAAAAATGAAAAGAAAATAGATAGTAAGGAAAACTATCATTTTTAGTAACACTACTAAATGTCCAAAATTAGCTCAAATACATCAAATTATAAAAAACTCAACGTTAAATACTATTACTTTAATCGACTCTGAGTTCGTCAGTTTACTCTAATTATTTTATCAGATAATTACTCAGAGTACCCCGGAACCCAGTTGATCATAATAATATTAACCAGAGCGTTTATAAATTTACGGGGTATTACATCCTCCCCCCCTTAAATAGAAATTCGTCCTCGAATTTAGAATATTACCTGAACAGATGTGGATAAGAATCTCGCATTTCCGATTCTAGTTCCCAAGTAGCATCGCCCGGATGCGTCATATCCCATTGCACCTTAACAAGTGGAATATCTTTGTTCCTTAACACTTTTGTTTCCCTTCCCACAATACAACTCGGTTGTGGTTCAAAAGTCAAATCCGCTTCAATTTCCACTGATTCAGGTAGAATTGGCTGAAGAGGATCAGGAATAAACTTACGGAGCTGAGATACGTGAAAAACGTCATGCATCTCCGATAGAGAGGGTGGTAAGGCTAATCTATAAGCAACTTCACCAATCCTTTCTAAAATCTGATACGGTCCCACGTATCTCGGACTTAACTTTCGCGACTTAAACGGTCCTTTCAATCTCAATCTCGGAGTAACTTTCAGGAATACATGGTCACCTTCCTCAAATTCCAAAGGTCTCCTACGATTGTCCGCATAACTCTTTTGACGATCTTGCGCTTGTTTAACCTTCTCGCGGATCATTTGAATCTTTTCCGTAGTCTCTTGAATAATCTCTGGTCCCAAAATTCTATCTTCGCCAATTTCAGCCCAACACAAAGGTGTCCTACACTTTCTCCCATACAATGCTTCATAAGGAGCCATACCGATGCTCGCATGGTAACTATTGTTATAGGAAAACTCAATTAACGGCAAAAGTTCTTTCCAATTCCCTCTACTCTCTAACACACAAGCTCTTAACATATCCTCCATCGTTTGTATTGTTCGTTCAGTCTGACCATCCGTTTGAGGATGATTCGACGTGCTCAAACACAAATTCGTACCCATCGCTTGTTGGAACACTTTCCAAAATCTCGAAGTAAACTTCGGATCTCTATCGGACACAATACTAGAAGGAATACCATGCAATCTCACAATCTCAGCAATAAACAACCTTGCAAGATGACTTGCCTTATAAGTAGTCTTTACGGCTAAGAAGTGTGCAGATTTTGTTAGTCGATCAACAATTATCCAAATAGAATCATACCCACCTTGGGTACGGGGTAAACCCACTGCAAAATCCATAGAAATACTATCCCACTTCCAAACTGGAATATCCAAAGGTTGTAACAAACCGCCCGGTCTTTGGTGTTCAATCTTCACCTGTTGGCACACCGCACATTCTGACACATATTCCGCTATATCCTTTTTCATCCCAGACCACCAATAATCCTTCTTTAAATCCTGATACATCTTCGAAGAACCAGGATGTATCGTAAAAGTACCTTTATGGGCTTCGTCTAAGATCTTCCTTTTCAATGCCTCATCCCTTGGAACACAAATCCGTTGATTAAACAAAACTATCCCATCTGTCGCTCGTATAAAACCCGGCTGAAGTAACAATTCTTGTAACTCTTCCTCTAACAATTGTGCCTGTTGAATCTCAACTCTCAAAGTAGAATTGACATTCAAATTTCCCATAATCACACCATTCGGAGTCCACACAAACTGGAGATTAAGATCTCTAAACTTTTCCAACAATGAATACTCTAAAATCATCAATTCCGCACTATGAACCATTCTCCGACTTAAAGCATCCGCTACTTTATTCGCCTTTCCTGGATGATACTTCAATTCTAAGTCATAATCCTTTAAGTACTCCATCCACCTTCTTTGTCGCATATTCAAATCCTTTTGATCAAACAAATACTTCAAACTTTTGTGGTCACTGAACATTTCAAAATGTACACCATATAAATAATGACGCCACACCTTCAGTGCAAAAACCACTGCAGCTAGTTCCAAATCATGAGTCGGATAATTCTTCTCATGAACTTTTAACTGTCGAGAAGCATAAGCTACTACTTGACCACCTTGCATCAGAACACCCCCTAATCCCCTCTTAGAAGCATCACAGAATACTTCATAAGAGTTGTTAGGATCAGGAATAATTAATACTGGAGCACTCGTCAAACTTTCCTTCAAATGCATAAAACTTTGTTCGCAACCTGAATCCCATTCAAAAATAACATCCTTCCGAGTAAGTTTCGTCATTGGTAAGGCCAATTGAGAAAAGCCCTTAATAAACCTTCTATAGTAACCGGCCAATCCCAAGAAACTTCTGACTTCTGAAACATTTCTCGGTCTCTCCCAATTAATTACTGCTTCTACTTTCGATGGATCCACTGCCACACCACCTCGAGATATAACATGTCCAAGAAAATTAACTTCCGACATCCAAAACTCACACTTGCTCAACTTAGCAAACAATTGCTTCTCTTGCAAGACCGATAAGACAATCCTCAGATGTTCTCCGTGCTCTTGTGGAGTACGAGAATAAATAAGAATATCGTCAATAAAGATTACCACAAATTGGTCCAAGTAAGCCTGAAATATACGATTCATGTAATCCATAAAAACAGCTGGAGCATTAGTCACACCGAAAGGCATCACTAAGAATTCGTAATGACCGTAACGGGTTCTAAATGCAGTTTTTGGCACATCGGAACTCTTCACTCGAATCTGGTGATAACCCGACCGTAAATCAATCTTCGAGAACACACAGGCTCCTTTCAATTGATCTAACAAGTCGTCTATCCTTGGTAAGGGATACTTATTCTTAATGGTGACTTTATTCAACTTACGATAATCAATGCACAAACGCATTCCCCCATCTTTCTTCTTTACCAACAACACTGGAGCTCCCCACGGTGAAACACTAGGCCTAACGAAATGCTTAGACATCAAGTCCTTCAATTGGTCCTTTAATTCTCTTAATTCAAGCGGTGCCATCCGATACGGAGAAACGGATATAGGAGCCGTTCCCGGTATCAGGTCAATAGAGAACTCAACTTCTCTCTCCGGAGGAAGAGAAGAAACATCCTCTGGAAACACTTCAGGAAATTCACATACAACTGGAATACTCAGAACTTGCTGTTCACTACTTCCTTCCTTAGTAAGAACCAATAAAACAGATTTCTCTTTCTCAAACAAGAAATTTACCATTCCCACCGTACCTTCTAAAATCGTTGATAATACATCTTTCGGAGTAGCCTCAGCAGATGGAATAATGATTAACTTTTCTTCACACCCAATAAACACCGAATTAGCAGAAAGTCAATCCATTCCCAGAACAACATCCACTTTCTTAAGCGGTAAACAGATAAGATTAATCTGGAAAACTCTTTCGTTCACCGACAACACACAATTTTCACACATCAATGGTGTTTCAACCATTTCATCCATGGCAGTAGTAACCACCATAGGAGGAAACAAAGGAATAGTTTGCAACCCTAGTCGCTTCACACATCTCAAAGACACAAAAGAATGCGTAGCCCCACAGTCAAATAAAACAAAACAAGGATGTCCATTTACGAAACACGTACCCGCAATCAAGGAGTTGTCACCCTTCGTCTTCCTTGCATCCAAGGTATACACTCGGCCAGTAGTCTTCCCTTGTGTCTGATTTCTACCCTGAGGACAATCCCTCGCCAAATGGCCCACCTTCTGACACTGGTAACACCTCACACTTTCAATACCACATCGGCCGTAATGATTCCGACCGCAAGTACGACACACCAGAGGTACACTAGTTTTTGAACTCTGGACCTGCTTCCCTTTGGAAGACTGTTGCCTTTGCCTAAACTGTTGATTCGACCTCACTCGGTCACTTTGAGTTGCCCTATTCGAATCCACCTCCATTTGTACCTTTTTCAAACTATTTTTCCGCCACATAACATTGTCTTAACATTTCAGCATAAGTAGCAAATTCCCGTTGAGACACACTGTGTGAAATCTCAGCCCTTAATCCAAACAGAAACTGATCTATCTTCCACCTCTCATCAGGGGCATACATGGCCTGTCTAGAATAGTCAGCCATGATCTCAAATTGTTCCGCATAAGAAGCCACTGACAAATTTCCCTGTCTCAACTGTTGGAACTCAAACTCCTTTTGAGACCTTAAAGAACTCGGAAAATATTTCTCCATAAAGATTACCTTAAACTGTTCCCACACTTTCGGCACTTCCTGTGTTGTCATCAAGGCTGAAGCGCTCTCCCACCACCTCATGGCAGGACCCTTCAACCAGTGAGAAGCAAAGACCACTTTATTCTCCTCACTGCAATGAACTATCAGAAAAATCCTTTCCATACCTGTTATCCACTCGTGTGCCTTCACCGGATCTAGCCCTCCTTGAAACTCCGGAGGATTCATTCGAACAAATTCCCTGTAGGTTCCTCCCGTAACTTCCGGAACAACCACTGGAGGATGCAGACCATCAGCCATTTGTTGCATCATTCCTTGCATGAACTGATTCTGTTGCTGCTGCATCTGCTGCATAAATTGGTACAACGGGGCATTCCCTTCATCACCTTGTGGAACTGTCCCAGCTGGAGTAGTCCTTGGTCTTCCACGGTTGTTTCTGCGTCTATCAGCCATGTTCCTGAATTCCATATCAATAGGATTAAGTTGATCAGACTCAATACCATAAATATAACAGACAAGACCCATGGCGACACGCCGCATATGAAACGGAAAGAAACACTCATTCTATTTCATGGCTAGGTCGAGGATACGACCTGCTCTGATACCAACTGTAAAGACCATATAATAATACATGCATCAAATCATATATTATACATGAGTTTCACTTTTTGGTACTGAAACATAATAAGTTCCTAGTTAACACATTATATACATAAATGCCTCTAAAACAAAACACCTAAAAGTCTCAGGCATTACATATACAAGATGTTCCAAAATTGATAAAAACTAAGAACTAGATCAATACAATGATCTCAAAACATAACGCCATAACGGAAGCCATGCCATCACAAAACCACGATCCGTAAGGAAAGTCAAATAACCTTGTCCTTACCCTTCGCCGAACCTGCAGAACCTGTGATGTAAACAACAACAGTGGGGTGAGATACATCAAATCTCAGTGAGTTCCCTATCTTAAAGTCCTCTCGGCTCTACAAGGTTCTAACAAACCTAACTCAAGTCAAAAGGGGAAAAAGGGAGTGACCATGAGTACACACACACTATATGGAAACATGTTATGAGTTCATCAACTCACAATATCACTAATCGATAACCATGCCAAGGTATCCCCTATTCCCGTCCTCTTCTACGTCTAGAAGTCGACCCGGGTCATGGATCCTTGCAACCTACTTGACATACGAATGGATTCGGGTTCTACGGGCCATTAACCGTTATGAACCGTCACTTCACACGGGCCATTAACCGTCACAAGCATACGCTCCATGGGCGCCATTCGTACAGCACGGGAAATCAAACCTGCCAAGTAGTGGTGCATATGTTTCAGAGGAGCTCGAGACCCATGAAACGCACTCGCAAAAACAATAATAACCGGTTACGATTACGTGATCTCACAAAGACTTGATTGTATTCGACAATCTCAAGGCCATTATGCCTTATCACAACCAAACGGTTAACACACATGTTCCATACTAGTGTTCAATCATTTATATTTTTCCGACACTGCTTAGGGTAATTGTCCTCACTCTACTTATTCCATATTTTAATCATGCTTACATTTTCAACAACCAATACACACCAAAATCAACAAAACGACACAATTCCAACAATTCCGATATAATTAAATCGGCCGTCAATCTTAAAACCAATGTAATAAGAAAGTACATTTTATTACCTTTCCAACGATACCAAAATTGTTCCATTCCGAGTTACGGATAAAAAGTTACGGCATTGGAAACAAACGATCGAAAATAAAATATCACAACAGCAGAATTCTGTAACTCTCCTGGCCGTACGCGTATTGGCATTCTCCGTACGCGTATTGCCCAAATTCTCGCCCAGCCATACGCGTATTTCCCCACACGATACGCGTATTGCCCAAAATCCCCGGCCATCCATACGCGTATTGCCCTTGCCGTACGCGTATTGACAAGCCCCATACGCGTATTGACAAGCTCCATACGCGTATGGGCAGAGAAAAAAATGCAGAAGTTCCTGCAGAATTTTCCTGCTACGGGTTGATCCAAAATCAACCCCAAATCCCATTTTCATCAATTGAAATGCATCAAAACATGTTATAACATCACAACCAGTATAACATATAATCAAACATTGAATTTAGCAGTTAGATTCAAGATTTTTAAACCAAAATACCCATTTTTCCCAATTTCCAATCTAACTCTAAACTCAAAATAATTCTCCTCTAAAGAGTCTAACTAGAACCCACCTGGATTACTAGACGAGGAGATTATTACTGAGATGATTAGACGAAGAACAGATGAACGGATGATGATTCTTGATCTTGTTGAGAAATCTTCTTCTCCTTTTCCTTCCTCTTTTCCTTTCTTTTCTTTCCTTCACTTTTCCTTCTCTAAGTTTCTCTACTTTTACCAAATAAGGAAAAATGAAAAGAAAATAGATAGTAAGGAAAACTATCATTTTTAGTAACACTACTAAATGTCCAAAATTAGCTCAAATACATCAAATTATAAAAAACTCAACGTTAAATACTATTACTTTAATCGACTCTGAGTTCGTCAGTTTACTCTAATTATTTTATCAGATAATTACTCAGAGTACCCCGGAACCCAGTTGATCATAATAATATTAACCAGAGCGTTTATAAATTTACGGGGTATTACATTCTCACTTACTCACACTTGCTTATATTATTCCAAAGTAAAAAAAAATTTAACAATGTGGAATATGTTTACCCAATCAATTTATTTAAAATAAATTCTTATAAATTTTTAAGAATGAAAATTGTATATATATATATATATATATATATATATATATATATATATATATATATATATATATATATATATAATTGATCATGTAAATGTATTATTTTAATTTTTTGTTTTATTCATTATAATATAATTTTGGGTTTTGTAAATACTTTTATTTTATTTTTATCCTCATTTTTCTGTTTTAAAATTTTTTTAAAATCTTTTTATATTAAAATTGATTTTTATAATATAAAAATATTTAATATTAGTCTCTCAATTATTAATGATTTGGAGACTTAATTAAATATTCTTGTCGGACAAGAATATTTTACTTGTGAATTAAGGAGGAAAATTTAATATTGTTGAGAACATAAAGTAATGTCGTGGCAGTGCGCACCATTAATTCCGTAGGGGCGAAGCATCACACATAGTACACACCTATCCAAAGAGACTAAGCACCGAACCTAAGGTTGTCCAACATGAAAAATAGTCTTTTTTGTCACCGACTAGAGTAGATGGTTGAATAAATAAATGAGTAATATTAATAATTTAAATATATCAACTTTTAAGTATAGTTTGTAAAAAGATTATTAGTGGATTTGGTTCCTGCTCCTAGTATCAAATACTATCAAATACTATCTCAGTTCCTAATTATAAGATCCTGTTAAATTTTTTTCTTGTTCATTTTTATAAGACTCTCTTCAACTTTCAAAATGTATAAATTATTTTTTTTCATACATACCTCTAATTATATTACATCTTTTTTTGTACTCTATAATAAATACAGTTACATACACATTAATTATTTCTCTCTTCTAAGGATAAACTTGTAAAATTATACAAAATAGTCAATAAATTTAATAGTCTAACCAACTTTCTTAATTTCTGTGATTTTCTCAACAGGATCATATATTTAGAGACGGAGGTAGTAACAATTTTTTTTAAACCTTTATATGTTCTCACACAATCATGGAAAGTCGCGACTGCTCCCGATGTTCGAAGATACCGAAATATATTTTTAAGTCATTTATAGATCAAATTGAAGAGGTAGAGCACTTTATTATTTCAAAATTTAATATGAAGATGTATCTTCTTATACATAAAAAATAAGTTTGTAGATGTATTTCAATAAACACCATGTATTAAAAAAAAATAATGGATGGACGATTTTGTATCATATTCTCGTGTCAAACTCTTCCCTCTACTCCTTCTTTGTTTTCTAAAAAGTTCTAAAAAAATATTTAAGCTCTCATATTCATTCAAGTTCTTATCCATTCCTTCAAGCTTTTATCATCGGAGCTCTTTATCCTCATTTCCAGCATCTAGGGCTGGAAATGAGTCGAGTCGAATCGAACTCGCCTTAACTCAGTTCGACTCGTTAAGAATTAGTCGAGTTCGAGTTCATCACGATTTTTTTTCAGCTCAAACTCGACTCGTTAAGAATTGGCCGAGTTCGAGTTCATCACGAACTTTTTTTTCAGGTCAAACTCGACTTGTTAGAAGTTCACGAATATCTCGGTTCAACTCGCTTATTTCACAGACTTAAAAGTAATTTTTTAAAGTCTATTATATATATATATATATATATATATATATATATATATATATATATATATATATATATATATATATATATATATATATATATATATTTGACATTTTAAATTAATATTTTTTAAATAAAAAATATAGAAATAAAATAAAAGTTATAAGATTAGAATTTATACGATGTTAATTTTATTTGTATAATTATTCGTAGAAATATTTTACTCACTTGCGAATATAAATTATCAATTAAAACCGTTAGATTAAAAGAAAATATGAGACTAAGATTTAGAACAAATATTTAAACCTACTCTTAAAGACAATATAATTTATCTCATATATAATCGAATTGACTCATGAACCTAACGAGTCGAATTATGTATAGTTCAAGTTCAGATCATTTAGTTAACGAACTTAATTTTTAGCTCATATTCAGCTCATTTGGTTCATGAACCTAGTTCAACGATTTAATTTTCGAATCGAATTTCAAACTATTTTCGAGTTGGTTTGATTCATTGCCAGCCAGCATCTCATACATTCAAGTTTCTCCTTCTTATCCATTTAATTTGGTAAGTTTTTTAAAAAAATTTCTCTTTTATGTTTTGATTTGTAGTTAGTTGTTTAAGCTACATTAGTTGTTTAAGGTCCGTTAGATATTAGTGGAAACGAAATAAGTAACATACAAGGACATGCATTGACATTTGTTTGGAGGGTTAGGGCAGCAATGTCGTTTCTGCCATGGCTGAGAATCACAACTTTGTCCAGAGATGCATCTTCGAATTTTCTCAGTGATATTTTCGGAGATGCGTCTCCAGATTTGTTTTAGGCTAAAGTTTGGTTGATTTTGTGGAATTGGTGGATTTGTCCTGGCATATGTTGTTTTCCGTGTCTGTTTGTAACGCAGGTGCAATGATTGAAAATAATCTTGGCAGAACTAGGCCCGACGCGTGTCCCAAAATGCGTCGGTGCGACGTGAGAAGGCCGCAATCAAGACCACGAATTCTCCATCACGATCACTTTTTAATTTTCAAAATGTTTGATCCTTTTTTCATTTTAGATTTGTTAGCATAACACATCAAATACAAAGCATGACTAATATGTGCTTCTCACGAATTCTACTCGTATCCATCTGATATAATCATTGATTATGACTAATTCATATTTCTTACCATTAACTAACACATTACTAACAGGTCTAAATATATCAATGTGGAGTGTGGTTCTATGTGGTGAACATGAATAATAAGATTTTGACGATGACAAAAAGATCAAAGAAAATATCTTAAACATCATCAAACAAAGAAGAAAGTTTGAAAAAAATTGAAAATGGAAAGTTTCGAGGAATTTGTGCAAAAGAATCAATTGCTAAAGAATATCATCAAGAAATTGTGTCACCAAAAAGCTTGGTTGTGATCATGCACTATGTTTCTTTTTTGTTTATATAAGATCAAAACTGGAATATTAAATGTTTCACTCTTAGCGTACTAAGGTCATACCACACACACTCAAACTCTTTTTCAAACTTCATTTATTTTCAAAATGTCTTTTAAAAACACTTTATTTGAGAAAAAATCTTTAAAACTAATGTATAATCGGATTTCGATGTTTACTTAATAGATTATATAGAAAAATTTATAGAACTTATGTAGTAATTGTTTTGCTAGGTCATAATCTATTATGTTTGTAGTGTAATTTATTATGAAATGGATCCAATCCTAAAAATATTTCTTTTCTTTGGCTAATTGTTTTACTATATAAAAAAACTTGTGTTCAGTTGAAAACACATAAGAATCTTGACTATTACCTTCTCCTTGACTCTTTTCTTTCCTCCAAAAAAATTTTATACACTTAAAATATTATTTTAGTTATGAGAGAGCAAGCACTTAATAGAGTTTATCTTGTAGAATTGTTACTTTTCCGTCACATCTATAATTGTAAAACAATGGAAGATTTTTCTATTAAGCTATGATAATTTATAAAGGTTTCAAGTTCAAACTTGATATTTCCACTATCCCTGGGAACTAAACGGAGGCCTCGCAGTTTTAGGCCAAATTATAATAAATTTCGATGTGTTCTTCTTTGATCTCTGAACTCTTTATTTTCATGTATATTTAAATATTTGTCTTTCTATTATTCTTCTACACCTCTTCTAAAAATTAACATAAAAAATGATTTATATTTTCAAATCTTAAAAAAAAAATTATATAACAATTCACCATCTTCTCGTGTTTGAAGTCACTCGGGTAACAAGTGGCATCAGTGTCTAACTCCTTTTTAAATGCTAATCATCCTATGAGGTAGGACGACTTCAAATAATTCCTCAAACAAACCTAAATCTTTCAATGGTGAATGGTAAGCTTATTGGAAAAAGAAAATGAAAATTTTTTTTGAACAATTGATTGTCATATATGAGTCATTGTGAAAAGTGTTTGTCTTTGGAATGCATGCCTTTCTCCGTTTTTGTGTCTAGAGCATTCACTTTTCAGATACAAAGTTTGGTACTTTAACCCTTCCATGAAACACATCTCATATTATGCTTTATCATTTGTGGCTGCCATACATAGGAAAGTGGATGGCCCTGTGAAATATGTACATAAGTGTTATCACAAAAGCACTTATGAGAAATGTTATAGTGAAGTTATCACCCCATTGAATGGCCAAAACAAATTGCCAAAAACATCAAATGAAACCATGCCACCCCCTTTGTTCAAACGTGGCCCAGGTAGGCCCAAGAAACTTAGAAGGAGAGAGCCAGATGAAGTGAACCAGACAAAGTGGCAAAGAACCAATACAAGCCATAGGTGCAAGGTTTGTTTTGAACTAGGTCACAACAAAAGGACCTGCAAGAAGAACAAGTAGATTGTGGTTGTTCCCTCTGGTAATACCACACAGGCCACTCAAGACTTGCCCACCCAGCCCAGTCAAAAATTGCCAAACCAAGCCACTCAAGACTTACCTACACAAGCAAGTCACACTAGCAAAGTCAATTTGGCATAAAAAAGGGTACTGTTTCACTTAAATCTGACATTTACTCATTGTTTATCTTGTTATTTTGTGCAAGGGTAACAATGTGAATTATTTGTTTGTTTCATGCAGGGGAGGCCTAAGGGATCAACCAACAAGTGTACATCTAAGGAGAGAACAAAGAAGACAAAGGTGAAGGAAGGAATAGTAAAAAATGCATCTGTTAATGAGGCAACCAATACTGTAGAACAAATTGTCAATGAGGAAGTTGCTGTTATGGATGGAAAATCAAGTGTCAAGAAGAGAGAGTTAACTATCAAGGTGGCAAAGTCAACTATCAAAGAGGGGAAATCATGTGTCAAGGAGGCAAAGTCAACTGTCAAGGAGGCAAAGTCAAGTGTCAATGAGGCAAAGACATGTGTCAAACAGGGAGAGTCAAGTGTCAAAGATACAATGTCAACTGTCAAAGAAGGAAAGTCAACTATCAAGGAGGCAAAGTCAAGTGCCAAGGAGGGAAATTCATGTGCCAATGAAGGAAAGTCATGTGCAAAAGAAGGAATGGATTCTGTCAATGAAGGAAAGTCAAGTAAGGCTAATACTGATCCAACAGATGATATGGCAACTGATCCAACTGTCACTGAACCATGTGAACCAACTGATGAAATGGTAACTGAACCATGTGAACCAACTGACCAAGCTACACGTGCTTCATTGGATGAAACTCTTGCTGCATTATTAGGAGGTGGTGAGGCCTTGGATATTCAACCTTTAAGGGTTGACAAATCACGTCTCAAGGTCACTGCACCAAAGCAAAGTAATGTCAAGGTTTTATTTGGTAAGAAACCCAAAGTGTGCAAGAATAAGCCTTTCAAACCACCTGGTATAAGAACCAATCTGTCAAGGCCAAGTTCAAGTGAACCACCTAAGTTTAAAACCCAGAGCAGGTACAAGACACAGTCCAATGTTGTAGCAGAAAAAAGGCATAGTGAAAGATTGAAGACCTTGAAAACAAAGAACATTCATGGCCCTAGGAAGAAACCCAATGACCCTTTGGATCTAACTTAAGAAGACAACACCACTGGCAAAGGTCAAACCCAATGAAGCATTAGTTTTTGGCATATGGAGGTTTTTGAACCTTAGGAACAAATATTGTGATGTAATGTACTGATGTACTTTTTTGCTCAATGTGATGTACTGATGTAGCATTTTGAACAAATTATGTTCTTTTGATGTAATCGTATTTATGTGTTGTATTGATCAATTTATTGTACTGATGTACTATTATAAACCTCTTATGGTATGTTAAGTTAATGAAATCTGTTGAGAACAACTCTGTCTTGTGAACATGTTATGGTTTTCTGAATGTGAACCTATGAACATTATGTTTGATCAGTTTCTCCTACTCATGTTCCTTGGATGTTAAGTCCATATGGTAGTCAATTTTATAGGTCAGGTTGTGTCAAACCTATGTCCAATTAACTGAAACTATGTTCAATTTCATATAGTCAATTTTATACACTCATATTATGTCCAATTTATATGTCAGGTTGTGTCAAAACTATGTTCTGCAATTACTAAATGAATTACAAATAGAACATGCCAATTTGTATTTCAAACAAAATCAATATAAAAAAACCAGTTCATGTTACATTTCACAACATACCACTTATAAAAGATTAACAGTTACACAAATATTACAGATGATTACACCTGATAAACAATTAAACTTAATTAACAGATACAAATTGACCAAGACTGAAACTACAACACATAATGTCTTCAGCTTCCCCCAAAATGCCCCTGCCTTAATCTCCATCTTCAACCTCTTATTCTTCTTCATGGATAATTCGTAGAGCTCCTTCAGAGTTTCTAAAGCTTGCATTTCCATCACATTGCTATCGTCCTTCCTCCATTCTGAATATACACATTCCTCTTCATCCTTGACTTTTGAAATTTCATCATCCCAAATAAATAAATTGCAGGTTGCCTCGTTTTTCCAATACGGACACCTCCAAAACAGTCGACCTTTATTCTTTCCTTTCTTGCACATGTATGAAATCATAACACCATTGCATCCACACCTTTTCACTCCACGGTTCGCCAGACTCGTCGAATAGTAAGAAACTCATTTGCTTAACCTTGATGAAGATGACATTTTTCTGAGATGGGTGACAGACACGGCTACGAAGAAGGAGAAAGCTAGGAAGGAATAAGAAGAAGAAGATGAAGACAGTGACCAAATGGGTTTAGGGTTCACACTAAATTCCTCTACTATTTATATGATAACCAAACAATGTTTCCAACTCAATCTGACGTGGCCATGAGAAGGATCCCAGTGGCATGCCTGTTAGCTCCTAATTTCGACTCCTGATATTGGATTGCGATTCTTATTCAAAGAAATAGAATTTTTTGAAGTTATGGAAGACTTCGACAGTGATGGTATTTCTAGAGAGTCTAGTCGAAAGTGTCCTTGTACAGAAGAGACACGTTCCATAGACTTAGAAATATTTCTGACAGTTTGGATATATGTTCGACAGAAGCCTGACTAATGATGTTCGGATTCAAATTCAAATAATGGAGGGAACCTTGTCCTTATCCATTTGAGAGAAGGGGACACGTGTAGAGCAGTTGAAGGACAAAGCCATGCAGAATGACATTTGTCTCACTCTAATTAGTAGGCTATTAGGGGAAGTTATTTTTTACTATTATAAATAGCAAGTCTTAGTATTAGGATTGGTGTGTGTTAAAGTTGTACAAATTTCTCAAAATCACTCAAAGTATCCGTGTGTAGAGAAAGGAGTTTCTGAAGAAATGTACGTTTTATGTAACACTATTTTTCTTATTCAATGCAATTCAGTTAATCTTTGCCCAAAAATTTATCTTTTTTCCTTTACTTTGTTAAGTTATTTTCCAATGTACTTTTAATTACTTCCTCGTATCATTTTTCCTTCAGTATTGTCGAAATAACCTTTTTCTAAATTATGAAGACTGTCGAATTGTTCATCCTTTTTCAAACACCCTTTTAGATTATTTTAGCACATGTTCTAGGATTTAGTGTGGTCGATCCTGCAAGTTACCCATTTTCTTATAAATTTGGTAGACCAGAGGTTGTTTGCTATTTTTCACAGTAAATAAATAGGTACGCCCAGTGGGACAGTGCTAAAGCAATTTGTGAAAACATTTTTTTGTGTTTTCAAGAAAGTTATAATTCTGCACTTATTTATCTTTTCTTTGTCGAAAACTTCGTTGTATGTTATCAAGAAGTGGTAAAGTAGCCACCACTAACGAAGATAGACCAAGGAGAAAATATACGAGGAAAATGGCAAGTTCAAACCAGCCAAGTAATTCGAACCCTAAACCAAATAGTTCGAATCCTCAAACTACACCAAGTATTAACGTAGAACCACCCCCAGGATCTTCGACAGGAGGACCAACGGTTTCATCGCCTATTTTTAAAGATATATCATCTATGGCAAGTTTGATCCCTACAAATTAGATCGCTCATACTCAGCCCATTCTGAGTTATGTTGGATCAAGGGGACCACCAAGGGCCCCCTCACCAGTGGGAAATGCTAGTTTCCAACCATTTATTCCCCCTGGATTCTCTATGCCTTTGCCTAGTTGAGATCCGCCTTATGGGATGCCAACTTCGATGATGATAAACTTACAGAATGCTTCTCCAGTATTTACAGAACCCATAGTGACTTCGCCACTACAAGGGTCAGGATCTGGGATTAACATGGGTCGAAACAACCAATCCTTAGGAATGGGATATTCAACCCAAATGCCAAATTTGACAAATACTACTGCAGCATACTTAAGGCAACAAATGGATGAAAGTAACCATCAAATGGTCTAAATGATGTCCCAAACTATGGGAGAAATCTTTCAGCCTCTTATCCAAAATACCACCCAGACTAATCAGCAAATGGCAGCACAGATGAGGCGCCTTGCAGATTTCTTTGGTGTGTCAAACACTCATCGACACCCACAGAAGGGATATATCACAGGAACCAAGGAGTAGTGTTCGAAGAGGACCCCACTATTAACCAAGTCCAACAAAACCCAGAAAATATACCTCAGGTAAATTTAGCAAACCAGGGAGTAGTCGAACCCCCTAGGAATCAGCCACAAATTCCCG